>CM053559.1:58499863-58597256 GCA_028646485.1 Cryptoprocta ferox | reverse complement strand
TGCTTCAGATTTTGTCTCCCACTCTCTCTGCCCCTCCCCTGCTCACTTTCCGTCTCTCTGTCTCTGTCTCTCTCTCAAAAATAAATAAACATTTAAAAAAAATTTTAAGATAGTATAGAATAGTCTCTATAGAATAGAGACTCCAGAAACAAACACATACTCATTCTGTCAACTGAATTTGAATAAAGATGCCAGAGCAATTCAATGGGGGAAAAAGTCTTTTTAACAAATGGTGTTGGAAAAATCCATATGGAAAAAAAGAAACTTCACATTCTACACAAATATTAATTTGAGATGGATCATTGACCTAAACATAAGAGATAAACCTATAAAAGTTTTTGAAGAAAACACAGTATTTTCATGACCTGGAATAGACAAAGATTTCTTAGATATGTACACATATATAGTGAGTTATAAAAAATAAGTCACAGGGATGCAGAGTATCACATAGGGAACATAGCAATAATATTGTAATAACTTTGTGTGGTGACAACTGGTAACCAACTTAACTGTAGTGAGCATTTTCTTATATCTATAAATGTCAAATCACTGTGCTGTACATCTGAAAGTGTTATTGTATGTCAACTATGTTTCGATTTTTAAAATTAAAAATAGGGGTACCTGGGTGGCTCAGTCAGTTAATCGGCCAACTTTGGCTCAGGTCATGATCTCACAGTTCGTGGGCTTGAGCCCTGCCTTGGCTTTGGTGCTGACAGCTCGGAGACTGGAGCCTCCTTCAGATTCTATGTCTCCCTCTCTCTCTGCCCTTCCCCCACTCACACTCGGTCTCTCTCCCTCTCTCTCTCTCTCTCTCTCTCTCTCAAAAATAAACATTCAAAAAAAAAGTTTTAGGAGAAACTTAACAGAGGACCATAGGGGAGGGGAAGGGAGAAAAAATAGTTAAGGAGAGGGAGGGAGGCAAACCATAAGAGACTCTTAAATACTTAGAACAAACTGAGGGTTGATGGGAGTGGGGGAGAGGGGAAAATGGGTGATGGGCATGGAGAAGGGCACTTGTTGGGATGAGCACTGGGTGTTATATGGAAACCAACTTGACAATAAACTATAATAAAAAATAGTAAAAAAAAGTTTTAATTAAAAAATAAAATTAAAAATAAATAAGTAAATTATTTTACTTATCATTTACTTATGTGGATGTGGAAAGAAAATGTCATAAAAGAAAAATGATAAATTAGATTTGTTCATACTTCAAAATTTCTCATCAAAAGACACCATTAAGAAAATGAATAGACTTGGGGCACCTGGGTGGATCAGTCAGTTGAGCATCCAACCTTGATTTTGGCTCATGATCTCGAGGTCCTGAGACTGAACCCTGAGTCGGCTCCATGCTGAGCATGAAGCCTGCTGGGAATTCCCTCCTTCCAATATGTCTCTGCCCCTCCCCAACTAGCACTCTCAAAATAAATAAACAAACAAACATTAAAAAAAAAAAAGAAAATGAATAGACAAGACAAAAACTGGGAGAAAATATTCACAAAACAAATTTCTGACAAGACTTGTGTTCTCTACACATAAAAAGCTATTATAACAAATGACAAAAAGACGCCCCAAAAAATGTTTAACTGGACAAAAGACCTGAATAGATATTTCACAGAGTAAAGTATAAAAATGGCCAACAAGCTAAGAAAAAGATGCTTAACATTATTACTCATCAGGAAAATGCAAATTGAAATCACAATTAGCTACTGCCACACACACATTAGAATGTTAAATTAAAAAGATTGACAGCACTAAATGTTGGAGACGATGTGGAGCAACCAGAACACTCATATATCTGTAGTGGATGTAAAAGAGTTTAACTACTTTGCAAAGGGCTTGGCAGTTTCTCATAAGATTAAACACAAACCAACCCTTTAACCCAGCAATTTTATACTCCCAGTTCATTATCAAAGATAAATGAAAATATATGTCCACAAAAAGGCTTATACAAGAGAAGGCAAAAAACAAATTGTGGGATGTTCATTGAATGGAACCCTACTCAACAATAAAAAAATAATTGACTACTGTTACATGCAACAACAAAAAAATGAATGTTGAAAAATATTATGCTGAACAAAATAAGACATAAAAATTATGTACTGTGAAGTGATTTATATTAAATTCTAGAATAGGCAACATAAATCTATTATGAACAAAATATATCAATAGTGGTTACCTGGAAGGTGATCATTAACTGAAAAGGGACACAAAGAATATTTCTGATCATGGAAATGTTCTATAGCTTGAGAAAGCTATAGGTTACACAGGTACACCCATTTGCCAAAACTGTACAGTTAAAGTATGTGCCTCCGAATGTATATAAATTTTACCTTCAAAAAAGGAATAAAAAATAGGATAGTCGAAGGCGTAGAAAAAGTACATGTGTCAGAACTTTGATCATTGTTGAAGTTAAGCACTAGGTACAATGGAATTCATTATTCAATCCACTTACTTTGTACATATTTGAAGTTTTCCACAATCCAGAAATGGGAGGGGGGGAAACAGCAAATAAAATGCATGCACACAAACACTATGTGTGTGTGTGTGTGTGTGTGTGTGTGTGTGTACACATACACGTAAATTATATATATAATATATATATACACGCAATGACACCACCAATACACTACCCACAAAGATGATATAAAAAATCAACCCTGACATAACCTGCGCTTGTCTGACATTTTAGCTCTATATTTATGCCATATATGTTCTCACTACCATTCCCATCCACATTCAACCCTCTACGCCAACCTCCCCATTTCTCTTTATCAGTGTGGTAAACTGATGGCCCAAATTTTCTCCTTCTATGTATCCAGTGACTCTTGCAATGTGACTTTATAGCTCCTCTCATCAAGTGGTAAAGTCATTAAATCATTAAATCTGGACTGAACCTGTATCTTGCATTGGCTAAGAGAATGACGAGATTCCTGGATTAGGGTGGGCTGTAATCCAATTATGCGTGTCCTTATAAAAGACAAAAAGAAGACACAGAGAAAACATAGAGAAGGCCAGATAAAAATGGAGGCAGAGCAATAAGTGTTTTTTAATATAGTTCTGTTTAATATGTTCATCATCTTCCAACAAGTGCTGTTTATAGGTGTTTTAATATTTCTAAAGTTACTTATTTATTTTTTAAATTTAAATCCAAGTTAGTTAACATATAGTGTAATAACAATTTCTAAGTATAGAATTTAGTGATTCATCACTTACATATAGCACCCAGTACTCATCCCAACAAGTATCCTCCTTAATGCCCCTCACACCTTTAGCCCTTCCCCCTCCCCCACCCGCCAGCAAGCCTCAGTTTGTTCTCTGTATTTAAGAGTCTCTTATGCTTTGTCTCCCCCTCTCCTTTTATATTATTTTTGTTTCCCTTTCCTATTGTTCATCTGTATTCCATTTTATATATATATACACACACACACATCTTCTTTATCCACTCATCAGTTGATGGACATTTGGGCTCTTTCCATACTTTTGCTATTGTCAATAGTTCTGCTATAAACATTGGGGTGCATGTGTCCCTTTGAAACAGCACACCTGTATCCTTTGGATAAATACCTAGTAGTACAATTGCTAGGTCGTAGAGTAGCTCTATTTTTAAATTTTGAGGAACCCCCATACTATTTTCCAGAGTGGTGGCACCAGTTTGCATTCCCAGCAGTGCAAAAGAGTTCCCCTCTCTCTGCATCCTTGCCAACACCTGTTGTTGCCTAAGTTGTTAATTTTAGCCATTCTGACAGGTGTGAGGTGGTAGCTCATTGTGGTTTTCATTTGTATTTCCCTGATGATAAGTGATATTGAGCATTTTTTCATGTGTCCATTAGCCTTCTAGATGACTTCTTTGGAAAAGTGTCTATTCATGTCTTTTGCCCATTTCTTCACTGGATTAATTGTGTTTTGGGTGTTGAATTCGGTAAGTTCTTTATAGATTTTGGATATTAACCCTTTATTTGATATGTCATTTCCAAATATCTTCTCCCATCCCACTGGTTGCCTTTTAGTTTTCCTGATTGTTTCCTTCACTGTGCAGAAGTGTTTTATCTTGATGCAGTCCCAATAGTTCATTTTTGCTCTTGTTTCCTTTGCCTCCAGAGACATTTCAGGGAGAAAGTTTATGTACCGGAGGTCAAAGAAGTTTTTGCCTGCTTTCTCCTCGAGGATTTTGATGGCTTCCTGTCTTACATGTAGGTCTTTCATCCATTTTGAGTTTAGTTTTGTGTACAGCGTAAGAAAGTAGTCCAGGTTCATTCTTCTGCATGTTGCTATTCAGTTTTCCCAACACCATTTGCTGAAGAGACTTTTTTCCATTGGATGTTCTTTCCTGTTCTGTGAAAGATTAGTTGGCCATAGGTTTGGGGGTCCATTTCTAGGTTCTCTATTTGGTTCACATTGGATGTATATGTCTGTTCTTGTGCCAGTACCAGATATATGTAGAACATTTCATCCTAAAGCAGCAGAATACACATTCTTCTCGAGTGCACATAGAACACTCTCCAGAACAGATCACATATTGGGTCACAAATCAGCCCTCAACAAGTACAAAAAGATGGCAATCATACCGTGCATATTTTCAGACCGCAACACTATGAAACTCAAAATCAACCACAAGAAAAAATTTGGAAGGACCATAATACTTGGACATTAAAGAACATCCTACTGGGGTGCCTGGATGTCTCAGTCGGTTAAGCATCTGACTTCAGCTCAGGTCATGATCTCACAGTTCGTGAGTTCAAGCCCCGCCTCAAGCTCTGTGCTGACAGCTAGGAGCCTGGAGCCTGCTTCAGATTCTGTGTCTCCTTCTCTCTCTGCCCCTACCCGGCTCATACTCTGTCTCTCAAAAATAAATAAACACAAAAAATTTCTTAAAAAAAAGAACATCCTATTAAAAAATGAATAGGTTAACTAAGAAATTAAAGAGGAAATCAAAAGGTAAATGGAAGCCAATGAAAATGAAAACACGACAGCCCAAAACCTCTGGAATGCAGCAAAGGCAGTCCTAAGAGGGAAGTATAGAGAAATCCAGGCCTTCCTAAAGAAGGAAGAAAAGTCTTAAATACATAACCTAACCTTACACCTAAAAGAGATGGAAAAAGAACAGCAAATAAAGCCCCAAACCAGCAGAAGACAGGAAATAATAATAAAGATTAGAGCAGAAATCAATGATATTGAAATAGAAAGAACAGTTGAACAGATCAATGAAACCAGGAGCTGTTGTTCAAAAGAATTAACAAAACTGATAAAAGCCTAACCAGATTGATCAAAAAGAAAAAGGAAAGGACCCAAATAAATAAAATCAAGAATGAAAGAGGAGAGATCACAACCAACACCACAGAAATGCAAACAAAAATAAGAGAATATCATGAGCAATTATATGCCAATAAATTGGGCACTCTGGAAGAAATGGACAAATTCCTAGAAACATATAAACTATCAAAACTGAAACAGGAAGAAATAGAAAATATAAAGAGACCCATAACCAGTATAGAAATCGAATTAGTAATCAAAAATCTCCCAAAAAACAAGAGTCCAGGGCCAGATGGCTTTCCAGGGTAATTCTACCAAACATGTAAGGAAGTTAACACCTACTCTCTTAAAGCTGTTCCAAAAAACAGAGATAGAAGGAAAACTTCCCAAACTCTTTCTATGAAACCAGCATTACTTTGATTCCAAAACTAAACAAAGACCCCACTAAAAAGGAGAACTACAGACCAATTTCCCTGATGAACATGGATGTAAAAATTCTCAACAAGATACTAGCAAACTGGATCCAATTATACATTAAATGAATTATTCACCATAATCAAGTGGGAATTATTCCTGGGATGCAGGAGTGGTTCAATATCTGCAACAATGTGGTATGTCACATTAATAAAAGAAAGGATAAGAACCACACGATCCTCTCAACAGATGCAGAAAAAGCATTTGGCAAAATAAAGCATCGTTTCTTGATTAAAAACAAAAAACTCTCAAGAAAGTAGGGATAGAAGGACCATACTTCAAGATCATAAAGGCCATATACAAAAGACCCACAGCTAATATTATCCTCATTGGGGAAAACTTGAGAGCTCTCCCCCTAAGGTCAGGAACACCACATGGATGTCCACTCTCACCACTGTTATTCAACATAGTGCTGGAAGTCCTAGCCATAGCAATCAGACAACACAAACAAATAAAAGGCATCCAAATCAGCAAGGAGGAAGTCAAACTTTTACTCTTTGCAGACAACATAATATTCTATGTGGAAAATCCAAAAGACTACCAAAAAACTGCTAGAACTTATCCATGAATACAGCAAAATTGCAGGATATAAAATCAATGTACAGAAATCAGTTCCATTCTATACACCAATAATGAAGCAGCAGAAAGAGAAACCAAGGAATCGATCCCATTTACAATTGCACCAAAAACCGCAAAATACCCAAGGAATAAACCTAACAAAAGAGGTGAAAAATCTATACACTGAAAACTATAGAAAGCTGTGAAAGAAATTGAAGAAGAAAAAAAATGGAAAAACATTCCATGCTAAGGAATTGGAAGAACAAATATTGTTAAAATGTTGATGCTACCCAAAGCATCTACATACTCAGTGCAATCCCTTTCAAAATAACACACCAGCATTCTTCACAGAGCTAGGACAAACAATCCTAAAATTTGTATAGAACCAGAAAAGACCCCAAATAGCCAAAGCAATCCTGAAAAAAAAAAAAAAAAACCAAAGCTAAAGGCATCACAATTCCATGACTTCAACCTGTATTACAAAGCTGTAATCAGCAAGTCTTTTTTTTCTTAATATTTATTTATTTTTGAGAGAGAGAGACAGAGACAGAGACAGAGACAGAGAAGACAGAGTGTGAGTGGGGGGCGGGGGGCAGAGAGCCAGGTTAACTCAGAATCCAAAGCAGGCTCCAGATTCTGAGCTGTCAGCACAGAGCCCGACATGGGGCTTGAACTCATGAATCTAAGCTGAAGTTGGACACTTAACCGACTGAGCCACCCAGGCACCCCTGGAGCAAGAAGTCTTCAAGCCAAGGAACACCAAAGGTTGCCAGAAGCCACCAGAAGCTAGAACAGAGGTATGGAATAGATTCTTCCTCCAAGTCTGTAGGAACCAGCTCTGTTCATACATTGATTTTGGACTTCTGTCCTCCAGAACTTTGAGAGAATAAATTTATGTTAAGGCACTAAGTTTGTTGTATAACTTGTTACAGTAGCCCCAGGAGACCAATACACAAGCACAGAGCAGAAGAATCATCCAGGTAAGCCCAGCCCCAAACTGACAACCCACAGAATAATGACCTAAATAAATAGTTGATGTTTTAAGCAACTAAATTTTGAGATGGCTTGTTACACAGCAAAGCTAACTGACACAATCAACCTTGCAAATACCCACTCCTTTTTAAAAAATTATCTCTTCCACTATCTTATTACTTTCCAATAAAATAGACTACTTCACTATACCCATTAAATAATAACTTTATAATAGCATCTATAAAATGTTATAGTATTATTTTTAAATTTCTGCCTTGTCACCTTTGACCAGGCTATAAACTTTATCAGGATAACGATTATGTGACAATGAATTTCATCAGACACGATAAACTCAACCACATGAAATTTTCCAAAAGAACTCACTCTAAATTCATCTTTATCTATAACACTTATTTTTAAACAAATACAAAAAGACCACAATATTATATACAGCAATCAATATTATAGGGGCATCTGGGTGGATCAGTCGGTTAAGCGTCTGACTTCAGCTCAGGTCATGATCTACCAGCTCATGGGTTCGAGCCCCATGCCAGGCTCTCTGCTGACAGCTCGGAGCCTGGAGTCTGCTTCAGATTCTATATCTCGCTGTCTCTCTCTCTGCCCCTCCCTCATTTATGCTCTCTCTCTCTCTCTCTCTTTCTCAAAATACATAAACATTAAAATTTTTTTAATAATTATAGAGTAACAAGACCTTTGAGGTCAATAATAGAATATACCCAACTTTTTTCCAATTTACAGTTTGCTAATATCCCTTCCATATTACTTCTATTTATCAAATAATAAAGCAATGACAAAAGTAATGGGAAGATACAGTATGCAGGCGGTAGCTCTAACCTGACAATGAGCCCTCTATGTATACATGCCAAGAAAGCTAAAGGGCAAATATATTCTCTCCGAGGAAAGGAAGAACATTTTCTAAAGAGTAAGTTTAAGGCAATAACTTTTTCCATAAATAAAACTAAATATTGGAGTCCTTCCCTGATACATGAAAGAAGACATGAATCTATGCCATGATTTTCTAGTGTATTAAGCCCTTACAGGAATTAAGTCAGGCACTAAATAAACCACCAGTGTATTTTTAGCACATATGTGCTGAGGAGTTATTTTTGCAATTTTTAAAATTGTCTTTTCCTGTATGACTATCTCTCAGGCAAAGCTTCATACCTGCCAGTTGTTTTGGTTTGTTTGTTTTTGATTTTAAAGATTTTATTTTTAAGTCATCTCTACACCCAACATGGGGCTCAAACTCACAACCTGGAGATCAAGAGTCACATGCTCTACCAAGTAAGCCAGCCATGTGCTCCTCAGGCAAAGATTCATACCAATATACTTTGGTATGCTTATCTCATACTGAATATGAAAATTTGGGACCCAGGAAGAATCAAATGTAGAATATAAATTTCCTGACTCACGGTGAGGTATTTTTTTACTCATCATTCCATTTTGACTTCCCAAGAATGAAAAATTTTAAATAATTTTTAAGGGGAAATTTGAGGTTTATGTAAATGGTTTTCAGTTATTGGTATCCATAATTAGCCTCATGATAATCAAGAGCTCAATTATTTAATGGAAGAGACATGGTAATTAGAGTGTCTAAGAGAAGGACGACAAGTAAAATGTGGGAGCCAAGGCCAACTTCCAAAGATATCAAAGTAGCAAAAACTCTGCAAAAATAAGTTGTCACAGCAAATTGCAGAAATTACAGAGGTTGTACTGGGGAGACAGAACAAAATACCTTTTGTAGTAATTTCTAAGCATCAAGAACTCAGAGATTAGCCTGTTCTTTCAAAACTAATTCTTATTAGACTTACTAGAAAGTCAACACAGGACTACATACTGAATCTGACTAATTATGTTCAAGTAAATTGCTAACCAGAAAAAAAAATGACATAACTTTTTAGAAGTGCCTATTTTGCACTGGGGAAGCAAAATATGTTTATAAGGATTTGACTCAACTCTAACTTCTTTCATTACTGAAAAAATATATATTTATTTAGCACTTACTGTATTCAAGCACCATCTAGATGTTAAAGATAGCCAGTTTACACTGGTCACTGCCCTCAAAGAACTTCAGGTACAGTGGGCAATACAGACATGTAAATCAAGCAAGAATGTACAAGGCACACCCTGATGGATAATGGATGTAAGCAAGGGAGCCAACAGAAACAAATGAGAGGCACCTGGGTGGATCAGTCGGTTAAGCGTCCAACATCAGCTTAGGTCATGATCTCAGGGTTTTTGGGTTTGAGCCCCATATTGGGCTCTCTGCTGACAGCAAGGAGCCTGTTTGGGATCCTCTCTCCCTCTCCCTCTCTTTCTGCCCCTCCCCCACTTGCTCTCTCTAAATAAATAAATAAACGTTTACAAATTTAAAAACATAAAAGAAACAAATGAGAAATATCAAATCAGATAGAGAATGTTTCCTAGAGTAAATAACAGAAGCTGGAATTGGATAAGAAAAGGAGCAGAGCATTACAGCCAAATGCTCTCCATGAAAGACATACACACAGCACGGAATACCAGACATTCAGGAAAAGTGTTTTAGTAAGGCTAGAATCACTATTCAATAATTATCTCTTGAGTATCATGGGTTGCCTGGGGGGCTCAGTTGGTTGAGTGGCCAGCTCTTGATTTTGGCTCAGGTCGTGAACCCAGGGTCATCGAAACATGATCCCAGGGTCATGGGATACAGCCCCATATCAGTCTCCATACTGAGCATGAAACCTGCTTGGGACTCTCCCTCTCTCTCCCTCTGCCCCTCTTCCCCACTCATGTTCTCTCTCTAAAATAAAATTAAAAATTTTTAGTTAAAAACAAATATACGTGTACCTATTTGATATCAAAGATATGCCAGGCACAGTTCTCAGAGTGAGACAATCAGTGAAGAAGTCACACAAAAATGCCTGTCTTCTAGGAGCTCACATTCTAGTAAAGAGAGAAACACAATGAACAAAAGAAATAAATATATAGTGTGTTCAAAGAGGACAACTGCTATGGGGAAAAAGAATGCAGGTGAAGTTAAGACTCGAATTGGACCTAAAAGGAAAGGCATGATTTTCATAGGTGTTAAGACTACGGAGGTCGTTCCAGAAAAGTGGCATAGCACAAGCATAAGTATAAAAATGCCCCTATTTCTATCAGCCGGAAAGTCTATTTCTCCCTAAAAAAATTCAGATAGAAAGGTAGTTGATGGGGCACCTGGGTGGCTCAGTTTGTTAAACCACCAACTCTTGAATTTATGATCTCAGGGTTCACGGGATCAAGCCTCAGGTCAGGCTCTATGCTGAGTGTGTGGAGTCTGCTTGGGATTCTCTCTCTCCCTCCCCCCTCCCCTGCACTCATTCGCTTGTTCTCTCTCTCAAAAATAAATAAATAAAACTTTAAAAAAAGAAATCCAGTGTTTACAAAAAAAATAAAAGTAGTTGATGATAAGAATTAAAGGTAGCTTAGAATGTCTTACACAGAATTGTAGACCTGACCCCGCAAGTAATAGGAAGCCATTCAAAGATTCCAATGGAGGAAAAACAACAGATTTTCTCAGTCTCCCTCAATTTCCATGTGGTATTTGACAGAACTGATGGTGTTCCTCCCATTCACTCACTCAATAGGCATTCATTGTGCAGCTATTGATACTGTGTCAAAAATAATATTTTTAAAGTAACACTGTATTATGTATTAAATAAATACAAAAAGAATAAAATATCTAGGAATAAATTTAACCAAGAAGATGAAAGATCTGTATATTGAAAACTGCAAGACATTAATGAATAAAATCAAAGATACAAATAAATAGAAAGATAGTCTGTGCTCATGAATTGGAAGAATCAATATTGTTAAAATGTCCATAATATCAAAAGCAATCTACAGATTCAATGAAATCCCTATCAATATTCCATACGCATTTTTCAAAGAAATAGAACAAGTAACTCTGAAATTTATATGCAACCACAAAAAAAAAAAAAAAACAACCCTGTATCAAGAATGTACAGTGAGGAAGGACAGTCTCTTCTATAAATAGTGCTTGAAACCTGGACAGCTACATGAAAAACCACAACCACTATCTTACATCATACACAAAAATTAACCCAAAAAAGGATGAAAGACTAGAACACAAGACAACAAAACTCTTGGGGGAAAAAAAAAAAACAAAAAACATAGTAAACTCCTTGACATAGGTCTTGGCAATGACTTTGGCTAGACCAAATCTTATGACTGATAATTCTTTAGCAAAAATGCAGTTAAGACAAAGAATTTCAGAAACTCACTGATATCTATCTTCTCACCTACTCCTGCGTAAATGTTTAATAATTCAACCTCTAAACTTGTGTTCACAATTCCCTTAGGGCAGCTTATCCCTTAATTCTGGCCTTACTTTCTTCACTGAGAGTAATGCGTTCTGTGCTAAGCTGCATCCTCTAACTGGAATCCTTCCTAACTTGATTCTTTGTTTCTCAGCAGATGTTACATGTGGTCTTTGTGGGGCATACAATTAGCTGGCTGCCTGAGCTGCTGAGACTAACCAACAAAATACATCCTGCCTATCTATCTTTTACCAGTCAGAAGATGCATTTATTCACTTGGATATCTTCAATTCCCACCCCTCTTCACACATATTCTCAACTGAAGTTATGTCACTTCATTACCACCTGACTTTTGAAATTTTCTTCATTTGGTGATTGAGGCTATTTTGTAGACCTGCTAACAATATATAGCAACTTGTTTAAGAAATTCTTTTTGATAGAGTGTAAAGTGACAATACTACAACAAAAAATAATATAATTTGAATAGCTTCCATGAATGGTTTCATTACAGCACAAAGCTGTCTCCTTTTATGTAGGCCTACAAGACTTACTTATTTGCACGCACTTTAAAAATAAACAAATCATCTAAATCTACTGGAACTTAGCCCAAGTTAGCATCTTTAAGTTATAAAAGCAAAATATTCCTTAATGTCTATTAGCTTCTATAACTGAGGAATTACTAGTAATAAACACACCTAAAAATGCAATAGATAATGCAAATATTGTACTCCAAAACTGGACAGCCATTTTTAAAAACACTCCATCCTAATTAAAAAAATTATTTTAATTCTAGATGTCACGATAACCCATTAGTAGTAACAATCCACACAAGGCACATGTCCTTCAAAGTGGGAAATGAGAACGGCCTTCTTTATGATTACTAATTACTTCTGCTACTACTATTTCCACTGATTGTAAGTGATCTTAGGGTTCAAACGAATTCAGAATTTTGTCATTACTTAAAATCCAATAAATACAGACCCCAAGAAAAAAAAAACCCTTATTTAGTTACTGCATGTACACAGCTATGCGATACTTTGTAAGCAAATTATGTTACCAGCTGAAAGTTAAAAAGTATACTATATTGTATATTGTATTGCTTGTCATTCAATCAAACTGGTTTGTGTTCTTTTCTTTTGAATTATGTGGTTTAAAGACATAACTCTTGAATTTAGTAGCTTTTTGGGAAGCTCCTCAGAGATACTGCACTCATACAATGTCCCTGCAAATATCATTTCATTCAATGGGTTGCCCATACAGTTTGTTATTTCAATTACTTGCTGAGATAGTTTACTTTGTGTTATTTCTATTATATTTCATGCTAGAGTCACAGGAATACTGAATTTGAAGGAGCATTTCAATGCTTAAAATATGAAACAAATTATTCTGGTATCTAAAATAACCTAACTATGAAAGCATCTCCTACACACATGTGGTAATAATCTGCAAAAGCTATCTTTTATTGGATTCTAGGTAATAACAATGGCATATGCTTTTTGTACGTCTACTCTTACAAAACAAATTTTTCATAACATAACCTTTCAAAAAATAAAAATGCTTCAGATACTTTCCATTGTACAATATCAATCCAAAAACTCAAATATCTGGCTTACAGGATTTAGTACACAAACTTTTTCAGACTACTATCAAAAGAAAAGCATTTCACATTTTTACTCCAATACAGTTTGGTGATTATAAAAAGATTTTTACATTTTAAATCATAAAATTCCTTGTTTTCCTTTTTCTACATTTTCTTGTCCTAAGTAACAGAATCGTCCATGGGAGACTTCACTGAGTTTATCCAATTTATTTGCTTTACCTGTATTTATTAGATTTTCACTGATGCTAATATAAAATGAACTTGGTGTCTGGAAGGAAAAATGCTTCAGTAGCATGATGGCCTTTGCTACAGATTGATATTCACTGGATAAAATAATTTATCTTTTACAATAAATAATCTTCTACCCTTTTTAAGATCCTTCACTTTGTATAATGTTCCTCAATTGATATGCTTTTCATTAAAAAGCATTTGTCCCTCCAAATGTATTATTTCATTAGTGACAAAGTGACAAAGACAGGAGAGAATGCTAATAAGTCTATAATACACTGTAATATGCAATGAGATCCCAAACAATCACCTGCTTCTTTTCTGTCTTCTTTCCTGGTACTCTGGATAAAGGTGTGGGGGGTGGGGGGAGGGGGGCGGTCTATGCTTTCTTTCTCTTCTTTTACTTTTCTGGCATCAGATAAGGGAAAAAGAAAAGCTTGTTAGATTCTCTTTGACCCTTCCTGATTTCCTGTACTACCATCATCTTCTGTTAAGAACCAATATTCACACACATACACACACACACACACACACACACACACACACAGAGTAACTGTGAGGTAATGGATGTGTTAATTAGCTTGATTGTGGTAATCACTTTACAATATATGTGTATATAAAACCATCACATTGTACAACTTAAATATATATAATTTTATTTATCATTTATATCTCAATACAGCTGGGGGGGGGGAAGAAGAAGAAATATTAAGAAGGATATATAAAAGTAGCTAAAAGAGACACCTGTTAACTTACCTACATCAACCCATGCTATCTACTGTTTTCTTTCACCAATTTCTTTTTTAAAAAGTAATCATTAATTAGCACCCAACCTTTTGGGTCCTCTTGAAATAAGAGCTTGCAAAGAAGTGAGTTATGAATAAATCCATAACTTTAAGCCTATCATACTAAAATTAGTGAAATCAAAAAGAGAAAAATCTTAAAAGCAACCAAAAAAGGAAGTAATAGTTATAATTACATAACTAACTTCTCAATAATAACTATAGAAGTCAGATAACCAAGGACTGACATTTTCAAAGTACTGAAAGAAAATAACTGCTAATCTAGAATTCTATACCCAGCAAAAATATCTTTCAAAAATGAACATAAGCGAGTCTTTTCAGGCAGAAAAAATTGAAAGATTTACTTGCCAGCAAACCCATATTAAGGAAATAGTAAAAGTTAATTTCTAGGCAGAGAAAAAATTATCTCAGAAGTTTGAAAATTTTAGGAAGAAGACCAACGAAACAGGTAAAATTATACATCTATCCATGATATTAAATGTCCAAGGTTTATTACTATTTCACAAACCCTTATTGTATCTATCTAGAACAGGAATAGTAATGGTATTTGCTATTCATATTTCAAAGAAGAAGGAAAAAACAAGGAGAGGAATACCCTAAATTCACTTGTTCGGAATCCTAAAGGTAACTCTGGCAATCTCAGTCTACATTCTCCCTAACAACCCATGCTGTTTCTGAAATCTGTAATTGAGAAGACAAAATTTAAAAATTAAAATTAAAAAAAAATCAGGTCAAATGATTAGAGACAGAAGTAAAAAATCCTGGCTTCACTGGTGCTTTGATATTGAGAAACTATTTTCTTGGTAATGCATCTATGAACTGAATATTTTCCATTTACCCTGAAAACTTCCCATCTGTTTCCAATCTGCTCTGTGCCAGAAGAAGCGGACCACTGCATCAAAGGATCCCTTTTCCTCTGGTTTCCAGTTGAGTTTGGCCAATAAGAATCACTGGCAAGAGACTGGAGAGAGGGAGGAAAGTGGGGTCAGGTATTTATTTCCTCAGCTCATTCCCTGCTAGGTCAACAAGGTGGTTGTGTTCCTCAATCTAAGGTAATATAGCTCCTAGAAGATGGACCACAGCTACACTCTTCAAGATCCAGTAACCAATCCTTTATTTTGTCCCTTCACATCTAGGGATGATAATAGTTCCCACTCTTGCTAGCCTCACCTCCCTTGTTATCATATCTTACCCTTGTTGACAACTACTCTTTCAATTACCCCATTTGAGTGTGCCATCTATCTGCTGCTGAGACACTGATCTACATAATCTGCATGGCAATTTGTAACACAGAAGGAAGTAAAAATAGAACAGACACTAAGAGCTCAGACTCTAAAGTCAAAAATAACTGGAATTGGATCTCTGCTACAAAACTGTGTGACCTTGAAAAAGCATGATAAAATTTCTAAGCCTCTTTTACTTCGTGTGTAAAATAAAAAATTAATACTAGTACCTGCTTCAAAAATTGTTCTTTAGTGTGAAGTATTTAATGTTAACAGCTTAGCCCAGTGCCTGGTACAAAGTAAGGGCTTAATAAATATTCAATGATTATTATTATAATTATTATTATTATGGATTACTATTTGCTTCACAGTTCTGGTAAAAATTGACCACATAATTATAACTATGGAATAAACATATCCATACCATTCCAGCTTTTTATTTTGATTAATATTTAATACTTCTTGTTTCATAGAAGAAAATCATGTCAAAGATGCAAACTATGCCTTTTACAATACATTGCCTACCACAAGATTAAAATGCAACTAGCATGCATAAGTTTTCTGTCTGTATAAATACACATCTGTACATTTCAGAAAAGAGCATTAGCACAATAAGTGGTTCTGCTCCAGTTCAACATTACTGGAAAAAATAGTGGCATAAATTAGCTCAATCTTATTTGAGCTGGCTCAGGGCTAAAGTAAATTCTAATTGGTTCACGTCAAACCAAATTATTTCAGTACATCATATACTTACATAACTCCCCTGAACCCCCCAAAAGAGGGTATATCAGATAGAATTTGAATATATGCTTATGATCAGAAATATCCAAGATCAATAGCAGGAAATTTAGGAACTAAACCCAAGAACAGATGACAAAGAAGATCAAGATCACCAAAATACAGTACTCATCCTAAATTTTAATTTTGTAACCAGAAGTGTTATTTAGTATACATGCAACTGTGAGTAAAAGGACCACATATAAGCCGCAGCAATACTACAGCTGGGTGCATGATAACTAGATTGGTTGCATGTCCTTTGGAAAACAACTGCAGCTGGTGCCTCCAGGGTCTGCATAATAACAATATATTTGGCAGCACTAAACAGATAACCATCTTCCAAATTTTCTCTAAGTGAAAAACAGTATCAACAATAGAAGACTGCTGAATGCTATTTTAACCACAAACAAAACTATTTTTTTCCAGGTTGGTTATAGTACCAGTTCAATAGGTAGAAAAAGAACATTACATGTTCCCTTGCACTGCATGAAGGTACCAGTTCAATGTGGCTTCCATGTGGACTACAGTTCAAATCCTTGATCTTAGAGACCATAACTAGTTGCCTGCCTAAATCAAATCCCTCTAAAAAACACACTTTCCAAATCCCTCTGATTTTAACTGTTTGAACCTCATGCAATACAGCAACCAGTGAAGGCTAAAACAAAACTCTGTACATGTGGGCACTAAATGATGTTACTGACTAAGCGATCTATTATATATTTACCAGGAAATACCTAACACTTTGCCTAGACTTCCTATCTTGGGTCTAATCTTCTACGAGAGGTATAATTCAGAGACAACTGTATTCTGCAAAAAAAAGGAAAAAAATAATTCAATAACTACAGTTATAGGCCCCCTAAGCAAAACAATTGCCAAAGTGAACAAATTGGCAAATGCACCAAATCTAATAATAATGTTGGCAAAAACATACACAGTGCTATTGCCAGGCACTCTTCTAAGTGCCTATGTTAATTTTTTCAATCCTTGTAACAACTTCATGTGTAGGTACTATTATTAGCCCCATTTTACAGAAAGATGATCTGAGGCACAGAGAATTTAAATACCCTTCCAAAGGTCTCAAAGCTAGTGAGAAGGCTAGTGAGTACGTAGTCCAGAATCTTCTGCTTTAACCATCATGATATCCCAGCAATAAAAATGTGGCTTTTTAAAATATTCCTGAGCCACGACATTACTGATTAAGGTTCTTCTAAAGCTCTAGTCTCTTTTCTCTCTTCTATTTATTATCAAATTAATAATTCAAAGCCTAGATTTACAAACAACTGCCAGAAGTACCTAACTGAAATTGGCAAAATGCAGCCACTAGTTTTAGATTCTACAATCTGCTAGCCAAGTCACCTAATACCAAAGACCAATCCATAGTTATCATTTCTTAGAGAAATTCTCCCTTATATTCATTTAGTCATATAGAAGCTTATTTTGTTCTTTATACTACATACTTTATAGTATGTCCTATGGCAACTGTTTCATGTATTCAGAACAGTGGTATTAATCACAGTGAGTTTTTCACTCAAAAACAAAGCTAATACCTACTTAGCAAGGTAACTTCATAGGAGCAAGAATGTAGAGAAAAACTGACCATCTGAGATACCCACTGAATTCTGAAATAATTAACAAGTCCTCTCCTGGAGTCATAAGTTTTTCATTTCTACATGTTCTTTTACTCTGGCTTGTTTTCTAAGGCTTACATCCCAGAAAATCAGAATGTTTTCCCTTTCATGTCAACAATGACTCTTTTAAAGGTCTTTTCTATATCAGAGGCAGAAATACATTTCCACTGAAATTTTCTCTTTTACTCTGCAACTCTTGAAGATAACCAGGCACAGAAAGACAAAAACTTTCTTTTGAAGAGTAAATGCTGCTGGCACTTGGTCTTTTTTTTTTTCTGTTGTTTGTAACTAAGCCCTAAGATTCAAAATACACTATTAAATTCTATCTGGTTTCCTATCCTAAACAAACCACAACTGGAGGTGCCAAATTAATTCTGAACAAATTTGCTTCAGGGCACCTACAAGGGCCATGGACCTTTAATCTTCACATACCAAGAGTGTTTATTCGGCTCTGTTGTAAAGAAATGCAGGTCTCTGGGAAGTCAAAGGTTAGTCAGTGGAGGAGAAAAACGGAGTAGAATCTCTCAAGATGACGGAAGAAAGTAATGAACACTGCAAGTGTTTTCCCTGGCAAGCTGAGAGAAATGCCAAGTTTGAGTCAGAGGTCTCATTTAAGTACGAGCTCATCTTGCTCTTTTAGATTACCATAACCTCAATGAAGCAAGTGATCATTCCCTGACTTAAAAGAATTTCTGAATTATAAATCCAAAATGGAAGCATGCCAAATAATGCAATTTGTGAACATTAAATAATTGCTTTAAATTAATTGGGTGTCAAGTTTATTTATAACATCTAAAATTTTATCAAAATATAATCAAATGTTATTTATTCACAAATTAAATTCTAATGATGCAGTCAGTATTTTATATATAGTATATAAAATTTTCCACAGATCTGTAACTTATAAGTTCTAATCAATTCCAAGATACGTTCAAAAAACTATCAAGAGTCGCTAATAAACCCAAAAAATCCAATTATAAATATTCTGGGCTATTTTGTCAATAGTCTGAATTAAATATTCATGGGTGTTATTATTAACTCACATTACAATGTATTTCCAGATAGACAGATTTTTCTTGATTTCTCTGCCTATTCTAGCTGTGTTTTAAATTCTCACATTTCTTCTTCCATGTCTGTGTTTTCTGAAAGAGAAAGTCACCCTATTCCAAAATGATCTGGGACTATGTTTTTTTCTTTAAGTCTACTAGCTGAAATAATAATAGATATTATTTTAAAAACTCAGAGGTGGGGGAGGGAACTACGGAAATCCAAAAGATGGGAAAAACTGGAAATATAATTAAGAAGTAAATTCAGAAGTAAATTTTAAAATTTAGGTATCACATAAAATTCTGGTTCCTTTAAAAAATACATTTCTTGGGGCACCTGGGTGGCTCAATCAGTTAAGTGTCCGACTCTTGATTTTGGCTCAGGTCATGATCTCACGGTTCATGAGTTCAAGCCCCACGTCAGGCTCTGTGCTGACAGTGCGGAGCCTGCTTGGGATTCTTTGTTTCCCCTGCGCTCGCTCTCACTCTCCCTCTCTCTCTCTCTCAAATAAACATTTTAAAAAATGCATTTCTTAATTTTGCCCAATTCTTTGTTTTTTTAAACAGTTCAGTATGTAGTCTATAATATTTGAAGTTCTATTTTAAAAATGCTTTTTGGCAACTTCCCATTTCAAATCTAAAATTAATACCAAAAGCTGTGTATGAATAACATTGAGAGAATGATATGAAAAGAAAAATATCAGGAAGTTTTCCTTTATATAAGAATCTAACACTTAAACATCATTGGCAATTCATCCCTCTCTCTTTCTCTAACATTATGAATTAGAACTAAATGCCTCTGAATTTCTGCCCCTTTTGATCCAATTTTAGATCCTATATCATTTAAGTACTAATTCCAACCTTCCTTGCTTTAAAGGTAGAAACCTATGAGATTACATAAGGTCTCCATAATATCTACAATATATTTGCCCATTTAGGTGGTACTAACTAGAGAAAAAGCTCCTAAATAAAAGACCAAGCAAAAGATCATATTGGTCTCATTCTAACAGTAAACATTAAGTTACTTCCAACTAGAGCAAGTTCTGCTTAGGAGAGAAAAGACTATTTGAAAAATGCATTAGACAAAATTAATTTATCATCAAGAAAGCTACTTGCAATGAAACACAGGGTACCACAGTGTAGCTCACTTTTTTTATTATGTCACTTTGCATAGATGAACACTAAAAGCAATCGTTTGACTCTAGATGAATTGGTCATTACCTAGGAAATCAAATTTGGCTTCATGAATATAAATTCATTTTTAATGTTTATCATGTTTAGACTTTTTAAAATATAAGTATGACTATGATTGCATAAAAGCTTCCAAATGTGATTTATTTAGTAAGAACATAACTCTAAGGCATCACATTAAAGTTGCCACTTACAGCTCCAGTATCCAGCAGCTAAAAGGGTCAGCTGTATTACCAAAAGGGAGAGGGCAGATGCTGCCTATTAAGAATGCCCACCGCCTTAAATCAACAGCAGCCCCCAACCAAGGCCTCTCTCCCCGACCCCTCTCCAGAAAGCCACCCACATCCCTTCAACTGTGAAGAGGAAGACAGATACAGAAATACATACATACGTACACACATACATACACAAGTTTTGTGGGGAAAGTTGATTTGTGTGTGGACAAGGAGAAGGTTGCTGCTGATGATAGCAGTAAATATCTCCAAATGGAAAGGTATTTAGAAAATAATCTTATCGCTACTAATTGGCCAGATCAAACTTAAACAGCATTCTAGAAGACCAAATAAATTACTTACCTGTAGTGGCTTCTAAGAAAATATATATTAAACTAAGATTCACAGTCTTATGTTTCTGTACTTTCAGTTCAAAGGTTCTAGGCCACTCGAGAGAAAGGAAGAAACTGTCTTTAAGACACCTCCACATTAGGACAACATAACTTGTATTCCACTGAGAAATGAAATAGCATGAAAATATGTCTAGCAGTTAAGGTAAAGCCACATGTAAAATTCTGTTCAGATCTCTTCATATAGCGAAAAAAGTTAAGAGTTATATAATGGAGAATAAAAGAATATACTGGGGGAATGAAATTAATAATAACTCATTAACAAATGTAAAAATTAAAAGTATATAAATCACTATGGTCTGGTCTACAGACAGAGGTTTTTATCTACTGATTAAACAAGACAGTATTATTTAGACACACAAAGACGGAAAAATGGAAATAATCAGTGTTATTTATCCTAAAAGATATTTAATTTTATTATAAATTTTCATTACTTACTTCATCTTATTATCCTAGATGATATTATGTGACCTCAAGACACAGTATTTCAATAGAAACAACAGAGGTTTACATTGTAAGGTATGAAACTGTTCTGTGCCTTCATAAAAATCTAAACATTCTCTGACCTGTGTTGACTCATCTCCTGTCTTGTGACAAATTACAAATCCTTTGTCCTTTCCTATGAGTCCTCTGCTTGTCTAATTCATGATTAAAACACTCTACGGATTTTCCCAGGCAGCATCAGAGTATTGTGTACTTCTGATTCGGATTTTGCTATAACCCCTTCTATTTTCACTTTCGTATAATTATATATTTCAAGTAGCCAGTGCTGATATAAATGTATATAAGTTTGATAAAGAATACTAAATATTTTCATGCAAAATATCAGTAAAAGACATTTTGATATAATCTATTAGAAGACAATCAAATGTGTTTATATAAAGTGATAAAGTGATATGAGACATTTGTACATAAAAAATACCTGAACTCATGACTGCTGACAAAATAAAGTCAGTGCCAATAAAAACATAATTCTTTTGAAATTTCTATAATCTAAAGTAACAGTACAGGCATACTATTAGGATAGTGAATAATTGTGCATACAAAGAATTCAACTTGCAATCATGCCTTTTATGAAATATGGATCTAAGACAATTCATGAGATATTCATCTATGTCCGATGATATGAAAAAGGTTAGTAAAATGTTTGACCTAAACAAATATTCCACGAACCAATCCTCATCATCCACAGGAGTGACAAGATTTCTAAAACTAAATTAAATTCCCACAAAATTGAAAACCCTTGTTTTGGGCCATAGTTTTAACCTACTCCTGTAACAAATGGAATGTGGTAAAAAATTATTTTAGGTGGCCAAATTAAATTATCTTAATTTCCCACAGACAAAGTGTTCAGGCTCTGAAGTCCCTCTGAGTCACTTGTTTTTAGGTCACTCCTTCTCTAATCCCTTCAGTCAGTCATTTAACTAGCATTCACAGAATAACCAACTCACTACTAAGCATGAAAAAACTGAGTAAGAAAGGTCCCTAGGGCAAAAGGACAAACACATATTCTTTCTTTTAGCTTTATTGAGGTGTAATTAACAACAAAATTGTATATATTTAAAGTATACAACATGCTGATTTGACATTCAAATACTTCCTGAAATGATTAATCACAATCAGATTAATTAGCATATCCATCACCTTGCATATTTGCCTTTTTTTTTCCTTTTGTGGTGAGAATGCTTTTAAGATCTAGTCTCTTAGCAAATTTCAAGTACACAATACATTATTATTCACTACAATCACCATGCTGTACATTAGATCCCCAGAGCTTATTCATCTTATATCCGAAGACTTGTGCCCTTTAACCAGCATCTCTCCACCTTCCCCCCAACCCACCGCATGACCCCCACTCTACTCTCAGAAATGTCCACTCTGTAAGCCAATTCCCTGGAGAAAGCCTCTGCTGAAGAATGTAGGCTCTCCAGACTTGAAACTGGAGTGGCCCTAAAGACTACAATCACAGGACTCTGATCCAATCCACAGAGAGACAAGTCAGGGTGTTAAAACCTAAAAGAATTCACACAGGAAGACAAATACTTTGTTTTTGTGCTACACGATATTCTGAATGAACCATATCTACCACTGTAATTCTGTTTAGGTTGTTTGTAAGAAACCAAACATAGTAGAACTCACTGGGCTTCTAGGGGCCAGTGAATTTCACTGCAAATCTGAATGTCACTTGGATGGTTCAAACGGCTTAAAAATGATGTTTGCCAAAACTGGAGGTCCTATGTTAATTCATTTTCATATCCCTAAAGGTGTCATAATACTTCTAGGCACAACTGTATTTCCTGAACTCAAATGTGACATAATCTTAAAAGACTTTTTCAAAATAAATATGAATTTTCATGAAATATATACAAGCTGGACAAAAGATATGTATGTGGGGGGAAAAAACACAAGAAAGGTGACAAAGGTCTCCCTGAAAGCAACACATAATAACTATTGTAATGCTTGATTCTTCTTAAGTATTTTTATATTTTGGCACATAAAAATGGGCAAAAGTAATGTAGATAAGAATTACTCTGATTTTAACAAATCTTTATTTAACTTTTCTTAGGAGATCAGTTTTTAGGCACTAAGTAATTAAGGAATAGAAAAGGAAAATAAATTTAAGATGAATAATCAATGCAAAATTACCCCAAGGATCTAACTGTTGATAAAGATTCACTGTCTAAAGTCTATGCCAGCAAACGTAAGTTCTATTTATAAACCAAACAGTAATAAATAGAATTTATGAGGTCTGACTCTAGGTAGGCACCAATAAATAAAAATTATGTTAGAATATCTTATGTTATCTAAAAAGACATTTATTTTGCTTAGCACTCTATTTTCAAAATGATTAAACTACAGTATTGGTATATTTGCTGAATTGAAATTGGCACCAATAACCATTATTATAACTACTTTTTTAAAAGTAATTTTTGTGTAGAAAACAACCATATACATTTTCATTTCTGGAAAAAATACAATAGTATGGGAAAAAAAGAAATAAATGCATAGGTTTAGCAAATCACGTATACTATTTCCCTTACTCAGTAAGTAATTCATTTCCATGGTACTTAAAGAAATCCCTATGTTTAGTTCTAAGCCATGAAAAATTTTCTAGACCATCTCAAGTCAGGGAAATCTGTTCTAATCTTAGAGTACGTCATTCCTGGGCATTACTTCTATCACACCACTATGCCACACACACTAAACAATAAAAAATAAAAGAGCGAATCTTTCAACAAACTATAACTTTGATTCTTCTAATCTTCTTTCCATAAAACTGTGTAATAAGTTCTAAATTTTACCATTTTTATATGGTGATGCTTAATGGTTGTGGTAGTGGTGGTGATGTCAGTTACACTAAAGAACAACAGATGGGCTGGAGGGCAGAACAAAGCATTTTCTACCATCTGGAAGCCTGCAGAAATTGAAAAAGCAGTAAGATAACCTTTTTTACTCCATTTCTCCATTCCTCCCAATGTAACTGTGTTTTAATTTTTCATGTATTTCCACTAACTTTAAGTACTTGGATATTCCTTCCAAAGAAACTGTTCTTGCTGCTTATTCGCTACTACGCTAGCCCTATGCTACAAACACACTGTATGGGCACAGCTGAGGCTCTGAAAAGAGAGAATGTTTTGTTTGTTTGTTTGTTTACGACTACAGTTTAATTGTTTTAATAATGTTTATTTATTTTTGAGAGAGAGAAAGAGAGAGAGAGACAGAGAGAGAGAGAAAGAGAGCATGAGCAGGGCAGGGGCAGAGAGACAGGGAGACTCGGAATCCAAAGCAGGCTCCAGGCTCCTAGCTGTCAGCACAGAGCCCAAAGCAGGGCCCAAACCCATGAACCGTGAGATCATGACCTGAGCCAAAGTCAGAGGCTTAACCAATTGAGCCACCCAGGTGCCCTTCCAACTACAGTTGTTGTTTTTTTTAAAGAAATACAGAATTTTTATACTCCTAAGTATTCAAAATTATTGCAAAATTTACAGCTAAATGAAAATCATTATATGGTCCAAATCAGAATAATTTATTTCTAAGAAAAATTTTTACGTGTTCAGTTAACATGAACTGTACCTACTTATTTAAAATAGGTAGGTAACAGAATGGAATAAGAAGAGAGAAATTTGGTACTGGAAATAAATATAAGTGAAAGATAAAAGTGTTCTAAAAACAGCATTCTAAAATGCTGCATCCAATAGCAAAAGGTACTATTTTTTATTGTATTTGACTACTGAAACACTAGTAATTTCTAATTTACAAACCATAACTCCCCTTTAAATAAAAAAGGAATAATTTTCTATAATACTATTCTCCTTACTTAAAATATTTACTAAGTTACCTTTCATTTTTTATTTATACCAAAAAGATTTGTGTTTAAATCTAACATATATAAGCTATTTAAGATTTTTTTAAATTATTTAAGAAGTAAATGAAAGAGCTTTGGCAGTATCATTATTTTTCCAGAGACTGGAGTTTATTTTTAGAATACCTGAAACTTTCTTAAAGATATTTGGGGAACATATCCAGATTCTTCCACCCCTCCAAAAGTAATCACTTATTTTAGGCTTGTGCTTTCTGGCTCTCCCAATGTTTACCAATTACAACTTCAAATAATACACTTCTCATTAGAATGATTATTGGGTAGCACTAATCTGAAAGGGAAGCAATTGTTTTGGAGAAAGGAAAGGTATGAGAGCTTTTAGTAGAAACAAAAAGAGTTGGGACATCTACTTCTAGCAATAAGATGGACCAAACACTCTGTAGGGCCCTAACATTTTTTGTTTTTCTATATTATAACAATAACCTACTTACACTATAATTAGTTGTTCACATGTTTGATTATGGTCTTGGGCATATTACTTGATCTTTCTAGGCTTCAGTTTCATCATCTATAAAATAGGGATGGTAATAATTGTAATAACAGTAATTGTTCTTCAAAGAATTAAATAAATATGTGCAAAGCACTTAGAATGGTACCTGGTGCACAGTACGTGAAATAAATATTAGCTAGTATTATTATTTGTACTCTTAGAACAGTGTTATGGTGGAAGAGCACATTACTAATTAGTGTATGCCCTAAAATAGAGTCATAATATATAATACATGCTAACTAGCTACAAATATTAAAATACTCTCATCTAAAATCATTTGAAACTTAAAGACATTTTTTGAAAAAAGGATAATAAATCTTTCTTTCTGTCCTAAGCAAAGTTTTTATCTAACCAAGCCTTATCAAGATTTGAACATAAATTTTAATTAGAACATAGGCTCCACATTAATGAATTAATGTTCAATGACAGGATTCTATCACCTTTTACTTAAATAAAACAAAAAAAAAGGGGTGCCTGGGTGGCTCAGTTGGTTAAGTATCCAACTTCGGCTCAGGTCACGTTCTCGCAATTTGTGAGTTCGAGCCCTGCATCTGGCTCTGTGCTGACAGCTCAGAGCCTGGAGCCTGGTTTGGATTCTGTATCTCCCTCTCTCTCTCTGCCCCTTCCCGACTCGTGTTCTGTCTGTCTGTCTGTCTCTTTCTCAAAAATAAATAAACATTTAAAAAAATTTTTTAAATAAAACACTTTAATTTTGAATTAGTACAGTTTTCCTGTATTGTTTTAAATATTATACACTTAAAGTACATGGGTATCTGCTTTTTTTTTTAAAGCATATCAAGAAAGCAGGTAGTAACTCTGTTTTTATCTTACACTTAAATAGTAAACTGCAGTGTAGTGAACAAAAGGCAGCAGATTTTCTCTGTCTACGGGTAGGAAAACCACTGCATACAGGTGTGCATTTTAGAGCTATATGCAAACCCTCCTATCTGCCAGTGGCGGATCCTATGGTTCACAGAGGTCAGACAATTGAGAATTAAAGCCCTATTTTACCAGGTAATATTTGACTTACTTACAAGTTTCATGTTAAAGTTACAAAGAAGACTTAAATGATGACATGATTATTTGACTATCTTATATTTTTAAACTTGTTTTTAGTAATTTTAATTAATATTCTGTTCTCTGGAAATGAAAAAAATATACTGTCACTCTCCTAAATCTATTTTTTGAAGATGTAGGGAGTTAATAAAAGATTTTAAACTACTAAAGCTGATACATGAAACACGTCAAAAGTTTTCAATTGGCTGTTAATACAGTTCTTTTTAGATTTAAGATCCTAACAATGCAATGATGCCAGTGCATGGCAGGCAATAAAATATTGGTATATTACTTGCATTTCCTTTCAGATAACAATTGATTCTAATTTTAAGTCATCCAACTTTAGCCTACACAGCAAGATTTATACATTTATAAACATACTTTTGTTATTTTGGCAATAACCCAAATTTATATGCCAAAGTGAGCTCCGAAATACAGGCCATACATTGGTTAACGGGCTAAAGGAACTAAGTCCATCCAAAGTTCCAAAGTTCTTAGCAGCATATAAACCTAATGTCACCCAAAAAATCATTTTGTTTCACTTTTGTATTCTCCAGTAGCAACCTAGGAGACCGTAATCTTTTTTCCCTGGGAAATAGAGATGTTAAACACACACACACACTCCAAAAAAAGCCTCACACACACCAAAAAAGCCTCACTCATCTTTGAAACCAGAATTCACTAAGTGAGGGGAGATTACATAAAATTGCATGGATTTCCAAGAAAGTTGAAAGGAAGTCACCAACCTGATATAAATGATCTCCCAGAACCAAAGAGTCAAGATGATATGTGCTTACTAAAAAGCAAAATCCACCATAACTAGTGAAAAGCAAAATACTTTCCTGCTGGCTATAACTACAGGAAAAACTGACTCCCCCACCTCCACCCCCAACCCCATATCCACTATCAAATTAACTCTTATATCCATTATGAGATAGAGAATCAGACCCAAAATACAAAGATATTTTTCCATAGAGATTATTTCTTCGAGATCGAGAGCTTCATTTTTAAGAGAAGTTCATAGTCTCAATGACAGTATGTCTAGAGAAATGTTTCAGTGGAAATACATAGTAATAAGAATTCTACCATTAAAACATTTAATCTATAAAACAGAAAAATACAAACCCAACTAGCATTCTAAGTACAACTCCTTATCCTTGGCTATACAGTGTTTCTAAAACCTCTGGCAGGCAAATTAAACATTTACTATGGAATGTAACAAAGTCAAACAATATGGAACTGTAATTACTATTAAGCTTTTCATGAGAATGGAGGATACTGTGTTTTACATTATTACATAAAAAATAAAATGATAATGAAAACATGAGACCAAGCAAAAGATTCTAATTTTCATAAGGAGAGTTTTTCTGAGGGTTATAACCCCCACTGACAAATAACAACAAAGACACGACCTTTTAATTTATTGATAAGATGAGTGCAAGTCTTTTCCATGTGAACAAAACCTTTATCGAAGTAGCAATACTGCAGTTCACAAAAGTAGCATACCAAATCACAGGCAGTAGGTCAGCCATGGCTTAGCCACATGGCTAATAAGGACATTACAAGCACAATTCTCATTCAAGCAACATGAAATCCAATCAATATAAAATCTAGAGATCACCTCATTAAAGACTTTGACCCCACACAATGGAAATACATGCATGCAAATAATGACGACCATCAAAAGTACTGCAATTCATTTTACTCCAAAAATGCTTCAACACAATTGGCATAAACAAGTTACCCAATTCATGGTTAGTGAGGTATTAACAGTAAGAGGAAGAAAAAAATAGCAAATATAATCAATTCTATTTTTCTGTTCCCCACAACTCCTTATGTTAAGTTACCAACTCTTATGTTGTATTAGCAGGCCCACCAGGCCCCAACTGAAGTCCCCATTTTCTGGTAGGGGCTCTCTTACCCTAGTTAACATTTCTGGTTAAAAACCCAACTATCACCTTATGCCACTTAAGTTACAATGGGTTTCTTTAAAACCGATTTGTCACTAATAGTAGAGAAAAGAAAATATTTTTTTTACTTCTCAAATAGAACGAAAATGCAAAACAAAACAAAATAAAAAATGAACAAACAAAAACAAGGGAAGGAGATGGACTTCTCAGAAAAAAAATCATGAAAACACTGAAATTCGGTATTTTAAAACAGTAAAATGAACTAAATAAACTTAATTTAATTACAAAGCCAGAAGCATCAGTTACAACCAAAACACAAGTTTCTTAAAACCACCAAAAGAATATAAATACTACATTATGATAGGGAGATGAGAAAGTTAGGAAAATAATAATATTAATGTCAAAACCCACTATGTCAAATTTCGTGAAAGTATGCAAATTCTTTCACTAAACTAGAATTCAGCTATAATGAACACTGTGCAAACTAAGACCAAATATTAGCTGGAAAGGGAGGATAGTGGGGTATCTAATTACTAAAGATGGTAATATTTTCTGTGTAAAATCAAGAGCTCAGCCACCATTCAAGGATCACATCTTTCTAAAAAGGGTGATATTTTATTTTTAATTTTTTTTCAAAACAACAAAACACTATGCTGAGAAATGTCTAGGTTGAACAGAATTAATTTTGGAAATTAAAAAGTACTTAGAACTAGAGTGAAAAAAGCCAATTTCTCCAAAAGAGTCCCTAAATTCAATACTATTCCAATCCAATTCCAAAACAGATTTCTCTCTGCAATTGAATAATATGATCCTAAGGCTCTCCTGAAATATTCAATTCAATATAGCAACAGCCCCCAATGCAATCTTTCCAATACCTAACTAAAATCACCATGCGAGAACTGAAAAGAGACAAAGACACAGACACAAAAGTCATTGGAAAAAGGGAGAAAGGGGGGAAGAGAGAGAAAAAAACAACCTCATAAATTATAAATCCAGAACCTAAAAGAAATTTAAAGTGGTTACCAGGGAGATGAAGCCAAACATATTATTTTAGCTCATGCCACACCCCAGCTTCACTTCAAAGAGACCACTTGAACAAAGATAGGAAGATATTTCTTCTTCCCTACTCCCAATACCTGACTCAGTCTGGTTCAGACACCCAGGCTCTACATGAACAATAAAACTATGCAGATATCATTTACTACTCGGATCTGACCTATGATGGAAGTAGTATACTTTAACCTTACTCACCTGAACGTTTCCCACCTTTACCACTGCCCTTGCCCCCTCTATACAACGTATCCACAACCATATAGGGGTAACAAATTCTATAAAACAATTGGCCACATAAGGGACAGAAATTAGTGGTAGTATGTTATATGCTCAGAGATAGAGTTCCCAATAAACACTATCAACTTGTTTCAAAATAAGACATACCTGGTACAAGTGCATCATGGGAACTGTAGCCTGCTGTATACTACACTGGGTATTCAAGGCAAAGGTGCAGGAGGTAGGGGGCATGAGAAGGAGAAAGATATTGTCTCAGTAGACTAGAAAAATCTCCAAGGGAAGACACTGAAAAGAACAAAACCAATGCTGTGGAAGCTCAAACCAATGATTAAGAACAAAAATTCAGACACTGTCCTAGAAAATAGGGGAAAAAAATGACACAGTAAATTATGAAGAAGAAGATAGCATATATTGGGAACAGAAAATAAATAGCCAACCAAAAGATATTAATTTCCCCGCATAATGAATACATCAAACAGAACCGAAAGAATAATCAAAGATAAAACATAAGAAAGCTTTCTTTAGCTGCCAAATGGTTTAAACAGATTAAATTCACTACATTCCCAACTAAATCAAGAAAAACAATATCAGACAAATATATAGTGGCAAATGTGACATTTACAGAGAAAAATGATAAACATTCTATAAGCCATCAGACATAAAGAATTAGTTACTCATAACAGAACAAAAATCAAGTTTGTCCAAAAATCAATTCTCTCCCGAGCAACAATAAATATTACCTGATAAATAACTTCCAGTCAAAAATAGCATAGCAGAACTCCTCAAAACTGACCAAAAACAGTAGAAAGTATGACAATTACAATCACTCACCCCCCCAAAAAAAAGGGAAAGCTGAACATGGAAATAACTATAATCACAATTAACAAATTTGAGACACATCTATTCTGCCAAACATTTCAAATTGCAGGCCAAAATAAAATAGGCTGCCAAGAGCTGGCATATGCTCCTCAGACCTCAAGCAGAATGGTCAGGTCCTAGACTAGCATGATCGGATCTAAAGTCATAGGTGGGATGCAGGAGATGCAACACCAAAACACTGCAGTGGAAATAAAGATGCATTTATCAATCAGTTAGTTTCTTAACCAATGAAGATAACAAAACAACCAGCAGCCACTAAGTCGTAGGTCCAAGGCCTGTGACTGGGGATCAAGGGGGACTTCTATTAGACGGACCAACCCCTTAAACCCTGAAAACTGAGGGAAATGGGTCCCCAGGACAAAGGAAAAAATAAATGCAGTGAGAAGATGAAAAGACTCAAGTGGTCTGAGCTCATTGATCTCTCCCCTCTCTTCCTACATGATTCTTCAGCAAATTACTATCACCCTCTTTAAAATGAGTAACAACTAAGTGGCTCAGTCAGTTGAGCATCTGACTCTTGATTTCAGCTGAAGCCATGATCCCAGGTAATGGGATCGAGCCTGATGCCACTGAGCATGGAGTCTGCTTAAGATTTTCTGTCTCTTGGGGCGCCTGAGTGGCTCAGTTGGTTAAGTGTCCGAATTCAGCTCAGGTCATGATCTCGCAGTCTGTAAATTCCAGACCCTCATCGGACTCTGTGCTGACAACTCAGAGCCTGGAGCCTGCTGTGTCTCCCTCTCTCTCTGCCTCTCCCCGACTCATGCTCTGTCTCTTTCTGTCTCAAAAATGAATAAACATTAAAAAAATTTTTTTAAATGATTTTCTGTCTCTCTCCCTCTGCCCTTCTCCCTGACTCACACTCACACTCACACTCAGACAAATACTTATCACTGTATCAATGAATTATCGACATATTTTTTATTTGAAAAGCTCAAACAAAAGCAATAGAGATGCAAGCCTCATTAAAAGCAGTAATAAGATAAAATAAAAACAAACTCAAGAACATGATAGAGAGACATGGAAAAAATCTCACAAATCAGAATGGAAAGAAAAATAATATATAAATAAATAATCAGGAGATGCTAGATTTGGAAGATAAGGTAGAGCTAACATATTTACAACAATGATATTTAAAAAACTAAACTAGTAGAGCAGAACCAATATTCAAAGCTATAATGGAAAAATATTTTCCTGAAATGAATAAAAACATGAATCTATCAAATCTCACCTTGTCCCAGAATAGAATTAATGCAGAATTAATCAATTGTCAATAATGTAGTCAATTTTATAGTCCTTTACGGATTAAAAAAAATAAGTTAGATATGAGCATCAAGGCAGAAAAATTCATTCAATAAGAAGTTTTAAAAAATATATTTAAGTCAGCCTCGGGCCTTTCCATAGCAACTGTCAACACCAAAAGGAATGTCCAAAATTCTGAGGGAAGCTAAGACAATCTTCAAGTATAACAGCAATAAACAACTCTCAAGAATGCAAGAAGACTTAGAGGCTTTCCTCAAGACTACTGAATGATTAAATTCAACTAACAAAGAAGTGAATCAAGAAAATTCAGGAAAGAAAGAAACAAAGAAAAAAACAAAACAAAACAAAAAACATTGGCAGTAAACTTTTGAGTGCATTTAGATATATGGATAAGATGAATGGACTGTGAAAACTGTGATTACTAAAATATATGTAAATGTTTTAAACTTTGACAAAATGAATAATAATAAGATACCAACAATAATCAATTTGGGCAAAAAGAAAGAAAGAAGAAAGTGTAAGTATGCTGCTTTCCTTATCTTTGATAACAGGGCGTCAATGAACACTGCCAAACATTGAATTGCAGCTTTAAAAAACTGAAAATACCTGCTGTAACAAATCACCAAAACAAACTTATTACCTAAACAAACAAAATAACCTTTTACTTTATTCTTATTTACAAGGGCCTTTTAGAAACTAAAATATATTGTTGTGAATAAACATTTACATGAAATTCACTTATTCCTTCCATTTCATCTATTCCTTTTGTCTGTTAGAATATAATGAAATAAATTCGTGTTTAAAAAACAGATTATTCTGGGGGCACCTGGCTGGATAAGTTGGTAGAGCTCACAACTCTTGATCATGAGTTCAAGGCCTACATTGTGCATAGAGCTTACTTTTAAAAAGTACTAATAAAATGAATCAAATTTAAAAATAAAAAATTATTCTGCTTTGGAAATTTTATTTTATGCCTAAATATGCATATGTATAGACAATATCAGCTTCATGTTTAATAGTTGCTAACAAATGTTAATTCTAGATGGTAAGATTGAGATAACTCTGGTGGCAGAGTTAGTTTTGTTTGTTTTCTTACTTGGACTTTTAAATACTGCTTGAGTTTTAACAGTGCAGTTCTATGCTTTTTAGAAAAATCACATAATTATTCTTTTCCACAAAAGTTCTTTCTAAAAAAATAAAGGAGCAACATCAATAAAGTTTGAGGGGGAAATGTGACAATACATTTTTATCTTATAATAGTAACAACCTATACCATTAATTTAATATTAAATTAGCCTATTAAGAGAGGAAGTGAAATTAATAAATTTAAAAAATTGCAATTTGTGGTATAAAAAGATTCACAACCTTTAATAGATACATAAGAATAACAAAAATTAGTATAGGTCTAAATAAAAAGTGAATACAAATTTTAAAACATTTCCAAAACAGCACTAGAATAATTTAACAATCAAAATTTATAGCTAAAACCTTATGTTACTATAGCAAAGAACAAACAGTAACAAAGCGTGTGTAGGTGTGTGGGGCAATATGTGTGACAACAATCTGACATGTACACCCAGGCCTGGGTGTAGAGGTGGTACAGGCAGTAAGAAAATAGGAAAGGAGAAAGAAACTATATTAAACTCCTTGCCTATCACAGGGAGAAAGATTCATTTTGTTTTTGGATTATGGCAAAACTGAAAAGTCAACACTATTAGAAATAAAGAAAAGAGATACGCAGGTGTATATACTATCCAATACATGGGAGATACAAGTACAGAGAACTCCAACTCACATAGAGATGTAGAGCACAAGAAGTACTATTAAAAGTACAACATACCATAAAAGAGAAAAAATGACCAAGTATATGGATTATAACAATTATAAACGGGTCAATTAAAGGGCAATGGTCTTCAAAATGGGTTAAAAATCCAATGAAATTCTGTTTATAAGAGATACATCCAAGATAAAATTACAGATTAAAGAAAGCACAGATCATGGCATACCAGTAATGAATAGCAAACTGTATTCAAACTAAATAAAACAAAACAAAAACAAAGAAATATTGAAAACACAAAGAAAATCATTTTACATTGGTAAATTTTTCAACTCATCAAAAAAGTAAAATATCATAAACACAAGGCAAATTTATAGAACTAGACTATATAAGTCAAAATGCTTAGATATTCAACCAAAAAAAATGACAGAAAAATATGGTAATGAAAGACTAACATTCTACTCCTGAGCTGCAATAGATTAATAGGGGGAAATATCAAAAAGAATGCAGAAGCTCTAAAATCATAATTTATGCTCTACCCTAATTCCAGGAATACTTACAAATTTTATGTGTACTAATAAGGAAATCCCTAAAAATATAACATAGTAAAAAGTGTATATATAGGCCCATGTTCCCTTTCTACAAAGCACACAAAAAAAGAAATGACAAAGTAACAGCAAAAGTTAAACCTAAAAAAAAAAGTCACTCTGAAATTTGAAAACTCTCCCAATAAATCTGCTTTCAAAGAAATAATAGCCTTCCATCTAGGACTCTCAATTGTTTCATATTTTTAAAAAAAGGAAATTCAACTGAAAGCTGTTACACGGTCTTTTTAGCCATCCCTCCCGCTGATATGCATAAATCACTGTTTTTTACAATGTTTACCAAGCATATACTATATATTCAATATGCTATAGTATATATTCAGAAATACTATATATTTTGGGCTGATGATTCAGTGTGATATGCAAAAGCAGAAAGGGTCCCTAACATTAAAGGAGTGTGTGATTGAGTTGAGGAGGTAAGAGAATCAAACAGCAGTCACCAACATAATATAAATATCATAGAAATTCAGAGAAAGATGAGACCAAAGTAGGGAGGGAAGGCTTCTTTATATGACTTCAGGTAGGACTCAAAGATAAAAGAGATTGGAAAATCCAGAGAAGAAATGGGGAAAACATTCTGGTCAAGAATACTACAACGATAAAGTTTAAAGAATGAAACAGTTAAATACTGACAGTTACAAGTTACTATGGTAGACACAGCCTAGGAAGAAAAACACTCAAATACTAGACCAAACTGTTTATGCTAAAAAATGAACTGCAATAAGATTTTAAAGCACAATGGCTGTGGTTGCCAGCTAAAGTTTGGAAAGGTTCTCATCACTTTGAACATTCATTCAAATAGACTTCCACTTTGAGGTATATTTCATATCTCTAGAGAGAATAACATTACCGATAAATGATGATCTTTATTTGCCATTTGGGAAACTGACCACAGCAGAGGTAAGATACTGGCCAGGCTTCTACAGCCACTTCGTGCAATGAGAGGAAAACAGTAATAGCTGAGAATTTAAAGAACATTATCACATGCATGCATGTCACTATATTCTTATTTCACATTCCTATAGTCTAATCCACAAAAATTAAAATAATTAAACTTAAAGAACTCTCTCTAATCAAGAATGCTGTTGAAAGAAGGAAATACAGACAGATTCAGAATCCGTTTATAATACACAAGGTAGAGAGGACTTGGGCTGCCAAGTAGATGGGAGTGGGAGGAAATAAAGCAGCTTACTTTCTGAGCAAAATGCTGTTATTAAGTATAATTGCATCAACTTGATTCAAATCCAGTATTTCTTATTCATTGAAAAGAAACATATTAAAATAGCAGCAATTTCCTTTACAAATAAACACACTCGGCCAAGGAAGCTTCCACCAAAAAAAAAAGTTTAACTCTAAAGGTAATAAAAAGCAGAAGCAAAATTATGTCACTGCTTCTAATTTCAAATAATAACTTCTAAACATAAATACACTATAGCTAAGTCAGTAGGAATCACTTTTAAAATTCTAATAAAAATTACAATGAAATTCTTTCCAATAGTCTAACTCTATAATGCTAAAGTACATAAAAATAAGAAAAATCTTCCAATGAATAATTAAAAGTTATTGCTATATATTAATTAACTGTGGAAATCATTAACGAAATATTTGCACTTAATTGTTCATAATTATGATCTTGAAAAAGCTGTGAGAAAGAGGAAATTTCACTCACAAATACCTAAGTTTAGATGTGACAGTCTATCTCTGAATATAAGCATGTTGATGCACACTATGGAAATTTCATTTTTTACTGCTAATAATTTCAGTTATTTCTGGACCCTTGACTTATAAAAGATGCATCTGGACATCTGAACTATAAATTAACCATAAGTATCTGCTGAGAAACTTTATCTTTGAGCTTCTGAGTACAGGGACTCTTGAAATAGGCATGTCCCATGTAAATAAATATATGTGTAAAATAAGTATTTCAACTAAATAGTCTCAATAGGTCTTTCTATCCATCACTCTCCTATGCCCCACATACACACAAAACCACAATGACTTCTCAGTATTTAAAACTGAGGGGCATGGGGACTATAGCCAAGAAGGGCCACATACCCACCAGTGTAGATCTGTCTTCTTGCACCTGAGCTGTCACTTGGGAGGCCAAAGAGAACAGATCTTGGATGGATATATGAACTGCTGCAAGAATGACTCTCCCAGAAGAGAAATACTTGACGTTGCCCTGCTGGCAAGATGTTTTTCCTGTTCTAAATCCTTCTAAGTAAATCTGATTTAAAATGTCTGGTGACTCTAAGTGTTCGGTTGAACTTAAAAGACTATCTGGTAGATGTTGTAAAAGGCAATCTCAAATTTTAAACTTTTCTTCAGATACAAAATAACCATAATTTGTGTTAAGTATGATGGTCTTTTCTCATAAAACATGAGAAACCAACTTCTTTTTAAAATATTCTATGTTTTCAAAACAGTGTTTCCATTTTCCCAATATTCGGACTTTAGATTAACCATTAATGCAAATATGAATACCCTTCATTGAGCTTCAACAACAATATTATATATCCAGTGTCTTAATTCGTGGGAATTAGTCATCCTGATCAGACACGAAAAGTGCCATTGAAGAATTCTACATACGGTTTTTAAATGTTCAATCAAATGATCTAAATAACCAGAACTGAATAGATCTAGGGAATCTATAAAGCTTTATAGAAAGTTGTGTTTCTAGAGCCACCTGGCTGGCTCAGTCAGTGGACCATGCAACTCTTGGTCTCAGGGTTGTGAGTTCAAGCCCCACGTTGGGTGTAAAGATTATTTAAAAATAAAATCTTAAAAAAAAAAGAAAGTTGTGTTTCTACAAATTTACTGAGACTTTCAATTCCTAAACATAATCTGAAATGCTAAAGTTTTGTCAGGATCTTGCCTTTTATATTGAAAACCTAGAAAAATTACATACTTATGTTTCATTTCTCTCCTTTTTGATAAATTTTGTAAATTTAGGACGTGTTTTATCTTTCATTTTAAATGCATACTGGCCCTATTTAAAATCTAAACTGTCTTAAACACAATCACCAGCAATTCTGTACCGCTTGACATAAGGTCTGAAACAAATTTCAATGTGTAATATTCTCAGTCTAACAATAAGTGCTCTCTAAATGGGACCCATCAAATGCTTGAAGAAATCCTTTTCTATTTTAAAGAAAAAAATCTATCAGGAAAACCATTTTCTTTAAATCTTTAGTTTACAAATGATACCTTCCTAGAAATACTAAATAAAAATGATTGAGGGGATTAGGGGTGCAATTGTCATAATGAGCACTGGGTGATGTATGGAATTGTTGAATCACTATATTGTACCCCTGAAACTAATATAACTGTGTGTTAACTATATGGGAATTAAAATAACATAAAAATGATTGATGGTGCTAAGTAAGACTTTTTTATATCCTTTTCCAAAAAAAGTTATATTTTAAATTATTTCTGTTGTTGACATTCACACTACAATGTCAGTTGTCATTCTTCAGTAAAATCACTTGCTATTATTTCACAAAACTTCTACAGAATTTCTTGAGTAAGATCCAAAAAAAAAAAAAAAAAGTAAAATCACTTACTGTAAACATCCCACTCTTACTGCTACAGGAATGTGGGGAAGTTGAGTGGCCCACTTCAGTGTCACATCCTGATAAATATGTAACATGTGATTATGGTTTCCAATCAAAGTATTTATTGTTCCTTCAGAAACTGTATGTTGAAGACAGAAAAGAAGCTAATAAGAAAACAGTTATCTGCAACAGTATATTAAATCACTTTTAAGGGATTTATGATACAAATTAATTCTAATGTCTTATGTTAACGCATAAAGTATTTTAAGTAATAAAATATTATTTTTCAACTTCAAGCACCAATATCAAAAATTAAAAAATGATTTTACAGACTTGGGAACTATAAGGAGATAGTAGCCAAAATTTTTGCATTTTATCTAGAAAGCATGAATTTCATTAATATTTAGCACATTTAAGCTAATGATTTACCAGGCATTAGCTACAGATAAGTCATTCTATTGGGCATTACTAGGCTTCATTCTGCTTATTAGAGTCTGGTGTTCTTTTGGAAACATCTTGAACAGCCACATTTTGGAAAGCATAAATGTATACCTGAGGCCAATTCTCCAAGTCATTCTGTACAAAGTAATATGACTGACAAAACCAAATGTGTGCTTTATATCAAACTTCTATTCAAACTCTAAAGTTAAAATTTCCATTACATGTTCTGTATAAAACTATTTTCCTAGATGTTTAAAATATATGTGGGTGAATTTGGCTTTTTCTGATGTGTATCACATAGCCTTGACATATGGAAAAGATAAAAGAAAAATCCTTCTACACACCTGAGCAATATGGGAGAAAACAACTTGGGCTACAATCAAGTTTCTTCATGAATCGAATCTGTCCATTATCCTTAAGGCAAAAAAAGTTTCTCTCACCAAGAACAAAAACAGAAGATGCTGACTGATTGAAAGAGACAATACATATATCAAGGGCTTGCTCTCCAATATTTAGAGTCCAATCCACCTACAAAGAAAAAACTAAAATCAATTTAGTTTGTAAAAACAAAGTATTTCAGTCACTTTCATATCAATACAATTAATAAATTGCTTTGCAACAAAGCAGACGTAAAGATTGGCTAGTCTTCCCTTTTTTTTTTGCAATGACCATATTTCTGACATTTTATACACTCTAATAGGTTTTGAACCATCTTTTGCCAAATGATATGAGCTATTCAGTGGTTCAAAAATACTCATATAAATTTGGGGAGTGGGGCAGGAAAAAAAAGACTCATACAAATTTAACTAAGGAGGTGTAAGATGTGTAAAACAAAAACTATAAAAAATTGATGAAAGAAACTGAAAAACACAAATAAATGGAAAGATATGCCATGTTCATCAATTAGAAGAATTACTATTATTAAAATGCCCATACTACCCTACCCAAAGTGATCTACAGATTCAAATCCCTATCAAAATTCTAATGGCATTTTTTACCAAAATAGAAAATAAAATCCTAAAATTCATACAGAACCACAAAGGACTCCAAATTGCCAAAGCACTCTTGAGCAAAAAGAACAAAGCTAGAAGGATCAAATTAATAAAATTACCTGATTTTTTTAAATTTTTTAATGTTTTATTTATTTTTGAGATAGAGAGAGAGAGCGTGAGCAGGGGAGGGTCAGAGAGAGAAAGAGACACAGAATCCGAAGACAGGCTCCAGGCTCTGAGCTAGCTGTCAGCACAGAGCCTGATGCTTGAACCCACGAACCGTGAGATCATGACCTGAGCCGAAGTTGGATGCTTAACCGACTGAGCCACCCAGGCACCCCACAAATTATCTGATTTTAAAATACACTACAAAGCTATACTTAACAAAATAGCAACGTGCTGGCATAAAAAAAAAAAAGAAATACCTAGACCAATGCAACAGAACAGAGCCCAGAAATAAATGCATTTACAATGAATTGATCTTCAACAAAAGTATCAAGAGCACACACTAAGGACAGTCTTTTTACTAAATGGTGTTGTGGGGGGAGGGGTACCTGGGTGGCTCGGTTGAGCATCTGACCCTTGATCTCAGTTCAGGTCATGATCTCATGGTTCATGAGATCTGAGCCCCACAAAGGGCTTGCTGCTGTCAGCCTGTCAGTGCAGGGCCAGCTTCAGATCCTCTGTCTCCCTCTCTCTACTCCTCCCCAACTCATGCTCTCCTAAAAAAAATAATTTTTTTTAAACGGTGTTGGGAAAACTTGATATTCATATGCAGAGGAATAAAATTTGACCCCTATCTCACACCATAAACAAAAATCAACTCAAAATGGATACAGTCTTAAACATAAGACCTCAATCTAAAACTATTAGAAGAAAACTTAAGGAAAAGCTTTTTGCAACTTTTAGGCGGCGATTTTTTGGATATGACCTCAAAAGCACAGGCAACGAAAGTAAAAATAGACAAAAGGGATTGCATCAAGCAAAAAAGTTCCTGCACAGCAAACAAAACAATTAACAAAGTAAAGAGACAATCTATGGAATGGTAGCAAATATTGGCAAACCATCTATCCAATAAGGGGTTAATACCTAAAAATACATAAGGAACTAGACAACTGAGTAGCAAGTAAACAAAGAGCCTGATTTAAAAATAGGCAAAAGACTTGAACAGATTTCTCAAAAGAAGATATACAAATGGCCGACAATTATATGAAAAAATGCCCAACACCACTAAATCATCAGGGAAATGCAAATCAAAACCACAATGAGATATCACCCCACACATGTTAGAATGGCTATTATTAAAAAGACAAAAGATAACAAGTTTGTTGGCAAGGATGCAGAGAAAAGGGAACCCTTTTGCACTGTTGGTGGGAATATAAATTGGTACAGCTACTACGGAAAACAGTAAGGAGATTTCTCAAAAAATTAAAAACAGAACTAGTATATGATCCAGCAATCCTACTTCTGGGCATATATTCAATGGAAATGAAAACAGGAATTTAAAGAGATAACTGCACTCCTATGTTCATTGCAGCATTATTCATAATAGTCAAGATATGGAATCAACCAAAATATCCACTGGTAAACAAATGAATAAAGAGAATGTGTGAGATATTATATATAATATACCAGATAATGTGTATAATGTAATGGAATATTATTCAGTCTTCAAAAAGAAGAAAATCTTGCCATTTGTGACAAAATGGATGAACTGGAAGGCATTATGCTAAGTGAAATAAGTCAGGCACAGAAAAGCAAATACTGCATGATCTTGCTTATATGTGGAATCTAAAAAAGACAAACTCAGGGGCACGTAGGTGGCTCAGTCAGTTACCTGCAGACTTTGGCTCAGGTCATGATCTCACAGTTCATGAGTTCGAGCCGCACGTCAGGGTCTATGCTGACAGCTCGAAGCCTGGAGCCTGCTTTGAATCCCATGTCTCCCTCTCTCTCTCTCTCTCTGCCCCTCCCTGCTCGCTTGCTCGCTCGCTCTCTCTCTCTCAAAAATAAAATAAATATTTAAAAAAAGATATTTGAAAGACAAACTCATAAAAGCAGAGAGTATAATGGTGGTTGCCAGGGTTGGGGAAAGATGTAAATGAGAAGATACTGTGCCAAAGGGTACAAGGTTTAAGTCACAAAGAATGAATAAATTCTGGAGACTTAATGTACAATCTGATAACTATAGTTATGTTACTGTACTGAATTGTATACTTGAAATTTGTTAGGATAGATCTTAAATGGTCTTACCATAAAAAAAAGAGAACTATGTGAGCCGATTAGATATGTTAATTCACTTAATTATGGTAATCATTTCACAATGTATGTATATCAAAATATCATAAATTTATATAATTTTTATTTGTCAATTATACCTCAATAAAGCTGGAAGCAGAAAAAAGGAAGGTAGAGCATTGGGTGGGAGAATGCCCTATACAAAGTGAGCTGGCTGTACAAAGATCCTATGACAGAAAAGGAGGGGCCACAACTTGTTCAAAAAATAATAATAATACACATAAAGAAGTTATCTGCTTCACTGCAAAATTTCCATATTGTGTTTACTTTGCAAATCAAATTTAATAAGCAGTAACCTAACCAATATTTATGATGTTTTAATATAAAGACAATTAAAAAGTATAGAGAGATGGATGGATGGATAGATAGATACACACATACACAGCAGCCAACAAGCTGTTCCAGTTTCTAGGCAGGATCCTCAACACCTTAAGAACTACACCAGCGTAACTCCATATCTCTGGAACATGGTCAATGTTCAAAAAATGCTTCTTAAAATAATGAAGGAATGAATTTAAAATTAACATACTTTTCAGAATTCAGCTCCCAATCAATTAATACTTTTTAATTGAACAAAAAAACAGAAAAGAGCAAAGGCATTGGCTGACAGACATATATTGAAAATGGCAATGACAATGAGATGGCTGCACAAAAGCATGTGGACAGAGAGGAAGTAAGAGTGTCCTCAAACTTAGGTTATAATCGACAAATAACGGATCAAAGACGAGATATGAAAACTCACATTAAAGATACCGATGAATTTCTCGCCATAAAGATATGATTGAGATATTTATCTACTTTAAGTACTAAAATATCTAAAGAAAGTATGAAATCCAAATGGATTTTTTAAAAGTTAAAAATTTTTCAAAAAAAAGATTATCTTGGATTTTAATCAGGATTCAACACCAAGAAATCATTCCATTACTGTTAAATTCAAGTGTAGCTTACCTATATGAGAAGATTCCACTGTATACAAACATAAATGTCAGTTCCATGGCAATCACACTTCTCATTACACTTTATTTTATTTTATTATTTTATTTTTTTAAGTTTATATTTATTTTGAAAGAGAGACAATGCGATCAGGGGAGGGGCAGAGAGAGAGAGAGAGAGAGGGAGAAAGAGAATCCCAAGCAGGCTCTGCGCTGTCAGCGCAGAGTCTGACACAGAACTCGACCTCACAAACTGTGAGATCATGACCTGAGCTGAAATCAAGAGTCAGACGCTTAACTGACTGAGCCAATCAGGTGCCCCTCATTACATTTTAATAGGCTGGCATTCTAGCATTAAATATCACTATCTATAATGTGGGCTGATGTGTCCCTGGTTCTGAGACGATGATTCATTCAGCATGGACAGGCAAATCAAGTTTCTGAGGCTGCAGGCTGACATCCAGCTATTAAATTCGTTCAATTCACTAGGTACTGAGTGCCCCTCTCTGTGACTTCACCTTAGAATAATATACCACATTCTAAATGTATGAGTCTCAAACAACACAGCAGTTTACTAACAATAATAATTTTAAAGTTCTTCCACTTTCAACCCCAAGACAGTAATAGGAAAAGGCTTTACCATCACATCTGAAACAACATACATGGACAAAATATATGAAACAACCGTTTGCAAGGTACTGAATATCAGACAACAAAAGACAGCAATCCTTTGAAGACAAAGGAAATAAGATGAGTAATAGGACTGTTCCATCCTTGAGGGAGTTTTCAGGCCATGTCACAGGGAGGAGGAACGCAAGCGAGGCCCAGAAAACTCCATGAATTAAGGATATGGACGCTGGGAGTTCAGAGTAACCAGAGCAGCTGGAGTTCATAAGACAGCATGCAAAGGGAAGAAAGCAGCACAGGGACAGAACTTTGACATCTGTAAAGAATCCTTTCAAATATTCATCTAAGTACTTATCAGCACATTCATGTAAGGAAACTACCCAAAGCCACGGAAAGAACCACCCAAAAGCATCAGAGGTAACAGTGCCCAGCATTCATGCTGCCTGGAATACTGCCTGTGTTTGTCAGCCAGACTGGAACACCTCATAATTCAAAGGGAACTGAGTAGAGCACTCAAAAGTGTCTTGCCTAAGGAGTGGGAAATAAGTAGCCCCAGAATGAGCACTGCACTGGTCCTAACAACCCAAAAGAATCAAACTGTCCGAGTATCTTAACTGTGTCCCTGGCCTAAGTTCAAGAAAAGTTACAGGAATACAAAAATATCCAGCACCCAAAAGTAAAATGACTATATTTTCCATCTAATAAAAAATCACCAGGTATGTAAAGAAATAAGAAAATATGATTCACAAAAAAGAGATAAATAAAACTGACTCAAAAACTGATGCAGTTGTTAGAATTAGAAAACAAGGACATTAAAACAATTATTATAACTGTACTGTATTCTGTATCTACAAAAAGTTAAGGAGAGACATGGAAGATACAGCAAAAAAAAAACAAAGCAAATTGAACTTATAAAGATGGAAACCATGGGAATTAATACCAGATTTGACATTATAGAAAAAAGATTATTGGTCTTGATAACACAGCAGTAGATGTCATCTAAAACAAAACAGAGGGGAAAAAAATGCTTTAATGAAAACACAACCTGTGAGCTGTGGGACAACTTCAAGTATCCTAAATGTATGGGTAACTGGAGTCCCCAGAGGAGAAGAAAAAGATGGAAGATGAAAACAAAAGTTTGAAGAATTAAGAGTCAAAAATTTTCTAATTTTCAGGGTGTTGGGTGGCTCGGTCAATTGAGCATCCTACTCTTGACTTCAGCTCAGGTCATGATCCCAGGGTGGTGGGATTGAGCCCAAGGTCAGGCTCTGGATTGAGCGTGGAGCCTACTTGGGATTTTCTCTCTCCCTCTGTCCCTTTGACCCTCTCCCATTCATGCTCTCTTTCTCTCTCTTACAAATTTTTTTTCTAATTTTCATGAAAACTATAAATTCACAGATGCAAGAAGCTCAACAAATCCTAAGCACAAAATAAAGAAAACTACACAAAGCACATCATAATCTAATTGCTTCAAAAAAGTGAAAAGAAGAAATCTGAATAGCAGCCAGAGAGAAAAGATATGATGAAGAGAGGAGCAAAGATAAGAATGTAGGCAGATTTCTCATGAGAAACAATGGAAGCAGGAAGACAGTGGAGCAACCTCTTAAAACACCAGGGGGGGTGTCAAACTAAAATCTTATGCCAAAAGAATATATTTTCAAACAAAAAGGCAAAAATACTTTTTGAGACACAGAAAAACTGAAGGAATTCATCACCAGTGGACTCACATTGAAAGAAATGTGAAAGCAAGTCCTTCCAGAGGAAGAAAAACGATACCAGATGGAAATATGGCCTCCACAAATTAATGAAGAATACCATAAATGGTAACTACATGGGTAAAAATGATATTTTTTTTATCATTTAAATCACATTAAAAGATACTGAATATTTAAACAAAAACAGTAACAATGTAATATGAAGTTTACAGTGTATGTAAAAATATAGCATATGACATTAACACAAAGGCTGAAAGACAAAAGTATGGTTCTAATATGTGAAATAGTATAATATCACCTGAGAGTAGATCATGATAAGTTAAATATTATAAACTCTAAAGCAACTCCTAACATAACAAAACAAAGAGTTATGGCTAATAAGCCAACAAAGATAAAATGGAATCATAAAAAAATACTGAATAACTCCAAAAGAAAGCAGAAAAACAGGAAAATGGAAACAAAAAACAGATGGGACAAATAGAAAGCAAATGGCCAGATGACAAACTTAAACGTATCCATATTAATAATCACATGAAATGTATATGGTCTAAAACACAAATTAGAAGGCAGAGCATATCATACTAAACAAAAAAGCAAGATTCAACTATGTGCTGCTTACAAGAAATGCATTTTCAGTACAAAGACACAAATTGGATAAAAGTAAAAATATGGAATATATATCAGAATAACACAAATCAAAAGAAGAATGTTATGTTATCAGAGCAAAAAGGTAAAGAGGGTTATTTCATAATGAAAAGGGGATATGTTCATCATGAAACATAACAATCTTAAATGTTATGTACCTAATAAAAGAATTTCAAATAATGAAGCAAAAAACTGATAAAATTGCAAAGAGAAACAGATAATCCACAATTACAGTCAGAGATTTCAATATCCCTCTCTGAATAACTGACAGAAATTAGTCAAAAAATTAATAAGGATACAGAAGATTTGAACAATCTATCACCCAATCTAATTGACATTTATAGAACACCCAAGAACAACAACAACAAAAAAAACAAAAACAGACATTCTTTTCAGGTGCTCAATGAATTTTTACCAAGATAGATCATATTCTAGGTCATAAAACAAATCTCAATAAATCTGAAAGAATTCCAAGTCATACAAAGTATTTCTCTGACCACAAATCAATTAGAAATCAACAAATAGTTGAGGTAGCTCTGACTAACATAGGCAGCTTTTAACTGCCTTCCCACAACTACCTTATTAAAAGCATTCCGCTGGATAAATTTTGTTTCTCTGCAATAGACTTAATGTTCCATGGCATCACAGTTCTGCCAAGCAACTGTGGTGTAACAAAAGGAAGTTTTACTGCTATTCCTTACTCTATTCATTAATTAAAGGAGAATGGGGAAATCACTCATCTGTAATTGCTTTCAGAATACATTCTCAATATAAGACAGAGTAGTATCAATAAACATGTACAAATAAATGAGTAAAAGATATTCCAGACTAAATAAAAAATATGTGCAGAAGCCTTGAATCAAGAATAGCCATGGAATATTTAGAACAATGAGAAGACCGTGTGGCTAGAGTGCAGAATATATGCAACAAATGGAAGAAAACTACTATTGAGGAGGAGGTCAAGGACAATTTGATCACCGTTATCATTGTCATCTTCATCATCTAGACATCTTTGCTAAGTGTATTATATATATATTTCTAATGGCAACACTGTAAAATAGGTATTGTCACCATTTTGCCACTGAGAAAGCTGAGACTTAGCATGGTTAATAAATTTACTCAAAATTAGTAGTAAGTACAACTCTCAAGATGTGACTCCAAAGTCTATCCTTTAACTATCATTACCATGGTGCTCCAATTTCTGTGAAAAAAACAATATGCCATATTCGTATTTGTTGTGTTTCCTCTTTCACTTTTTACTGGTATTAAGAAAATATGTTTTCATCTCATTCTTGGCTCTTCAAGTTAGCCTTCCTTCCTATCTTCTGTATCCTAATATAGAAAATTGATTTTCTCTAATATTTTTACTTCCTTGGTATTCTAAATTCCACATTTCTTCATGTAGTTTCTTTCATATGTGTCCACCTCAAATTCACTTTACTGTTTCCATCATAATTTTCAATTCCTTCTATGTTTTTCCTTCCTGTTGATAGAAGTTCTCTGGATAAAGAGTTCCCAATCATCATTTATCCCCTAATTTTCATTAAACAGAGGATTTATCATTTACATTTTTCTCCAACTATTTTTCAAGTTACAAAATTTCCACCTTTGTCTTTAGGCCAATTTTATCTTTGTGGGCTGTGAATTTTTATCTTTTACTTATATATTTAATCACATGCCTACTAGTAGCAATATTTTTGCCTATTAAATGTTTCCTTAAATTATTCTCTTTCTGCTATATTAGTTTATAAACACTTCAGTTAAAAGTGACCCCATCCAGACATTTATAATTCTAGTGGTGCAACTCTATAATCTGATAAATTACAGAGTACCTGGGTGGCTCAGTCAATTAAACACCTGACTCTCAATTTAGGCTCATGTCATGATCTCAAAGTTCGTGAGTTCGAGCCCTGTGTTGAACTCTGAGCTGACAGAGGAATTCACTGCTTGGGATTCTCTCTCTACCTCTCTCTCTCTGCCCCTCCCTCACTCTCTTGCTTTCCCTCTCTCTCAAAATAAACTTTTTTTTAAAAAATCTGATAAATATGACACAGTCAGGCATGTGTCTCCATTGCTCAATAATAGCCAACTAAATTTTTCCCATTGATAGAATCATAATAGAAAAGAAAAATAGCTAAAATAATATTTTTTAAATTTTTCTTCCCAGAATTTTTATTCTGAAGAAAATCTGTGATGAGATATGATATTACTGAAATTTTTATATATTAAAAAGGGCCTTACAACAAGTCTTTTTCCAGAACCAAGTTTTTGTTGTTCAGTCTCCTGTCTTTTATCTGCATCCGTTGCAAAAGCAAGTACTTGGTACCTGTTTGAAAGATATGAATAATTAAAAGTCATTTTTTAGTTAAAAAGCATAAATTATTTTAAACTTTAAAAGCACATAATCTATAAACTTTACAAACTGCTTTTTGGGGGGCACCTGGATGGCTCAGTCGGTTAAGCATCTGACTTCAAGCTCAGGTCATGATCCCGTGGTTTGTGGGTCCGAGCCCCACAGCAGGCTCTGTGCTGACAGCTCAGAGCCTGGAGCCTGCTTTGGATTCTGTGTCTCCCTCTCTCTCTGCCCCTCCCTTGCTCATGCTCTCTCTCTGTCTCTCTCTCAAAAATAAACATTAAAAAAAATTTTAATTGCTTTTACCTTGGTTTTAAAAACTGTAAAATTTAAGATCAAATTCTTCTTGAATGACACTGTGACATGAGACTATGTAAACCTGTCATGATAAAGAAATTATAACCATGTCCTAAAATGCAATACTGGGTAAAGAGCTCTGCCAACTCACAAAGCATTTCCATTAGAATTTTATGTGACGAATAACAATAGCTAAGAAAGATCCGGCACCAAAACTTCACATAGAAAAAAACATAAATAATGCAAAGCAGCCAGATGTAGTAGAAACTGTTAATAGATGTTCTGTAGAACCCAAAAGACCATTTTAATCCCCAGCTAAGCCACTTACTAGTTGGCAAATTAATTACTCCATGTCTTATCTTCCCCCATCTATAAAATGGTAATAAAAATCTCTAACTCAAACATGGCTAAAAGAATTTAAAAATAATGTAGTGCCTAGTATGGTAACTGGCATATATTAGGTGCCCAACAGATTGACAGACAGATACACATTTACACATATATAGAGATCAATCACCTAGTAGTTTATCTGGTATGTAATAAGTTCTTAATAGGGGGCATTATAAACCTTATGACTTTCTATAAGTATTTTATAGCTTTTATCTCATTAGTAACATTTGGCTCAAATCATTCTTAAAAACAATTTATACAGGGCGCCTGGGTGGCTCAGTCGGTTAAGTGTCAGACTCTTGATTTCTGCTCAGGTAATGATCTCACAGTTCGTGAGTTCAAGCCCAACATCGGTCTCTGCACTGACAGCGTGATGCCTCCTTGGGAGTCTCTCTCTCCCCTCTCTCCCTCTTCCCCTACCTCACTCACACTCTCAAAATAAATAAACTTAAAAAATTATAAATATCATTCAATCTAGAAATGATTAATTTAGCCAACAAAATTCAAATTACCTTATTTCCCACTATTTAATGGTATATAGTTAAAGCAATAATCCTACCCTAAATGAAGAAAGTTTAGGCTCATAAATTCCTTTCTTTCCTATGAATCAAAACTCTTGCATTGTTCTTCCATAGCTAAGAGGAAAGTCAGTAGATATATTCGGACATCTTATACTATCTAAGAGAAAGATATATGAAAGCGTAAAACTCGGGGACCTGAATGAATAAAAACAATGTGGAATAGCTAAATAAGCATTGAAATGTACACTGGTATTCAAATGTCATATACCAACTCTTAAACTATCTTAATCTTTTAAAAGAAAAAAAGCCTTTACTTGCAGTTGGATGCAAAATGGCTATGAATTAAGACAGACTCTGCAGGGTATTCACGAAAATCAGTCCTATGGTTAATATGAAAGTTTAATGTATATGAATTTTTTTTATCCATTCAGTCAACATATAGTAGTGATCTAATACATCTAATATATCTAAGCTCTGATAAAGAAAAAAGCTATTATATGGTCTGTATCCATCAGGACCTCCCAAGTAGTTGTAGAGATTCATATACAAATAAGTACAATTCAGCGTACCCTGTGCTAATAATAGAAGGTGTACACATAGTACCATGGGAACATGATGGCAGACACGAGTAATTGGGATGGAGGAAATATATATGTTTTTGATATAGGTTCAAGAGAAAGCTAGGTTTTAAAGAACAAGTGAAAACTCATCATGCTGGTAAAGAGGTAAAGGCATTATGGCAAAGCCAACAGCACATGAAAAGGCATGCAGTAAAAGAGACATGAAAAGCCACAAGAGGAGTTTAGGAGAGATGCATGGCAGGGAGGAATGAGTCATGGGAAACGAGACAAAAAAGGTAGGAGGGTAAAGATCTCAGCCTTGTAAAACCATGCTAAGAAATTCCATGGGCAGCTGCAGCAAATATCTCCATACCATTTGAGAGTGACCTGCAAAATCCCTAAGTCTCCAACAGTGCCAAATAATTAGACCTCACATTCCAACCTTCATATAGGAGTGTTTTACTCTTCCCAGTTCACAGTATCAGAAATAGTAGGCACTGGTGACTAAAACATCAGCCCAGACTTGGGCCTGCTATGGATCCAACCTCAGGCAATTAATTACATAGACGGTTCATTTCCTGCATACACCAACCTACTAGAGGATGATATGGATATTAATGAGATTGTTGTAAAAATCCAAAGCTTTTGAGCTGTCTGAAGCTTCTCATAGAACTACAAAGCATTATTATTTCATCCAGGAATAAGTGAGCCCCTAATGTGGCCTCATTAACATCAAACAGCAGGCAGAGACACAGCCAAAATTGACTCCTGATTTCCAAATCCAGACCATTTCTCTTCCTGGAAGACAACTCACAAGAGCATTTTATTACTAAACGTAACTGACAGTAAATTTAGATGATGACAAACTTACAATACCATCTATTTTATAGTTCTTCCTTAAATCCTCTTTCTGTGACCAATAATGTACGTGGAAACCTATTTCCAAAACCAAACAATTCCAGGGAGACTTGAAAATTCCGAAATAAAGAAAACACTTGATGGTTTGTTTTTTTTTTTTTACCACTTGACTGTTCAGTGATAGAAGCTAAAGAATAAATTCCCTTGTTGAGACTGCTGAAAGAATAATCAGGCCCAGTGTAATAAGATTTCACGAAAGAGTGTCATACGCATTTCTCAACAGAAAGGCACTAATCACAAATACAGCAAGTCCAGGTGAATGGTAGCACTTTTTGACCCAGTAGCCACAAAGGCTTAACAGGTCCTATAGAGCACAAATGACAAACTCCACCATATAATTTAGTGCTCTTTCATATCACATCGTAAAAACCAGCAGCAAGTAACTAAAATATGGATTGAGGTGTCACAGAATACAAAAGTAAACCCTCCAAAATCATTTATTTTCAAATGAAACATACACCTCAAAGGTACCAGGAGATTTTAGAAACTTGATACTTCACCCAGAGAACTCTACTAGAAATGGAAGCTCCAGATACAGAGCATGACTAAGGTCATTACAAGTAAGAGCTAAAACATTCTTAAGTTATGCCAGGAAGGATATTTTCATTGAAAGGTACCAGCAACAAAATAGAAACTTTCCTTACAACTTTTCACTCCTTCATCAAGTTCTTGTTAAACATTTACATTTGGCAAGGTACAATGCGAGGCATTACAGGAGTTACAAAATCCCTGCCTTGCCATCAGCCCTGTCAACGAGAAAAACAAGCAAATATGTAGTATCAGTTAAGATGTGACCAGTACTTGTGGGAAGAGCAGAAAAACTACTCTGTGAATTAAGGAGGAGGTGTTACTTACGATGGCTAGGTCAGGAAAGAACTGAAGGAGAGCAGGGAGGCTTACAGACACAATTTTTCTATACAGAGAAGAAAGGAAAAACTTTAGACAGAGCACAGCATGAGCAAAAGAGGTGAGAGAGAAAAGCCCTAAACATATTGGAAAACAAACATTTCAATTTGGTCAGAGCCTAAGGCTAGTGAAGAATACAATATTCTCTCTAAAATATTGCCAGTTAAACTCTACAAATACATCTTAAAACACTTATGTAAAGCCTGTCATCTACTTAGCAATGTACTAGGTACATGTTGGGGGGGTGGGGAGGAAGATGTGTAGCAAAGAGAAGGAGAGAAAATAAAGCTCATGACAGGTATATTTCTTCAGGGAATGTCCCTCCACTGAACTCCTATTGAGAGGTCCCACCGCTAGCCCTCCTCAGTATCCTATGCACAGCTCACTAGAGCCTCTATCACAGTGAACTCAAACAGTTGACTAACTTGCCACCTCCCACACTTGGTTGGATACTGCTTGAAGACAAGAGACAGCTCTTATCTGACTCTGCATTTCTGGTACTTGGCATAGCGTGTGACACAGAGAAGCCTCTTGAAAAATATTTGCTGAATGAATAATTGAATAAATGAACTAACTTATTCAGTCAGTGAATGGATGTTTAAGACAGATTCTGCTCTCAGGAATCTGATAACACAAGACATACCCTGGAATATTTCAGCAGAATACAAGAAGGCAATATATGGTATTTGGCAAAAATCAGTGTTTTAGGCAATAATATATCAAGGAATTGAAAAAAAGGAGGATAATTAACTTTAAAAGTCACTTCCAAATCTGAATGTCCACATTAATAAAGGTAAAATGCGACCAGATTATAAAGATCACTGAATGGCAATATATGAAGCTTTCGATTTTTTAATGGGCAATAAAAATTATCTTAAAGAGGTATTTTAAAAGGATAGATATGAGAAGGATCCTTCAAAGTCTAGATTAGAAGAAAACCAGAAATCCAAGTGAGGAAACAAAGGCCTGAATGTCAATGAAGATGGGAAGCAAAGGCTGAATACAAGGAAAAAAAGTAGAAACATGAGGATTTACTGACTAAATAACTCTGATGAGTAAAGGGAAGAAAAAGAGAATAAAAGATAATCCAAAATTTAGACAAACATTGCTGAGAGAATGGTGGTACCTAAACCCCTTCCACCCCCCTAAAAGGCAAACAATTCTCTCATTTCAAAAGAAAATCAATGCTCAAAGTGAGTATCTGAATTAGAATCACCTAGAGTATGTGTTTGCAATGATGATTTCTGGGTCTTATCCCCAAAACTACTAAATCAAAATCTAGTATACTGGTAATTGGGAATCTGAAAATGTGCATTTTATAACAGGCTGCCAATGTGATCCTTAGGCAGACTAATATTTGAGATTCACAGCCTTCATTATTCTTATCTGAATATAATTGAGCTTGTTTTAAAGTAATTAAATATCAATATCAAAAGTGAAAACAAATTATATCTTATAAGTCTTTGATATTAACTGATTACATTCCATTAACTGATTATAAATAGATGAAGCCTTGAAAGAACAAACCTACAGTTTTCATGCTTCCTCCAATCCTAAATTGCACCAGTGATTATCATTTAATTTAATTTAATCTATTAAACTTGAAAGCACATATAAATGTAATATACTATTTAACATTATAAACCCTCTTGTCATCATTTCACAATAATCACATATCCCCTGCATTTTTACCATTATAAAAGATCCACATAATGGATAAGGTGTGCATTTTTAGTCCTAGATGGGGATGGATTTAATAGATTGGTATGTTGGTAAATTACCACACTTCAAAGAGAGTGAGCTTCTTTGAGATTAAACTTACACATTAAGGAAACCTACACATTGCTTCCTCATCCAGTCACTCCTGAAGTTATTACCAAATTAATTCCTAGGCACATATTTCAAAGACTAAGTCATGGAGTATTCAAATCTTTGTATTGTGACCCCAGCCTAGCACTGCCAATATCCCTACTTAGCAGGAGTTGAGGCACAGAACTGGGTGGAAAGCTGAAAAGCAGATCTCCTCAATATTGTTTAAGCTCTGGCAGGCTTGAATGAATTATACAGATATTTTTCTCAACCTCTCAAAATAAGTATATTTTATTTCTTACCAGTAGCAATGCCACAATTCATTCATCCCCTTTGGACAAGAGCCATAGGAGTTAAAGAAGGAATATAATATAATGATACACTACCTCCATCAGTTAACTTCGGCTTAGTCACAAACATTTGCTTACATTCAGAGTTTTGAATCTAAGAAATCTTGACAATAATTCACAAAAGGTAGATTGCCACTTATGAAGGAGATACTGCATTACCTTGCTATTTGCACAATATTTTAACTTGAAGACAAAAATTTATAGCTGTTGTTTGATGAATTTATATTTTCTTCCTTCCTTGGGAAAAATCATGCAACCAAAAATAATAAAATGAAAACCTACAATGAAGTGTTGCTTAGATGTTAAGTTCTAAATGTTACCATCAGTAAGAAAGCAACAATAAAGTTACTGAAGATACCATAATCCTCCAAGTCTATTTCTTTTCCCAGCATGAATTTGTACTTTGATTTCCCTATTCTCCCTTCCAACAAAAAACACACCCTCCAAAAACTCAAAATCTTAATTTTTATTGAAATTTAGCTGGTAGCGGACATAAAGGTCTCTCTCAAACACAATTCCCCAAAATCAATAAGAATTTCTAGCAAAAAGTATCAATGGTTTTCAAAGAGTCATTTTCATACTTCATTTCTACTATGAATTGTTCTTTTAAAAATATTCATAATAACACTTGTATTTCTTGCCAGTATTCTTCCTATGTCACATGTTTTTTATAAATATCATTCCATATATGCATCTTTGTATCTGGCTTTTTTCACTCATACTGCAGTCACAATAATTAATCAGCATTTTCTATGGGGTGGCAACTTGACATACATTCAAGCTTTTAACAAGCTTGTCAAAATAGCCATTATTCCCACAACTACATGGGCAATTAATCTTTGACAAAGCAGAAAGTGATTTTCAATGGGGAAAAGTCTCTTCAACAAATAGTGTTGGGAAAGCTAGAGAGCAACATGCAAAAGAAACTGGGTCATTTTCTTACATCATACACAAAAATAAATTCAAAATGGATCAAAGACCTAAATGTGAGGACTGAGACCATTAACATTCTAGAAGAGAACAAAGGCAGTGACCTTTTTGATATCAGCTGTAGCAACTTCTTTCTAGATATGTCTCCTGAGGCAAGGGAAACACTAGCAAATATAAACTATTGGGACTACATTTAATAAAAAGCTTCTGCACAGCAAAGGAAACGATTAACAAAACTAAAAGGCAACCTACAGAATGGATGCAGGTGTTTGCAAATGACATATCCGATAGGCTTAGTATCCAATATATACAAAGAACTTATAAAAATCAAACTTTAAAAAACAAATAATCTAATTACAAAATGAGCAGAAGATGTGAACAGACATTTCTCCACAGAAGACCAACAGATGGGCCAACAGACACGTGAAAAGATACTCATCAACACTTACCATCAGGGAAATGCAAATCAAAACTACAATGAAATATCACCTCACATCTATCAAATGGCTAAAATCAACAACATAAGAAACAACAGGTGTTGGCAAGGGTGTGAAGCAAAAGATACCCTCTTGCACTGTTGGTGGGAATGGAAACTGGTGCAGGCCCTCTGGAAAACAGTATGGAAGTTTCTCAAAAAGTTTAAAAAATTTTATAAAGCTGAAAAATAGAACTATGCTATGATTCAGCAATCATACTACTGGATATTTACTCAAAGAATACAAAGACACTAATCAAAGGGATATATACATCCTATGTTTATAGCAGCATCATTTACAATAGCCAAGATACAGAAGCAGCCCAGGTGTTCATCTTCTGATGAATGGATAAAAAAGATACAGTATGTATATATGTATGTATGTATGTGTGTATATACACAGATGTACGATGGAATATTATTCAGCCATTAAAAAGAATGGAATCTTGTCATTTGCAATGACATGGATGGAGCTAAAGAGTATAATGCTAAGTGAAATAAGTCAGGCAGAGAAAGACAAAATACCATATGACTTTACTCATGTAGAATTTAAGAAACAAAACAAACGAGCAGAGGGAAAAAGAGAGAGACAAATCAAGAAATAGACTCTTAATTACAGAGAACAAACTGATGGTTACCAGAAGAGAGTGAGGTGGGGGGACAGGTTAAATAGGTGATGGGGATTAAGGAGTACACTTGTGATGAGCACTGGGTGATACATGAATTGTTGAATCACTATATTGTATACCTGAAACTAATATTACACTGTATATTAACCACCTGGAATTAAAAGAAAAACTTTAAAAACCAAAAAAAAAAAATGCCATTATTATTCCCTTTACAGCCAGGATAAGGACACTGACCATCAAACTGCTACACGTAGCAAAATCAGGATTCTAGTCCAGGTTGGCCTCTCTCCAAATCCTTTCAATCTCTGCACTATACTGCCTTTCAAATATTTTACAACATGTAAATGATATCCTCTAAATCACCACAATTACAGTTTTATTAAAGAAACTCATCTTTTTTAATATTCAGACTTTTTGTAAAAAAAAAAAAAAAAAAGAATTACTCAGCAAATATACACACCAAAAGTTATGATTCCAAAGATTCAACAACCAAACTTACTTGTAACTTTCCACTTGTCGGCAGGAAGAGACAGTAATGAAGGAATCAGTACGAGAACTGTAAGCAAGAGGGCCAGGTAAAAGTGAACCAGGGAGAAATCTCCCAAAAGCATAGCTTTCCTGTTCAAACACCATCAGCATCCCATCCATAGACTGGATACAAATTAAATCTCGACCTAAAGAGAAATTAGAGGAAATTAGGTGACCTTTCTTTTTATAATGGTTTTCATTTATCATATCCATCACAAATATGTCATAGTTAAATTTTTCTTCAGGGTCAATACAAGCAGTTTAAATCACAAACTGATGAAGTTATCAGATTACCATATATCAGTTTATATACATTTCTCAATTTTTAAATTATTCAGATGTCTATAATTTTAAATACACTTATTTTCATTTACCACATGCTAAAATCTCTAGCTCAAGATAGATAACCTCTCAGAACAACCATGACTCTTTGTAAGATATCATTTTTTCCAAAATCAGAAATTCACCAAAAACTGTTCAGCAGAGGCTACTTCTCTTCTTCACAGTATGTCAGTCTCATACTTTCAAATGACTTAGACATCAGTCAAACACAACAGACCAGATCCACAGATATGTATTAGGCACCAGTTTTACACAAATCACAGTGTTAACCACTGCTGGGAATGAAAAATACTAATATTGAAAAATACCAATCACTGGTATTTGGATACTGAATTGTTGAATTCAGTAATTGAAAATACTGAAGTGTTTTCTGCCCAAGAAACAGGCAGAACATCTATAAAATACATATCAAATAACTCAAGAATAACATTCTGGCTTCAGTCTGGGCTCCAAGTAGGAGCAATTACTAGCTCTATCCATCTGAAAAAGAGAAATGTCATATTATAAGGTATTAGGAGTTATTAAATGGATTTAATATAGTTTGGTATTGCTCAGTCATTTGCAAAAAAGGACTTGTGCCAGAGATGGTTTCCTCTAATAGCCATTCTTTTGATACCTGAATTATCACTAGACACATGGCCACACAGCACACAAGCCTACTTTTCCTATTTCAGATACAAGCCTATTGCAGATACAATTATATGATTATGTTCTTGCCAGTGAGACAGGAGCAGAGGTGATATGTACAACATCCAGATATGCCCTTAAAAGGATTGAGTATACACTCCCCACAACTTTTCCCAGCATGATGGTGGGCTGGAATAGGTATCTTGGCCTCACAGAAGGAAGCCACATATTGAAGATAACAGATCCCTCCCCCTCCCCACTATAGCCCTGGACCACTTTATCTCCAGGTGGTTAAATATGACAGAAATAAACAACTCTCTTATTTCTTATGTAAACCATCATTAATTTTGTATCTGTGTTAATGTAATCAAACATCTGTATTGTATATAACACAGAACGTATCTGAACCTAAAGATCCATCAGCTTTGCTGACTCTTAAAATTTAGTTTCATTTGATTGGATCCTGGTACCAAAAAAACAACCAGGTATAGAAGACATTGGAACAACTGGGGAAATTGGAATATGACTGTATGTTAGAAAAAAATTAGGAACTATTATTTATTTTCTTAAGTGTGATCATGGTGTTGTGATTATGAAAGAGAATGTTCTTATTGGGAGATGCATGCATATTTATGGGTGAAGTAGCACAAGATCTGTAACTTACTTTCAAGTGGTTCTTTAGAAAACATCTGTGTTGTATACACATACATATATACATTGACAACTGTTGACTCTAGACGATAGAAATATGGGTGTTCATGTTACTTTTTCTAGTATTCAAATTTTTTCACAATAAAAGTGTAGGCAAATAAAATATAGCATTTAAATATATACCTTTTGTATATAAATGCACTTTCTTAACAATCAGGGAGGGAACTGAGCATTAGTGAATTGAGTGGGACTGGGGAGGAGAACAATAAATTTAATCTTAATAAGTCAAGAATCAGAGAGACCAAAAAAAAAAAAAAGAAAGAAAGAAAGAATCAAAGAGACAAAAGAAATCCAATCAATGAAAAATTTACGCAATGACTCTAACCTTTGATGGAGAATATTACTGTAACCAAAATGTATTCTTGATATCTGTGTTATTAAAGAATATAAGGTCAAAGTATGTGTATTTCCAAGCAGAAGTGCCAACAAAATTTAAATTCATTTCAGTATGCTGAATGTCATTGAACTACAAATCTTCAGACTCCCAAAGACCTAAAAGAAGTGGTCCTCATAATGTGGGTTCCAAGACCACCAGCATCAGCATCATCTTGGAAATGCAAATTCTAGGGCTCCTCTCTAGATCTACTAAATCAGAAACTCTGGTGTTAGGGTCCAGCAATTCTAGGTTTTACCAAGCCCTAGAGGCTATCTGATGTATGCTAAAGTTTGACAACTACTGCCTTAGCATGGTAAAACAAAGACCTAGAGCTTGAGAAAAACTTGAGCCCCAGGGAAAACTTGGCTCCTTAGCATGGTACTATACGAAGTCTTATTTCCCAAAACTCTAGCAAGACAGAAGAGAGTGCTTATACTGCAATGTCCACATGGGCTGCCTCTAGAGTCAATTAATTTGGGTTTTGAGTCTAGCTCCACCAATTATTAGCTGTGGGCTTGGGCTCAAGTTTCCCAATCTGCAAGATGGCATACCTACTTTAGTTAGCTATTGTGAGAATTAAATGGAGTAATGTATGGAAACTAAATTGAGCAGGTGGCAAATACTCCATCACATTATTACTTTATAAGTATTTTCTAAGTCTCATACTACATGTTGTATTAATGTTTAACTACCTGCTGATTCCCACATATATCATAATGGTGTATGCCTCCTTGATTTTGCTTATATTATGACCTTTCCCAAAAATCTCTTACATTTATTCTCCTGGTACAATGAACATTTGCTGGTAGCCTCTTGGTCATTCATTCTCCTTTCCTGCCATGAGATATGAAGGAGACTGACTATATTCTAAGCTTGACAGTAGGCCCTGACTTATCTAAACCAATTAGTATTTCACTAATCACAGTGATTGGTTAGGGGATACATATAATTTACAGCTGAAATTAACTCTCTAGGTTTAGCTAGAACTAGAGAAAAATGTACTCTTCCACCTGGGGCATATGTGAGAAAGATAAAGTCTCAAATCACAGAGGCCATTTGGCTTTTGCAAAGGAACAATTAAGAGAGGGCCATGGAAGACAATATTTGAGCCACAGCATCAGGCCTCTCTTGGAGCCAAACCTACCTGGGAACTCTGCAAGCAATAAATTCCCATAAATATTGAAGCCACTTTGAGCCACTCTGTTCCTGAATCAAGTTGATTAACCCATTTGTCTTCTGAGAGACATAACAACCTTAGGCTCATCTCTCCCCCTCACCACCCTTCCATGTGTGATCCCATCCTCACCTCCATGTTACAATTATTCATCAACTGAAATGATCTGTTTTTGTGTTTCTTGTTCACCCTAGACTAAACTCAAAGGCAGGAACCATGTCTTACTCATCTTTGTAAATCCAACAGCTATAAAATGCCTGGCACATAAGAGATGCACTAATAAATGTCTGTTAAACTGAAGTAAGCTAGGCAAAATAATTTATTCATCTAAAGCTCAGATTGGCTGAGATTTTATTCTATGTGTTTCACATACTGCATTTGAAGTATGTGAAAAATGCTTTATTTATTACAATCCTGGCTGCTGATGTTCAGAAAAATGTAGGGATCAATCCAAAACATTACTCAAAAATAAATAAATAAATCCTTCAAATCACTGCTTTGGAAGCCACTTCAGAATACATACCAAAGGCTCCCCTTACAGATAATGGGAACAAAAAGAACCATCCAGAGAAGCCATGAAAGTTTTGTAGTGCTGATAGAACACAGCCAACAGGAAGCCTTCATAAAAGCGATAGGATTTCAGGAGCTATTTAAATGACCTAGCCCTGAACCGTACTCAGAGTCCTTACCACATGCTCAGTATTCTATTAGAAGCTGTAAGAAATATAGAACAACAGGAATAAAAATTACTATTGACATTTACTGAGCACCTGCTCTTTTCCTTCCTTTGTACTAAACATTTACCCAGCATATTAGCTATAATCTTTAATAACTCTAAAAGGCGAACAACAGTCCCATTTGACATGAGAAGACTGAAACCCACAGAGCTTAAATAATTTGCCTCATGCCAAAGAGTTAGAAAATGACAGAGATAGGACTCAAATCAAAATCTCACTGTTATATCTTACGTGTTCCCAAGGAGGCTCCATTATACCACTCTAGGTCCATTTTAAAAATTAACATAAGCTAATATATAAAATCTAAGTGTTGTGAAACAGACTAAGTACTACGGAAAAATCAAAGAGCTTCGTTACAGTGAACATCCTGAGAAAGATTTCATGAGGTAGGATATATCCCTAGACTGAGAAGGATAGGTATAATGAATAGCGTTTAAGGGTATGAGCAGAGAAAGTTTTGCGGAGGGAAAGGGAACATACTGGAAGAAGATGCAGAGGCAATTAGACTTGATCCAGTGCAACGTAACAAGTTTTACCAACAGGGCATGAAACGTAAAAGCAAGCAGTAGATTGAAAAGATGACAATATCTTAATAATACTTCTCAAAAGTAATGCCCTAACTATACAAAGAAATATAAAATACCTTTTAAAGTTGAAATAATTAGAAAGGTTGGAGATTCATCAGAATTTAAAATCTTGATGTTTATCCTATTGATCTTTAACCATGATGAAAGAAAGCTAACCACTGTGATTTGAAATATTTGCGAGATCTGGGAATAAGTTGAGAAAGGACTTAGCAAAATCATTTTGAAAGGATATTAAAAATCATTATTTTTTCATTTTCAAAGGCAAAGAAAACTTTTGTGTCTGTGGGGATGGGGAGGTGGAGGCACGAAAGTTCTATCATGGCAGCCTTGCAAAATGAACACATTTAAGTACTGTGTCTCATTTCCTGGTGTTAAAATATCATGTAGTCTAGCCTTTAACATGATGCACAAACATGTTGAACTGACTGCTTAATTAACAGTTTTCTCCACTAAATTATAACCTATTCATTAAAATGGTGTTTAGCACTGTGTATACATGCATGTGTGTGTGTTTGTGTGTGTGTCCCCGTGCTCAGAAGTTCTTTCTACCATGCCTGACCCAGAGCACTTTCCATCATTCACTATTATAGCAACAAGGGCCCCATGGAGGGCAGTCCTGAACACCATTTCCTCCATTTCTCTGCTGTCTTTCTCTTCCTGTGGAATCTACACAGCAGAGTAAGTGGAATGGCATACATGAAAGAAGACTACCATTACTCAGCATGCTACATGTTTTCTGAATCTCTCTGTGCTCATATTTCTTTTACACATTGAGTAAAAATACAAGTGAAGAAATGCAAACGTGACCTGTGGCCAAGCATATATTGCAGTTCGGTGTGCAGCTGTCAAAAATACTTGGTCTTTCTCCAAGCCTGAAAGCACATGAAAAACAGCTGTATAGGTAGTCAAAAAGGCAGACAGGAAACATCAAGAGACTGATGCATAAGAACAGAAGAGTCCAACAGTCTGTGGAACTTCCGCTTGCTCCTTTTACACATGCACACACGGAAAAAATTTTTGTTGTTGTTGTTACAGAAAAACTGAAACACTAACTCATTAATCTTTATTGCAAACCTAACTCAAAAATGATACAACATGCGTGCTATGAGCAAGGACATAAAAATGTTAAGAGTAGAATTTCAACAGATACTGACCTAAAAACAAATGGTGGATGGATTTCTAGAGCTTGGAGGATTTTAAATTCACCATTAAATATCATTTTTGTACTTTTTCATTCATATCATCATATAAATAAAACTACCATAGTTTTGAAATACATACTATTTGATTATGCTTAATAATTAATAAATTGGCAATTAGCTGAATGAAAGAATAGCTAGCTTCTTTCTTATTACTCCCTCCCTCGTATTTTTTTATTTGCGCATTCTAAAAACAATTAGTGACTGATAATAATGTAATATTCAAGTAGATTCTAAGTTTAAAACCTTAGTTATATATAAATAAATAAAATTTAAAACCCTAACCAAACAGAGGAAATCAACAAATAGAACATATGTATTGAGCTAAATAGCTAATATTTTTAAATATGTACCAGGGAAAAATTACACAAATTCTCAACTATTATTCAAGAGTTTCCCCCAATAAATAACTTCATGAGACTAATTACTTTAGGACTCAAGAAAATAAATGTTGAGTCTACATACTAACTCTTCCTATGAACTTGCCTTTTGACATTTTAATGTGTCTCATTTTAATAGGTACTTTAATAGCCTTACAAAGACCACTGGTGTGTGTTCCACCAAGCTATTTATCACAATTTTCCCCTTAAACTGTGAACAAGTTTAATAACATATTATAAAGAAATTACAACCATTCATTAAATTAGCATTATATGTGATGGATTCAATATGAATGCAATTTTAGAGTTTAAAAAAAGGCCCTAAACATTATATTATCACTCGCATAAGATATTAGATGAATTACTTTGTCCAATGTAATGATCATGAAAGGTTTGAGAACATTCTCCAGAACTCACATTCATTGAATGAATTCCACAAACATTCACTGTACACCTAGTACATGCTAGGAGAGACATAGCTGCTACCTTCAGAAAGCTCAGTGAATATGGGGGTTAACCAGTTAAATATTATAATTACGTAAGGACAGAGGCATATTAGACTAAGTTAAAAGGCAATGCAGTTTGATTAACAGTGTCTGGAAGAATCAAGAAAAGCTTCAAAATGGAGATAACACTTAGGTCTTGCAGGTTGAGAAAGTTTGCCAGACCATCAGAGAAACAAAAGTAGAGGGCACACTGCACAGACACATGGATCATAAGAGAATGATGCTGGGAAAGGAGTGAGAACAATGAACTCTGGGAGGTGTTAGGTGGAGGGAGACTGCTGATGAATACGGCAGGGATGCTCATCAGAAATGACGGCAAAGTCACAACCACAACTTGAGACCAGAGTTGCTGCATCCTTATTTTAGCCCTGAAAGCTCTGCCAGTTTCCTCACTGTAAAGCACTCGTATGAAAAGATTACATGATGCTGCTATAAGGATAAAATACAATAAAAATATACTGATCCTGATAAGCATTCAATAAATGATAAGCAAGTAAATAATATTATTGGATTGCCCTCTTCCTTACAGACCAAATTATGTGGGAAAAAAAAAAAAAAAACCTTTAAGCTGAGGGGGAAAAAGTGTCCTTCAGAGCAAAAGGGACAAGTTTAATGTAAGGTGTACTCACACAATCAGAAATTTATCCTTTTTGTCAAAGCAAAGGGTCTTAAAACTAAGAACTATGGAAAATCTCTCAAAATTTAGGTCTGTGTGAACTGCTGACTATTCAAGATGATTTTTTGCCTATTTTAAGTTTACTTTCCTCAAAACAGCAATTTCCCTAACATTAAAATCTCTAAAGAAATGTATTGTTAGTGTGCCAGAAAGCCCTATCTGGGAATGCGCTGTCCCTGCCTTCACATCGTTCCCCCAACACACACATATCTATAATCTTACCCCACCTCTCTTATTAATGTTTTATGCAGGATTACCCTGAGTGACATAATAAAGACAAGACAGATAATGTCATACAAAATGCTTCTTAGCAGCATTCCTTTCTTCCCTCTCATAATTAAAAAAAAAAAAAAAAAAAAAAAAAAAAAAAAACCTTGAAGAGTATAATGTTGGGTGTATAATATTTTTAAGTAACTAGTTTCAAGGGCACCTGGGTGGCTCAGTCGGTTAAGCATCCGACTGCAGCTCAGGTCATGATCTCACGGTTCATCGGTTCGAGCCCCGCGTCGGGCTCTGTGCTGACAGCTAGCTCAGAGCCTGGAGCCTGTTTTCAGAGTCTGTGTCTCCCTCTCTCTCTCTGACCCTCCCCTCCTCATGCTGTCTCTCTCTCTCTCAAAAATAAATAAAACATTTTTAAAAAAAAGTAACTAGTTTCAAACTGAGGTAGAGGTCTCAAGATAATTCCTGTCATGATAGGAAACCAGAGAAACTAAACAAATTAATAAATAAATACTAACAAACAGAAAACATTTTAAATACCTCTTCATTTTGTACAAATATTCTTCCTTTGAAATTTATCCATCCCATAAAGCAATAACCCCAAAAGCTAACCATTTGCTTTTTATGTATTGTTAACTCTCTTAATCCTAAAATCCTGAGTGTATCCAAAGAGAGAACCAAAAAAACTATAGTCTACACTAGACTCACTCAAACCAATTAAATTAGGTTGTAAAAAAAATAATTAAAAGCAAGAAATTCCCAGCTGGGGTTCAGCTTCATCTAAACTCATACAATTTTTTAAAAGTAAATCAAAATGAATTAGGGATAATGACAACAGTAACTTTAAATTTCCTAAGCTGTCAATTCTTATCACAAAGTTTGATGCGCCATTTAACCATTGTTTGGTCTAATAAATTTCCTTGGATTCTTCTAAAAGAAGCAGTTAAAATACCATATCTTTAATAAAACTCATAAAAACAAATATACCAAGGCAATAATCTTAATATACAGATACTATCATGTTATCAACACATTCAAAAACTTCAAAGGTATTCCAGTGTCTCCAGAAATAAATATAAATTAATAAGCAGGAAATCCAAAGAACTCTTCAATGTGCCTGCTAAATGAACTTTGACTACTCCCTCTCATCCAGTCCCAACCACCAAACATTTCAGGTAACATAAGCCTGCCCTAAATGTCCTTATGCATTTCTTAGTCTAGTTCATCTCAGGTGTCATTCCTCTCCTTAACCTTACAAAATCCTTCTACACATCCTCAATCTCCAGAACACAAAGCCATCACTTCGAGGCCTTCTCTAATACCTTCTAGGCATAAATAACCCAGTCTCCCTCTATTCTTAGCACATTCTGCATCACTCATTATTAGTACTGACAATATTTTTCCTGGTGATATGGGGAAATTTGGCATATCTCTCTCCCATCTCCAACTTCTATAAATGCAAATCTTTGAAGATATTTTGCTTTCATTACCTAGCTCACAGTATTGAGTGCAATCCCTTACATGTTGGGACCCAAAACATGTGTTCAAGTCAACTAAATCATCATGAAATTAAAAAACCATGTCAGACTGTAGTACTAGGTACAAGGATGCCAATGATCCTCAAGTGGGCCAAGATATTTAACAATATCACCATATTCACAAAAAAACACCTTAAGATCTGGCAGTATGCTTTATTTACCACATCTCCCCACCCCAAACAGTTCCTCATATATAGTAGAGTTCAATAGCTCAATAAATATTTAAATGAATGAATGAATGAATGAATGAATGGTGTCAAAGTAAAAATGATATAGTAAAGGCCCTGAAATAATTAGTTTTAATATGTGACACTTAATAATTGTAATTCTAGGGGCACCTGGGTGACTCAGTCGGTTAAGCATCTGACTCTTGATTTTGGTTCAGGTCAAGATCTCGCAGTTCATGGGATTGAGCCCCACAGTGGGGTCTATGCTGACAGTGAGAAGCCTGCTTGGGATTCTCTCTCTCTCTTCCCCTCTCTCTGCCCATCCCCCACTTGCACACTCCCTCTCTCTCAAAATAAATAAATATTTTAAAAATATAAATAAATAATAATAATTGGAATTCTAAAATTTTTAATGTTTACTTATTTTGAGAAAGACATAGCATGAACGGGATAGGGGAAGAGAGAGAGGGAGACACAGAATCTGAAGCAGGCTCCAGGATCTGCACTGTCAGCACAGAGCCCAACAAGAGGTTCGAACCCACAAACCGTGAGATCATGACTGGAGCTGAAGTCGGATGCTTAACCAACTGAGCCATCAAGGTGTCCCAGAATTCTAAATTATTTTAGGTCTTAGTACTACAGTCAAGAATCAAAGTACTCATTGTATGCCCAAAATTAGAAAAACCGAGAAAGATTGAAGAAAGGAGAAGGTTAACGATAACTTAGCTCCCAAGAAAGAGAAACTCTAGGGGTGCCTGGGTGGCTCACTCAGGTGTCTGACTCTTGATTTCAGCTCAGGTCATAATCTCATAGTTTGCGGGATTCTCTCTCTCCCTCTCTCTCTGCCCATCCCCTGCTTGTGCACACATGCACATTCTCTCTAGATAAATAAACAAACACACTTTAAAAAATAAGAAAAAAGGAAACTCTAATGGAAAGGCACAGAAAATAAAGGTGGGGTGTGAGAGGACCCCAAAAGGAAAATATGAAAATGAATGTGAAAACCACTCAACAATAGGGAACTGTGGAAGCACAAAGAAGATACCAAAGAACAGAATGATCTTTAGATCCATCAATATTTCATAAAACTCCAACTTCAAAAACACACACAGATTAAACCCTAAACCTTTAGTAATTATTAGAACTCTGTGTACAAAGTCTTTTTCTGGGTAATATGAAACAAGGGATTATTACCAGAGGAAAAGTACCCAAAAAAGAGTAGTGAATAGGATACTCTCTGGGTACACCTGTTCCCAGAGCAGGACTGTATATCGTAAAAGAACAAACTGGAAAAAGCATCAAATGCAGATTAAAGTATTAATATATAGTGGAAAGAGCAATGATTTTGAACAAAAAAAAAATGATAAGGTTTTGAATCCTGGCTCTGACACAACCTAGATATGTGGCTTTAGCTACTTTGTTTAATTCAGTCTATTTCTTCAAATGCAAAATAAGCCTTATCACAACCTCTATACCTCACTGGGTTGCTGTGAATATTAAAGAGAACATATGCAAAATACCCAATTTAGTATCTGGAACATGGGAGGAATCATGCCAATCTTAATCCCAAAATTTGCATGCTAAAAATAATAATAATAACTAACTTCCCTTAGTATCTACACTTATCTGTATCTCAGATAGTTTAGCCATTTAGTCTCACTTCATAGATATAAAAGGGTAGAAAACATCTCAGGGGAAAGTTAGGACAAAAGGTAACCAGGAAGTTGGAAATGGTTCAATTCCAATCTCTATGTGTGAAAGTACTTGCTAAAAGCAGTGATTCCAGGTTCTTGAATTTCACTGATCATCATCAGTTGTCAACCTTGTGAACCGCCCAGTCTGAAGATTTTTTTTAAAAACAGAGACTATTATCACCAACATTTTTCTATTAAGACAATATAATACAAATAAGTAGGAAGTAGAAAATGAGAAAATGTTAGCACTAAGTAGCCCCTTGAGCAATTTTTTGTTTTATAAAAAAATTTAGTACATTATCTATTTTTCTCATTGCCTTAAAACCATACAAAACTTTAACGTGGCATAGCATTTCAGAACCACTATTTTATCCCAGCTTTAACCACTGTTAAAGAACTTCCCACACTAGCACTTAAGAGCCGCTATTGTAAAGAACTCAGAAAAACAAGCACAGAAAGTTTTTCCTTTGCAAGAACAAAGGAAAAGCTTGTTCCAAAACCTATTCAGGCTTAGGTGAGGAAACAAGCATTTTCCACAGACATTTTGGCTTTTTATAATCTCACCACTATCAGGCTTCTGGAATCCACAAGTGAGGCAAAGGCTCCCTCTGCTGACAAGTCGAAAAGAATCTAATCGTATCAAAGGGCACTTGACTTTTTAAAAATCTTCTCAATATTGACTGGATGTTGCATGCTCTTACTATTTTTTATCAAAGACCAATTTTATTGTATGCCCTAAAACACTGGAATATAGCTCCATCTGATATGAACATGAAACAGATATTTAGGTAACACTCAGTATTTCAATACATCTTTCTAAACCAGCTTTCAAACTTCTTGGTTTCTGCTGTATGCCCTAAAGGTTAACTGAGCTATAATGTCATACAAAGAGGAAAGTAAACAAAGAAAGCTAAAGAATTAAGGAGGGTTTCAAGAGGTTATATGAAACAAAGTTAGCATTCTATGAATTCATTGATGACCTCTCATAAAAAGCTCATTAAATTAATAGAAGCAAATTAAAAACTTCAAAATCAACAATGATAGCAGTTTACAAGTGCTAGCACATAGATTATTAGCATATCCAACTCTAGCAACTATTCTATAATTTAGGACAATTAAAAGCTATCCTTTTCATATGACTGTGGACAGACTGAAGGCTCAGGAAAGTTCAATTTTTTGTTAGGGACATACAGCTGAGAAGTAGCGGGGCAGGAACACAAACTTATAAATCTTCTAATCTCTAGTCTTTTTTCTCCAAGTGAAAACTAAGCAAAAAGTAGGTACTCTAATGACACAATCTCTAAATCCCTTTCTGATTACAAATTCAACATGGCCTATCATCACAAATGCACTTTGTATGCTTATAACTTTCATCACATTTAATTACAAAATGTCAATTATTTCACTTTGGCAGACAAAGCTTGATATAACCACTTGCTGTTTCCTTGACATAATGTCTTTCTTTTTTTTTTAATTTTTTTACATTTATTCATTTTTGAAAGACAGAGAGAGACAGACTGTGAACAGGGGAGGGGCAGAGAGAAAGGGAGACACAGAATCTGAAGGAGGATCCAGGCTCTGAGCTGTCAGCACAGAGCCAGACGTGGGGCTCGAACTCACGGACCGTGAGATCATGACCCAAGCCGAAGTCGAAGTTGAATGCTTAACCGACTGAGCCACCCACACGCCCCCATAATATCTTTCTTTATTCTTGTCTTATTTACCAAAGAACTGCTTGCAAAGATAAATAAAATTAAATTATTAAATAAGTATATAAGAATAACAGGTAAAACCCTGATTTTCCCACTAAATTATTGAATGTTTGTTAAAAACAGTATTTTTAAGCACAGCAATATGCTGCCAAAAAAAAAAAAAAGGTAAATAAAATTCAGAAGCCAAACAGTAAATGAAAGTGAGAACCCAAAAAGGTAAACAGAGCCTCTGGGGCATTTTCCTAAACTAGATAACTTTCAGCTTCAGTTTTCATGGTCTCAAATGACATATGGTAAAAGAAAAAAACCTTGGGGCCCATTCTATATAGGGAATCTAATTGATCCTGTACATTATCTCCCTCCCCCCGGTAGAAAGCTAACCACACAGGGCTCTACCCTCAATGTAAGGAGAACTTAGAAATAGCATTCCCCCTCACGCCAAAGAGAAGGCAAAATAAAATGCACATCCAGAAACTTGGAACCACATGAAGGAAAAAAAATCTGTCCTAAGAATTCATAAACCCCAAGTTGATCCTCATGTGCATTTTCAGACCAAATTCACTCTATTGGCTTGCCCAAGAAGCCTTAATCTGTGAATTTAGTATAAAGGGATCCTGGGTTAACAGAACAACCAAGCACCTGACAAAAGAAAACTGAAATCTCTGAAGGAACACACCAATCATTCCCACGGATCAGTTCCAAAGAATATGACCTCACAGGCAAAATCACAATATACAAGGAATTGAAGGCAATAAGAGCAAAAGACAGCAAACATAAGAGCAGAATCAGAACGATGAAAACTTTATATACTAAAATTATAAACAAATACAAAAATATATTTTATATTTAAAGAAATAAAAACAGATATTAAAAATCTGATCAAGAGACTTATCTGACCACATTTTTAATAAACTTTAAGAAATAAGAAATATAATAATTAGACTTAACAAAGTTAAAAGAATTCCAAAAGTAGTTTCAATAGAAATTAGTCTGTAAACAGCAGTGATTTAGGAAACAAGAAAATAAATAATCTAGAATGCACTAATGAGAAACACAGAGATAGAAAAGCAAGTGGACTTAAGAGACATGAACAACAGAGGAAGTTGGTCCAACAAATATCTAGTTGGATTTCCAGTAGGAGATAATGGAGAGAATATGGAAGAGGGAATACTCAAAGTAATAATGAGAGAGGACTTTCCAAAATTGTTGAAATGCACCAATCCTAAAATCTAGTTTTAGCCAAATAAATTCTAATTAGGAGAAGTAAAAATAAATCCTCCCTTAGATACCCAACAGAGAAACTGCAGGACACCAAAGACAAAGAGACTCTCTTAAAAGCAACAGAGAAAAGACTGATTAACTAGCAAAAGAGTAACAGCTATACTGAAAACTTACTTCTTAACACCAGAAGCCAGAAAAGCAGAATATTTCTTGTGTCACGGGGGCGGGGGGGTGGGGAGGCATTGTATACTCAGCCTTCCCTTCATCTACTCCCTAAATTTTAATGTAATAAAATAAAGATTCCATTCACAATAGTTACCAAAGCAATTGGGTTCCTAACACATTTTACAGATCTTCCATAGGAAGGCCAAATTAAGCAATATACACTTAAAATATATCATCATTAACATGCCATCTTTTCCTTAATAGCACTTATGATTGTAAATCCACTTTTAGGATTATCTACTTAATGTTTATCTCCCTCTCCAAATTTAATGAGGTCACAGATCTCTATATTTGACTCACCACTGTATCCATAGTATCCACCAGGGTGCCTAGCACATAAATGGAAGGAAGGAAGGAAGGAGGGAAGGAAGGAAGGAAGGAAAGAAAAGAAGATGGAAGGGGGAGGATGAAGGGACGGGGGGAGGGAGAGGAGGGGAGAGGAGGGGAAAATGGAGGGGAAAAAAAGGAAGGAGGCAGGGAGGATCTAACCAACAAATTAATAACTAAAACAGATAGAAAGTACAATTTGTATTAAAAGTACAATTTGTACTAAAAGACATAGAGGTCAGCTAAATAAATAGTAAGACATATTATATTCCTGGTTGGGAAGAATCAATATCCTAAATATGTCAGTTAAGCACTAAAATAATCTATAGACTTAATACAATGCCAAACAAAATTCTAGCTTGATTTTTTTCATGGAACTCAATAAACTATTTTTTAAACTTGAGGCAGAAGTGAAAAACAGCAAAAATAAGCCATAAATTTTTAATTTTTTAAACATTTATTTATTCTTGAGAGACAGAGAGAGACAGAACATGAGAGGGGAAGGGGCAGAGCAGGAGGGAGACAGAGAATCCGAAGCAGGCTCCAGGTTCTGAGCTGTCAGTGAAGGGCCCGATGCAGGGCTTGAACTCACCAGCCGTGAGCTTAACTAACTAAGCCACCCACGCACCCCCTTTTTTTGTTGTTTTTTTTAAAGCTATATTTTTTTAAAACAAGAACAATGAAAAATGGTTGGTCCTCCCACATATCAAAACATAGTATACATTAATTTTTTTCAAATATGGTATTGGCACTCCTTATAGATACAATATTTATAGATAAATAAATCAAGGAAAGGAATAGGGCCTAAGAACAAATTAATGACTATATAGGAATTTAGCATACAAGAAAAGTGGCATTCCAAATTATTTTAAAAAATCATAAATGGTGCTTGGACAACAGGATATAATTTGAGGAAAAAATAAAATGAGAGCTTTACTGTATACCATATCTAACAATGAATTCTAGAAAATTTTTTAAAAATATGAAAATACTATAGAATTATAGTATAGGAAAGATCTTCATAAGAACAATACAAAGATCAGAAGCCATAACAAAAAAGACCAAAACATTTATCATAAAAAATTAAAATATTTGTACAACTAAGTGAATGAACAAAGTTAAAAGTTAAGTTTAGGGGCCCCTGGGTGGCTCAGTCAGTTAAGCATTTGACCTAGGCTCAGGTCATGGTCTCACAGCTTGTGGGTTTGAGACCCATGTTAAGCTCTGTGCTGACAGCTTGGAGCCTGTTTCAGATTCTGTGTCTCACTCTCCCTCTGCCCTTCCCTCGCTCGCTCGTGCTCTCTCTCTCTCTCTCTCTCAAAAGTAAATAAACATTTAAAAAATTAATTAAAAAGGAAAAAATTAAGTTTAAAGGTTAAAAACGGGGGTGTCTGGGCGGCTCTGACAGTTAAGTGTCCGACTTTGGCTCAGGTCATGATCTCACAGTTCGTGGGTTTGAGCCCCATATCGAGCTCTACACTGACAGTGTGGAGCCTGCGTGGGATACTCTCTCTCTCTCCCTCTCTCTCTGCTCCTTCCCAACTCACAATTTCTCTCCCTCTCATAATAAATAAATAAACTTAAATAAATAAATAAATGTTAGAAACCCATTATTTACAGGTTGTATGTCCTTGAACAAACTGTTTAATCTCGCCAATACTAAATTTTCTCATGTCTAAAATAAGAATATTGACCTACTTTACAAGGGTTCCTTTGAGAATTAAGAAAGTTTAGGTTAAATCCTTAGCATAGTCTTAGGTGCTACTATTTCAAATAAATATTTACTACCATTTCAAATTATAAAAGTATAATAGTATGTCCATTAAATGGAGATTTTAAACTTTTTTTTTTTTAATCCTAATACCTGGTGTTGGCATAGATATTACACATAGCTGTGAAAAGGATAGATTGTGTCATCTCTGACATAAGACAATTTATAATGTGAACCAAAAGCTTTTTGTCCCAATTATCTAGTACTAGAATTTTATCATAAAGAAAAATCAGAGACAAACACTCACAGAGATTCAAATACTGGTAATTATGACCACGTCTTTTTTTTTTTTCTTATTTTAACTTGAACTTTATTGAGGCATAATTGACATATAAAATTGTAAGATATTTAAAGTGCATATCATGGTGATTTGATATAGTTACACAATCCTTAAACAGAAGTAGTCCACCCATTAGTAATTATCATCCATCAACTCACAAATTTGTTTTGTTTGGTTGTTTTTGTTTTTTTTTTTTTTTTGGTAAAAACATTTAAGTTCTACACTCAGCAAGTTTCAACTATACAACAGTGTTATCAACTATAGTCACCATGTTTTACATTAGATCCTCAGACCTTATTCATTTCATGGCTGAAAGTTTGTACCCTTTTGCCAACCTCTCCAGATTTCCCCTACTTCCTATCCCCTGGCAACCACTTTTCTACTCTCTGTTTCTAAGAGTTTTACTTTTTTTTTAAAATAGTTTATTGTCAAGTTGGTTTCCATTTAACACCCAGTGCTCTTCCCCACAAGTGCCCTCCTCCACGACCATCACCCTTTTTCCCCTTTCCCCCTACCCCTTCCGCCCTCAGTTTGTTTTCAGTATTCAGGAGTCTCTCATGATTTGCCTCTCTCCCTCTCCCTAACTTTTTTCCCCCTTTCCCTCCCCATGGTCCTCTGTTAAGTTTCTCCTGTTAGACCTATGAGTGAAAACATATGTATCTGTCCTTCTCTGCCTGACTTATTTCGCTTAGCATGACACCCTTGAGGTCCATCCACTTTGCTATGAATGGCCAGATTTCATTCTTTCTCATTGCCATGTAGTATTTCGTTGTATAGATAAACCACATCTTCTTGATCCATTCATCAGTTGATGGACATTTAGGCTCTTTCCATGATTTGGCTATTGTTGAAAGTGCTGCTATGAACATTGGGGTCCATGTGCCCCTATGCATCAGTACTTCTGTATCCCTTGGGTAAATACCTAGCAGTGCTATTGCTGGGTCATAGGGGAGTTCTGTTGATAACTTTTTGACAAACCTCCACACGTTTTCCAGAGCAGCTGTACCAGTTTACCTTCCCACCAACAGTGTAGGAGGGTGCCCATTTCTCCACCTCCTTGCCAGCATCTATAGTCTCCTGAGTTGTTCATTTTAGCCACTCTGACCGGCGTGAGGTGGCATCTCAGGGTGGTTTTGATTTGTATTTCCCTGATGATGAGTTACACTGAGCATCGTTTCATGTGTCTGTTGGTCATTTGGACGTCCTCTTTGGAGAAGTGTCTCTTCATGTCTTCTGCCCATTTCTTCACTGGATTATTCGTTTTTCAGATGTAGAATTTAGTGAGTTCCTTGTAGATTTTTTTTTAGATTCCACATAAGTGATACCATGTAGTATTTGTCTTTCTATGTCTGGCTTATTTCATTTAGCATAATGCCCTGAAGGTCCACACATGTTGCAAATGGCAGGATTTCTTTCTTTCTCCTGGCTGAATAATAGTCCCTTGTAAGTATCTACACATCTTCTCTTTCCATTCATCCATTGATGGACACTGAAGTTGTTCTGTATATTGGCTACTGTGAAGACTGCTGCGGTGTATGTAGAAGTGCAGATATCTCTTGGAACTCCTGTTTTTGTTTCCTTTGGATAGATTCCCAGAAGTGGGATTGCTAGATCATATGATAGTTCTATTTTTAGTTTTTTGAGGAACTTCCATACTCTTTTCCATAGTGGTTGCACCAATTTGCATTCCTACCAATAGCACATAAGGTTTCCCTTTTCTCTACATTCTCACCAATACATGTTATCTCTTCTCTTTTTGATGATTGCCATTCTAACAACTGTGAGGCAATATCTCAATATGGTTTTGATTTACATTTCCCTGATGATCAGTGATATTGAGCACCTTTTCATGTATTTGTTGGGCATCTGTATGTCTTCTTTGAAAAAATATCTATTCACTTCTACTCATTTTTTAATCAGATTTTTTGGGGATTTTTTCTGTTGATTTGTATGAGTTCTTTATATATTTTGGTATTTAATTCATTATCAGATATATGGTTGCAAATATTTTCTCCAGTTCTGTAGACTGTCTTTTCATTTTGTTGACGGTTTCTTTTATTGTGCAGAAGCTGAGTTTGATATAGTCTCACTTGGTTGGGGGGGGGGTGCTGGGGGAAGGGGTTGTATTTAGAGAGTGTTTATTTTTAAATTTGCAAAACATCTCATGAATACATTTTTGTTATAAAAATTGTAATGATACAAAGAAATGGCTCCCCATTGCTCCCACTGGCCGCACCCAATCTCACTTTTCTTTCCAGAATTTATCATAAAATGTAACAGAAATAACAAATCCAGATGGTCATCATTTTCTCAATAAGAAAAATGTATGCTAGTTACTCTCCACTACTCTTACTAATACTCACTTTTGATCATTAAGCAACTTTGTTTTGAGTATAAAATTTCTAGTATTTCTCTTTCTCTTCTGATTTTTCTGGTGCTAAAATGTTCTTTTTCTTTCTAGTTTTATTAAGAAATAATATTTGAAAAGTATTAGGAGGACAGATCCTAAGAGTTCTCATCACAAGGAAAAAATGTTTTTGTTTTCATTTTTTGTGTATCTATATGAGATGACAGATGTCAATTAACCTTATTGTAGTAATCATTTTACAATATATGTAAGTCAAATCATTTATGCTGTACATTTTAAATTTATACAGTACTATATGTCTCTTGTTTATTTTGCTTTGTTGCCTTTCCTCTTGGTATCAAATCCAAAAAAATCATTGCCAAGACTCTGTCAAAGAGCTTACATCCTATGTTTTCTTCTAGTTTTATGGTTTCAGGTCTTACAGTCAAGTCTTTAATCCATTTGGAATTGCTTTTTGTATAGTATAAGACAAGGATCTAGTTCATTCTTTTGCATCTGACAATCCAGTTTTTCCAACACTATTAATTGAAAAGACTATCCTTTCCTCAGTTGTATTTGTGGCTCCTTTGCCATAAATTAATTTCTGAGTTTCTATTTTGTTCCATTGATCTATGTATCTATTTTTATGCCAATGACATATTGTTTTGATTACTATAGACTTCTAATATAGTTTGAATTCAGAAAGTATGATACTTCTAGTTTTGTTCTTCTTTCTCAAGACTGCTGGCTACTTTGGATCTTTTGTAGATCCATACATATTTTAATGTGACCATAGAATTTTTAAAAGCAAAAATATTAGAAATAATTCCACCAATAGAGCTATATCATAAAATATTCTATAATCATTCAGAATTATATACATTAGAACATTTATTGACTTAGTAAATACTCATAATATTATTAACTGAGAAAAAGACCTTAAAAGAATAAATACAAATGTCCATCAACTGATGAATGGATAAAGAAGATGTGGTGTATATATATATATATATATATATACATACATACACACACACACACACACACACACACACACTAGAATACTACTCAGGAATCAGAAAGAATGAATTCTTGCCATTTGCAACAATGTGGATGGAACTAGAATGTATTATGCTATGTGAAATAAGTCAGGCAGAGAAAGACAAATATCATATGAATTCACTCATATGTGGAATTTAAGAAACACAACAGATGAACCAAGGGGAGGGGAAGGAAAACTAATATAAAAACAGAGGAGGAGGCAAACCATAAGAGACTTAAATACAGAGAACAAACTAGGGGCTGCTACTAGATGGGAGATAGGTGGGGGGATGGGCTAAAAGGGTGATGGGCATGAATGAAGGCATTTGTCAGGCTTGGGTGTTAAACGTAAGTGATGAATCACTGGGTTCTAGTCCTGAAACCAATAGTATACTATATGTTAACTAACTTGAATTTAAATAAATAATTTTTTTGAAAAAGAAGAAATACAATATGAATCCAGGTTTATGGCACAAAAACTCAAAAGTAAAAAAGAAGAAATAAATACACTAAAATAGTCTTAATGATTAGAGAACTTTCAGTGACAAGAGTAGAGATTATTTCATTTCCCCCCTGAAATAAACTTCATCCAAAGCTTTCTACAATTAATATGCTACTTAAGTTAAAAAAAAAAAAAACATTAAAAGGGGCAGGAAACCATCAAATGTTCTACCATTCCTGAAGCTGAAGTATCACCAATGATTGGTTCTGCTGTGGGGAATAAAGATTAAAGTTTAGGCAAACATATGTTAATGATACTGGAATTTAAAATAAAAATTGTGGGGGGATCCAACTGGGTGGCTCAGTCAGTAGCGCATCTGTCCAACTCTTGATTTCAGGTTACGTCATGATTCCAGGATCATGGGATCGAGCTTTGCATAGGTCTCACTGCTGAGTGTGGAGCCTGCTTGAAATTCTCTCTCTCCCTTTGCCCCTCCCTCCGCTCACACTCTCTCTCTCTTTCTCTAAAATAAAAAATAAAATATTTTTTAAAATAAAATAAAAATATTTTAAAAGGAAAACAAATTAATTAATTGAAAAAATCAGGCAAACATTAAAAAAATAATAATCACGTGGCCAAACATAAGTTGAACACTGGCAAGAAGGCAAATACGTTACAAGACTTTGGGCAAAAAGGATGACCTAAATTTTAAAATAGCTGATATATATTCTTTCCAGAATTAAGTAAACAATAAGCAGTTAGCCCTAACAAGGGTATTCTTATTACATGAAATAAAATAATGCCCTCTGTCTATGAAATATCTCTCTACTCTTATAGATGAGAGAGGAGGGAAGAAAAGTACAGAGAGAACAGCGAGGTCATGCATTCCGCTCATCAGAAAGTACTTGATACAACTTCTAGAGAAGCCCTGTTTCTACTCACTGTAAAATGTCATCTGAACCATGAAAATGTCAGATTCCTACTGACTTCTTCTTCACCAGGATAAAAGCATTGAATAAAAAGACTTGAATAAGGATTAATTACTGAGTAGCTTACCTAGAAAGAACTGATATATTTCTTTTCACAGAATAAAAAGTCAACAAAGATCAGAAAATAAGTCATAATAATTCTATTTCTCTAAAAGATGATAAATACACTGAGGGCCATCAAGAGTAGAATAACTGCTTCAAATTCTCCAGCACTTCAAGACAAGACTGAGTTGAAAATTAATCAGTGGGAAATATTACACAATGACTTCTGTTGTTCATTATCATATCAGCTTTATGTATGTTACTCTCATATCTCCAGCTATGTGGAAAGATCCTTAGGGAAGGAATAACAATCATTCAAAAGATACTTGTCTCACTGGATCTTGTTACTTTTATCCCTGCCAATTTGCTATTGTTTTCCTTCAGTAGCTTTCCAGAACTCCTCCATGACTCAAATGGGCTTTCAGTGAGAAGGTTAATTAAAATGATTATTAAAGGATGTATTCGATAAATGTGATAAATGTGAGGAACCTCCTATCCTCAACTTATTTGATCAAATTCTCTGAAACCTTTCATCCTAGCTTAGCCAACTGCTTCTACTCTCCACCATAAGTTCAACACCTACAGCTGAACTCCTAAGTGAAATGAAATGTAAATGCTACTAATATACATGTTGCAGTCAGTCCAATCATATAGTCACTTGTGAGCTTTACTCTGAGTCTGTATATCAAAGTAGAGTGAACAGATACAAAAAAAGAAAAGACTGTCCACAACAGTAAATTTTGGAAGAAATCTTGATGGCTAAATAAATTATGATATATCCATATACAGAATTCTATGAAGCCCATATAAGAACAAGGTAAGTCTATTGTGTTTGGACATGGAAAGATGTCCATGTAAATGAAATGAGCAAGTTACAAACTTATATACAGTGATCCCACTGACATAAAACAAAAACAAGTATGTCTGTAAGTGCATTGAACAATGTATGCCAATGCAAGGTTGCTCAACAAACTATTTACCCTGGAAGAAGAGTGAAATTACATAGGTAGCAAGAAAATAAAAAGGGGCTTTCAGTTTTCATTCTTTTTTTATAAGAATATATCAGTTTTATGTTTTAATAAATATATAAAGAATTACAAATAAGTTTATAAAAAGGTTATAAAAAGAAATATATTAAAAGCAATGTATATAGACAGATTAACTGTGATGTTTATGTATGCATAAAACACAAATGTTATGCCATTAAAAATGATGTAGATTTATATTTATTGACATGGAAAGACAGTCAATTTATAAGACAAAAAAACTAGGACTGGATAGTATAGCTTATTCTGTTTAAAATATGTACGTGTGTAGAAATTAATGTGTACAATAATCATAATTGGTCATAAAACTTAACAGTAACCCACTCATGTAACTGTTTTTTATTCATTTAACTGTATTCTCTGATTTATAAATAATTAACATAGCAGTATAAGGAAAAATACTCCTTAAAGCAGTTTTATTATACTATATAAAAGAACTGTAAATCTAAAGTTCATGAATAACTAATCGTTAATATAGTATACATAAAATTGCATGTGCCAAGTGCCAGGTATTTCAGGTAAAGAACATTAAGAGTCAGAATGGTCCAGGTGAGCACCTCTGCTTTTCCACTTCACTTCCTGTATGTGTACACACAAACTCGGTTACTTTGTATACATCAGTGCACAAATGTTTTCATCTTCAGTCATGTGTATGACTTTAAAAGACCAATCAATTTTATCAAGGATAAAAAGGTTCCAGTAAAGCCAAGAATTTAATATAATGTCCTTCCAACAGAAGCTGCTGCATTCTAATGGACCGTTATTAAATGCATAAAATAAGCATTATAATGAAAGAAAATGCCACAAAACTATTAAAATGATGAGTTTGAATCTTTTTAATGCACGATGGGCAGTCAACATTTTTTTTTTAATCCTGAGGCCCAAATGTACTGTAAGGTTTATAAGAGAAAACTCCACTCCCAAGTTTTAAATTCTCATTGCTTAAAAGTAATAATAAATTCCCTACTGAAACACTGGGTCCTGGCTTTGATTAGAAGTAAACGTGCTAAGATTGCCACCTCCTACTGAAGAAAGTCAAGTCCTTCATGATCTACCTCCAGTGGACTTTCAAAAGACCTCAGATCTGAATCCTGTCTTAAAGAAAAGAAGAAGGAGAAAAGAAAAATACTTATTCTCATGTGGAAAGGTAAGTAAAGTCACTTAACCTCCTCAATGCTGCCAAATGCAAAATTCTCATTCTCCAAAACAGTAAAACATACTCTTCTTTGGGTCCATGTTCTGAGATAACTAGTAAAATCCTTTGGCATAGTAAAATATTTGATGGGATTCCTATAAAAAAATATTAAAATGTACTTGCCACATGCCAAATTTAAAACCAAAATATATCAGCAATGACAAAATCAAAGAGAAAAAAGATTACATTATAAAACCACTACTTTTATTATCCATTCACACAAATTCCTCTGATGATCATGAAGATGGAAAAAATTAGTATTTCCCAAGAACTTTATTTTTTCTCTATTCCCTTGAGATTGCCATTATAATATTCAAACCCTGAAATTTTCAAACCTTTTAATATATGTATTTATTTATATATATACATATATTTTTATATATATACATATATACTCATACACATACACACAAATATACGTGAATATAATATACAGAATTCTGACTGCCAATTTCCATATCTGTAGAATGGGAATGGTATCTATTTTGCAGGTTGTTAGAAAAATTAAATAGAAATATAAAGGCACATGGCAGAATACCCGACACATAACTACAGCCTGCAGTCAAAAAAATGTTTTTCTTAGCCTTTGGAAAAACAATAGAAATTTCAAAGTTAACCGTCTTTTTTTAAAAATATCTTTAACATAAAAAAATCTGTTGTTGTCTTGTGTTTTCCTTCTTAAATCAAATACACTCTCCATCTAAGATATTTTAATGGTTCTCTACTGACTCACATTTTGGGATGCCAGTTATACAATACCAGAAGCTTTCATAAGGGAAAAAAAAAAGATGGTTGGTCTAACAAAAACATAAATGTATAAAACACAAATGTTCCTCTTCTTATAGAAAGTCTCTATCTTTAATATCACATATAATAAAATAGGCCATTAGTCAATAAGTCTCTAATGATTCCAAAAAAAGATAGCAGAAAGTTAATAATGAGAACTCCCCTCTCCTAGATAAAATAAATAACAAACGACCTTGAACAGATTACTTGAAATTCATAAAAATGTATTTGCAAACTGATAACATTTTACTAACTACTGAAATTAGTCAAAATTGCTGTGGTGCATTCGAAGAGAAAATAATAAAAGCAAAAATAAATAAATATTTCAGCAGCATCATTAACCACCTAAACTATCAATGCCAAGATTCAGATTTAACCTTTAAGATTACTTTAGTTTTCCAGATAATGTCTCACTTCTCAATCCCCTCTATTTCTCCAATAGACATGGCATGCATCATTCTGGGAAATTTCTAATTGTTAAATTCTATTGAAAGTTTAAGTCAATGAACAAATCTTCTTCTAACAAAATTCAATAACTGTAATAGAATTATGGATTTAACATGGAAAGTCCTGAAAGCATTTTCTAAACAGATGAATTGTTTGAGAGTTTCTACTTTCCTTAGATTTCCCTACACATTTTTTCAATTATATAGCAGACTATGGCTCCTGTTCAAACCTAGGTTTTATTGTTTATAAAATTAGAAACAGATCCAGATATATATAGAAACATACACACACACACACAAACACACACACACACAGGTAAACATAGGGACCTAGGCTATATATTATATATGAACAGTTGAAAGGTTTTATGTGTTATATAAGAAGGTACTTTACACACATATGGGGAAATTAATGTTAATCTCTCAAATGGATAATTCATTCATAAACAAGCCTTTTTTAATCCCACAGATACCCTCAATACATGCTATCAAAATTATTCACATAATTCAGTCAAAATCAAGTTAAATGAAAATACCGATGAGCTCTAGCACCCTTATTATTTTTAAAATTCAAGAACTATTTATAGTCATTGCTTGTCATTTTTTTTTATTTTAATGTTTATTTTTGAGAGAGACAGAGACAGAGTGCAAGTGGGAAAAGGACAGAGAGAGAGGGAGACGCAGAATCCGAAGCAGGCTCCAGGCTCTGAGCTGTCAGCACAGAGCCAGACGTGGGGCTCGAACCCACAAACTGCGAGATCATGACCTGAGCCAAAGTTGGACACTTAACCGACTGAGCCACCCAGGTGCCCTGCTTGTCATTTTTAACCTAGAAAGGGAGGATTCTATTTTAATCTAGTTTCTCTAAGAGTTCACCAAAATCACTCTGCATTTTTATCAATACTTGATTTACAACTACATATTTTGGTTTTAATCTAAATTCTAGGATTAATGGTGATTTATATTTTATTCTTAATAATTTTCTGTGTTTCTCTAAATTCTCTTCAAATTACAGATGACCTCTATAATTTAAAAAAGAAGTAATTTTAAAGCAATAGTTAAAACATTTGAGTATGAAACATAAATCAAAAAGCTTGTTATTGGTCATTCCCTCAAAAGAAAATGTGCAATACCAAAGGGGTAACCTATGAATTTAATACTTCTCATAGTTTGTCAAAAGCAACATATATTAAATTCTAATTCAGATCTAACAGTTGTAATAGAAGAATAAAAGAGGGGTGTAACCAATACGAGAAAGAATAAAAACCATATGATCATTTCACTGATGCAGAAAGAGCATTAAAGTACAACTTCATTCATGATAAAAACCCTCCAGATAGCAAGCTTAGAGGGAACACACCTCAACATAATAAAGACCATAAATGAAAAACCCACAGCTAAAATTATATTCAATGGGGAAAAACTGAGAGCTTTTCCCCTAAGGTGAGGAACAAGACAAGGATGTCCACTCTCATCACTTTTATTGAACATAGTACTGAAAGTCCTATCCACAGCAATCAGACAAGAAAAAGGAATAAAAGGCATTCAAATTGGTAAGGGAGAAGGAAAACTTTCATTATTTACAGATGACATAATACTATACATAGAAACCCTAAAGATCCCACCAAAAGACTACTAGAACTGATAATTAGTTCAGTAAGATCGCAGAATACAAAATCGATATACAGAAATCCATTGCATTTCTACACACAAATAATGAAGCAGGAGAAAGAGAAATTAAGAAAACAATCCCCATTTACAACTGTACAAAAAAAAAAAATCCTAGGAATAAACTTAACCAAGGAGGTGAAAGACCTGTACTCTGAAATCTTTAAAAAAGCTGACTGAAGAAATTGAAAACAAAACAAATGGAAAAATATCCCATGTTCATGTACTGGAAGAACAAATATTATTAAAATGACCATACTACCCAAAGCAATCTACAGATTAATGTAATCCCTCAGGGCGCCTGGGTGGCTCAGTCGGTTAAGCGTCCGACTTTGGCTCAGGTCATAATCTCACGGTTAGTGGGTTTGAGCCCCGTGTCGGGCTCTGTGCTGACAGCTCAGAGCCTGGAGCCTGTCTTTGGATTCTGTGTCTCCCTCTCTCTTTGACCCTCCCCTGCTCATGCTGTCTCTCTCTTTCTCTCAAAAATAAATAAAACATTTAAAAAGTTTTTTTAAAAAAGATATAATGTAATCCCTATCAAAATACCAAGAGCATTTTTCATAGAACTAGAATAAATAATCCTACAATCTGTATGGAGCTACAAAAGGCCCCAAATAGCTGAAGCAATCTTGAAAAAAAAGGACAAAACTGGAAGCATCACAATCCCAGATTTCAAGTTATACAACGCTGTAGTAATCAAAACAGTATGGTACTGGCCCAAAAACAGACACACGGATTAAAAAAAATAACAGAGAATCCAGAAATAAACTCACAATTATATCATCAATTAATCTTCAACAAAGGCGGTAACAATATACAAGGGGGAAAAAACAGTATCTTCAACAAATGGTGTTAGGAAAATTGGACAACTACATTCAAAACAGTGAATAAACTCAAAGTGGATTAAGGACCTAAAAGTGAGACCTGCAGGGCACCTGCGTGGCTCAGTCGGTTAAGCATCCAATTCTTGATTTCAGCTCAGGTCATGATCCCACAGTTCATGAGACTGAACTCTGCATTGACAGTGCAAGTGCAAGGCCAGCTTGGGATTCTCTCTCTTCCCCTCTCTCTGCTCCTCTCCCACTTACTCATGTGTGTGCTCCCTTTTTCTGTCTCTCTCAAAACAAACATACATACATACACACGTACATACAAACATACATAAATGTGAGACCTGAAACCATAAAAATCCTAGAAGAGAGCACAGGCAGTAACTCTTCTGACATTGGCCATAGCAACATTTTTCTAGATATGTCTCCTGTGGCAAGAGAAACAAAAGTAAAAATAAACTATTAGGACTACATCAAAATAAAAAGCTTCTCCACAGCAAAGGAGAATCAACAAAAATAAAGCAATCAACCAAGTTCCAGACATTGACTACTTACTATATGTCTAGAACTGGGCTATGTACTAGAGATTTAAAAATATGAATAAAATATAGTCCTTGATCTTATGAAAGAAACACTTGGGTCAAGAAATACTGAAACAAATCATTACACCAAAACGTAATGCATGCAATAATTAAAGGCAAGGTATAAACAAATTCTGTAGAAATAAAGAAGCAGAAATAACCAAACCAGAAGCCAGACCAGGAGGGCTTCATGGAGAAAGTGACACCAGCAGAGATGAACCTCCAAAAAGGCTCTGGCTGCCATCAGCTGGTAAATGCAACTGGGACAGCAGAAACTGCACACACAGAAAGCACTGTTAAACTTGTAAGAGAGGCTTTAGATTTTTCTCTTACACTTTAGAAAAGGTACACGGCTTTAATTTTGTAGTTGTAAAACAAATTTCTTAGTCTAAATCAAAACCATAAAACATAATTTCTTTCCCTTTAGTCTTCACCAAGTGAAATTTTATAATTTGCATTTAAAAGGTGGGCTTGGAATGTTTCATTTTATTGTTGTCACTTCATGCTAATTTCAGAATTAAGAAGGGCCTTGGCATTTATTTTGCCCTAGTTGGTATAAGATTAAACGTAAATTGGTAAACACAAGAACTGGGTAACTTACAATAGGCAAATAATACATGTATAAAAGAAGGTAACACATAGATCTCATTTCTTTACTAATAAAATCACAGTGTGTCTCTCTGAGAATCAACTATCTTCACATTTCATAAACATGATTGTGCTCAAAACAGTTTAAATCTAGCCTTTATGTTTATGGACATAATTGTGTACAACATAGTTTTATATATAACAAAAATCACCTCGATGGTGAAGGCAGTCTAACCAAACTGGCTAATATCAAAGCAAATGCCAAGCACAAGTCAATTGGGAATAGCCCCAACATCCCAACCCACCAATGCTTTTCACATTCCGCAATACAGGGTCAGTCAAAAAGCATCACTGGCAGCCATTCTGAATCACTCAACATGGAAAATGTCATTATACCAACTCACACTCTTCTTATCTGAAGATATGTTGACCCTGACAAGCAATAGAGGTATGAAATGTACCCTCTGCCATTTGTCAGTTATATGCCCTTAAAGAAATGCCTTAAACCTTAGTTTCCTCATCTGTAAAACCCATTACAGTTATACAACTCTCAGCAAAATAAGTGGCAAATAGGAAGCACTGAATAAATACTGCTATGAGACCTTTAACTGATACAGGTGATTACATGAGGTCAGTCAATCACCAATAAAGCACTTAGCACGAGTCAGCATTTAACTCATGTCAGTTTCTGATATTGGTTTCTTTCCTTTCTTAGGGCTGGGACACTAGAATTTATTTACCTTACAACTCTAACACTATCTAACAAAGAGCCTCCCAGAAGAAGCCTGTGTAAATCCTAACTAAATAAGGCTTGCGTAACTACTTCTGAATATTCAGCAATCTTTGAATGTCACATGTGGTTCATAAGCTCTGGCTTCATCAGTTCAGTTACTGCACACTATAAAAATAATACTCTGGATTTCAAAAAATGGCCTTCTTACCAGGAGGTTAAGCCACTTCTAAATAACAGTTCATTACTGACAATGACAGCATCAGGCAAATACACAACACCATTCTAAGGGAAACCCACGGCTAAAAAGAGGATGTGTTTGTGTTTTATGCTGACAAAGTCAGTCAATGGCAAAACAAAGACTCAAACTCCAAATTTTTTGCCTCAAGTTGATAGTGTTTTCCAGCCCAGATTGAATTTCCTCAAAGGACAAAAGTAACATTGATTCACATCAATTTTCCAAGTCTTCACTCAGTATATATAAAACCTACATACAGTTGTGATTAAACATTTACAAAAGGAACAATGTCAAAATCTTTTCTTTATTAAGGTATACCAATATATCCTTTGCTATAATGTCTGAGGTTGATTCCATATCTTTTTGCTCTTTGAGGGAGGTTGGCTTATTATATTAAGTGTAATTATTTTTAAACCTACTACAAACAATAAAACTGTACACAAAATTTAATATTTTCCTCTTATGAGTTTTTATAGTTTATCTTGTTTCCTCTGGCCATTTGCTTTTGATGTGCAGCCAGTGAATGGTATTTTTTTTTATGTTTCATATTTTAAAATGCAGTCTTCCAAAAGCTCAGCCAGAAATGTCCATTGCAAAAAGCTTACTTCAGCCAGTTGGCTTCGTCAATGACATATGTGCAAAGTGAAAATGTAACCAATAGTGATTTTCTGCAGGTCAGATGGAATCACTTAACATACTCAACATGGTTTCCAGTCCATGCCTCAAGAGGAATGTCCTTCGGCTAGCAAGTGTTTCTTTTAAACATCAGACCAGCTACTGTTGTTTGAACATGAGTGTTATCTTGGCATGGTTAGGATATATGTACATTCTGAGGATTAAAAATGCTATCCTGTATCAAAATATAATTAGAATATATTTGCATTATAAACATTGTATGAAGTCAATACAAAATTTAAGTAACCAGCAGGTATTATTTGGGGAACTAAAATTTTTGAATTTTAATCATTTCCTCTGTTTTCAAAGCTTCTTTAAGCCCAAAATACTCTGCAGATACAATAATGGTTCATGTGAGCAAAAATACTAAAGGTTAAAACAATCATTTTTAGTGTTAAAAATTAGGAACTGCAAATAGCCTTAAGTATGCTATTTTCTGTCCCATAAAATGCCTATTTTTAATAAAAACTACCATAAATAAATAAATATATAAGAAAATGTCAATTTTTAAAAATGAAGCATCAAATCTCACCAAATATACTCATTTTTAATAAGGCAATCTCAGTTTCAGAAAATAATCAATAAGGGGTGCCTGGGTGGCTCTGTAAGTTAAGCCTCCAACTTCGGCTCAGGTCATGACCTAACGGTTCATGAGCTCAAGCCCCATTTCGGGCTCTGTGCTGACAGATCAGAGCCTGGAGCTGCTTCAGATTCTGTGTCTCCCCCTCTCTCTCTCTCTGCCCCTCCCCCACTCATGCTTGCTTGCTCTCGCTCTCTCTCTCTCAAAAATAAGCAAACATTTAAAAAAATCAATAAGACAAAAAGCAATTTGGTCCATCCAAAAGACCCTTTCTTTCACACAACAGCAATAAGTTAGGCAACACATGTACCTACTCCATCAAAGTCAAAGTTCTCCCACAAACTATCACCATGTAAAGAAGGCAAGCATAGTAAACTTCTTGTTGATCTTAAAACTGATTTTCAGGGGCGCCTGGGCGGCTCAGTCGGTTAAGCGTCTGACTTAAGCTCAGATCATGATCTCGTAGTTCATGGGTACAAGTCCTACATCAGCCTTTGCACGCACAGTGAGGAGGGACCTGCTTGGGAATTCTCTCTGTCTCTCTCTCTCTCTCTCTCTCTCTCTTTCTCTCTCTCTCTCTCTCCTCCCCCTCCCCGTCCTGCTCACTCTCTCACTCTCAAAATAAATAAGCTTAAAAAAAAGAATCTTAAAAAAAACTGATTTTCAATACGTTTATTACCTGATTGATATTCCCCATAGATATCTTTTTTTTCTTTTTAAAGATCAGGATTAATTTCAGTGTTAAAAGATAATTCTTTTTTATCCCAGTGGTTTCTTATCTTGAATGGAATACAGTACCCACACTTTTCTTGCATGGAAAATAATTTCTTTATACAAAAAGACACTAATCCTTTTCCTTAGTAAACAGAAAACATAAAGTTCAGCTTGGCCTTTTGCAAGGATAGGACTGAGGCCTAGATTTAGGAACGTGAGGAACTTCTACTAATGGAGGACCTATTCTATTTTTAATGGCATTATTCAGAAAGGGTCATTCTTATTCTTATTAAAAGCAGAAGTGTAGATGTCATTATACCAGCCAAAAGAACAGTATGTACATTTATGACACTGTATATTTTAACAAGAACACAGAAGGCCTGATGGCCTAGTGTGAGGGGTGTATGCTACCTTGTAAGGGATCGGAGTTCAATGACATTAAACAAAACCTTTGATCCTCAAATGGGCAAGAATGAGAAAACTAGTAACAATAATTACAGATGGTAATAACAACCCTTTCCCTGTCTAATGTAGGAATCAGCATTGAGATTTTCCCTTTCATGTTAGGTTCCTAAAACATGAAACTTTTCTAAGAAGAAAATTCAAGAAAAAGAGATAGGATACATATCAAAGACCAAATATCTCACAATTTATATTTATGTATATTTAATCTAATGACAAAATGGTTCCAGAGCTTTTCTTCTCATCCAGCTCCTATCATCTCTATAGGTTCACCATGTTGGCTCTAACATATGTGAGAAAAACATGCAGTTAATTCCTCTTCCCAAATAGAGGAGTGGGAAAATAAAGCAAACTGGGTACACGTTAGGCCACTTATTTGAGAAGAGGTACCTCCATTTACATATGAATATAACAGTATGGATCCAGTCAGCAATAAATGCATTCTGAACTGTTTACTGGTCATGGGAATAAGTTTCTATGGCACCAAACAGAACCTTTTAATTAATCCCCCAATGGTGAAAATGGATTCGTAAAGTTAGACAGGTGCAGTTAATTAGCCCCACCTACAGGTGTAGCTTTGTCAGAACCACTTAAATTGGGTGCCCTAGACTCTTAAAGCACTTTATCTATCCCCTTGTACCAAGCATCCCTAAAATCTTGGCATCCCTTAGAATTTGCACACATGTAAGTGGATGAAATGTTAAAAGAAGACTAGATATTAGATAGAAAAGAAAAGGCTAAGGGGAAGCCAAGGAATAGGAAAATAAGGGGGAAAGCTTACGTAGAGAACATATAATGCAGCTTCCCAAAAAACTGTCCTTCTAAATACATCCATTATTACTTGCAGAAAAAAAGTGATTTATCAAACTGATCAAAGAACAGGAATTTTATTTTATATAATTCTGATATTATTTTCATCTTAAATTCACCCTGCATTGAAGAGTGATAATTTGGGGTGCCTGGGTGGCTCAGTCAGTTGAGCATCCAACTTGGCTCAGGTCATGATCTCACAGTTCGTGGGTTCGAGCCTCACGTCGGGCTCTGTGTTGACCGCTAGCTCAGAGCCTGGAGCCTGCTTCGGATTCTGTGTCTCTTTCTCTGCCCCTCCCCTGTTCATGCTCTGTCTCGGTCTGTCTCTCAAAAATAAATAAAATGTAAAAAAAAGAAGAGTGATAATTTACCCACTTAATAATGTTTCTATTTATATTCTGATATCTTAAGAACTAGACTATCAGGGGTCTAACTAAATGTTAACATTTGTTCTTTTTTTCCTTCCAAGTAAAAACACTAAAAATAAAATGGAAAAAAAAACCCACAAGCATGCTCTTATTTATGTACAGTCCACAAATATATAATGGATCCTGAGGCCAGGAACCAAGGTCTTCTTTGAAAGAATAAATATTTGTTCCCAATTCTAAACAGGTAGAAAAGCACTGTCCTAAAAAAAAAGCATTTATCTTACAACACTTTTGTAGAGAGACATCTTTATTTATATAGATGCTGCCAATTAGCAACTTATGAGAAGCCAGGAGAACCATCTCCCCCATCAGAAAGTTGCCTCTCTGATGTTGTATAATTGTACTCCAGGTATTCTGAGTAAGAATTCAGAAGACATTTCTTCACCAAAACCATGTTATCATCATTAGTTAGAAATATATATAACAGTAATATACTTTATATCCATTATAGATTAAATGAGTTTTTGTAGGACCTAATCACCATTAATAATATTATCTCTATGGGAAATGCATCCAAGTGCCAAAAAAGTAACTAAAAAATAAGTTTTTGGAACATGACTACAACTCTATCATAATTAAGCAGCTAATATGGATACAGAGGACTTGAATATTCCATATAAAAATTTCAATGGATTAGATGTAATATTCTTTTGACATATTTGCCTGACATGTGAGGAAGGAAGAACTTCTACCAGATTCCTCCTAATCTGCTTTGGAACTCTAGTCTCATAGAAAGTTCAACAAAAAGTAAGAGCTCCAAGTTCATCAAGATGTGGAAAATAGTACATCCTACAACCTTTCTCGGAGTTATAGATACATATTTGAGCATATTAACAGCTTTAAAGACTCTTATATAACTTTGATCAACCCAGTATTTTCCAGATTTATTTAGCTAAGGAACACCTATTCACACATTGCAGAATCGTCTCAGCTAAACCTACTTTCGAAAGCTCTGCTTTAGACAAACTAACTGAAATCAAGCTTCTGGAAAATCATTCCTTCCCAAAGATATAGACTTGGTCTTGGCCCCGGACATTGGCACTTTTATTCCTCTCTTTGGTTTTCTATCTCTTTTTAACTTTACTGAGGAATAATTGACAAATATAGTTGTATATGTTTAAAGTATATAACCTGATGACTTTATAATCATATACACTGTGGAATGACTACCAAGATCAATATAATTAACACATCCATCACTTCACATCACTTCTTAACCATTTTTATGGGAGAGGGAGGAGTGAGAAGACTTAAGAGATCTACTCTCAGCAACTTTCAGGTATACAATATTACAGTCGCCATCCTGTATATTAGGTCTCAGAACTTATTCGTCGATAAGTAAAAATCTGCACCCTTTTGACCTATATTATTTCATTTCCTCTTCCCCCTTCACTCCTTTCCTTTTCCCTACATCTTTTCACCTATTTTACAAGTGCCAGCTTTGAGATCACTTTCTACAAAACCTATCCTGCCACCTAAATCAGTTTAGACAAAGCACCCTGAACTTCCCCTATCATTTATTTTTCCTACCTAGAAAAAAGTATTACCATTCTATTTTCTATTACTACTCAGGGTCCCAGAGCAAGACTTCAGAATCAGCTCAAGTTTAGATCTCAGCTCTACCATTCCTAACTTGGCAACCTTGAACAGATTACTTAGGCTCTCTGAATTCTGTCATATGAAAAATTGGGGTAAAGTACCTCCTGTCTATAGGTACTAATTTCTATAAATATATGCAATCAATATTGCAAAGTTCTTAGCATAGCATCTGGAAGAGTACTTAATAAATGACACCTATTATTAATCATGTCAAAGTTAAAATGAAATGATGAGGGGCACCTGAGTGGCTCAGTCGTTTAAGCATCCAACTCTTGATTTTGGCTCAGGTCGTGACCTCACAGTTCATGGGATCAAGCCCTGTGTCTGTGTTATCTATCACAGAGCCTGCTTAGGATTCTCCCTCTCCCTCTCCCTCTGCCCAGTCCCCTCTCATGAGCAAGCATTCTCTCTCTCTCTCTCTCTCTCTCTCTCTCTCTCTCTCTCTCTCTCTCTTAAAATAAATAAAACATTAGAAAACTTAAATGATGAAAGATATTTATGAAGCCTATGAAGTCTAACGTTCTTTTTATTTTTTAATGTTTATTTTTGAGAGAGAGATAGAACATGAGACGGGAAGGGGTAGAGAGAGAAGGAGACACAGAATCCAAAGCAGGCTCCGGGCTCCAAGCTGTCAGGACAGAGCCCAACATGAGGTTTCAACCCATGAACCATGAGATCAATGACCTGAGCCAAAGTCAGACACTTAACCTACTAAGAGCCCCTAACATTCTTCTTATTCATGTATTTTAGGTCAGTATGTCATATATTTCCATTTAAATTAAGCAAGAAAGGGGCACCTGGGTGGCTCAGTCGGTTAAGCGTCCGACTTCGGCTCAGGGCATGGTCTCACAGTTCGTGGGTTCGAGCCCCGTATCAGGCTCTGTGCTGACAGCTAGCTCAGAGCCTGGAGCCTGTCTTTGGATTCTGTGTCTCCCTCTCTCTCTCTGCCCCTCCCCTGCTCACACTGTCTCTCTCTCTCTCTCTCAAAAAAAAATAAAATAAAACATTAAAAAAATTTTTAATAAATTAATTAAGCAAGAAAGTTACTTCTTAGAAAGAAATTATATGGAGGGGCACCTGGGTAGCTCAGTCGGTTAAGCGGCCAACTTCAGTTCAGGTCATGATCTCATGGTTCACAAGTTTGAGCCCCGCGTCAGGCTCTGTGCTGACAGCTCAGAGCTTGGAGCCTGCTTCAGATTCTGTGTTTTCAGTTCTCTCTGCCCCCTGCTCAGGCTCTGTCTCCCTCTCTCTCTCTCTTAAAAATTAATTTGAAAACATTTAAAATTTTTTTAATTAATAAAAGAAAGAAAGAAATTATACGGAAAGATCACCAGAAGTCAAATACTCAGAATAACAAAAAAATTCAAATTATTATCTTTTGTCATTGGCAGTCATGTAATGCTTATCATAAACATGCTATTTGTGCTTATCAAAGGGCTGTCTGAAAACCACCTTTGAAGTCATAGAGGTCTCTCATATGATATGTGAGGGACTGGGGGAGTATTCTAAGAAATTCATTCTTCTTGTTCAACTGGGTTTATTTTTTTTAATTTCTACTTATTTATTTATTTTTCAGAGAGAGAGAGAGAGAGAGAGAGAGAGAGAAGCAGGGGAGGGGCAGAGAGAGAGGGAGATCGGAGACAGAAAATCCCAAGCAGGCTCTGACCTCTCAGTACAGAGCCCAATTGCAAGGCCTACACTCAGGAGGTGAGATTATGACCTGAGCCAAAATCAAGAGTCATATGCTTAACCAACTGAACCACCCAGGTGCCCCTAAACTGGGTTCATTTTTAACCATTTAAAACTATGAAGTAATAAACTGAGCAGTCAGAAGAGGACCAAATGAAAAGACAACATTTCCTTCCTGCCTGAGCTCAGCAGAGTATAAGTAGGAAACAATTTTATTCTTCCTCAAATTATCCCTTTAAACCTGCTCTTTGGAATCATTCTTCCCTGTTCCTGGAAGAAATTTAAGGGAGATCTTATAGCTTTTCTATTCTCTTTCAGGAAACTATGAATAATCTTGTTTTCCAAGTATTAGGAAGTTGAGACTGTCTGGGAGGATTTCAACCTCTGGCTAAAATGGAATAACTAGCCCTCCCGCCATAAGCTACCACAGAGCAGGTTTAAAGGGATAATTTGAGGAAGAATAAAATTGTTTCCTACTTACACTCTGCTGAGCTCAGGCAGGAAGGAAATGTTGTCTTTTCATTTGGTCCTCTTCTGACTGCTCAGTTTATTACTTCATAGTTTTAAATGGTTAAAAATGAACCCAGTTTAGGGGCACCTGGGTGGTTCAGTTGGTTAAGTATATATATCAGACTACTGTCAGCAAGCATTTGACAACAGGTAGCACAAGCCTATGATACCAAGAGAAGGGAAACTCATAAGTTCAAAGCCACCACTGCCCAAGCTCACTGTCAAGAGACAACTGCCAACTGCAGCACAGCGAGCTGGAGCTCAAGCAGAGCATAGTGGCCACCAAGCTAAAGAGGCAGAAGTCACACTTGGGGGAGGAACCCTAAATCTGCGGAGCAGAGAGAAGGGAGCCCTGCAGTAAGAAAAGCAGAAGGTGTGAGATAGTTCCCCAAGAGTCTGTAATTGAGCACAGACCTGAGCATGCACATGGAGAGACGGCAGGATTTACCAGAGGATGACTGTTACAGGGGAAGGAATGGAACAGAAGTCAAGCAGTGCTGGGCGATGTCAGAGGTCTTGCCCAGCTGATATGGAGAAGTTTCATTAACGCCTTGTAAACACCCTGAGAAAGTCTGCTCCTTTAAAAGTAAGAACCATGCCCTAGAGTATACCCTGCTCTAGACTCACCTAACAAAGCCTAAAACCAAGCCCTAACAAGAGCACAGGGAATGGGAGTTAAGATACCTCAAGTTAAATAAGTTTAAGAAATACAGCAAAACCTTGGTTTGCAAGCATAGTCCGTTCTGGAAACACACTTGTTATCCAAAGCACTTGTATACCAAAGCGAATTTCAAGACCCATTGACTCAGTTGTGAGCATGTGATATTCAGTGTCACATACTACTTGTATTGCAAGACATCTTTTGTTTATCAAGTTAAAATTTATTAGAAATGTTTGCTCATCTGCAGAACACTCACAGAACAAGTTACTTGCAATCCAAGGTTTTAGGTACCTTGGATTTCCCACAGATCTTCCCTACAAGAATATATATCACAAGTTCAAGGTGAGGGGGGAAGGGCAAGATGGCGGAGAAGTAAGGAACTCTGTAATCTTTGCCAGCCCGCATCTATTAAACTGAGAAGGACTGAAGATACTCTGATCTGCAAGAGGGGGGAAGAGAACACACAAACTCCAGAAAGAAGACAATCTCAAAGATGCCTGAATGAATGAGTGTGAACTGGGGAAACTGGAGTACGGGCCGCGGAGGGGTGGGAGCCCCAGCCCAACACAGGGAGAACGCGCTGTGCCCCAGAGAGACAAGGGGAAGAGAAAGAGAGACTGAAAACGCTCATAGAACTGTCTCTAAAGAAGAGATAAAAACTCACCCCAGGACGGAGAGAGATATTGTCACCTCATACACAACCGCTGGGCGGGGGGAGAGAAATCCGTCCCATCTAGCTGGCGAATTCTTCCTTGGGCTCAGCGGCAGCAGCGCCCATTCCAGGCGGCACCAGGAAAAACAGCCCCCTCCCCCTACACATCCCCACTGGGAGGCCAAGCACCAGCGGGACCACAACTCATTTCCGGTGGTAGCATTAAAGTACATGGACTAGGATTTGGAAGCGAGGCAGAGCTTGGAAAATACAACTTGGCTTCCCCGAGGCACAGGGAGATCGGACTCAAAAGAGCGGCTTGCAACACTTGGTTCTAGCATAGCTTGGGGTGCCGCCATTCTTCTCCCCACAGCCATGAAAGCAGGGCCTTGGAGAGCAGCCCCCGAGACCTGACCTACCTACACCAAACCATGCCCATCTGTACCGGAGAGCAGCCTTTTTTTTTTCCTTTTTTCTTTTCTTCTCCTTTTTTTCTTTTGCCATCCAGATATATTTTCCCTTATCTCATTCTTATCTCTCCTCTCGGCTGGTTATACGCTTTTAGACTGTCCATAGTCTTGCTGTCTCTGTCCCCGCTCCCTTATTTTTTTTTCTTTTCTTCTTTTCTTTTCTTTCCTTTCCTTTCCTTTCATTTTCTTTACTTCCTTTCTCCTTTTGGTTTGCTTATTTGTTTGATTTGTCTGTACGTTTGCATGCTTTTGTTCCCTGTGTGTCTGTTTTCCTTCTCAGGGCTACCTCAAGAAACAAGCCAAAGTACACATGGTGGAGAGGCCCAAATATCACTGACTAGGGAAGTAAAATAATCAAAGGAACAACAAGAGAAACCGAGAGACACCATTAAAAGAACACTTCCTGAAACAATAGGCCCTGGACAGTCAATGAGCCTCCTTTAATAGAGCAATACTAACAGGTGCACAGTGCATAATGAGCTTTTAAAACTGACAAGAGACAGAAAGCTAGCCAAAATTACAAAACAAAAGAACTCTCCTCTAAAGAAACTCCAGGAAGAAGTCATAGCCACAGAACTGCTCAAAACAGATTTAAGCAACATAACTGAACAAAAATTTAGAACAATTGTCATAAAATTAATCGCTGGACTTGAAAAAAGCATCAGAGAAGCTATTGATACAAACACTAGGGACCTTCAAAATAGCTGTGACGAGATTAAAAAAGGCTATAAATGAGGTACCACTCATTTAATAAAATGGAGGTGGCCACTGCACGGATTGAAGAGGCAGAGAGGAGAATAAGTGAATTAGAAGACACAGTTACAGCAAAAGAGGAAGCCAAGAAAAACAGAGAGAAATTGATACAGGAGCACGAAAAGAGAACTCGAGACCTGAGTGATACAATCAAATGGAACAATATCCGTATCATAGGAATTCCTGAAGATGAAGAAAGAGAAGAAAGGTCCTGAAGGGGTACTTGATCAATTATAGCTGAGAACTTCCCGAATTTGGGGAAAGAAATAGACACTGAAATCCAAGAGGTGCAAAGAACCCCCTTAGGACGTAACTTGAATTGACCTTCGACACAACATATCATAGTGAAACTGGCAAAATATAAAGATAGAGTATTCTGAAAGCAGCTAGGGATAAAAGGGCCCTAACATACAAAGGGAAACCTATCAGAGTAGTTACAGACCTATCTAACGAAACTTGACAAGCCTAAAAGGAATGGCAGGAAATCTTCAATGTGATGAACAGGAAAAATATCCAGCCAAGAATCCTTTATCCAGTGAGCCTGTCATTCAAAATAGAAGGAAAGATAAACGTGTTCCCAAATAAACAAAAATTGAGAGAATTCATCACCACCAAACCAGCTCTACAAAAAATCCTAAGAGGGACTCTATGAGGAAAATGTTGCAAGGAATACAAGGTACCAGAGACACATGAACTCTACAAAACACAATGAATCCAAACCCACATTTTTCAATAATAACACTGAATGCTCCAATCAAACAACACAGGGTGGCATAATGGATAAAAAAACAAAATCCATCTATTTGCTGTGTACAAGAGACTCATTTGAGACCTGAAGACACCTTCAGATTGAAAGTAAGGGGATGGAGAAATATCTATTATGCAACTGGGAGTCAAAAGAAAGCCAGAGTAGCCATACTTATATCAGACAAACTTGATTTTAAAGTAAAGGCAGTAACAAAAGATGAAGAAGGACATTATATAATAATTACAGGGTCTCTCCATCAGGAAGAGCTAAAAATTATAAACATCTATGCGCCAAATTTGGGAGCACCCAAATACATGAAACAATTAATCACAAACAGAAATAATCTTTTTAATAAGAATGTGTTAACTGCAGGGGACTTTAACACTCCACTTACAGCAAGGGATAGGTCAACCAGACAGAAAATCACTAAAGAAACAATGGACCTGAACGACACATTGGAACAGATAGAATTGATAGATATATTTAGAGCTCTGCATCCCGAAGCTAGGAAATTCACCCTCTTGGCAAGTGCGCATTGCACATTCTCCAAGATAGATCACATACTGGGGCACACAGCAGCCCTCCACAAATATAAACGAATTGAGATTAAACCATGCACACTTTCAAATCACAATGCTATAAAACCTGAAATCAATCCCAGGAAAAAGTCTGGAAAACCTCCAAAAATGTGGAAGTTAAAAACCACCCTACTAAAGAATGATTGGGCCAATCAGGCAATTAGAGAAGAAATTAAAAAATATATGGAAACAAATGAAAATGAAAATACAACAATCCAAACTCAAAGGCAGTCCTAAGAGGAAAGTATATTGCAATCCAGGCCTGTTTCAACAAACTAGAAAAAGTGCAAATTCAAAATCTAACAGAGCACCTAAAGGAACTAGAAGGGGAGCAGCAAGAGAACCCCAAACCCAGAAGAAGAAGAGAAATAATAAAGATCAGGGCAGAAATAAACAATATAGAATCCAAAAAAA
>CM053559.1:58445210-58499363 GCA_028646485.1 Cryptoprocta ferox | reverse complement strand
CAACCTGACAATAAACTATAAAGCTTAAAAAAATAAAAATAAAAAATGCAAAAAAAAAAAAAAAAAAACACACTGAGATACCACCTCACACCAGTCAGAGTGGCTAAAATGAACAACTCAAGAGACTATAGATGCTGGCAAGGATGTGGAGAAATGGGCACCCTCCTACACTGTTGGTGGGAAGGTAAACTAGTATAGCCCCTCTGGAAAACAGTGTGGAGGTTCCTCAAACAACTATCAATAGAACTCCCCTATGACCCAGCAACAGCACTGCTGGGAATTTACCCAAGGGATACAGAAATGCTGATGCATAGGGGCACATGGACCCCAATGTTCATAGCAGCACTTTCAACAATAGCCAAATCATGGAAAGAGCCTAAATGTCCATCAACTGATGAACGGATCAAGAAGATGTGGTTTATCTATACAACAGAATACTACATGGCAATGGGAAAGAATGAAATCTGGCCATTCGTAGCAAAGTGGATGGACCTTGAGGGTGTCATGCTAAGCAAAATAAGTCAGGCGGAGAAGGACAGATACCATCTGTTTTCACTCACAGGTCTAACAGGAGAAACCTAACAGAGGACCATGGGGAGGGGAAGGAGGAAAAAGAGTTAGGGAGAGGGAGGGAGACAAAGCACGAGAGACTCCTGAATACTGAAAACAAACTGAGGGCGGAAGGGGGAGGGGGAAAGGGGAAGGGGGGTGATGGTCATGGTGGAGGACACTTGTGGGGAAGGGCACTGGGTGCTATATGGAAACCAACTTGACAATAAATTATAAATTTAAAAACATGAATAAATGTTAAAAAATTTTTAATTAAAAAAAAAGAAATAGAAGTTTGAGTATCCTGTTTGTAGGTGAAATGAGCAGCAATGGAAATTAGATAGTGATATAACTGGAAAAAGGATAAGAGGAAGAATGTGTCATTAATTAAAACCTTTGATCACTGTGGTACATCAAGAGACAAAACCTAAATATGATGAATCCAATAACAGTGGTGTAATCACATTATTTAGAGATAAAGAGCTAACCATGAGAAGAAAAGAAAGCAGGGGGTGGGGGAAATGAGGCCGTCATAAGCTTATCTGTACTATTTGACTTTTTATTTTTGTCAAATGAATTGCACATGGTTAACAGTTATTCTGTGATCTTACAAGGTTTAACATAAATGGTCTATTTTTAAAGATGTAATAATATATCTTGCTAACATCCTTCTAACATCTCTCTCCTAAGCCTAGAAACTTCATCCCTGATTTTCTAACATCCCTACAGGGGATTGGATATTAAAGGGTGTCATTAAATTCCCCCACCTTCAATGAAAACAGTACATAAATGTGCGTGGTATGTAATCATTTTTAAGTGAGAGAGAGAAGACAGGAAAATGAGTATGGTATAATATTTTAAAAGATAGATTACTGAAAAACCAAAAGGTAAAAGACTTATTTCTACTCTTCTAGCTCACTTCAATAACAGTGTGATAAATACAAAGAGCTCAACTATTCTATAATAAGCACTATATAAATCCTAAAACTCTACCATAATATATTAGACTTTAAAAAGCCAGAAAAATATAGCCATTGCCCGTTAATCTCAAAACTGGGGAAAATTTACAAGAAATATGGTTCTGGAATGTTAGAGGTCCCTTAATTTTAGTGTCCGCATTAACCGAATAACCTATTAGGCACAATGCCTACCAACTCATATCATTTGTCAAGCTTACATTTATTCCAATATAATTAATACACACTGATTCCCCAATAGATAATCTATTCTACAGAATGACATCGAAACAATACAGTTTTTAGGAAGTTGGACAGGAGAAGCAAAAAAAGAGTAAGGGATGAATGATGTAGCCAATTTCCCAAGTTTCAAAAGAATTTGTCACCATCTTTCAAAAATAAAAGAACCATTGATTGGGTTCCCAAATTATATTATGTGTTGATCAATTCAAGAACAGCCTAATACTGCTGAGAAAAACCACAGAATAACAGGATTTTGAATAATCTTTCATTGAAAGGCAAAAGTTAAACATCATATTCCTTAAGAGAACTACCAACAGTAGACATATTAATAGTGCTAGGCACTGTTTCTAATATATCAGGACCCACATTAAAACCACTGCTAAAGTCTAGAAATGGTCATAACAAATCTTTCAACCTTACAGCATAAAAGTCAGTTGATAATTTCTTTGTCTAACACCTAATAAAACTCATTCTTCCAAAATTGTGGAAAAGCTAAGCACAGTCCTCCCTTATTATAAAGTTTCCTGTTACAAAGTTGCATGGTTTACACATATGTTATACTTTATTATTTTTTTAAAGCCCTCCTTATAACACCCTCTTTGTTGTAATGCTCAACATACTTTGCCTCCAGGCCAGATATATAATGAAAGCAAAATGAATTCAGACAGATTGTTGAGGAAAAAAGTTAGTTTCATTTTAGTAGTCTTTCTAAGTCTTTTTACTTTCCTTGTAGCTTTTCATCATCTCAATGTTTTGTTCCCACTGAACATTTTCCTTTTCTTTTTACATATTTCCTTTGGTAAATGGAAGATGATAGAATGTTAGAACAAGTTTGTACTACCTTTGAAACAAGAACTCTTAATATACAACTTCTGCCTTCCAAAACCTTGTACAAATTTCATCTTTAAGACAATGAACTGTATAGGACTTAATCAACCCACTGCAAAAAGCCATATGAAATCTTAATTTTCCACTCATACATTTTATATTCATAGTTCTCTAAAATCATGAATATAACTTTCCAAATTAGTTTCTCAGTTATTGTTTCCATATTAAATAATACTGTCTTATTTTAGCAAGATCTAGAAATGGTTTCTTATTCACAAATTTCGATGTAAGGAAATCTGGTATTAAAACCCTGCTTACTTTTAGCTTATGCAGAAATACAGTTCAAATTAATATAATATGGGGGGACTTATTCTGATACACCAAGAGTACTCATTTCTGATATTCTAAAATTAGCCAGAAGTGACTTAAATTATGTACTATATGAAATACTGATGGTGCAAATTTTAGATCTTTAGAAATTTAAGTAATACATATGATACCGTTCTTGCACACAAAGCATGCCCACTAATATTAGAACTCTATTTCTTACTATTTTTGAGTACTTAAAATTTTATAACAGTGAAAAAATTGAAAAAAAAAAGCACTGTAATTTTTTAAATCATCCTACATATGTAGAACACTTTAATTTTTGTGCTGTCCACATAAAGAATTAGATAAGAATGTTCACAGCAATTTTATTCACATTAGTAAAAAACTGGAAACCACCCGAAGGTACATCAAAAAAGATTGTCTACTTAAAGTTTATTGCATATATTATTGCATATAGGGTGCACACATATGTATGAGTGCAGATAGATAGACAGATAGATAGATATCCTCTACCCAGAGTACTACCAATGTACTCTTAAAATAACTTCATGCACTACGCAGTAGTACTCAACAAACATTTGTTTTTCATATTAAGCATTAACATATATCTCTACCCTATGTTTTAGAATTTAAATCAGCAAGCAAGAGTTGCCAGGTAGAATGAAAAAGGGTTACTGAAATAATTTAATTCAAGAAAGACTGGGGGGTAGGAGGGGATTGTTCATTTCCCACGGCAATATGTTTTGTAGATGAATATTTTAAACTGTTGGAACATTTTATATCATAGTGTCATTTAAATAAAGTAGTTTTATGGTAATCATTTTCCTTCTCAATTGAGTAAAATATTTAATAGCTTAGTTACTCCACTGTTAAGAAGGGAGCCATAATGAAACATATATATATGTATACAGATCAAAAATAGCTGTCAAATCCTATCAAAACTACCATATTTAACCTTTCTCCCGTCAAAGGCAGTCCTGACCACAGACATTTCCATAACACTTTTCCAGCCTTGGCATTCAGTCACCATGAAAGAAATTATTATTTTTTTCAAACAACACTAAGAAACTTAAAATATTCTTTTTAGCCCTTCCCCTCTTAGCCACAGTAGGCAAGGAGACTTTTAACCACCCATTTCTATACCATATACATAGAAGGAATCAGAATTCACCTTTCAGGAAAAGTAACGACTTTAAATGATCACATAAAAAATGAATTTGCAGACTACAGGGAACCCTCTTTATAACTTTCCCCCAGGAACTAAAGGTTTTATACAATATAATATACAGGAAGACGCTATTTGAAAGTAACACTGTTTTATAGGTCTTGGACCAAAGATTTTATAAATGAATACCATATATATGAGAAAACCCAGCACAGGATGCGAATCAATCCTATTATCCCCTTGATCTTCCGACTTCTCACTATGGATCCATAAAGGATCTTAAAAACAAATGAGGGAAGTTCTCCAATATTATAAAACACCTACACTTTAATGCGTAGGCAAGGAACAGGAGCCAGCACACCATAGGGATCCTTTTCTAACATTATTCTCTAACATTTCAACCATATCTGTTAGAAAATGAGGGCCATATGGTTCACTGGTGAGACAAGGGTTATCAAAACATTATCTGTTGATTCCCTATAAAGAAAATGGTATTAATCTTTTATTAGCACTAACATACCCATACAAAAAAGCAGGACTGTGTTCTGACTGTTCATTCACCCCAGCGGAGCGTATCAGCTCACTCTCTGGATGACTATCAAAGAATCCAGACGGCTTGGGGAAGCACAGCCTCTCAGCAACCACATGTGGCCACTAATACATTTCCTTAGCAGACAAGAAAAAAGCTTCAGTTTAGACAATTAGAAGTTATTTCAAGGCTGAGAATCTGATTATCTAGGGCTGCCTCAAGATGAGGCAAAAGGTGACTTACTTATTCTTCAGTTCACTGTTTTCTTTGGCGGGCTTTTTATTCCAAAGAACGCATGAATTTTTTATTTATGTGACAATATAATCCCATACAAGCCTATAGAAGTCATTTGACAATTTAAAAAATATTCCGCCATGCTCGTATATATTATTAGTAAAATCTGTTCACGTCCTTTACTGACAATTATATCCAAACATACTGAACCTTTTATATACAGCATTTTCTTTCCACTTCAATCATAAATGTGGGACTACTGTGCTATCAGACCTTTATAATCCATACCATGCCCATATTATGTCTACATTCTAACTTTAAACTTTCCTTGATAAAAATTCTACTTTTCTGAAGTTTCATTTGGTGAAAAAAAGCAAAGTAAAATAAGAGAACTAGAAGAATTCAAGGAAAATAAGCTCTCATAGGCACAGAGAGAAGAGAGATAAAGAGGGTTAAAGAGACAAAGAAATGTCTTTTATACTAAATATCAAAGCATTTAAATAATTTTTAAAAACCAAAACCTTTTTGATTTGTGAATGTTATCACTAATACTCAATAATCCTGAATATCACATTTTATGCAAAAAACATTGATAATAAAAGAATGAATACTATATAGAAACAAAACTCCAAATCGATGAAAAAGCTCAGTATTTCTACTGGTAAGCTTGGACGGTATAAATGCTGCCTCACTGGCATATGAGGAAATGATTTGAATCCAGCAGGTCCAAGTAATCACCTCCACATTTACCAATACGTTAACTACTATAACCCACGTACGGTAGTAGTCAGTCAACACGTGTTTGCTAAAGAAGAAAACAAAACTCAGAAGCTGTTTAGAATGAGTGCACTGAGCTAACATTTGTTTCTGAAAAATAACCTTGAAAACCTGATGTGTGTAACATCAGCTCTGCCCAACCACATGTCTATTTTGGTTCATTCACTCAACAATACATATTTATCCCACTATGTGCCAAGCATCGCACAAAACATTAGATACACGGTGAACAAAAGAAATGGTCTTTGCCCTCATTAAGCTTACAGCAAAGCCTCCCTCTCCTTCCTCTTGAAGAGTTCACACAGACCTCTTTCTGACTAGCAAGGCAATTGAATAAGTGGTGATGTACTTACTCAACATGGGCTTTGGAATCAGACAACTCTGGATTCCAAGCCTCTCTATGCCCAGGTATGATCTGCAACAACTCCCTTATCTTATCTGAGCTTCTATTTCCCAATGTGGGAAATATGATTAAGTTACGTATCTTACAGGGTTAAGTGCAACAGCAGAACATATAGGAGATAATAAAGAGTATCATTCTCTCCATATAGTCTTCTCTATAATTAAATATAAAAATTCCTGCTAGAAGATCAAGCCACAGAACACAAAAACATTAAAACTCTGAAGACAGAGAACTTTCTAAGCTTAGAGGAAACAGAATAAATTATACAGGAAAGGAACAGTTTGACAACATTAAAATACACACCCACACACACACACACTCACACAACATAAAACCCTAGAATAATATGGTGAAAAGACATTCACATCATGTATAAAAAAAAATCTATACTAAATAAAATAGCTCACATCATGAAAATAAAATAAAAGATTATCTATCCAGGTATCTACCAGCATCATCCAAGCAATTGAACTCTTGAATCCACAAGAATTTTTATGATAAACATCCATTTTTTAAATCTGGCAGCCCAAAGACTATTTTCAAAAATCACTTTCAAAAATTAACACTGTGGATTAAACAAGTAAATAAGCAAAGGATAAAGCCTAAGAAATATACACCAGCAGCAGTGAAACAAAGGAAGAACCCAACCTCATACCATATCTTCGAAAAATGATGACCATCAAGAAAAGTACATGTTTCCAAGAATCTTCAGGGCTAGGCTTAGTGCATTTTTTGAAGGTGCTAACTAGACTCCACTCAAAGAGGAGGGGTGATGAGGTCATGAATAACCAAAATTCTGAAAACCGTACTAAAACTCTCAAATTTAGAAGAAGACAGATCCAGAGGAGATGTAGACAGCCTGGAGAAATCAAAATGCCCAGAAAAACAACTACTTTCACTACAGTCCCTTTCCATCAAGTAACAAAAATAAATCTTACCATGTTGGTGTTTTTGTGCAAAAAAAAGAAAGGTAACAGTAAAAGCCCACAGACCACAAAAAGAGCAGTCAGGCAATGATAACGAGTATGAGGAGTGGAAGACAGGCTAGAGAAGGAACTGCCACATGAAGCTTCACACACACCCACAAGGAACCAGAATAAAAGGGGGAAGGGGGTGACAGGAAAGGGGAGAGGGGGGAAATGGAAATGGAGCCTGGTGAGACAGTCAAACAGAAGAAGGAATAAATGGAGCTGAATCTGAGGAAACCTGGTGAGGAAGTCACAGAGAAGATCCGAAGTCTGAGAACATCCTCCCTGCCTTCCAAGATAACAAGTTACAGACCATCCAGGCAGAGGGAACCGTGATTCAAGATACCTAACAAAACCACAGAAGACAGAGCTGAGGCCAGATTGTCCAGTAAGACTGCCACAGCCACAGATACCCACTCCACCTCCTCTCCCATCCCCACCGCTGCTACAGACAAGAGACAGGCAGAGACACTGAGTAATATATAGCTCTCAAATCAGGGTGTGAAAAAGGAAAACAAACTCATCTTTGACTGGTTGGGAGCAAAGGCAAAGAAAATTCACCTGCACAACAAAAAGCAAACTGGCCCAGACAGAGTAGGCCAGGCTAGGCTTGAGCAAGATAAAAAGAGACTGGCCTGGTAAATCCACAAACACAGTATAGGAAAATAGCAGGAAGAGAGAGAGAGATAACATACAAACAATGATGAAAATAAAACAAAATCAAGAGTCAGAAGAAAGTCCTCTGAAAACATTTCACACTACTGAACAATTTAATAAGAATATGAATTAAACAAAACAAGAATCAATGACAGGGTGATACAGAAGGCTGCAAAACTGAAACAAACTGAGAAACAAACAAAGCCTTAACAATATATGCATATATGTGAAATACAACATTATCATAATTGAGAGACAATTTGTTATCAACTGAGACACGGTTATGGTGTCATCTACCAAATCTCAAATAATCAGTGGATGATCCACGTAACATGAACAGGATATAAAAGGAAAAGATCCAAATAGACCCTCAGAGATGACTTCATGTAAGGAAATCTCAAATTGCACTGAGCAAAAGTCATTTACAAGTGATGGTCCAAGTATATAGGCTGAAAGAGAAACCCGAATAGGCAAAGTACCAAGAAAAAGCAAAAGGCATTGATGACTAGCAGAAGTGCTGTTATACATGCTCCCCATCAGTCCCAGAGTACTGACACAGGATATGCCCCATCAGTCCTAGAGTACTGATACAGGGTACTCCCCATCCACCTGCAGACACTGTTACCAGACATCTTGAGCTGTGATTGGACATACCCTATGTGCAGCAAGAAGGCTTTCCCAGAATATAAAATGTGCAGAGGTTTAAAATCACAGTATGGTGGGGGCGCATGGGTGGCTCAGTCAGGTAAGCGTATGACTCTTGATTTCAACTCAGGTCATGATCTCACCCCTCGTAAATTTGAGTCCCCCCATTGGGCTCTGTGTTGATAGGGTGGAGTCTGCTTGGGATTATCTCTCTCCGTCTCTCTCTCTGCCCGTTTGTGCTCTCTCACTCTCTCTCTCATAATAAATAAATAAACATTTTAAATTTTTTACTGTTTAAATTATTTTTGAAGGAGAGACAGAGAATGAGCTAGGGAAGAGCAGAGAGAGAGGGAGACACAGAATCCAAAGCAAGCTCCAGGCTCTGAGCTGTCAGTACCCAGGTACCTAAACATTTTTAATTAATTAATTAATTAATTAATTACAGTCACTGTATGAAATCATTTGCCATTTTAAAGGAAAGGCCACTTTGGGGGCACCTGGGTGGCTCAGTCAGTTAAGCATTCGACTTCAGCTCAGGTCATGATCTCGCAGCTCGTGGGTTTGAGCCCCACGTCAGGCACTGTACTGACAGCTCAGAGCCTGGAGCCTGCTTCGGATTCTGTGTCTCCCTTGCCCTGTCCCTCCCCTGCTCATGCTCTCGCTCTCTCAAAAAATAAACAAAACTTTTTTTAAAAAAAAGAATTGACCGGTAAAATATATCCATCACCAAATATTTAGGAATATCACACAACGCGCTATTTTTTCCATTTATAGATAAACACAATATGAGGGTTTTTTCTGTTTCCTAGTAAATCCATGTTTTCAACTGATGCAAACTTAAGACCAATATTTAATAAATTCTTCAACTGACTCGAAAATACTATAGTCATATGAAGTAAAAGCTTTGCTAAGAAATATGTCTATTTCACATATTTATTGCCATTATTTGCATACATCCCATATAACACCAGACTTCACATGATAAACATACTTTTTCAATGACTGTACCATTTTGATGGTGAGATAGCTAAATTCCGGAAATATAAAATTACTCTGGGTTAACTCAGGTTGGAATATTCTAGGTTATAGTCTAATTATTGTACACTGATATGTAATCAGTGGTTCTATTTAGGAGATGGTGCTAAATCATTTTTTTCTCTTTTCTACAGGTCCATATGTTTAGAATATTCCCTTATGAACATGATTACTTTTATAATAAAAGCATTCACATTTTGGTGTGGAGAGTACTGAAAGAGAAAAAGATGAAGTAAAAATCATGCCCTACATCATTTCAAGTTTCAGTTTATCTATAAAGAATTTGGAACATGCTGCGAAATTTAACATGGACTAGACCCAGAACTAAGAATGTGACAAATGGCCTTGCAATGCATTCAATTAAATTAAATTACAACAAATTTCTAAATATGAGCAAACATTTGGAGCAATTATCCCCTACAGTATAGCCAGAATGAGACTGCAGGCAGCCCAAAGCAGAGCACTCTTCACCTGCTTACCCCTACCTCCCCCAGTCCACATACACACTCTTGAGTCACCACTGCTTGCCTCTTCTATCAGTTCTATTATTTTTTAAGTTTATTTATTTATGAGAGATAGAGACAGCATGAGTGGGAGAGGGACAGAGAGAGAGGGAGACAGAATCTGAAACAGGCTCCAGGCTCCGAGCTGTCAGCACAGAGCCCCAGGCGGGGCTCAAACTCACAAACCGTGAGATCATGACCTGAGCCGAAGTCGGACGCTCAACTGACTGAGCCACCCAGGCGCCCCTCCTCTTCTGTCAGTTCTAAATCAACACCCCAGGAAGACTCTAGGAGAGAACGTGAAGGCGAAAGCAAGGTGGACATTTACAGTGTGTTGGCCACCCAGCACCTATTGCGCCCTCTTCTGTTAATGTTATATACATGGGTTAAAGGTGGCCCCTATATATTGGCCTCTTGTTGTTTAGTTCCTCACAGCAGGCTGACCATGAATATGAACCCAAAGTCCTCAGATGCCAAACTCTAATTTTTACACCTTCAGCTGCTTTAATTATAGCCCAAATAAGCATATTCTTAGCCATTTAGAGAGTGCCTGCATTGCATACTCTGCAAAAATGAACCCAATATTTACTAGCCATAGATAAGATAAATCCTAGAGCTACAGAAGTTACTGCTGCCCTCCAAAGCTTCCTGATCAAGAGTCATCATCTTGCATCTGAGCAGTACCACCTAGACATACAAGCCCCACTCAGATTTCCCTCTCCCCAAGGAGTGTCCTTGCCTGCTTCCCTTGATAGGCGGTGGGCCCCCTGCCATGGGCTCTGGAAAATCTCCTGCTGTGAAAGACTTCCCCTTCAAATGCAATCTTGTCAAAGCACCACCCAAATAAAGTTCATTGTGGGCTACTGACATCTCATAGTCATGCTTTTTCCCTTGATCAACTCCAAAATCCTCAAACTCACCACAGTTGATTATTTACCTGTATTCCCCCAAAGGTCCACCCATCTCCAAACTTAGTCTTAGTGGTGAATAGAACTGGCCCTACCTCTCCCATACTTAACTCAGACCAAGGCTTAACTGCATTCCTTTAGTGACAGCGATTGGTTCAGAGATGGTCCAACCAGAGCCACGGAGTTGGAAAGAGACCTTTGCTGAGCCTTCTGAAAGAAAGGCAGACACTTTTCACATGGACTAGAGTCTAAGAAGATTTAGAGCTGCTGTAGCCATCTTGTGACCAGGAGGAAATAGCCTGTCCAGGAAAATGGAAGGAAAAGATGAAAAGAGAGAAACCAAATCTAATCACATTGGAGGCCCAAATGTGATGGTCAGTAAATTTCTTATTCCTGCATAAGCCTACTGTCAACTGCAGTCAAAAGAATCCTCAGTATCAGGGCACCTGGCTGGCTCAGTCAGTAGGGCATGTGACTCCTGATCTCAGGGTTAGGAGTATGAGCCCCACCATGGGTGTACAGATCACTTAAAAATAAAATCTTAAAAAAAAAAAAGAAAAAAAGGATCTTTAGTTACACCAAAGGCAAGGCTGGAAAGTGAAAAGAAGCACACCCAATGGAAAAGCAAAATAGTGGCCTATACAGAAATTGAGTGGTATTGGTTTTTCATGGTAACATTTCTTTAGATCTTAAGTTGTCTGTTACCCAGTAAGCTCAAAATATAAATATCCCTATGAAATCAAAAATTCATAATCAAGAAAACTAATTTTAAAAATTAGAGTAGCCTATAGGTAACAATATTGTACTATACACTTTAAAATCTGGTAAGAGATACAAATATAAAGCATATAAAGTATTATGTTATACACATGAAACATAATGTTGTATGTCAACTGTACCTCAATTTACAAATCTGCTAAAAGGAAAGATCTCATGTCAATTGTTCTTACCACAGTAAAATTATAGATAGACTGATAGGTAGGTAGGTAGGTAGGTAGAGAAAGAGAGAAAGAGAGAGAGAGAGAGAGAGAGAGAGAGAGAGAAAGAAAGAAAGAAAGAAAGAAAGAAAGAAAGAAAGAAAGAAAGAAAGAAGGAAAGAAAGTAAGGAAGGAAGGGAAAGAAAGCCAAAAAAAATTAAAGAAGCAAAAAAATGTCAGAGAAGGATAAAAACTGAAGAAAGAACCAGATGGTGCTGATAATCTCTACTGAAGTATTCAAAAGCCTTTTTCCCATAAACCACAAATTCATTATGAAGAGACTATTCAACATGACTATAAAGCACTAATTATGTGATAAAATTTTAAAGAACTGGCCCATCATAATCCAAACAGCATAATTTTTCAAAAGAAAATGTATTCAAGTTAATTTTTTCAACAAAATATTATGGAAGCCATTTTGTTCATCAGATCAAGATTCTATCCTACCTCCTCAAAGACTTCTCCCTCCTTGTAAAATCTTTTCCCCTCCAGCTATGCCCGTATCTTTCTCTTACCCTTCTCTTACCTCTTTACAGAACAGCTTTCCTTTGTGATTTCCATTTCTTCTCTATGAAGTCCTCATTCTGAGGCAACTAGACTAGCGCTCCCATCCTTTTGTTAAAACTCTTCTCCCAAAGATCACCAGTGACCTCCAAGCAGCTAAACCAAATATTTTCTTTTCAACACTCCAGCTGCTTAACCTCTGATTCTCCTGACTCCCACCTCTTTAAACTCTCTTCCCTCTCCTTTCATGACATGCTGTGTCTCTCCATTTATATCTCTTAATCGCTTTTGTTACTTCATCTCCTATCCCTACCTTTAAATTTGTCATTCTTAATAAACATAGTCATACTATGTTTCTATCTATCCGTCTCTAGAGCACTATATCCTCCATTAAAATCAACTGGCAGCAAGGGGCATCTGGGTGTCTCAGTTGGTTAAGCGTCCAACTTTTGGTTCAGTTGGTTAAGCGTCCAACTTTTGGTTTCAGCTCAGGTCATTATCTCACAGTTCATGAGTTCAAGCCCCACACTGGGCTCTGTGCAGACAGCACAGAGACTGCTTGGGATTCTCTCTCTCCCTCTCTCTCTGCCCCTCCCCTGCGCATGCTTGCTCACTCACTCGCTCTCTCTCTCGCTCTCTCCCTCTCAAAATAAAAGAACATTAAAAAATTTTTTAATCAGCTGGTAGCGAAAGAAGATAATTTTGCCTTACTGAAGGCTTTAAACTATAAGTAAGAAAGTCCATTTAGTAGCATGAAAATGCCAAGGTTTTTTAAAAGCAAAATAATTTTTAAGTGCTCCAAAGTCTGAAAATTAATCTTCTCAAGACGAACAAACTATCCCAAAGGGAACCTGAATGACTCAGCCTATGGGCAATGAAAGCTTTATACTGAAAACTATAAAACTGTTCATTTATAGGAAACTGGGGTTAGTGACCTCCAGATTACAGCAGATAAAAATGAAGAGCTGAAATGAAGAGGTAACAGCACATTCCCTCACCTTTAGGTACTGCCCTCCCCAGACACAAACACACACATGCATATATTTATTCAGCCTGAGGAGGCTGCTCCATCCTCAAGGCTTCAGTATAACTTCATACATATCTATCTCTATTACAGCTTACCTCATTATATCATAGCTAATTCTTAGTCTTTATTGTACCCAATATTGTGAGATGTCTGAGAACATCAACTGTCTTTTATTCATCATTCTACTCTAATGAACTAGTATAGTACCTGGGTACTCAAAAGGCTCCCAGTAAATGTACATTGGATGGATGGATGGATGGATGGATGGAGGAAGAGAGATGATGCAAGGAAGAACTAACACTAGACTTGCTCTAGTCCCTGAAAGTTCCCATACATCTCCAATAAATCAACTATTTCTTCTCAATGTCCCTTTCACACACTTGAAAGAGCCATATACATTATAAGGTTTGTCAACGTGTCCCAGCCCTACAGGACAAATGTGTGGTAACTGAGGAAGTAAACTAATATAGGTCCCCAAATCATATTATGAGTAAAGGAAGTTTTAGCTCAAATATCTTGATGGTAGCAAGATATATTACATAAACTAGATAAAGCATCTTATTTTACCAAGCTAAGTATTTGCAGTTGTTGACCTCAAAACAGTAACATTCTTTCTTCACTCTACCACTGGCATTCTGTCAGTCAATATTAATGCTATCCTTTTCCAAATACTATTCTGAATTGGCAAGCTTATCTTAACTAGGTAAAATGCCATATCAACAACCATTGGAAGCTGTAGTGACATAATGAAACAAAAGCAGAGGAAAATCTGGCAGGGATATCCTTTATTCCTTTTTTCAAAAACAAGTAGAGTTCAAATTACCGAATCAAATAAATTCCATCAATTTTAATAACATATTTTTAGATCAATTCAAATCCACCTTTTCAAAACTGATTTAATATATGTCCAAACTGTAATTTGATTGTCCATGCTTATGCCACTCACTAAATTTTGCAAGCATTAATTTGTCAATATTATAAAAGGCAAAGATAAACCACTATTTTTATAAAAACCCAAAGTCATTCCTTCAAAACAGCAGTTTAGATTTAGAAAAACTACAGAAATTTTTTTAACTCCAAATACATCTCCTACATCCTTTTGTAAAAAAAGAAAAAGTACAATATGGAAAGAAATTTAACTTAAATTCTAGAATGGTAGGTAGTAGTCTGAATAATGGAAGATATTAAGCATCTATTCTTCAACTAGTTGATAAAACTGTATTTCCTATTTCTTTGCCATTTTTTTCTCATTAATAGATATTACACATAGCTTGAGGTAAAGCCAAACCTTACTGCATCAAATGAATGCACCTTTGAGTTTTTGCAAATGTATAAAAGGTGTTCTTGAAAGATTTTCTTAATGAACAAGCAAACAAAAAAAGGTTAAAGGAAAACAGTAATGACTCTTTTGCTAATTTCAAATCATATATTACCCTCCCATATATAACCTCTCTGATTATTGCGGGGCAGGGGGAGGACTTTTCTTAGAAACCAAAGCACCAACCCAAAAAAATCAAATTGAAAAAGCAAGTACCGGAACCAGAAGTTACTCAATATGTTTTCCATAATCTAGGAAGAATCAAAGTTATGCACTAACTTCAGCCAAACCAAAACACAACGCTTTCTGATAGGAAAGCTTTTTTTTGATTTAGGAAGGTTAATTTACTGACAGCCCAGACAAGGAAGCAGTTTAGTATGGTTAACACCACGAGTTCTGGAAGTACAGTTTGAGTTAGAATCTCCCCTCTACCACTTGCTTAATATATCTTAAGTTACTCAACCTGTAAAGTACTTAGAACAGTACCTGGTATAGAACAGTGTAGATCCAGCGCAGCAACATATCTCTAGATCTCTGAGACTTGGCACCAGTAAAGAAAGTATCAGAAATTCAAACTCTCATGTCCAATTACAAACTTACAGAGTTAGAACCTGCCTGCATTTCTATCAAGATCCCACTGTGATTCAAATGCAACTTAAAGTTCGAGAAACACAGTTAGAAAGCATTTTTAATTTATATTCTAAGATATTAGTTATTATAATTAAATTTTTAAAAAACCATTCCATTACTTTTCTGCAACATGAAGTTACATTTACTTGTTTAATGTTTTTTTTTTTTTTGAGAGAAAGAGAGAGCAAGACAGGGAGGGGCAGAGAGGGAGAAAGAAAGAGACAGACAGACAGAGAAAGAGAAATTCCAAGCAGGCTCTGTGTTGAAGGTACAGAGCCTGCTGTGGGGCTTGAGCTCACAAACCGTGAGATCATGACCTCAGCCGAAACCAAGACTCAGACACTTAACTGACTGAGTCACCCAGGCACCCCAGTACATTTATTTTTAATAAAAGGCAAAGTATTATTTAGGCTCAAAATTCCTCCATTGGTGATCTCTTACCATACTTTATTTAAAGAAGGAACCAACTGAAGTCTAAGGTTGTACAGGACTGCCATCTAGTGGTAGTTCATTCTGGTGCACATGTAAAATAAACTCACTCTGCCTTCCCAGACCTTACAAACACATTTGTTTAAAACGGGGCCAGGGTTTCTTCTTGCTTAATTCCTTTCTTGAGGACTACTGACATGATTCCACAACTAAATTCCACAAGAAGCCATCTTAAATACAGAGGAAGACAGAAGACAAAACATTTTTTAAGTTTCCTTTTTTAAATTCAGATCAAGTCTACAGAGGTTTCCAAATTAAAAGACTGACCCACTCAATCCTGGAAAAGTACACATTAGGCACACACAGTGATGACAGGCTTAGAAAACGGGTTTTGTTTTGAAATGTGCATACCGTGGAGTCACTTTTACTTTCTTCCTTTTAAGTTCTGTACTTTTTACAATTTATTTATATCATATTTGCCAGGGGGAGTTTTCAGATTGAGAAAAAAATTTTTACAACCTTCTGACTCAATATCTCCACTTCCACATTCTATACTAAGGAAATAATGAGATATGTGGACAGTTATGTGCAAAGTTGTACATTTCAGCAAACAATCTTAATAACTTCATAATTACCCACTAAATTTATGCATCAGAACTTATCTAGTCATTCTCCTCCATTACTCATTTAGATCAGCTCTAATTTATATAATTTATATGTATATACATATATACACACATACACACAAAAGGAAGGAAGGGAAGACAAAAAGAGGAGAGAAATAAATATATGGCAACGATATGATTTTTCTATTTTCTATACTTTGGATCATTTCCCAATATACATCCCCATAAGTGACATATCAGCATCCAAGAATATTTTTGTGGTTCTCAATAGCCAACCTGCTTTAAGAGTCATTCTACATGGCCCTGAACAGTATAGGACATACAGACTGTACTATCACCTCCCTAGCATCGGATTTTATCCCATGGCTGACTTTTTTTAACAGCGCTTGAGATATATTTTATATGCCACCTCTTTCAAGTATACAGCTCAAGTAATTAGTATATTTACAGAACTGTACAACCATCAGCATAATCTAATTTTGGAATATTTGCATCATTCCAAAAGAAATCTTGTACCCATTAGTAGTAACCCCCACTGCCCCTGCCAACCTCCCAATATGGCTAATTGTTACTTCTTTACCAACCCCACTATTTTTTCATATTTTCTTGTAGATGTCTCAGTGATATTGCATAAGTGTTTCAAACCCATTAAATGGAATATCTACTTATGCTATTCAGACATTTCTCTGTTTCAAATTGTGAAATGTTCTGCTTAACCATATGAAAGTAAAGCATGTCAGAATATCCTCTTGTTTTTTCAAAAGGTACATTTTAAGTGTAAGGAATGATTCAAGAACTAAGGTATCATATAAGCACAAAGTCGTCCATTCTTTTCTAAACTAGTAGCAACCATCATTACTTTGGAACACCATTATTAAATCCAGCAAAAATGTCACAAAAAAGCAAGGAATCCCTTTTTACTCATTTAAAACATTATTTTAATTGGGTTAACTCAAATTGATTAAAAAAAGAAATACAGTGTAATTGATATACCATTTGATATGTGGTCTAAAGAACTGTCTTGATGCTACCAAAAAAATTAAAACTTATTTTCATTTAGCCAAAGCACTTTTTCCTTACATCATAATTTTTTGGACCCCAGATGCAGAGAATTTAGCAATTTGCCTTTTGAAGATTTAGTAAGAGGAAGAGAATTGAAACAATTTATTAAACAATAGAGACCTAGGTCTCCTGATCATGTCAGACATTTTGTTTTATGAACAGTAAAAATCAATTCTAACAGCTAAGGTTAGAAAGGGATACTTCACTGACAAAAGTTAATTTCTCATCAAATTTTAGCTCTTTCTCTCTTCTCTTCATCCAATTCTGGATATCTCCTATACTGCTTAAATAATCCAAACATTCCTATTACTCAAGTTAAGCAATTCTGCAATGCAGCCAAGTGTTTTGTTTCATATCACTTCATGTAAAACATTTATTGGTACATCACCACCTAAAATATTCCTGTTGATTGAAACGCTCAAATTCATTCTTCCTCACTCACCTTTACCTGTATGTATGAAAGAATTGAATTCACACAAATAAAGGATACTTCCAAAATAAAGTTGTTGTTTTTTCACATCACTAAAGAAAGATCTAACACAGGTAGCCTACTTTTTAATACAATGATTAAACAATAATCTCATAAAAACATGAGCCCAGAAAAAGCTAAAATATTATGAAATCCCTAGTGCATGTTCCACAGGTGCCACACACACATGCACACACAAAACCACATAGTAAGTGTCACTACCTGGCTTCCTGTCCTCATCCAGCACCAGCAGCTTCTCTATGACCCTGTCACAGTGAAGAGAGAGGAGCCAGGTGGTAAATAAAAACCCTCCCATGCCAACAGTAACAGTGTACCCAAGAAAGCACCAAGCCCTAGTAACTCTGGAAGCTCTGGGATTAGGGTAGGCAGGCTGCACGTAGCTCCATGCTGAGAAAAAGATACCCCCAAGGTAGGAGGAACCCAACCTCACCGGTAAATGTAATGCCTTTGTGAAATTTAAAAAGGCACCCCTCCTCCGGAGAGGTTTATTCCCGGCCAAGGCACATGGCTTGATGAGCTGGGTCAGGTCTGCATTTCACCCTCCGCTTAACCCCAGTCCAGGTGCCCTCGTGCAGAAACCACCTGCACAACCCTGGTTGTGGCCCTGGAGGTGGGTGAGGCGAGGAGAGGGTTCTTTCTGCAGCTTCACCCTGCCTATCACAAGTAGGAGAGGGACTCTATCAGTGTGATCAACCCCTTCCTCCACTGAGAGAGGCAGTCACACAGTTTACCCAAAAAACCTCAATTTCAGTCAGCGCATATTATAAAGACAAAATCTGATGAAAAGACACTTTTAGAAATATCTCTGAAGACCACATAAAAGTGACTATATGAAAATCAAACACACTTGGTGTTTAACGTTTTCTTTCATTATTTTGCTTGACTATTTGAATATAGGAGCTTCAATAAAATATGTTTAACTCTGAGATTCATACCTCGGGATCCTCCATTTTTATATGGCCAAAAATCAAAATCTGGTACTTGCAATAGCATACTCAAGTTTAATGTAAATTACCTTTCACACCACCAAATGATCCATAAGTCATATTGCAGGCTGTTCTCTGAAGATTATGTTCGTACATCAATTTGATCTGATATTGGTTCCCATGTTCCACATTACCCAAAGTTCCTAAGCAGGAAAAAATTAAAGAATTGCTTTGTATTTGTTTGCATTTAAATATTAATTTCCTGTCATCCTCTACACCATTACTAAGTAATTCAGTTTCAGTGAAATTTAAAATGGCAAAGCACTAAAACAATATGCATTATAATTAGCACACTGCTGATATAGAATGCCAGCACAGTTAAAACACTTTAAGTCTTGGCTAGATTACACCATTAGATGAAATACTACAGTGAATGACATTTATTATCTATTCGCATTTTATCTGAGTAAAGTGTAATTATTTAAATAAAAACAAAACCATCCAATTTCAGTTCTGAAATAAATGAGGTTAAGCTCCTTATACTTAATAATAGAGCAAAGACATGATTCAAAGTGTCTTAGAAAAAACTCAAGAAATTCAGTTTCCTGTCCCAACTCTCAAAATACCAAGCCCCTAATACAGTATATTCTAATTTAGTAGAGAGATATTCTAAAGTTTCCCTTAGCAAGTAAATAGGGTAATATGTTTTATTTGAAGTCTGCAAAGAATCTCCTTCAAAACAAAGAAAAATACTTTCTCTGCATTTAATAGATCATATGTGCTATATTCATTTTCTATTTCTTTCCAAGTTTGAAAAGATTCTTTATCCATATTTTACTCTTTGGTTGTTAGGCTTTCTAGAGTACTTTACAGTTGGAGCTATATCCCAGTAATCAGGCAAGAACATTATAGTTAAAGAGGTGATAGAAAAGGATTCAGAATGCAACTTTTTCCATTAAGAAGCATCTTTGTCTTTCAAAGATGGAAAATTTAAGTTAAAATTTTAAATATAAAGCAAATGAAATAGTCCCCAAACAATCTAAGGATATGTCTGTATGTATGTATGTATGTATGTGCATACACATTTATATGTGAGCATTTATTTGTTCTTTGCCCAAAAGGAATTACCAATGTACATGGAAGTTGTAAGAACCAAAATATTTCTATTTTCATTTTAGAAGTCAGGCACGCTAAGTTCAAAAAAGTTTGAGAAATTTCCCCCAAAATCACATAGCTGATAAAAGACAAAGTACTCAAACTAGGTCTTTATTAGAGTTAGCACTATATATCCTGGTACCTAGTTATCCATCATTTCACAACTTTGAAAAAACTTGGTAAGCTAATGGCAATTTCCCTAAACAAACCAGCCATCAAAAACATCATTTCCACCTCCACCTTTCTCAACCTGGCTTTTTCTTTATTTGGAAGGTGAAGGGTTCAAAGAGAAAATGAAGAGAGAAGGATTTCTTATAGGAAAATCACTTCTACTCATTTATATGCCCCTGAGAATGGTAACAACAGACTTAACAAACCAACAGAATAAGAAACAAAGAAAAAGACTCAAATTTGCCAGCTAACCCTGATAGGAGCTTGATGGAATCTTAATGGTAGCAAAAATGGTAAGGTCCAGGGAAACTGAGGGGCAACCACAACCACATGGGCCAAAGAAAAGAAACATACACACTATATAACTCACAGCCCTAACCTAAGGAGAAGTCTAACCTCCAAGAAACCAGAAAAAAAAGTTCCAAGAAACATTTGGTTTGTCTCTACAGAAATTACAAATTTCATCCTGTACCTAAAACCAGATCAACCCTTCTGAGTAAGCAATGAACTTACACATGCCTACTAGCTGAAAGGTCAGTGAACACAGGGGTCAGCACTCAATACTTACACAAACTTGGCATGAAATGACACTAGGATTTGTGTTCTGAAAAAGTTGCAAAGGCATTGGTAATTTTCAATTTTCAGGTAATAGCACTCTCAAACTTAATAGTGCAACTATGGAAAACAAAAGACAATTTATCTTCCTTAGAAACTACTTTGGAATAAAGGTAGTATCAGAAAAAACTAAAATTTCTGACCACTTTTTTCTAGAGAAACATCAATGATCCAAGATTAAAATAACTTACGCAGGCTTTGTTCTGGGATATACAGACTGAGTATAGTATCTATAAATATAGTCTACTTATAGCTAAAATTAATATAGAGTTTCAGCAATTAGAAAGTAAATGGATATTAGAACATTGATGTGGCTGGCCTTATTTAAACAAGATTTGATTTAAACAAAAAATTCTCTGGAAAAATCAAAAGCCACCATTGCAGTTTTCAGTGCAATTTTAGGTAATTGCTGAGGAATCTAATGAAGTTAAATGAAATAAAAGCCATTACAGAGAAAATTAAAAGGTTCATTGTGTTAAATAATCAAATTAGATTACAGAAGCCTACCAAAAGTAAAGAACCACATCTTTTTGTCAACTCACAGCAAACATTAAAATTCTATAAATATGTCAAATGCTTAGCAAATACTTCTTGAGAAGTACACAATATTTGGGGGCGCCTGGGTGGCTCAGTCAGTTGAGTGTCCGACTTTGGCTCTGGTCACGATCTCATGGTTCACGGGTTCAAGCCCCACGTCAGGCTCTGTGTTGACAGCTCAGAGCCTGGAGCCTGCTTCAGATCTGTGTCTCCCTCTCTCTCTGCCCAGCTCATGCTCTCTCTCTCAAAAATAATTAAACATTAAAAAAAATTTTTTTAAGTACACAATATTTGGAAAAGAATATTTAAGAGGACATCATTAAGATGGCTTAAGATCACACATCTGTAACCATTTACTCAGAAACTAAAGCCCATCAGGGAAGAATCTGAGATGCCATGTGATGCTGTCTTTACCAAAGTATGATTAGATGGACTAACTTCAGCTCAGCAAGACCTTACTATTTCTCCACAGTAAGCGTGTATTTGATGACATATCACCCTCCAAAAAGAAGTCAGCACAACAGCCTCTAACCATGAAGGGTGGTTTGGTGTGTCCATAAGGTCTCCTCTAGTTTGCCTCAAATCTTTTCTAGAAGTACACAGCATAAGAAAGGAAACAAGAAATCTGTGGGGAGGGGGCATGTGAGAGTGAGCATGTCAAGTTCAGCTAACACTTTCACCTGTTGACACCAGTGGTTTTACTTAAACTAAAAAATGTTTATGCTTTCCCCATTACAGTAAAAGCTAGGTAAAAGTTCAGTCTGGAACTTCAAGAAACATATTCAAGAGAACAAAAAACATGCTTCTCAATTTAAGCCAAGCCAGAAAAAATATACAAATTGTCAGCCTCCAAATATCATAAGAGACTGAAGAGATGAGGGACAGAAAAGGGAAGTGAGATGGGGCATAAGGGAATGTAGTTTGGAGAACTCCTTGTCCCCACAGTATACAAAGCTTATAAACGAATACAAAGAATAAAAGAGCGATAAAAATCACATTCCCATGACAAATAACTCTCATTTTCAACACGAATTTGAAGGAAGATACCAATGTCTCATAAACAAGTTGTGACCAAATATGCCAGTTTCTTTCAGCAGGTCTTTTTGATGAACACACATCTTATCACTAATCTATGCCCTACACCCCAGGGAAACTCTAGAGCTTCTGTCTTTCTCGGCCATCATTCAAATTGGACCAGGGAAGACCAAGAATCTTACCTAATTTCTAGTTTGTAGGATCCTTCCCTCTCCTGCCCTCTTAGAGCCTCCAGAAGGAACCAATTCTCCAGGAAGTATTCAGGGATAATTCCACACAAGTTCCCCTGCTCCATGTCCTGTGTAACCCAGTTAATAGTATCACCTCACAGTTAACAGAGAAACAACTAGAGTCATGTAATAAAATAGCTTATATCACATCTTCTCCATTTACTCTGGAAAACTAAATATTTGCCCTATCACTAGGAAGAGTAACATCTTTTACTATGAAAGCAATGAGAGTGGTTTACCAATGACACAGAGAGGTACTATATCAGGCTTTTGACGTAAACCAAAAAGTGGAAAAGAAAATGATAGTGGTGACACCGGGGGGGGGGGAGGAAGAAGAAAAATAACAGAGTAATCTGTTATCAATTACCTCAGCCCCACCCAGAAACTGGTTCACTCGTGCAGTCAACATATGCCTACCATACACCATAGGCCAGGTTACCAAGCTTGCCTTAGAAAGCTAAAAGACCTTCACCCCCAAAAAGAGACTGCTTAAGAATACACAGCTCAGCAATCTCTATCAAAATACCACCAGCATTTTTCACAGAGCTCGAACAATCCTAAAATTTGTATAGAACCACAAAAGACCCCAAATAGCCAAAGCAATACTGAAAAAGAAAAAATTGGAGGCATAACAATTCTGGATTTCAAGCTATATTACAAAGCTGTAGTCGTCAAGAGAGTATGGTACTGTTTTGTGCCACAAAAACAGACACATAGATCAATGGAACAGAATAGAACACCCAGAAATGGACCCACAACTATATAGTCAACTATTCTTCAATGAAGCAGGAAAGAATATCCAATGGAAAAAAGATAGTCTCTTCAACAAATGGTGCTGGGAAAACTGGAGAGCAACATGCAGAACAATGAAACTGGACCACTTCCTTACACCATTCATAAAAATAAATTCAAAATGGATGACAAACCTAAATGTGAGACAGAAAATCACCTAGAGGAGAACATAGGCAGCAATCTCTTTGACCTTGGCCATAGCAACTTCTTATTATACATGTCACCGAAAGCAAAGAGAAAAAAAGCAAACATGAACTATTAGGACTTCATTAAGACAAAAGCAAGGGAAACAAAAGCAAGCAAGGGAAACAAAAGCAAACATGAACTATTAGGACTTCATCAAGATAAAAAGTTTTTGCACAGTGAAGGAAACAATCAACAAAACTAAAAGGCAGCCTACAGAATGGGAGAAGATATTTGCAAACGACATAGACATATCTGATAAAGGATTTATAGAGATTTATATATATAAAGGATATATATATATGATTTTATAAAGAACTTATCAAACTCAACACCCAAAAAAACAAATAATCCAGTTAGAAATAGGCAGATGAGTAGACACTTTTGCAAGGAAGACATTCGGATGGCTAACAGACACATGAAAAGATGTTCAATATCACTCATCATCTGGGGAAACGCTAATCAAAACCACAATGAGATACCACCTCACACCTGTCAGAATGGCTAAAATTTACAACACAAGAAACAACAGGTGTTGGCAAGGATGGGGAGAAAGGGGAACCCTCTTGCACTGCTGGTAGGAATGCAAACTGGTGCAGCCACTCTAGAGAACACTATGGAGGTTCCTCAAGAAATTAAAAACAGAACCACCCTATGAACCAGCAATTACACTATCAGATATTTACCCAAAGGATACAAAAATACAGATTCGAAGGGGTACAATCACCCCAATGTTTCTAGCAGTGCTATCAACAATAGACAAACTATGGAGAGAGCCCAAACATCCATCAACTGGTGAATGGATAAAGAAGATATGGTATGTATGTATACACACACTCACACACACAACAGAATGTTACTCAGTCATCAAAAAGAATGAAATCTTGCCATTTGCAACCACGTGGATGGAGCTAGAATGTCTTATGCTAAGCAAAATAAATCAGTCAGAGAAAGACAAATACCATATGATTTCACTCATATGTGGAATGTAAGAAATAAAATAAAGGAACATATGGGAGAGGGAAGAGAGAAAAGAGGGAAACAAACCACAAGAGACTCTTATTAATGACAGAGAACAAACTATGGGTTGACAGAAGGAAATGGGCTAGATGGGTGGTGAGTACTAAGGGGGACACTTGTGATGAGCACTGGGTGTTTTATGTAAGTAATGAACCACTGAATTCTACTCCTAAAACCAAAAAAATAATAATAATAACCCCACAAAAAAAAAAGAATATCCAGTTCAGTGACAGGAAATATTAATCATCACTTAAATTGAAGGCAAAATACAAAGAAAGCCCTAATCAAGAGAATGAGTGTGAAAAATCCAAATCCTAAAGCTAATATTTACAGCAAACTCCCAAGAACACCTCTTGTATAAGGAATAGACCCATAGAGACTTAGCTTTATTGTGCCAGTAAAAAATTTCCCCAATATTGATATCCATTAAAATAACTCAGCTTGAACTAAAATGTATCTAATAACTAAAACAAAATGTTTTAAAGTTATCTTTTATATTTAATAACAACCAAAATGCTGAAACCAAACTACAATTAACTACCATACTTGTACCTACAAAAAAATGTTAGAGAATGAAACCTGATTAGGCCTCAATTAAGTGCCTTCAGGTCAGGTTGAGTATAAACAACCAAAAGCCAAGATTTTAAGTGTAAAGAGACAACACTTGAGGTTAACCAAAGAAAAGGTAATTTAAACCATTATGACTCAGCACCTAATGAAGTTTGTTGTTGTTATTGAACATTTCTTAAGACTCAAGTGTCCTGGATAAAAGGTACAGCATAAAGAATACAGTCAATAGTATTGTAATAGCATCGTATGGTGACAGGTGGTAGCTACACTTGTGGTGAGCATGGCATAACATATAGAGAAGTGAAATCACTATGTTTTACACCTGAAACTTATGTAACATTGTGTGCCAACTATACTTAAAAAAAAATAATAAGCAAAAGTCTTTTAAAACACTCAAGTGTCCTAAGTATATAGAATAGGCCCCAATAGTCACAGGCAATCATGGACACAATTTCTGGGAAGGAAATTATAAGGAACCTTCTACTAAAAATATAAAAATGTATACAAATAGCAAATTAAAAAAAAAGTAATAGCCTAAGTACCTGAAAAAATAAACTAACAAGGGAAAATGTTAACCAAGATAAGAAAATCTTCAACCAAATGTTTTGTGTTCTCTAACACGTGAACATAAGCAAGCATCTCTTCTTATATCATAATAAGAAGCCATTTTTAATACAAATTCTACATTAGAAAAAAATGTTTCTTACCTGAGACAGAGTAGACACAAAGTTTTCTAGAATGCAACACAGCCAAATGAAGCATTTCAGTACCTCTGAAAAATGGGAAAAGTTTTAAAAGTTTAAATGTTAACTTCAGATGTAACCAAAAAAAATAATAAAATAATTTTAGAAAGAGATTATAACCACACCCTACAATCAGTTAACTAAAAATTTACTAGATAATATTCAAAACTGAAAAATAAATGTAACAACAAACACCACTTTGACAATCCCTGAGGCTCAAGGAACTTCCTTCAGTTGAAGCCAGTAGAGCCTCCCAGAAAAAGTTGAATCAGAGGCCCCTTCATGAGAGCTCTCTCATAATACAGAGATCCAAGTTCTGTTCCTGTCTCTCTGGCTAATTAACCACGGGCAAGTAAGTTAATCTTTCTGAACCTGTTTCCCATCCCTGAAAAATAAGAGGTTTCAATTAAATGAAATAAAATCATGTGCTAGCACCTTATAAAGTATAAAACACCACAGAACGCTAATCATTAGTAAATGGCATATGTCACTTCCAGCATTAAAGGCACTGAAAATATGTCAGTTTGGACTAAACTGCCACTGTCACCAATACACTTCTCAGCCCCTATCAACTGGTTTCCAAGACTAAATACAGTCTGGAAATCCTAAATCCAGTCTTCAAGGGTCAGGTCAGTGGATGGAAAGGAGTGAAGAGTGTAAATGGCTGTGGTCCGCTGCACAGTGGAACCAGACTAAAGGAAGCAACCACCACTCAGTTCTGGGCTTGTGGCCAAATCTCCACTTATTTTTTTCTTTTTTCCCAAGAAAAACAAGAAAGCAGGGGTTTTATGTGAAATCCCCTGGTTCTTAAATATTAGCAACTCTTTTAAATTTAAAACACATCTGCAAGCAGTCCTCCAGTGTAAGACCTCTGGTACAGACGCTGTTCTAAACTAGAAGAAATATAATTGAAATCTGAAAACCTGGAGTTGGGGTCCTGACTCTGTAATCATTTAAGCTTTCATAGTGTTAGTCTCTCATTTACAAAATAAGAATTATATTAGATAATACCTGCAACACATTATTATAATGAATATAAATGCTCACCAAATGCTCTACCAGAAAATGCAAATATATACGACTATCACATACTCAATATTGACTTCAAAAAAATTGTATTGCCCTGAACACTCAAAGCAATTTTTCTCTCATATACAAGAAAAGAACATGATGTCATGGAAAGATAATAGAGTATGGAGTCAGAAAGACCTGGGTCTTAAATCCTGGCTGTGTGACCTAAGCTCTGAGCTCTACCTAGTTTCCTTATCTTTAAATGCAGATCATATAGATACGATTAATGAAACAGTACTAGTTAATTAATGCTAGTACAGTATCCACTCATTAATGTTAACCTCCTCCCTTCCAACAAGTGACCACATAGATAGCCCTACTTAGGATTATTGAACACAATAATCATGGCAACACTTCACTCTTTTAAAAAATGAAAAGATAGGGGCACGTAGGTGGCTCAGTCAGTTAAGCATCTGACTTCAGTTCATGTCATGATCTCATAGTTCATGAGTTCAAGCCCTGTATTTGGCTTTCTGCTGTCAGCATGGAGCCTGCTTCAGATCTTCTGTCCCTCTCTCTCTCTCTGCCCTGCCCCAACTCAGGCACACGTGTACTCTCTCTCAAAAATAAATAAAATAAAATAAAATAAAATAAAATAAAACAAAAGAAAAAAAAATTAAATTAAATTAATAATTAAACAAAAGAAACTAAGGACCTTTCTACACCAAATAAGTACTAAGTCACTTTAAAGCTTCAAAGTTATGTACCAAATACCATAACTGCTATTTTGCCTAATTATTTTAACAGACATTTATAACCTATACACTTAGTGCTTTAAGTAAGTGATTACTTTCTATTTCTTCATTTGGTTATTTTCAAAAGTTTATCTCTTTTCCTTTAAACCTCTGTCAGGCATCTTAGGTCTGTTTCTATTAAAAAAATTTTTTTTAATTAAAAATAAAAGTCCTAAATTATTCTCTTAAATGTGCTGGTTTCCATATTAAGAAAAAAAATGTTCAGTTCATGAGGAACGCCCAAGTAACAATATCTAGAAAATATATTAACTCATAGATAGTCTTTTTTTCATTTAAGAATCCACAAAAGTGACACAGTGAGGAAATGACACTCCAAGTAAGATAATATGCCAGAAATAGTAGGCTGTACTTACGAAACAAACTTTCCTACTTCCACTTGCAGTATTGGATCTCGTAGATGCACTTCTAGAAGCATATCTTCGGCTTGAGCTCCATCTCCTGTTTTTACAGGATGGGGGTTAAAGATTCTTAGGTATCCCATAAAGCTACCCACAATTATTTTATCTGTGGAGAGATTTTTTTAAAAGATATAAGAAGAAACATTAACAACAAAATCTCTTTGGAAATAAACTTTCTGAGATCTAAAAGAGAAATTTAAAAATTAAACAATCAAATCTTGTTTCATATACAATAGCCAATCTGCCAAAAGAGACATAATTAAAATGAACTTATATTAATAATGTAGTTTTTCAAAAAGAGCTTTTTATATCACCAATATTCACGCATACTAACATATTACCTGTTTTTCCTAAGCCTTGCTTTGGTGTCAGTGTTTATAATTTAACTCAGTCAAAGCAAGTCCTTTTACAAAAGACTAGTATAAGGTTGTATTCATCATAGAGCATCAAGTCTACAGCTGGTTGTAAAACGCATTCTGAGGCCTCACTAGATAGAGTGCTCTGATTAACAATGTCTACACTTGGACACAAGAGGTGGAAATGGTTAAGATAGGTGTTGTGGGCTGAATTGTACCCCCTAAAAAGATATATTGAAGTCCTAACCCCCAGTATCCATGACTTTATTTGGAAATTGGGTCTTCAAAGACGTAATCAAGTTAAGATGAGGTCACACTCAATTAGGTGCGTAATAGGACTTTCTTACAAGAAGAGGTAGTAGAGACGATAGGGGGAGAAGAATGTCCTGTGAAGACATGCAAGCAGAAGATGATCATGTGAAAATGGAGGCAGAGATTGGAATGATACATTCACAAGTTAAAGAATGCCTAGAACTACCAGAAGCTGGAAGAGGCAACGAGGGATTCTAGAGGCTTTAGGGATAGGATGGCCCTGCCAACACCTTGATTTCAGACTTCTAGCCTCTAAAACTATCAGAGAATAACTTTCTGTTGCTTTAAGCCACTCAATTTGTGGCACTTTGTTATGACAGCTCCAGGAAACTAATACTTTGGGTTCTGAAATTGCTGTATTTGTATAGAATACTGACTTTTTCCCATCTACTTACTTACTGAAAGTTCATTATGTGCCAAGCAATGGTCTAAGTAAGTACTTTTATGTACTAACTCACTAAATCCTCATAATAACCCAATGAGAGAGGTACTATCCTGGGAATTTCTATCCTGAATAGAGACACCAGGAATCTGCTGCTAGATGATCTGATGTTAGCCCCCTAGAGGTCTACAAAGTCTCTGGAGCCATGTTATTCCCATCCTCCACTAAGGCTTGGCCAATTCAACTCTTCCTGCATTTGGAAGATCTGTCACTCTTACTCCAATCCATCTTTTATTTGTATTTATCATAGTTGTTTCCTGTAACTTGTGGGGGAAAAAAAAACAATAGATAAAAAAGATTGGCAGCAGAGAATAAATTTCAGGTATCAATTCCTACAGGGATATTTGGAAATTGGTTCTTTAGCTGAGTTGGGGCACAAAGCAATAAGACTCCTGTTCACAATCTAGGCAGGGTTAAAAAACACTGTACACAGTGACAGAATGGCTAATCAAGTTAAGACCTCCAGGCATCTAAGACTCTGTGCCCGTTGCAGGTGGCACTCTAGTGGACTAGACAGCTGCTGCCTTAGGCCAACTGAACAGGAAGGAAGAATGCCAAACCATATATAAGATGGATTTTCTAAAGGCACTGGATAATTTAATATAAGAGAATGATAAGTTTAAACCTCAAAATTCCCATCTCAGTGTAAAGAATAAAACTCAGGGTCCTTGGGACTCCACAGAAAGAATTTCTTGCCTCTTACATCAGCAGGGCTTAACCACTAAGAATCTAATTCAAGGAATAATTCTATAGGTTTTAAGTTATAGTAATAAATGAGGTCACAGTCTCTCCAGGTTTCCTGCATAAAAGTAAAGAAAGGGGTGTCTGAGTAGCTCAGTCAGTTGGGCATCCGACTTCAGCTCAGGTCATGATCTCATGGTTTGTGAGACTGAGCCCTGCATCAGGCTCCGTGCTGAGAGCTCAGAGCCTGAAGCCTGCTTCGAATTCTGTGTGTGTGTGTGTGTGTCTCTCTCTCTCTGCCCCTCCCTGACTTGTGCTCTGTGTCCGTCTCTCAAAAATAGACATTAAAAAAAAGAAGAAAATATAATTTTCCTTGAAAACAATTTCTAAAAAATTTCAAAATTAAATATTTTGGGGCACCTAGGTGGCTCAGTCAGTTAAGTGTCTGACTCTTGATTCTGGCTCAGGTCACAATCTCATTGTTTGTGGGACTGAGCCCCGTGTTTCCTCTGTGTTGACAGCATGGAGCTTGCTTGGGATTCTCTCTCTCCCTTTTTGCCCCTCCACCTCCTTTCTCTCTCTCTCTCAAAATAAATAAACTTTTAAAATAAATAAATAAAAATATTTTAGTGGCTCTACTTCCAAATAATATGCCAGAATTAACACAAACCAAAAAAAAAAAAAACAAACAAAAAACAAAAAACAAAAAACAAAGAGTGAAACAGAAGTAAAAACTATCTTTATTAGCCTACTACCTAAATATTACTTATAAGGAAAACTATCTTCAAAATTAAGGCGTAATTCTATAGTTCACTTATGTTCTATAAAGTACATTCTTTAAAAGGAAGTCATCTTTATTTTATTTCTGTAAAGCTTTACTCCAAGATGTGTGGTCAAAAATTGCTTACCTTGTCCATTTCCAGTATTGTCAACGTCAGCCAAACACAAACAGCCTTGATCAAATTCTTCTTTTTCTCCCAGAACAGTAGACCACCAATCACGGGCTTTAAATAAAGACATTTTCGTTCACTATAAAAAGAAAGCATTTATTTACAATAAAAATCTACTTCACACCATGAATTATGAATTAATTATGTCTTAAGGCATAGCAAATTAAACTTGGACAATGTTAAGAAAAACATTCCTGAATTTAACTTTAACTTTTGCATTTTGCAGACATATGTGAAACCACAAATCCAAATGGCTGGAAACATAATCGGATATTTTTCAATGCCATTGGAGAGTCAGTCTGAAAAACTATTCATGTATGTGGGGCCAATTCTCTCTTCTGGACATTTAGTAGGCAATGACACAAAGTAACAAAAAAAATTCTTTGGAGGATCAAGATTCAAATTCTAATAGCACTAGTTAGTACATAATTCCTTAGCAAAACACCTAATCTTCCTTCAGTTTGGTCACTGAAAAGACTGCATTATCTCATGCCACAATGAGTGGCTGAGAAAAGCAAATGAAATCAAATGTATCAAATGGCTAACACTGGAACTAGTATATTATAGGTACTCAAAAAGCATTCACACTCTTTCACCATTCTAATTGTAGAAAGGCAAAATGGAAGAAGAAAATTCACACCAAAAAAGAACCAGGAAAACCAGGTATACATGCATTTATGCCACTATACCATTAATCACCTGTGACTCAGACAACCCATAAAATTTCTCTCTGCTTTGATTCCTCATCTAGAATAAGAGTATACCAGCAACATCCACCACTGAGTTACTGATATGGTGAATGTGAATGCCCACTGGACAATTACAACACACACATCACATACCCTGGGATTCTATGAAAGTTCATTTATCCAACATAAATGAGCCTTTTCTTCATGCTTCCCTGATTTAAATAATAGGAAATACAGTCAATTTTCCTTATTCATCAAGACATTCCATTCTATAAGGTCACAGCAAACACATAGTAAATACTGAACTATTGCTTCTAGGGGAAATAGAGAGGCTCCTATGAGCCTCTAATCACAACTTTTTCATCAACCAATCAATACATAACTTTGTTTTGTGTGTTTCTCTGTTTAAAAATACTTTGTTTACTATATAGTTGATTCATTAACATTCAACTCAACAGTCAGCAACACTATAACTCATATTTGAAGGAAACTTATCTGCTACATATATTTTCTCTATAAGGTACACTGCAGCCTTCTTGCACTTAGAAACATTACACAGCACTTCAGCATTACATTTGGGGACCATTTTAAACAACAAAAATCAAAACAATAAACAAATCCAAACCACAGAGATGTGGAAAATATAGCACTAAGTAGGCCACAAAAAGGACACTTATTTATAGTAAAGGAGCTGAAACAAGAAGGCAAAGATTCACTGTGATTGACATCTGCCAGGAACATGTGTGGCAAGTGACTCAAATTTTTTTGCCACTCTGTGTATGACCATGAATGACCCAAAAGCACCATAAGTCTTGACCCTGGTATTACAAATAAATTTTAGCAAACAGGTAAACTCACAAATAAGGATTCTGCAAATAATAAGGATCAACTATACATTTAAAAAATGTAAATCAGGGGCGCCTGGGTGGCTCAGTCGGTTAGGCATCTGACTTCAGCTCAGGTCATGATCTCATGGTTCATGGGTTCAAGCCCCGCATCAGGTTCTGTGCTGACAGCTCGGAGCCTGGAGCCTGCCTCAGATTCATTCTCTCTCTCTCTCTCTCTCTCTGTCTCCCTCCCTCCTTCCCTCTCACACTCTGTCTCTCTATGTCTCTAGAATAAGCATTTAAAAAAATTTAAAAAAAATTAAAAATAAAAAAATAAAAAATGTAAACCAATCTGCTTCTTAAAGTAGGCCTTCCACATAGGCTAATCATAGAAAGCAAGACAACTTGTTTTCATTAAGTTGGCCAAGAAATTAGCCGAGAATCATGCAATGGTGAAAAGTGCAGGCTCTGGAGGTGGTCAGTGTAAATTTGGATCTATGTTCCATACTAACCAAGAAACCAGGGGCAGGTTACTAAAAGTTACCAAAACTCTCCATACTTCAGCTTCCTCATCTATAAAATAAAGAGGAATAAATAAGAATGCAACAGAGGCAACCTATGAAATGGAAGAAAATATTTGCAAATTATATATCTAATTATGATTAGTATACATAATACATAAAGAGCTCATAAATATCAATAAAAAAACTGTTTTAATGAACAAAGAACTTGAATAGACATTTAACCCAAGAAGATTTACAAATCGTCAAAAAGCGTGTAAAACAATGTTCAACATCACTAATTGAGGGAAATGCAAATCGAAAACATAATGAAATACCACCTCACACCCATTAGGACAGCCACTACAAAAAAACAAACAAACAAACAAAAAACACAGAAAATAACAAGTGTTGGCAAGGATGTGAAGTAAATGGAACCTTTGTGCACTGTTGGTGAAAACCTAACATAGTGCAACCACTATGGAAACTGTATGGTGGTTCCTCAAAAAATTAAAAATATAAATTACCATATGATCCACTCATTCTTTTTCTGGGTATGTATCCAAAGGAAATGAAAACAGAAGTTCAAAGAGACATTTGCACTCTTACGTTCGTAGCAGCATTATTCACAATATCTAAAAGGTAGAGGCACTCCAAGTTGGGTTGTCCATCAGTGGATGAGTGGATAAACAAAACGTGGTATATACATACAATGGAGTATTATCAGTCTTACAAAGGAGGGAAATTCCGACATATGCAACAACATGAACGAACCTTGAGAACATTATGTTAAGTGAAATAAACCAATCAAAAAGACAAATACTGCATGATTCCACTTATATGAGGTACCGAGGGTAGTCAAATTCATGGAGAGTAGAATGGTGGCTGCCAGGGTTGGGGTGAGAGAGAAGTGGGGAGCTTTAGTATGATGGGTACAGAGATTCAGTTTTGCAAAGTGAAAAGTTTTGGAGACTGGTTGCACAAAAATGTGAATGTACTTAACACTACTGAACTGTACACTTAAAAATGGTTAATATGGGGCGCCTGGGTGGCTCAGTCAGTTAAGCATCTGACTCTTGGTTTCGGCTCAGATCATGATCTCACGGTTTGTGAGTTTAAACCCCACATCGGGCTCTGCACTAACAGCACAGAGCCTGCTTGGGATTCTCTCTCTCTCCCTCTCTCTTTGCCCCTCCTCTGCTCACTCTCTCTCTCTCTCTCTCTCACTCAAAAGAAATAAACTTTTTAAAAAATAGTTTAAAATATTTTTAATAAAAAAATAAAAAATAAAAAGGTTAAGACAGTAGGGTGCCTGGGTGGCTCAGTTGGTTAAGCACCTGACTCATGATCTTGGCTCAGCTATGATCTCGTGATTTGTGAGTTCCAGCCCATCAGACTCTGTGCTGGCAGTGCAGAGCCTGCCTGGGATTCTCTCTCTCTCTTCCTCTCTCTCTCAAAAATAAATAAAATAAACTTTAAAAATATTTTTAAATGATTAAGATGGTAATTTTACATTATAGTTTTTCACAATTCAAAATAAAAAATAAATAAAAACTTAGTTTGAAAAAAAAACATGGTTTTATTAGCACAATACTTGGCACATATAAGCACTCAATAAACGTTAGCCATTGCTATGGTTTTTACCCTTTTTATGATATTTTTTAAAACCTACACTGAAGGAAAGAAACAAATGCTCTGAAACAAATGCTCTTCAATGTGTGAACAAATGAACTATGGTACATCCTTACCGTGGAATAAAACTCAGCAATTTTTTTAAATGAAGTAACAAAAACTTGGATGGATCTCAAGAGCATTATGCTGAGTGGAAAAAAAAAAAAAAAAAAAACACCCACCCAATCCCAGGAGTGCCTGGGTGGCTCAGTGGTTAAGTGTCTGACTCTTGATTTCAGCTCAGGTCATGATCTCAGGGTCGAAAGATTAAACCTCACATAGGGCTTCACACTGGGCATGGAGCCTGCTTAAGATTCTCTTTCTCCCTCTTTGTCTGCCTCTCCCCCTGTTTGTGCTCATACTCTATCTCTCTAAAATAAAAAAATAAAACAAATAAAAAGTCTTAAAAACATCCAATCCCAAAATATCACATATTAACTAATTCCATTTCTATAACATTTTCAAAATGACAAAATTAAACTGATGGAAAATAGGTCAGTGTTTGCCAAGGTTAAGGGAAGGTGTGACTTTAACAGACTAGTAGAAGGGGATTTCTTTGGGATGAAGGAAAAGTTCTGTACCCTGATTTTGGTGGTGGTTTCATGGGATAAATTTTAATTTCTTTGAGGCATATTCCAAAAAGAAAAGTGTATGTAATGTAAAACCTAGTAAATCTAAATAAAACTTACAGTTTAGTTGTAGCATTGTATAAACGTCAGTTTAGTAATTTGATAATTGTTCTGTCATTATTAGGAAATCACTATTTTTGCAACTTCTATGTAAGTATAATATTATTTCAATGACCAGTTTAAGGAAACAAACAACAGGAAAAGAAAGAAAAGAAAAGAAAAGAGAAGAAAAGAAAAGAAAAAAGAAAAGAGAAGCGAAGAAAAGAAAAGGAAAGGAAAAGGAAAAAGAAAAGGAAGAAAAGAAAAGAAAAGAAAGAAAACTTCATCCAAGGCCTCTCTTTACACTAAAAAAGAAATTACTCAGATAAAGGCAAGGTGTTGATGCAAGTGAAGGGAAAAATACATAGCAGGTAAATAAACTTAAAATGAGTTTTAACATATGTGGGAGAGTTTCTGAAAAACATCTGCATCACTCATTACTAATGGCATTATATAACCATACAAATTGCCAGATGACTAAACTACAAATCTGGCAGCAAGTATACAAAAAATGTAATAAACACTTTATTATACTTTTATTAGATTTTTTTATTTGAGAGGGAAGTAATAGTACTTAATAAGTGCCACATATTCTCATTATATACTCCAGATATATATGGAAAGTTGTAATATACCATATTAGTCTGCCAGTATAAAGATACATCATTCTCAAAAAATAAAAATAAAAAAAATAAGATACATCAGTCTTTTGCAGCCTAGAGCAGAGTATTACCCAAATTCAGCACTACTCAAAGACTCACTTGGAGGACTCACAGCATTCATCATATGGTTATCATCATGGCTATGATTTATCATAGTGAAAGAATACAAAGTATAATCAGAAAAGGGAAAAGGTGCATGGGGCAAGGGTGTGGGGGAGTTGGGAGGAAATCAGACACAAGCTTCCAAGGTAGAAAAACAGGGCTTTGGGGTCAGAGGCCAGGAAAACAAAAGAGATGGACAGAAAAACTGAATAGGGGCCTCCAACGAGACCAAAGGAAAACCAGGAGTGAGCCATCTACAAGGAAATGAAAAAATGTATATCTAGAAAAAGAGAATGGCCAGCTATATGAAATGTTGTTGATGTATCATAAAGAATAAAGATTTGGAGGCACAATCTCCATTTGGAGACCTAGCCAAAAACAGAAATCAACAGGCTAACCAACAAAGTGAGATCCTTTGCACACATTCAGCATCAGCCAGTTCAAAGGAATCTTAAGGAGAGAAAATAGGAAGGGAAGATCTATATGTTCAACATCCAAAAGGGTCACTTTCACCTCATGCATGCAGAAAACCCATGAGGTTTTCTCTAGAACAAATTAAATACCATGACACTCTATGACATACCACTCTATGACAAAGTAACAGTCATAGAGAAGAATTTTTTCCATCAATGCTATTAAATGATATATTAAAAAATCAAAGTGCTTAGATAAGTGATTGCAAAAGACATATGTGTTTGAATATAAACACACACAACTGCATCTGGTGAAAATAGCTATTATGTGAAAATGACCTCAAAAACCTTAGTTAATGAACAAATTTTTTCAGCTTGCTATAATAAAAATGAAAAAAAAACCTCCAATATGAAAAATTAACTCTCCAAAATTGTCTGTAAATGGAAATGTTCTACATCAAACACTAATTTTTCAAGGACTTCTATCATAGAATTTAACATCTATTCTTACTAACAAAACAACACAGGCAACATTTAGTTTCTGTTTCTCCTGCTCTCAGTTTCTCCTTAGTGACCCTTTATTTCACTAGCTGCTGAAAGCCCTCTTTTTCTACACTGTTTAGCTCCTTGCTACCCAAAGTAGTCCCTGGACCAGCATCAGTATTACCCAAGAGCTTGTGATGCAAAATCTCAGCCTCACGTCAAACAAAATGCCCAGGTGATTCACATGCACTTTAAAGTATAAAAAGCATCAGTTGAACTGATACCTGATAGCCAAAGTTGATGTTTTCCTATAGCAGGACTCTACTTTTCCACTTCATTTTTCCTGGGACCTGTGCCACAAGTTACCTTTCCAAAGCTTGAAAAAAAAAAAGGACTTATTTTTCAAGCCAAAGGGCGTTAACAACGAGAAGGTACTTAGGAATCATCTGGCCCTCTCATTCTGTAGGAGGGGCCCAGAAAGGTTAGTTATCTGATTCCCCTAAATCACACCACTAACGGCAGAAACTTGCTTCTGCATACCCCCTCCCTGGTCTCTAGATCCTTGTCTTTTTAGGCTGCCACTGCCTGCAATTTAATATCAAGAATAAACCTGGAAAAGCATGAATCAGTAGAGGGATTATTTTGGTTTGCTTTCTTGTAATTCTTAAAGAGAGGCAAAGGGTGCTGATTTTAAACATAGGTCCAACAAATGGCTCTTCCTCACAGAACCACAGCTATTTAACTATTTCAGACCAAATGACTTGCCTACCAGAGCAAAACATAAGGTTGTGCATAGCAGAACTGCATAAATTCCATTACATCAAAATCCTACATACTGGTTCCCCTATGTCTCAAGCAGTAGCATGTACCATTGTGGACAAAAATGTATGTTGAACTATAAGGATTTACATCTCCATAAAGTTAATAAATAATAAGAAAACCAACAATTTGAACTGATGTCAGTAGCCAGTATGTGTTTCCCAAATGCCTCTCTCTGATTTTAAAGACAGAAGCAAAGAAAGGCATGCTACCCATTCCCAAGAAATTAAGAAACCACACACTGTGTGAAGTTGGCATACCATGAATCTCCTTTTGTAAAAATTGGTGGATTTTAAAACGACAGCTTAGGCTGAAGGACAATAGATTTTAAAAAGGAGCTCCTTTCCACTTTGGCTTCAAAGATGGATTTGACAGCAAGCCTGAATGACAAGATTATTGAATATCCCTGTTTATCTACAAAAAACTTAATCCTATGGCTCAAATAAAACATACATACAAAAAAATTATATTTGCACATAGCAGTTGTGTTCTTAATTAGCGTGTAAATAACTTTTAACTTACTGCTAAACAGTTTTACAAACCCTAGAGTACTTGGATGTCTAATGGAACTCTGACCAAATCTTTTGATAACATAAGTATGTCTCACATAACCATTATGCTATGCAATTTAAAGTTTCAGAAGATTCCACTTTTGGAATAACATATGAGAAGCTCCATGGACCCACTCCCCAGCAAAACTGGTGAAAATTATTTTTTAAAACAACCATTTAAAGTCTCTGGATATTATCCTAAGAGTATACAGAAAATAAACATTAAAAATCTACTAAAACTCAGTAAGAAAATTAAGAGTCTATAGTATTCAAAAAACCAAGATTCACTCCTTCTCTCCTCACTCCTAGCTCACAGCAAGATAGAAACGCCACTCCAGACTGGTACAGCCAAGAATAAGGCACCCTCTCCCCACAGCTCCTAGTCAGAGAACTACCTTCCCTGGAGGAGCAGGACATCAGCCTTATTCGTCTTGCTTCCAGCTACCTATTGCTGACTAAAAACGAAATAGAAAATCTAAATAGACCTATAATAAGTAAAGAGATTGGATTAGTAATCAAAAAACTACCCACGAAGACTAGACCCAGACAGCGAATTCTACCCAACACAAATAACAATTCTTCACAAACTACTCCAAAAAATAAAAGAGGAAGGAATACTTCTCAACTCATTCTCTAAGACTGGTATTACATCAATACCAAAAGTAAGCAAACACAAGAAAACTACAGACCAATATCTCTAATGAATATGGATGCAAAATCCTCAGAAAAATACTAGCAAAATGAATCAAGCAACATATAAAAGAACTATGCACCATGACCAAGTGAAACTTACTCCAAGAATGCAAGGTTAGTCTAACATCCAAAAATGAATTATAATAGCACACCATATCAATAAAACAAAAATTAAAAACCATGTTACCATCTCAATTCAGAAAAAAAGCATCTGAAAAAATAAAATCCAACACTCTTCCATTAAAAAAACACTAGGAATAAAAGAATTTCCTCAAACTGATAAAGGACATCTGTGCAAAACCTATGGCTTATATCATACTTAAGGATGAACGACTAGATGCTTTCTCCCCAAGGCGAGACACAGACTAGAATATCCATATTCACCACTTTTATTCAACATTGTACTGGAGGGGCTGCTGCGACATGCCAAACTAGGTGGTGGGACCCAGGCAGAGGCGAGGCTCACAGGCCAGAGATCGGAGGCCCCCACACACCACCGCCATGCCATGCTGGACAGTTGGGACAAGGACATGTATCCGGAAACCCCACGCCACACACTGGTGCCCTTGTCGCAGACCTCGATGCTCAACCCCATAATGTATTTGACGAAGGCCTTCGACCTCCTCATGGACCAGCCTGTGACCTGAGAAGAAGTTTATAGAGTGGCAGCATGTAAAGAACAGGTATTACTACTACCACCAGGACATGTGCCAGACATCCTGAGTGCCAGGAAAAGAATGTCTTGTGCATGTCTGAAGCAGAAATGCAATGGAGAAGAAACTGTAAAGTTGATCAAGAAATCATCAACATTATCCAGGAAAGGCTGAAGGCCTGTCAGCAGAAGGAAGGCGAGAGCTACAGGCAGAACTGTCCCAAGGAGCTGGAGCAGTTCACCCAGGTGGCCAAGGCCTACCAGCACCACTTTCACAATCTGGAGGCCCATTATTCTGCTAGTAAGTGCCTAGAAAACAGAAGCAGCAGATGCTAACAGAGAGAAAAGCCACTAAACACCACTGCAGCCTCTGGCAGCTCCTTGAGGCCCTATTACTAAAATAAAGAGTAACAGGGGCACCTGGGTGGCTCAGCTCAGGTCATGATCTCACTGTCCTTGAGTTCGAGCCCCACATCAGGCTCTATGACAACAGCTCAGAGCCTGGAGCCTGCTTCAAATTCTATGTCACCCTCTCTCTCTGTCCCTTCCCCACTCATATTCTCTCTCTCTCTCTCTCTCTCTCTCAAAAATAGAATAAAAATAAATAAACATAAAAAATAAATAAAGAGTAACAGAAACCAGTTTCTGGTGTACACTTCAGCCCCCAACCTTGATATACAGATGAGCTTTAATCTAATTCTTCTCACTGGCCTCATCTCCCTTCAAATCCAGCTACTACTAAACTTGTAAGAGAAATCAACAAAAGGCACTATTAGCAAAAACAAAAAACAACAACATTATACCAGAGGTTTTAGGCCAGGCAATTAGGTAAGAAAAAGAACTAAAAGGCTCCGAGATTGGAAAAGAAGAAGTAAAGCTATCTTCACTCACAGATGACATGATCTGGTGTACAGAAAATCCTAAGAAGTTCAGTAAAAAACTATGAGAGCTAATAAACAAGTTAAGTAAGGTTGAAAGATACAATAATATTAGTATACAAAAATCAAGTGCATTTACAATAGCATCCAAAAGAATAAAATACTTAGGAATAAATTTAACAAAGGAAGTGTAAAACGTATACCTTGAAAATTATAAAACATAGTTGAAAGAACTAAAGGAGATCTAAATAAATAGGAAAATATCCCATGTTCATGGATCTGAAGTCATAACATTAAGATGGCAATACTTCCCAAATTGATCTACAGATTTACTGCAATCCTTATCAGGTTCCCATAGGGCTTCTTTGTACAAACTGACAAGCTTATTGTGAAATTCATATAGAATTGTCAGCAACTCAGAATAGCCAACGCAATCTTCAAAAAGAACAAAGTTGGAGGATTTCCCCATCTCAAAACCTAACTACAAAGCAATAGTAATCAGGACAGTAAGTACTGGCATAAAGACAGACGTATAGATAAATGGAAAAGAATGGAGAGTCCAGTAATAAACTTATACATCTATGGAAAACTGATTTTCAACAAAGATGCTAAGACCATTCAGTGAGAAATTGCAACAAATGGTTATTATTGGATAGCCACATGCAAAAGAATGAGGTTGGACCCTTACCTCAAACCATATAAAAATTTTAATTCAAGATGGATCAAAGACCTTTATGTATGCTGATACATAGCTAAAACTATAAAATTCTTAAAAACTCTTACGAGACTTCTTAGAAGAAAACTTAAGACTAAATCTTCATGATATCGAATATTGTGACAGATTCTTAAATTTGACATCAAAAGCATAAGAAACAAAAGAAAAAGTAAAGGGACTTCACCAAAAGTTAAAACCTTTTACTTGAAAGAACACTAATAAGAAAGTGAAAAGATGACCCATAGAACAAGAGAATATGTAAATCATGTCTCTGATAAAGACACATATCTGTAACATACAAATAACTCCTTATGACTGAATAATAAAAAGACAGAAACCCAATTTAAAAATGGGCAAAGGATATGAATATATATTTCTCAAAGTCAGGCATACAAATGGCCAACAAACACAAGAAAAGATGCTCAGCGTCATTCACCACCAGGGAAATGCATATCAAAACTACAATGAGATACCACTTTGCACCCGCAATGATGGCTAGAATCAAAAAGTCAGATGGAAACAAGTTTGGGCAAAGATGTGGAGAAATCAAAGCCCTCATAACAATGCTGTTGGGAATATAAAATGGTACACCACTATGGAAAGTGATCTGGTAGCTCCTCAAACACTTAAACATGGGGTAATCAGGGGCGCCTGGGTGGCTCAGTCGGTTGGGAGTCCGACTTCAGCTGAGGTCATGATCTCACGGTTCGTGGGTTCAAGCTCCGTGTCGGGCTCTGTGCTGAAAGCTCAGAGCCTGGAGCCTGATTCCGATTCTGTGTCTCCCTCTCTCTTTGACCCTCCCCTGCTCACACTGTCTCTCTCTCTCTCTCTCTCTCTCTCTCTCAAAAATAAATAAAAAACAAAAAATATTTCAACATAGGGTAATCATATGATCCAGCAATTCCAGTCCAAGGTTGCAAGTGAAATGAAAGCATATGTCCACATAAAAATTTATACATGCATGTTTAGAGTAGCATTATTCATAATATCCAAGAGGTAGAAATGATCCAAATGTCTATCAACTAACGAACATATAAACACAAAGTTGGCATATCCATAAAATGGAATATTCTTCAGCAATAAAAATAAGTGGTGAGATATGCTACAACTTGAAAATATTATGCAAGAGAAAGAGGCCAGTCACTAAAGACCACCATTTTTTATGATTCCATTTATGTAAAATATATAGAAAACACCTGAAACTAAATATTGCATGTTTATACTACTTCAACTAAAAATAAATAAGCAAACAAATAAATAGGTAGACAAATAAAATGTACAGAATAGTCAAATCCATACAGAAAGAAAATAAATTCCAGTGGGAAATAAAGGACAGGAGAGTTACAGGTAAAGAGTACAAGTTTTCTTTTTGAGATGATAAAAATATTCTAAAATTGACTACAGTGCAAGTGATGGTGGCACATATCTGTGAATATACAAAGTAAAATATACAAAAATTACATTGAGTTGTATAAATTATATGGGTGACTTGTATGTTATATAAATTATATTGCAATAAAGCTATTATTTTTTTTAAAGAATAAACAGTGATAGACATATAAGGAGTGGTTTTACTATTCTTTATGCTTTTATGTTTAAAATATCCCATAATAAAAAATAATGAAGTTTCACTTTTTTAAAAAGTGGGATACTCCCATATTTTTTCCATATTTACCACTCCAGAGGAACAAAAGGAAGGCAAATTAAATTCAGAAAGTAGCAAAAAAAATCCTACCCTTTCTCCTAGAAGGACATTCACCCCATTAAGAGAAAGAAAAATTAACTACAAGGGTGCCTGGGTGTCTCAGTTGGTTAAGCGTCAACTCTTGATTTTGGATCAGGTCATTATCTCACAGTTTGTGGGTTTGAGCCCCCCAGGTCTGACAGTGCAGAGCCTGCTTGGAATTCTCTATTTCTCCCTAACCCGCTCACACTCACACTCACTCTCTCTCTCTCAAAATAAATAAATAAACTTCAAAAAAAAAAAAAGAAACAAAGAAAAAGAAAAATTAACCAGAAATTAAGACTTAAATGAAATTCTAGGGGCACCTGGCTGGCTCAGTCAGTAGAGCACACTACTCTCAATCTCAGGGTGGTGAGTTCAATGCCCATGTTGGGCATGGAGCCTACTAAATAAATAAATAAATAAATAAATAAAATTCGGATTCATTTTCCAAATTCAAAAAGATACAGGCCTTGATAAGATATTAAGGCAAGTAGTGGGCAGGGAACGTCAGTTACTGGCAGGTTAGGAAGAAGGAAACTAAGAAACAAGGGACATCTTTCAGCTGTGAAACCTAGATTTTCAATTACAAAAACAAAAATTATGCTGAATGACAAAAAATTAAATATATATAGATTTTTTTATTTGGTTTAGTTAACTGTCTTGAATAAAAATAAGAAACAAGGACTTGCATTTTATCCCCTATTCATTCAATGTTGACTTCCAGCTCCTCAGTGGTTTTCTGTTTTTTTTTAAGTGAATGAAAAACAAAAACCAAAGATTTTTCAATGGCTATTAACCCTTCTCCCTAGAAAGGAAGAGCTAACATTTACTAATCATTTACTAAGTCCCAGGCAGTGTTCTAAGTGCTTTGCAAGTATTCTATTTTAATCTTCAAAACAGAAGGTAGATACTATTACTCAGGTACGGAGAGATTAAAAAAACCTGCCCAAGTGGTCACAACCAGTAAGTCGTACAAGTAGCATCCAAAACCATTCTGTCTACTCCAGAACCCTTAACAAGTGCAACCATTTCACAAAGACCAAAAAGCTATACTTTGTAAACATTAATTCTAATCACACAAGCTCAAACTGCAAGTAAATATTTCATACACCTAATTAAATTTTTAATTTTTTTAATGTTTGTTTATTTTCAAGAGAGAGACAGACAGAGCACGAGCAGGAGAGGGGTAGGGAAACAGGGACACACAGAATCCAAAGCAGACTCCAAGGGCTGAGGGCTGAGCTGTCAGCACAGAGCCTGACGCACGGCTTGAACCCATGGACCCCAATATCATGACCTGAGCTGAAGTCGGATGCTTCACCGACTGAGCCACCCAGGCACCCTACCTAATTAAATTTTTAAAGGATGACTAGAAAACAATAATTTGAAGGTCCATACCTATAAAGAGCCAGAAAAATTTGGTTTCTTATGCCTTATTAAAATAATAAATAGAAGGGGCACCTGGATGGCTCAGGTCATGATCTCCCAGTTCATGAGTTCAAGCCCCGCAACAGGTTCTGTGCTGACAGCTCAGAGCCTGGAGCCTGCTTTGGTTTCTGTGTCTCCCTCTCTCACTGCCCCTCTTCTGTTTGTACTCTGTCTCTCTCTCTCTCAAGAATAAAGAATAAAGCATTTAAATTTTTTTTAAAAAAAAAGAATAAATAGAAGATAATCTCTTTATCCCCTAAACTCCAGAAATACTTTTCCATATTTATCACTTGACACTTTTTTTTAATTTTTAATGTTTACTTATATATGTTATCTTCCACACCAAATTTACTCAGGTTTAGTTCTCCTCTAAGATAGGGATGTTTTCACACTCCACTGGCCTAATCCTATAATAAGGAAGGATGACTAGAAGAATCACTGCAACAATGATAACCTCAAGAATCCTGTGGAAAGAATATGTGGATTAGAAGGCAGATCCTGGAATTAGGAGGCGGTTCACTGACGTTACTGTTGTTTATATTTGGAGTTTTGCTTTCTCCAGGTCATCCTAGTGCTGCCTCAAATTTTGGAAAGTAGGAATCAGGGCACCCAGTGCAAGAAAGAGGACAAGTGTATGTAGAATTAGAAGAATGCTGCTTTTGAAGACAATATTATAAGGGATCAGTGTTGGAATTTTCAATAAAAGACACCAGACAAAAGAGCAAGGAGAGGGAGCTAGACAGATTTGGGTTCCCTTTTTCATTTCACACTTTAGCAGAGTAACCTTAGACAAGTCCCTCACCCTCTAGCCTCCTAATTGTTCTGCGGAATAGGAAGATAAATGACCTAACACATGTAACTGCTTACCCAATGCCCAACCCATAGGATGCACTGAATAAATGTCAGATAAATGTCACTGGTAACTTAGTAGTAGTAATAGTAGAAGTGGTGGTGGTGGTGGAATGCATCCTGAGCAAGACAAAGTTACAAACGCCAATGTGAACTTCTGGACTGAACATTTAAACGGGATATTCAAAAAACTGGCAGTAAACTTTCACTGAAATGTTAATTGGCAGGGATGTTTTACAATAACTTCATGTGCTTCAATAATTTTTGAGAAATATTTGAAAGTCTTTATTCTGAGGGATGAGACTTGATACATACATCGAAATGTTTAAAACGTTAAAAAATACTGTATGGGGCACTGGGTGGCTCAGTCAGTTATACGTCTGACTTCAGCTCAGGTCATGATCTCACAGTTCATGGGTTCAGGCCCCGCAACAGGCTCTGTGCTGACAGCTCAGAGCCTGGAGCCTGCTTCAGATTCTGTGTGTCCCTCTGTCTCTGCCTCTTCCCTGTTCGCGCTCTCTCTCTCTCTCTCTCTCTCAAAAATAAAAAAACATTAAAATAAATAAATAAATAAAACCATATACTATTGATATTGGACTTCTTTTTTTTTTTTTTACATTTGTTTATTTTTGAGAAACAGAGAAAGGGCAGGGCACAAGTAGGGGATGGGCAGAGAGAGAATGTCAGCACAGAGCCTGATGCGGGGCTCGAACCCACCAACCGTGGGATCATGACCTGGGCCAAAGTTGGAAGCTTAACCAACTGAGCCACCCGGGCACCCCGATATTGGACTTTTTCCCCTTCAGTGAATATTTCCATCAGGAAATTGTACCATAACACAAGTGTGTAGTTGTAACCCAAGAGCAATTACACACAACTACACAAAATGAAAAATTCCTTAAACTCTAATAACCTATAAATTGTTTACAAAATGAAAAGCTTTTTTTAATTCTTTTAAATAAGTGTTCAGTCTATTCACACACAAAAAAAAACTCAGCAATTATTCTATTTACATATTTCTAACAAGTTAGAAAAAATCTATCCCACTCTAAATGCTGGCAGACTTTAGTGAAGACCCATAGTTTTCCCCCTAGCATCTTCAAGTTGTGTGTGTGTGATATGTTTTCATGTTTAAAGTAAAAGTGACATGGAAAACAAACCAAAAAAAAAAAAAAAAAAAAAAAAAAAAAAAAAAAACTATGAATAGCTCCAGAAAATTCAAGCCAATGCAGGACCGTATTGGGGAAAGGAGATGCTGATAAAAACCAGCTCAGGTCATCTAAACTCCTGTGGTCCGCAATACAGAGAGAAGGAGAAGCAATAATCCGATTGCAAGAAGAATTAAAGGGTATTAGGTGCATGCATCCTACTTCAGTCATAGGCTGAGAACTGAGACCATTTGCTCCCAAGACCTGTTGAAGTGTCGGGAGGAGGCTGCTTGTGCACCACGTGACATTCCTGAATGGAATCTTTAAAATTTCTTATCATCCTTTCTCTTAAATGTTCATAAATCTCACATACATTGTGTGGTACTTGCGCTTTGTTTTATTTTTAACGCAAACATCCTTAAGAAACCTATCATCCACTATCCCCCCAAACCATTACATGGCATCAGGGGTCAACCTTGCCCACAAAACGAAACACAGAAAGGGCATTCACTCTCCCAATGTTTAATTCCAGACATTCGCTTACCTGATGCCGAATCAGATGGGTCCTGCTCCACCTTTCCTGGAACTCTCTGCAGATCTCCCTTTAAGAACGCCCGCCAGGGTCCCAGGGCTGTAACGACGAGACCAAGAACGCAGGGTGCAGAGAAAAGCAACCCCTCGCTTCACTATTCCCTCTCGTTCCCCTGCTCCAACCTGTTCCACGTCCCAAGCAGAGAGAAAGAGCCTCACCAGGCAGCACCACCAGCTCCACAGAGTTGGAGTGACACCCACAAGGAGTAAACCTGCATCCCTTCTGTGTCAACCCCAGAGACAAGCAGGGAAAACGGCATCAATCCCTTGTAAGAGACCAGGCAGGCCAGAACAACGGCAAGTCCTACTTCTCACAAAAAGGAGGAAATGGTGAGGCAGGCACTCAGTGGGATGTAGCAGATAAAGGTCAGCAACGGCGGAAGGGACACCTCCCCACTCCTGCCTAACTCCAAGCCATCTTCGCCCTGTTGTCATAGCACTTTACAACGAACGCCACTGCGCAAGTCAGATGGTTCAGCTCCGATGCCTTCTGGGGGCTGTAGTCCAGAGTGGCTGAGGAGGGTGGAAGGCGAAAGACTTTTTCTGCGTGGGTCGTGGTTGGAATCAGATTTCTACTGGACGGGGCTGGAATGAACCACTCGCTTGTCCTCTTTAGCAGAGAGATCATTAATACCATTCTCTTCTCCGTCTTTTGACTGCTCCTCAAACTTAGGCTCGGAGGAAGACCCGCCTTCCGACTTTACTGCGGACGCAGGCCACACCCCCTCCACGCCTTCCTGTCCAGCGTGTCAGCGCTCGGGGGTGGGGCTTTCCTAGGGGGCGAAGCGCCCGCAGATGGGGCGGAGCGTTAGGGCTTTTCCGCGGGTGAGCGCTTCCGAGCCCCTGGGAGAAGCTATTTTTCCCGCCCTGAGGCGCAAAAGGACCAATCCTTGAACATAGCGGCGGTGGCCAGAGTGGCCGCAGGAGCGAGTGCCAGTGTGTGTGCCCTCGTGGTTGGGGTGGTGCTGGCCCAGTACATATCCACCCTTTAGAGGAGGACGGAGCTAAAGATCAAGATCGTCAAAGTGGTGGCCCCTTTAAACAATTTCCAGGTGTTTATTTTTTCCTAGTAGAAACGGCTACTATTAGGTTATTTGTACCTATCCCTTGATCACATGAGCTATTCTCTGTAGCCTGTTCCCTGGAGTAGATTACCTGACATATAGGTATGTAAATGTTTAACCTTACAATTGAACATAATAAATAATGCCAATTTCTTAAACTTTTTTTTATCTTCGCTTTCAAAATCACTATAGGTATAATACTCTAAAAGTCACCAACCTTAAAACTTCTGTTCTTGTTTTTTTTTTCACTGGATTTTATCTTAGGCTTTAAATTTCCTGTTTGTCACCATAATTCACATTCCGACTAGAAAATATAATTCTAAATTATTACAGTTCTTAAAAATAAAAGAATTTCATGAAAATCATCGAGATCATTAATTTTTAATACTTTGATATTATTAAACCATAACAAAATTGGTTATAAAAAAAGAAACGGGGGGCACCTGGCTGGCTCAATTGGTAGAGGATCCGGCCCTTGATCATGAGTGAGTTCAACCCCCACCCAGGTCGGGTGCAGAGCCTATTTAAAAAAAAAAAAAAATTTAATAAAAATGGAACTTCTGTGGGTTGACAATAATAGCATAGGCAAATTATGATGAAATTTTATTCCACCATTAAAATTCAAATTATTGAAACGTTTGACTTGAAGTGTTCATAATGTGAGAAAAAGTGTAAAAGATGTATGCCATTTGATTATTTTTGTAAAGAAAAATAAAGGAAAAATATTGGAAGGAATTTTCACAAAAATCTTTACTGTGGCTACACAGTGGGCTTAGAAGTGATTTGATTTTTCCTTTGTATGTTCATTGTTTCCCATTACTCATTCAATGGCATGCTTTACCTTTGTAATTAGATAAAAGTTTTGTTTGTTTTTTAAGTTTATTTATTTGACAGAGACAGAGACAGTGCAGGTGGGAAATGGGCAGAGAGAGAGGGAGAGAGAGAGAATCCCAAGCAAGCTCCAGGCTGTCAGTACAGAGCCCGATGTGGGGCTCAGACCCACGAAACTGTGAGATCATGACTGGAGCCAAAACCAAGAAGAGTCGGACACTTAACCAACTGAGCCACCCAGGTGCCCCAGAATAACAGTTTTTTAAATAATAGAATAAAATACTGTGTGAAAATAATTAAATGAAAATTATCTTGTTACTAATTTATATTTCAATCTAAGATAGGTAACTGCCTAATTTTTTAAATGTTTATTTATTTATTATTTTGAGAGAGAGAAAGAGAGCACAAGAATGGGCAGGGGAGGGGCAGAGAGAAAGGGAGAGAGAATCCCAAGCAGGCTTCACGCTGTCAGCGCAGAACCCAACTGAGGGCTCAATCCTGCAAACCATGGGATCGTGACCTGAGCAGAAATCAAGAGTCAAGACACTTAACTGACTGAGCCACCCAGGTGCTCCCATGTAACTGCTTAATTTTTAAAAAATACATATTCCCTGTGACAGGAGAAGCTTCTGAAAGCTTGTGATATCCAAATTCAACCTATTTCAGTGACAGCATGGGATAATATGAAGAATACTATTTGCTGGGAAAGCTAAGGTAATATATCATTTGTAGCATGAAAAGTTTATCTTCAACAGCTGGCGCCATAATTCCTCTTAATGAGTGTGATAGTTTACAAAAATAGCGGTAGTTTTTTCTATCTTTGCACATTTCTTTACAATATGAATCTGCAGCTCTACCCTTAAATCTGAACTTGCTTTGGTCAATGAGACATTAGTAAATATGCAAGCAAAGCCTCAAAAAGTACTTCTCCCTCTCATGCTTCTCTTGGAAATACTGCCAACAAAAGCCTACGGAATGATGAGAAACATGTCGTCAGGTCGTCTCCACAGCCCCACTAGACACATGAGTGATGTCATCTTAGACCAACCAAGCCCAGCAGAGCTGGGATCCATCAAGCCAACCCAAAGCAGAACTGCCCACCCAACAGATGTTATTTTTTAATCCTCATACATGTGAGGGACATAAAGAACTATACCCATTCATCAAGGCCAATTATTATTGAGCTAATTGCTCGATTATTTTTTGCTTTCACTCATAGGGCAAAATTAATTTGGAAAGATAATACCTAACTTATTTATGTGCTCTGATATTTCTTTCTGTTCTTTTGTTTTATTTCATAGTTTACAATATCGCTGGCAATTCCCTACGTTGATTTCACAATCCTCTAATGACCCTTGACCCAAAGTTTGAACAACATGAATGTACCATTTAGCAGTTCAAATAAATATTTCTGGAATAATATGGAATATTATGTTTCTGGAATGTCATAAAGGCAGATTTGGCACATCAACACCTACAGAATATGTATAGCATGATGTAGTGTGGTACCAGATGGTAGCTAGAGAAATGTTTAAAATTCAAATGTGATAATCACTTCTTCCAATTTTATTTTCTTCATTACCTTCCTACCACACTTACTTTTAGATCCAGGTCCTTCACAAGGTCTAAAAGATCCTGAACAATCTTGTCCTGTCTGCCTCTCCAGTCTCATTTCATGGCTTTTCTTGCTCCCCAGACTCCAGCCCCACATTGGCCTTCTCTCTGTTTCTTCTGTACACGAAGCCTGTTTTCCACAGGCTGTTCTGCCTCTTGGGATGCTTTCCTTTCTTTGCTCCACCAGTTCCTACGAATCCTTTAAGCCTCTGCTGATATGTCCCTTCCCCTGGGAAGACTTCCTGGACCACCACTAGAATACCCCCATATATCGCCATAGAACTGATCATAATTGAAATTATAATATGTAAGTAATTGTCAATTCAACATTTTTCTTTGTGTGTGTGTGTGTGTGTGTGTGTGTTTTTATCTATTTTTGAGAGACAGAGAGAGACAGTGCGAGCAGGGGAGGGTCAGAGAGAGAGGGAGATACAGAATCGGAAGCAGGCTCCAGGCTCTGAGCTGTCAGTCAGCACAGAGCCCGACGCGGGGCCCGAACCCACGAACCGTGAGATCATGACCTGAGCTGAAGCCGGACGCTTAACCGACTGAGCCACCCAGGCGCCCCACATTTTTCTTATATAAGCTTCACAAAGGCAATTTATTATTTACATAGCAGGTCTAATTTACTGTTCAATGAGTGAATAAATGAATGTTTTTGAATTTTTTATTAACTCTTTCCTCCACCTTTCTAACTTCACAGCTTCTGGCACTCCCCAGAGTTCAGACAACTCCATGGTGCATGCCAGAGATAAATCTGAGTGGCTCACACCAACCAAATGACTGGAATTATTCCTTCCCTCCAAGGGTGGCTTTGCTGCTGGCCAAACTTGGGTGCCTGATGTCTATGACCATTAGTGAGTGGGTTCTTACTCAAGAGGCTCCATGGGCCCTGATACTGTCACGATCCTGGAAAGCTCATCTCAAACATTGACTAGATGTGCTCAAACGTGTGGAATCACACTAGTAGCAGGGACTTCCACACAAGCTGGACCAGGGACTCCACTTTTCAAATGACTGAGTTATGGAGTACCTTCACCTCTCATGTGTGAAAATTAGAAGAGGTTGCTTTAAAATGTAAGAAGAAAACCTTGTTTCTAAAGAACGAATTATACTACCATTATATTCCTTTATTATCAGGACATGCAGGTTGATGTTTTTTAAGTAGACATCTACCCAGCATAGAACACAAAGGGGCAGAGTGGCGGGGGGACTTGAACTCAAGACCATAAGATCAAGACCTGAGCTGAAATCAAGAGTTAGTCACTTAACCAAGGGAGCCACCCAGGTACCGCTATAGGTTAATTTTAAAAACTAACTTTGTGGGGTGCCTGGGTGGCTGCGTTGGTTAAGCGTCCAACTTCGGCTCAGGTTATGATCTCACGGTTTGAGTTCAAGCCCTGCATCAGGCTCTCCACTCTCAGCACAGATCCTGCTTTGGATCCTGTGTGTGTCTCTCTCTCCCCCCACCCCCGCTCATGTTCTCTCTCTGTCTCTGTCTCTCTCTCTCTCTGAAAATAAACAGTAAAAAAATTTTTTAAAAAAAACTTTGCAATCAAACATTGTTTCTGACAGTTCTTAGTCCTAGACAGCAGAATCCACTTTAGCTGGTTTAAACAAAAATTAGTTTGAAGGGAATCAAGTAGTTCATTAAACCCAGAAAACCCGAATGGAACACCTCACACCCAGGGTATTTCAGGGCACTTACTAGTTCAGGCAACTTGCATCAACCACTAGATTGGTTAATGCACCAGTTCTTTCCTCTGAGAGGAGAATCTGATTTCCAAGCTCTAGACATATCAGTGTAATATTTTGTTTCTGTTCATAGCCTTTATACATTTGTTCATTTTTATTTTCTCTAATGAATCCAAACGAGCTCCTCATTTCTTTTAAGTATTAACTATATTGAACACGACATTTGAGGGATATATTCCCTATGCTGTTACTTTTACTTCCTTCCTGGTTTCTTCCATTATGTTAAAGCTAAAACAATTATCATAACTTCACATATAGACACATTTTCAAAATGCAACCAAGTTAAGCACTTAACACTTCCCATCCTGGCTCCAGAAATTACTACTTCTGCATCTTTGGGCCTGTTACTTAACTCTGGGCCTCCTTTTTTAAATGTGTTTATTTATCTATTTTTGAGAGAGAGAGAGACTGAGTGGGGGAAGGTCAGAGAAAGAGAGAATCCCAAGGTGGCTCCGTGCTGTCAGCACAGAGCCTAGTGCTGGGGGGGGGGGGGGGTCTTAGGCACCAGGAGATCATGACCTGAGTGGAAATCAACAGTAGGATGCTTAAAGGACTGAGCCACCCAGGCGCCCCTGAACCTCCTTATCTACACAATAAGGTAAGGTTAATACATAAGGGTAATAACAGCAATGAATACATTTTTAAAGATTAAATCAACAATTAAGGGTTTAGCTCAATGACCAACACATAAAAATTCTCAGTATATATAGCTTTTTTGTCCAGCACCCAAAACTTGTCTAAATAAACTGTACCCTGTTTTAACCATGCTCTGGAAAATTAGAGAATTTTTCTATGGAGAGTCTTGCTTTCTTCAAAGCCATTTGAATCTCAGCACCACGTGGCAGCAGCGCCCCTGGACCCACCGCGGGCTGCAAAGCCACCTCGCCCCGTTCCCGGGCCTCCCGGGGGAGGGGCTTCCCAGCTGCCCCCCAGGCCTCCTCCGCCAGCCTCTCGGCCGCCTCCAGGGGACGCGCTCCGACCTCCGGCACCAGCAGGCCTGGCGGCGGGGTGAGGGCGCTCCGAGGGCGGACTTGGGGCGGCGGCCCGGGGAGGTGGCCGGTGGGCCTGGCGGGAGGCGGGGACCGGGAGGCCTCTGCGGAGACAGCGGGCCCTGCCCGGGCGGACGGCGGGAGGGGGCGCTGCGGGGCCGACCCGGGCAAAGCGCGGAGGAAGTGCCGTCTTCGCCGCTTCATACACTTGAGCCGCCTCGAGCGCGCCGCGGGTCGCCTCGGGCGCGCCGCGGGTCGCTTCAGCCGCGCCGGCCGCGATGTCGTCCCGGCCGGGACGTGACGACGCGCGGGCCGGGGGCGCGCGGCGGCCGCGGGAGTCGACGGAGCAGGAGCTGCAGCGGCGCCGAGAGCAGAAGCGGCGGCGACACGACGCGCAGCAGCTCCAGCAGCTCAAGCACCTGGAGTCCTTGTGAGTCAGTGCCGCCCGCGCTCCTCCGCGAGGCGTGCGGTCGGGGTGGCCCGGCGCCGCGGGGGCTCGTGAGGCTGGATTCCCGGGGGACCCGGGCGCGGGCAGCGGGGCCTCGGCCAAGCCGGCCCCCAGTTCCCGCCCCGCGTGTCGCGACCACCCAACTTCCAGTGGCGCCTCCGCGGGGAGGGAAGGGCCGTTCCCGCCGCGCGCGGAGCGGCCTGGGCCGGCAGGGGCAGCGCGGGCTCTGGTCCCCCGCGCGAGGTCGGCGTGCAGCCGGGGCTCTGCCGGGCGGGCGCTGCGGATCGGGCGGCACTTAGTAGGCGCTCGGTCGCGATTTGGGACCGAACGCGCGGCAAGTGCAGTGAGCGCTGCGGTCCTGCCCTTTCACGGTGTCGGTTCAGAGGGCCCCCAGTGAACCGGCTAAAACCCGCGTTGTCTTCCTCTGCTGGGAAGGAGGGACGAGAGCAAGCCGTCCTGTGCCGTTAGGGTGGCGTGGAGCGGAGGGCTGGAGAATGGGGTGAGTGTCCCTGAAGAGTCCGAAGGTGGCTGTCAGGTGGAAGAGCGTGGAGACTTGTTCTGTTTAGTCCTGAGGATTTTGACCAGCAAGAAGGGCGGGAGCTACAAAGAGGCCAGTTCCAGCTCAGCAAAAAGAATTAGGACGAGAGTCTCC
>CM053559.1:58401258-58445110 GCA_028646485.1 Cryptoprocta ferox | reverse complement strand
AGGAGTCAAATCCTTTGTAATTAACCTGGGAGCTTTGATTAAATACATTGCGTTGTTGGAGACTGGCCTGCTGTTTTCATCGTGACCCTTGAGCTGAATTTCACCTTAGTAAGGCAGTGGTTGCAGGATACAGGCGCTGCGTTGTTAGCATGCACAGACCTGGCCTCTTCTTGCCCTCCGTGGCCCTGTCCTGTGCACTGCGGATTTTCAAAAAATCTTTGCCTAGGATAAGCCTGAGCTCAGCAGGGCCTAGACTAACCGTCAGTGTCTTTAACAGTGGGATACCAGGTATTGGTTAACACTATACATTTATTTTGTAGCTCAGAAAGCACTCATAGACATTGGAGAGATTATAACCTTTTGCAGATGAGGAAATGCAGGTTCAGGAGTTAAGTAACCTGATCAAGGATACATTGACCTGTAAACTACCAAAATTAAAGAGAAACCCAGGTGTCTGATACCCAGATCGGTTGGATTTTTCCACTTCAGGGATTTAAACTTTCTAGACTGTTGACATATTTGGTTTGGCTAGTTTAAAGACTTGTTTGCTTTTAAGTCAAAATGTTTATTTTTAGAGTAATACTTTAAACATCAAATAGTACTAAAAGACCGAATTCAGGAATTCAGGGTTTGCATCCCTGTTCTCTAGTCACCCACACATTCCCAGCACCCCTCCCTCCAGCCAAGGTTTCAACAAAGAAACTTGGTTTTTTCTTCTGGGACTTAACCAATTTCTAAATCATATGCTTATACTGCTTTTTTAGATTGAACAATACACATTACCTGTAAACCTCATGTCACATAAATGAGGGTTTAGTTCTCTTTCCCTACCCGTCTTGCATCCATCCTTCCAATATAGCTTCATTATAATTTTTGTTCAATCAGTAGTTGGCATTAGCATTATTACAGTTATTCAGTATTCACTTTTTTAAAATTATTTATGTTTATTTATTTTTGAGAGACAGAGCGCGAGCAGGGGAGGGGCAGAGAGAGAGAGGGAGACACAGAATCCGAAGCAGGCTCCAGGCTCGGAGCTGTCAGCACCGAGCCCAACATGGGGCTCAAACTCACAAACCATGAAATCATGACCTGAGTGGAAGTCAGACGCTTAACCGACTGAGTCACTCAGATGCCCCAGTATTGTTTACTTTGAGCCAAATGGTGTTCTGTGATTTCTTCTGCTTTCTAGTACAACTGTTATTTTTTAACGAGTTAATACGAGGCTTAATTTCCATTATCTCCTGCTGATTTTATTCCAAAGGCTCTAAAAGCTGAAGGTACTCTTTCTACATGTTCCTACATATCAGACAATCTGTTAGTTTGTTTATTTTTAAAACCTAGAATCTTCCTTCTATTCTCCTCCGGTACACTCTGGTTACTTTCTAGATCTGTTGTACAACTGCCCTCATCACTCTCCTGTCTTGGATCCCATTCCTGGACTCTATGTCTTCCTCTTTCTCTCTTTACCTCATTTTGTTGAAACACATTATATAACTGCCTATAAAAAGTGCATTAGGGGTAAATTTGTTGAGTCTTTACATATCTGAAAATGTCTTTATTCTACCCTCAAACATGATAGGTGGCTTGGTATAGAATTCTAGGCTAGAAATTATTTTCACTTGGTTTCTAAAGTGGTATGCTACCATTTCCTAGCTCCGAGTACTGCTGAGAAATTTGATGCCACTCTTCACTTTCCTTCATAAGAAACTTGTTCTACCTCCCCCGCCTTTGCAAGCTTTAAAGAATTCTTTATTTTTAGTATATTGCAGTTTCATGATGTGAACTTTTCCTCACTGGATTTCAGGGGTTTTTTTCTAGATACTTAACGGGTGTTTAATATACACACATAATCTGTGTTTTAATTTCCTTCCCTCCATTTTGTTTTTTCTTACTCTTAAGACTTCTGTGATCCTCTTTTCACTCCTATTTTCTGCCTTTTCATCCTATAAGATTTATCTTCCTATCCTTCCACCACTGTACTTTATTTAAGTTTCAATTTTTAACTTTAAAGGACTTCTTATTCTGAGAATTCTATTTTTCATAGCATCCTGTTGTTTCATCAGTAACAAATCTGTCATCTTTGAAGATACTCATTTTTTCTTTTTTTTTGTTTTCTTCTCCTTCTATTGTCTGTTTCTTCTTTGCCTTTTCTTGTGATTTTTTTTCACTTAGAGGTTTTTTCTTAATGTGCAGGGATCCTTGGATCTCCCCCATTAAAAGTGAGGCATTACAAAGCTATTTTGAAGGGAGCAGTTGAGAGAGAGAGAATGCAAAGGTGCTGGTTTATTGACTGGTAAGTCTCACCATAGGGATATCAGACTGCAGTCTGCCTTTTGCATAGGAAGATACCCACATGTCAGGAGGTAGAGGGTTTTTTTCTGAGGCCTGCTCAGCTTGTCCAAAGAACCTTCCATTCTCAGGCCTGGGTGCCAGAAATATGCCTGGCTACCAGTGTCCTGAATTGGGATGGAGAGGGAGGGGGCTTTGGTTCCAGAGTTCATGTTTCATCCAGTGCTCACCCTCACTCCCATTCTGAGCTATGCCCGTGTTCTCAAGGGGGCCTCTCCAGTTAAGTTTCATAGGGGACTATACCTGCAGTCTCTCTCAGGGGTGAGGGCACACACAGTCTCCTGGCTGTGGGGAAGGAGAACACTGGTGATTTCAATCACACAGTGTTCATATTCCTAATCCTTGTCTTCCAAACCTTGTAATTTCTTCTAGCTAAAAAAGTCAGTCCCTTTCTTCCACTTTCCATTGTCTTCCCAGCCTTGTCTCAAAATTGTTCTCTGCTAGTATCTCCTCTCAAGATTTTTTTGTGGCTGCTTACCTTTTTATTTCTTTACTGTCATTTTAAAAGAGTATGGAAAAGGAAGTCAAATTAGCAAGTTGGCTGGCCAGCCATGTTAAATGGGGAGCTTCATAGTGGTTTTTTACAAATTGAATTCAAATCGGTTTACCCCCTGGTATGCCCTCTTTAGTTCCCCTTACATTCCTCTAGTCAGTTTCTTACACTTGACTTTACCTTTTCTTACCTTTTGACCAAACTTGCCAGGACCCCGAGGACATTTGAGTCTTCCGCATTGTGCTCTAACCCATGCTCCAGCTCTATTATTCAAATGTCCCTTTTCTGCTAGACATAACAGAGTTGAGATTCTGTATGTATATGGTAGTTTCATCTCTGCCTTCCACACCATAGGAGCAAGCTGTGGGAACAACTGGAATTGAGTATGCTTACATGAAGAACTCTCCCAAAAGAAATCCTATGCCAACACTCAGAAATACAAGACTATTTTTAAGTATTTGGCAAAATAAAGATTTCTTTCCCCATACCCAGTTGGGAAGATGAAGTTTTTCCTCTCTTATCTAAATTTAGCCTTCACACTGCTCAGAGCAACTTATTACAATCTGAATGATATAATAGCAAGGCTTCACAGATGGTACAAAATAATGGGCCTCCGCCAACCTTTTTTATTTCTCAGGATTAACTATAAAGAGTTCATACTTCTTAACTGTTACAGCACAGAAGCCAACCTACACAATAAACACACTCACATTCCAGATCTGGTTTTTTTGTTTGTTTTTGTTTGGTAAATAATCTCTACACCCATTGTGGGGCTCAGGGCTCAAACTCACAACCTCAAGATCAAGAGTCATATGCTCCATTGACTGAGCCAGCCAGATGCCCCCACATCTGTTATTTTTAAATATTACTTTAGACTTTGAGAAATATTGTTTTAACATGTTACATAAACTAATGAATTGTTCAGCCCTAGAAAAAACATCAAGCACATTCCTTTAAATTTGGAGAAATGGTTGTAAAATGGACTTTTTTAATTGTTAGAATCAATGTTCAATTGTTGGAATCAATTAAGGAAAAGGTTGCTAACAATAACAGTTGCAAAATGTGTAGTCAGTACCATCACACTTCTTTTCCACTTATGCAAAAGCACTTACATATTTTCCAGGAATGTGGATTTTAGTTTGACCATATGCTATTTGTACACCTCCTATGGCAAAAGAAAGTATTGTAGGATTACTGGGTATTTATGTAAATGTTACTTCCTCCCTTCCAAGCTCCCTTAAGTCCCAATCCATAAGGTATAGCATTAATGTTTCTAGTGAATGGCTGCTGATGGAACTGTATCAACTTAATTCATGCAAATTTCCATTATTCTTGCTGAGAGGCCTATGCATGGAACATGCCACAGCTTTCTACCAGAAAATATTTTAAGTGTTTGCTCTGGAAATACTATATCTAAAAAGTTAACTCTGTTTATACCCAGTCATTTACCATGTAATCTTCGGGGACTAAGTCCTCCTCTGTCCCTTTTAGAAAAGCTTTGGATTAATGATGGTGAGGATGAGAGCAAAGAAGCCTCCATCACAATCTTATTTGGAAGCATACAGAGATGAAGTCAAAGGGAAGTTTTTCTTACTGTAACAATTCATGGCATTTCTCATGAAGAAATGTGAAGGAAATGTGTGGGGGAAAAAATTTCCTGTTTTCCTTGTCTACATTCATGCTACACTCACAGCACTACTCTGTGTGGGAGTTTTCCAATACCTCCAAGAAAGTCTCCTATTCTCAGAGACACCAAGTAGATGTCTTACAAATTTAATTCGGACACAGTCTACCTGGAGTCAGCATCAGAACCCCCAGGTTAAGGGTCCAGTCTCACAAAACTGCCCCCTTCCAAACCCTTTAGATGCCAAACAAGTCCAGGTTGCCACTAACCCATAGGCTGTGAAGCAGAGATTCCCCCAACACCCTCCTCTGGTTTGGTTAACCCCATCCCCATGTGTTAAACCTTGAAACTCCCTGAACTCCATTTTGGGGGCGTTTTATAGAAGCTTCATTACATAGGCATGATCCATTAATCAGTGGCCATTGGTGATTTATTCAGTCTCCCTAGAGGTAAGGCTGAAAGTTCCAACTGTCTAATCACAAAATCGATTCCCCTGGCAACCAGTCCTCATCTTTAGGAGCTTTGCTACAGTCACCTCATTAACATAAACAGTTTGGCTGAAAGGGGCTTGTTTTGAATAACAAAAGAAACTTTTCACTTTATACTTCTGGACCTATTTCAGGAACTGGGAACAAAACTAAACATTATAAGAAAAGATGGTCCTATGGCCTTTACATAGGAAATTACAAGGTTTTATTATAAGTCATAATATCACATCCACCTAAGTTGTTTTCTTTGATGAACCTTAAGATCCATGATCACATCTTAAGAGAAGGGCCAAAGAAAAAGCGTTTCACTTTTCCCTTAGTCAATTCTTTCTAACCCCTGTAACATCCAATATTCACCCTGTTCTGAAGGATCTTTAAAGTTGGTGCATAAGAAGAGGGTCAGGATGAAGTAAACATTAAATCATTAAGTGTTTCTATACTTTGCAGCCATTCTGAAGTATTAAAATGAGTCCTTCCCGGGGCACCTGAGTGGCTCAGTCAGTTAAGCGTCTGACTTCGGGTCAGGTCATGATCTCACAGTTTGTGGGTTTGAGCCCTGCATTGGGCCCTCTGCTGACAGCTTCATCAGAGCCTGGAGCCTGTCTTCAGATTCTGTGTCTCCTTCTCTCTCTGACCCTCTCCGCTCATGCTCTGTCTCACTCTGTCTCTCAGACAGAGAGTTTTTTTTTATATTATTTATAAATAAATAAATAAATAAATAAATAAATAAATGTGGGAAAAAAAATTTTTTTAAATGAGTCCTTCCCTGGAGGCTTACAACATTAAGGTACAGATCTGAGCTAAAACATTTATGTATTACTCCTTATAGAAGAAGTACAAATCCCTTTAAGAGCTTGAGATGATCTTTGAGTACACAGACACTCAGCCTCAGAATTTGCTTCCTCTCTCTCAGGTTTCTGAGTCTCTCTCAGTTCAGTCCCTGGCCAGAAATAAGGAGGGCCTCCCCAGTTCATGCAGCTGAGCACGGGCAGGGGAAGTGTTCTGCTATAACAAGGTGATTCCTGGTCTGGAAACCAGATGATGGAAGCTTATCCTTACTAAAATCTGTGATTAAAAACCCTATAGCTCTGTTTCCCATTAACTTGGTATATATGTCAGGGCATGGCTCAAAAGTTGCCTCATAGCTTGACATTTCCCCTCACAAACTCCTTAGAATATCTGCCTCCACATGGATGTTCCCAGCATCAACAACCAAGAGTGTATACATTGTGTACAGGGCCTGCACACACTGGACCCAGGCCCTGCCTTAGAGAGGGCATAAGGTCATTGTCCTTGTTACTACCTCCCACAGCCTCATGGTATTTTGCTTTGGGGAGGAGAGTGTTGTCAAAACCTAGGGAACTATGGTATGTAAATTTTATCACAATAAATAAAAAGGATAAAGCAGCGATGTGGGGGAAAATAGGGAAAACTGGATTCACAACAGTATCTGTGCCTAAATCAAATTGTACTCAAGCTCTGAATTTAAAGTGTTACTGGAGTCTTCTGTTTACCAGTGATAAACATGGTGCTAGACTAATTACTGGATTCAGCTAAACATGTACTGATAGTCATGTACAGGTGAGCACATGGGCTCTGAACTGTGTGCCCTTGCACATTTATTTAACCATGAACAGTTATTAAGTCAGGAAATACACTGCTGGCCCAGAACAGTGGTTGCAACTCAATGAAAGAATGCCAGATGTCACGAGGTCTGGGTGATTGTCCCCATTCAGCCGCTTACTGGTGTAGTGTTCAGTTGTTGGAATCAATGAGGCAAAATGTTGAAATTGATATTGAAAAAAATGAGGGTCAGGGTCCCTGGCCTGCCGTTCTCTTTTTATGTGATTTTATCAAGATAGTTTAATAACTATAATAAGGCATATTTTATGAGTCTTACAGGAGATAGGGGTAGACTTGGCTGAATGCTGATGTACCACCTACATGGGGAAAAGGCAGTGATCCCTAAAACCAGATATGGAAGAGGAGTCTCTGAGTCCCGTGGCTTTAGAGACTACCCGGCAATGACAAAGAATGAAATCTTGCCATTCGTAACAAGGTGGATGGAACTGGAGGCTATTATGCTAAGTGAAATAAGTCAGTCAGAAAAAGACAGATATCATATGTTTTCACTCATGTGGAATTTGAGAAACTTGACAGAAGACCATAGGGGAAAGGAAGGAAAAATAAGTTACAAACAGGGAAGCAGACCATAAGAGACTTTTAAATACAGAGAACAAACTGAGGGTTGATGGGGGTGGGGCAGGGAAAATGGGAGGTGAGCATTGAGGAGGGTACTTGTTGGGATAAGCCCTGGTTGTTGTATGTAAGTGATAAATCATGGGAATCTACTCCCGAAGTATACTATACTGTATACACTGTATACACTGTATATAGTATACTCCCGAAGTATACTATACTGTATACACTGTATATTAGCTAATTTGACAATAAATTATTTTAAAAAAGAAAGGCAGTAAACCCAGCTGGGGATGGTGTCTGGGAAGTCCACCGTCAGGTCTTTGCCCATCTCCACTTAGAAGCAGCTGGCAAGTCCTGGTAGAGCAGGGAGTTTCATCATGCAGGTTACCTCATCTTTCTTTTGGGGGGTAGGAGGACCCATGTGACAGATTCCTTTATTGGTATCGATCAGAAAATTACTGCTGAAGGTGAAGACTACATTTATGGATGAGGTTGAAACTGTAATTAGAGTATGTATTAAGGTCCAGTTTGGTGACCTGGCCTAACTGACCCCATTTGGGGCCTTTGGTTTTCTTTTTAACACCTCCAAAGGCCATGCACACTGATGTAGAACTAGAAAATGTTCCACCTGGAATGTGGGGGTTTTCTACTCCAAAAAACCAAAGCATCTTCATTATCAAGACAGTTGCACAGTTATACAGAGAATCAAATAACAAAAATAATGTAATTTAGTAATGAGTTTGATTTTCTTTACTTAAGGGAAATCCATGGATTGAGTACAGTGCCTCATTCTTCCTAGGGATTTTGGGCAAAAGCAAGTTTTCTGTGCCCTTAGTTCTCTCCTCTGATATTTAGCACTGTGCATGGCATAACTGTTGACTGGATACTTCTGCAGGGAATAAGTTTTTAAGTTGAACCTTCAATATTGCCTGATAATTAAGTTTAGTTTCCCCTATTTTATCCGTTTTTTTGTTAGGAGGAAAATACCAAGTTGAATAGAGCTAGAGTGGAGACTTAATTCTTGAAAAAAATTACAGAAATACCATTAAAACTTTAAAACAAAACTGCAGCCTATGTAACTCTATAGCAGAAGGGAGCTGCTAATAACATATTTTTGGCCCTTTTTTCTTTCATATCTCAAATTACCTTTGATTTTTCCTTCAGAGAGAAATTTTGCCTGGGCTTATGCCAGCATAGGTATAAGGAAAATGCCATTATTTTCTTTTTTTTTTTTTTTGTAATGAAAAAACTTGAGGTGATATATTTACATACAAATAAATATCATGAAAAATAAAGGTCCCTCCCTCAGGTACCCTTTCAGAGGTCTGCTATTCATAGCAAGGCATATCTGTGTTTATACATATATACATATAGTCTCCTTTTCCCCATATACACAAATGGAAGCACACCAAATACTTTACCCTACTCATTTTTTTAAATGAAATTGTTTTGGAAATTGTCCTACATTCCTTTTGGGATAGTCAATATCTATTTGACTATTAGATAAATAATTTACCATTTTAACATTCATTAATGTTTTCCTGATGCTAAAAGTAAGACATTTTCAGTATACAAAATCCAGAATATTAATCATCTCTGAACCCACCACCTGCGTGCAGCAGTTTTGGGACATTTTGATTGATTGATTGATTGATTGCATAAGCTGGGGAGAGGGGCAGAGGGAGAGAGAGAGAATCTTAAACAGGCACCACGCTCAGTGCAGAGCCCAACATGGGGCTCGATACCACGGCCCTGGAATCATGACATGAGCTAAAATCAAGAGTCAGACACTCAACTGACGAAGCCACTCAGGTGCCTCTCAAATCACAATTTTAAACCAGCCTATTGCCCAGATCCCCTCTCTCAAAATATTATTTATAGAGTCATTGACAAGACCTAAGCTGTTCAGTTGTCCTGCTTGACTTTCCAATTGCTACTTTTTTGTAGAGGGAAGGGGATGTGTCCAGTATGTTTGATAGCCAGTTGTGTGACAATACTTAAAAATGAACATGATTATACCTAAAAATAATGTTATATGCAATTGTATCTCAACCTAAAAAATAATTTTTTAAATGAACATATAAGCATTTGGTGCTGATTTTCCAGATTTGGAATCCAGAACCCTTTTGGGGCACTTCGGCAGAGTGACAGGAAGTGAAAATGAATTGGGAGTATAGGCATGATGTGTATGTACCCTTAGGACCCTTGGGGGTCTGTGAGCCCCTTGGTGATTCCCACACCTCATACGTCTGCTTACTCTAGCTGCATTCAGTAAGAATGTCATCCAGGCACCGTGCAGGGGTTCTGCACCCCGAGTCCCGTGAGGTCATTACAAGCACAGAGGGCGTCAGAGCTGAGGAATGGATGGCTCACTCTGCTGGCAGGGTGGGTGGGCAGGATTTGAACTGAGAGCTGCAGGGAAATGGAGAGGAAGCCTCTAGGACAGATCACCATCACCTCCGTTCCCTGCAACAGGCCTTTCCCTCCAGTTTTGTTCTTGACCCTCTGCACTGCCCTCATGCAAGTTAGAACAGATTCCTCAACCTCTCCCCCAGGAGCATCTTCCATGCTAAGTAAGTGGAATTATGGTAGGTGAATAACCTGACAACTGTGACACTCTGGAAGCATGATTAGCTCACGAGTCTTCCTGCACATTTCCCCTGCAATCTCTTGCTTTTTCTTCTTCACAAATAAAGTCATGTGCTCAGACACCAAGTTAGTTATTATTTCAGTGAATTTTAGTGCTAGATCTCTGCAGGATGTGGTGTAGCATCAGTTTACTTATATAAGATCTCTGACTGCTGGGCATATTTTACTGCTTTAGATCTAATGTAGTTTTAAGGTTTTACTAAAGGTATTCTTTTCATTTTGGCCTGCAGTTGCTTTTTGCTTATTAAAATGTATTATGTTCCTGTTAACATGATTGATGGCAGTTTTTCTTTTCCTTTCTAGTTATGAAAAACCTCCTCCTGGGCTTATCAAGGTCAGTGTGAAGTTTGTGCCTTTGGTTATTCTCACAGACATATTTGACTCAGTGCTCAGACTCAGTAACTTGTTTTGAAAACCTGTTGCATACGGTTTGGAACATCCTTTTATCATAACCCTGCTTCTCCCTGCAGATGCCAGTCAATCCATACACTTTGGGCTTTGTGTCTCCAGCCTGTGTCCTTGTAGAAATGTAATCAACTGTGTGTTTGTTCCCTAAGAAACAGTGGCAGGCCCACGTGTTCCTCAGCTATTGGCCCCCTTCTCTGCCTCTTGCTGTGGCTGCATCTTCTCACAGCTCTGTGCTCCATCTTGGACTCGCTGCTGGTTTCCTGGGTGTCATCAGAGACTACTGTTCTCTGAGGAGACTGGAAGCTCCTCCAATCCAGCCCCTGGTGTGAGACTTAGAGAGCTCGTTAGAGGCCATAGCAACTTTCTACTTGCTTACTTTCAGTGAAAAGATTTTTAGAAAACCTTCTTTCATTATAAATTTAATATTCACGTGAACTGAAACAAATCAGAAGGTAAAAATATATATAAATAACACCTTAATTGTGTAATGAAGTTAGTTATTTGGTGGTGAAAGCACATTTCATAAACACAGCATGTATGAGATTGTAAAACATGACAGTGATCTCCAAGGTATAATACTTCTTTTTAATTTAACATGTTATTTTTATTATTTCAGGATATCTTATTGTATACTTTGCCTCACTCCACAAGGCTTTTAAGTTAGCAGAAAAGTTTTTGATTTTAGAGTCTAATTTTTGTGATCTAGGGTCAGAATTTGGAGCTCAGAACATTCCTGTGTGAACAATAACTAGTAATATTTCTCTAAGAATAGCTATATCATTTTTGTGCTATAGTTCTTCTGGTACATTTATTTCTGGGTTTTCTGTCAGGTATAATTTTTCTTTCTAGTACTGGAGAGGCTAACTTAGGATGACATGGCATGTCCAGCCCATGTGAGAGCCAGGCAGTGCTGCTCTCTGAAGCAGATAGGAGAGAATTCCAGTGCTCTTTTGCCATGTTGTGTACATGTTGTTTCCTATTTTAGGAAGATGAGACTAAGCCAGAAGACTGTATACCAGATGTACCAGGCAACGAACATGCCAGGGAATTTCTGGCTCATGCACCAACTAAAGGACTTTGGATGCCCCTGGGGAAAGAAGTCAAAGTTATGCAGTGTGAGTATGGGAGAGTTTCAGGTAACACTCCTCAATTCACACAAGTTACATACCACAACTTAACAAAGCGTATTTACTTTTTTTTTTTTTTCTCACCAAGCCCTGTTAAGCCAAGGCATGATCTCTGTTTCATAGTTAAGGAAGCCGACCTGCATACGTTAGTGAGTATCCGAGGTAAGAGGCAGAGCAGGGCTTTGACTCCAGGGCTTCTGACTCCCAAGGGCAGTGGTTGCCCACAGGACCTTAGCTGCCTTTGGAGTACACTCCTTGGTAATATTCAAGTAACAGAAAGGATATTCCGTTATAGAAATGCCACGAGAGACAAGGGGTGCATTGGAGGGCCGGTCCCTTTGGGTCTTGCCTCAGTCACTCGCCTGCCATCAGTAGTGTTAAGGTTTCATCCATGTGACCTGAGCGGAGCTACGACCACAGAGAGGGAGGAGGAGTGCTGTGTGTGCACGCCCCCACCCCACCAGAGCCACAACACTTTCATCCAGCTTAAGTGGTATTTGGTATTTGAAGAAAGGGTACTGCTGCCTTTTAAAGACACTTGTTTGTACAAAGATTCTTCATGCACATAATTAAAATAGCAGTTCCTAGTCCCTTTGCCCCATTCACCTCACCCTGAAGTGGTAAACATGTAAACCTCTTTTAAGAAGATTATTTGGGGGAGCACCTGGCTGGCTTAGTCAAGGGAACAAGGGACTCTTGATCTCAGGGTTGTGAGTTCCAGATCCACATGGGGTATAGAAATTACCTAAATAAAACTTGAGAAAAACAGTATTTTGAAGTTTATCTCCATGTATCTAAATTATATTCCTGCTTCTTGATTTTTCAGGTTTCTTCATTATCTGTTGACTTCTTACTATAGAAGACTTTTTTTTTCTTTTTGAGACAGAAAGAGAAGGTGCGGGTGAGAGGCAGAGAAAGAGGGAGGGAGAGAAAGTGGGGCTCACCTGAAGTGGGACTCAAGCTCACCTAATGTGGGGCTAGAACTCAACCGATGAGCTTCCTAGAATAATTTTCTAATTTCTGATCTTTTCTGTCCTATTTTTGTTTTCTGCTTTCTAGACTATTTCATCAACATATCTGCCAATCCTTCCATTAAGATTTTTATTTCAATTCCAAAAGCTCTCTTTTCTTCTATGATTTTTTATTCTGTTGTTACAATATGTTCTCTAAGGATGTTAATTTTTTCTTCTGCTTATTATGTTTTTATTTCTTCCAAATTGGTGTTTTCTATTTTTTCGTCCTTTCATTTATGAAGAGGCTCTCAGGTGACTTAAACAACAGAAATTTATTGTCTCACAGTTCTGGAGGCTATCAGCCTGCAGTCAGGGTGTGAGCAGTGTTGATTCCTTCTGAGGGCTGTGAGGGAAGCATCTGTCCCAGGCCTCTCTAAAGATCCTGTCTCACAATGAGGTCACATTCTGAGGTACAAGGGGTTAGAACCTTCAACATAATGGGGGGACAGGGTGGAGGAAGCAACACAGTTCACGCCATAACACACTATTTAAAAAATCACACTTTGCTTTTAGCACAGGATTGCTTAGTAACTACTTGGCTCATTTCTTTTTATTTGTTTTATTTTATATTTGAGAGAAAGAGAAAGAGACAGAGCGTGAGCAGGGGAGGAGCAGAGAGACAGAGATAGAATCTGAAGCAGGCTCCAGGCTTCAAGCTGTCAGCACAGAGCCTGTCCCGGGGGTCGAACTCATGGGCAGTGAGATCATGACCTGAGCCACAGTCGACACAACCAACTGAGCCACCCAGGCACCCCTACCTGGCTCATTTCTAAAACCCAAGATTAAAGGATGCTTGAAGAAGCAATTGTTTTCTCTCAATTTTCTGGTATCTTACATGGTTATCACTAATTGCATTTGCTTTGGAAATTAGAATCTAATGAAGAATATCTTTAGTATGATTTAATGATACTTTATCTTAATTAAGTAAAACTGCATTATCTTACAGAAATATATCCCTTTTCTTTGTTTTAGGTTGGCGTTGTAAACGGTATGGTCACCGAACAGGCGACAAAGAATGCCCTTTCTTTATCAAAGGCAACCAAAAGTTAGAACAGTTCAGAGTAGTAAGTAAAACTCTTGAGTTTCAATTTACGTTTACCAGAGATGGAGAATGGCAGTGACTGAGACAGTTACCAGTGAACTGAAGGTTAACATGAAATATATTCCCAGAGCCTTTTGGCCAAAGTATCTAGTGTTAACTACATCTCTATTAAACTGAATTTGTGTGATAGATTAGTTCATTAACAAAAAAATTAACTTTTGTTATTTGCTTATGCCTTGGGAACACTGATTTCTTTTTCTGAAAGACATTGTTATGTATTCAGTCACTTTTTAATTACTATATTTAAAAAGTCTTGTTTCATAACTAAAATGATCACTCTAGTTTCCCAGTCTTTGTCTAAAGATTAAATATCTTCCTATTATAAAGTAGAAGTATGTGTATAAATGATATAGCCTCTTTACATGACAGTAAAATCGATGTCATTTCCCCACTTTTTTTTTTTTAATTTATTTATTTTTGAAAGACAGAGAGTGACAAAGTCTGAGCAGGGGAGGGGCAGAGAGAGAGGGAGACACAGAATCCAAAGCAGGCTCCAGGCTCTGAGGTGTCAGCACAGAGCCCAATGCGGGGCTCAAACTCATGAACCATGAGATCATGACCTGAGCTGAAGTTGGACATTTAACTGACTGAGCCACTCAGGTGTCCCTTCCCCACTTTAACACTCACCTGCAACAATTGTTAATTCACCATTCAGTCAGTTTCAGTCAGTTCAACTGTGCTGTTATCAGATAGATTGGGATTATCACCGTATATCAAACTGGGGTCCACAAACATTTGCTAGGGATTTTAAGACATTTAAAACTTGTGCTTTCATTTTAAAAATTGGAAGAAAATTTTCTGGATAAATCAATGCTACCTAGAACAGCAATTTTTACAGTTCCTGTAACAGATAAATTGGTCGTAACTTTCAAAAAAATTAATAAATTCATATATTTTTAATTCAGAAACCCAAATTCTAAGAATAGATCCTAAGGGTATAACAAAAATCAATATATACAAATTCTTATTAATGTATAGGGGATTATTTAGAATTATTTATATGACTGAAAAATAGAGTAAAGAAAAATAAGAAACAACTGCAGTGGCCAGCACATCAACATAACTGCTGTAACAGACAAGCCATACAGCTTTTAAGAATCATGTTTTAGAAGAATGTGTAGTATCATAGGAATATGCTCATGAAAACATAAATGAAAAAGATAGGGAACCTGACTGGCTCAGTTGGAAAAGCGTGCGACTCTTGATCTTAGGGTTGTAGCTTTGAGCCCCACATTGGGTGTAAAGATTACTTAAAAATAAAATCTAAAAGTAAGTGAAAAAGAGAATAGAGTTGTACATATAATTTTTTGTAAATTATGATTGATGACTGGAACAACCACACTAAAATGTTAACAGTGGATATCTCTGGATGGACAAATACAGACATTTTTAGTGTTTTATCTTTAATATGTAAAATTTTTACTAAACATTTTTAAAGATAATTGACATGCCACAAAATTCAGTGTATGTGTAGTCATATTCTAAGTAAGTTATTTTAAATTATACAAATGTTACAAGAATACATTTGCATTATTTAACAAAATTGACATGTTACATTAGGGCTTTTCACAATTGATTTTTCAAGTCCAATATTGCCTCTCTATAGAGCAAATATGCATTAAGTAGCTTGATGAGTATACTTCCACAATTCTTTTTGGGCATATACATATGTTTTTGTGCCCCTGTAAATGAATCATTCTTACATATCATTTTCCAACTTATTTTGTTTAATATCTCTTGATCATCTGTCCACATAGAATTACCTCAATACTTCTAACCTTGAGTAGTATTTAACAATGATTCTGCAATGATTTATATCCTTATTAATAAGGCTATTCAGATTATATTTTATCAAATTATATTTGTATAATTGGAAAATCTTTTTTGAAACTTCCATGAGTTTGAAGTGATGGTGACCCTTAAAGAAGGATTAGAACATTTTCAATATAAAATTACACCAAACGGGAAAAAAAACTGGTTTCAATGAAATATGGATTTAATTTTACTTTAACAGTCCATGAAGCCCTAATCCAACCTTACCCTTCTCTAACCCTCAAGGCACATGAAGATCCCATGTATGACATCATACGAGAGAATAAAAGACATGAAAAGGACATAAGGTAAGGTGGTCCTGGTGATAACAATACACTCTTATATAAAGTTGGAAGCACCCATTCTGTTAGTAGATGAGTGGTTTGGCAAATATGGTACTTTAATTTATTTGTGAAATATGTGGAAGTCAGGAGTGATCACTGGAAAGGCCAGCGTGTGGGAAATGAGCAGGCCAACCTTGTTCTATCTAGGTTAGTTTAAAGCAGTGGCCTTGGCCCAGCCTGCTCATACCACTGATAGTTGATGTTGGCAACCATAGTTTAGTTTATCTTCTCCAGTGTCTTGAAGGATCTGAACTATTGTCAAAAATTATCCTTAGACATGAACAAAGATAGGGTGAAGAAACGGGAGAGTTTGTTCTTCTCCGACCGGTGACACTGAGTAATAATTGTTTTGAGGAAGTAGATTACTTGAGCAGTTGGGGGCGGTGAGTAAGGAATGTAGGCATCTGTTAGAAGTTATGTAGTAAGGACTTGAGAAACATGCAGAAATATTTAGGACAATGAAAAGAATACAGAATGGCTTGTACACTGGTTACAGTCCTGTCAGATAAGCATGGATGTGGACAAGAACGGGGAAGACATGCACAAATAAAAATAAGTACCGTCTTTAGCAAGGTGGTTATTCATGACATTTTTTGTCCTCACTGCTGCTCTTATATCATCTTTAGCTGCAATTTTTTTTAAGTTAAATATGGTTCTTTGGTCAAACTTCTATGTTTAGGATACAGCAGTTAAAACAGTTACTGGAGGATTCCACCTCCGATGAAGATGGGAGCAGCTCCAGCTCCTCAGAATGTAAAGAGAAACACAAGAAAAAGAAGAAGAAAGAAAAGCATAAGAAAAGGAAAAAAGAAAAGAAGAAGAAGAAAAAACGAAAGCATAAGTCTTCCAAGTCGAATGAGAGTTCAGACTCAGACTGACAAGGACTTGACTTATTCCACATTCTCTTCTCAAAAATCAGACACTGTGGTCTCAGACCAGAGGGTGTGGAATCGGGGAGGACTCAGAGACCCCGAGAGAGCAGGGCATTCGGTGTCACGCATGTGAATTCTCACTGCCTTGTGGCGAAGACGTGACCCCCATAGGGTGAGTTGTATCTTCCCAGGCGCTGGCTCTGGAGAGCAGCTGATTTCAGGCAGGAAAGCTTTGTTCATTGTCTTCCTCCCACTGATCCTGCAGTTTGTGATTCCTTCGAGCTGCCTCTGCTAGGGGGGCTGGACTGAAGGAATGAGTCTCTGAGGAAGCTCCAGGTGCTGCTGCAGCCTTCCCCTCCCCTGGGCGAGTTCCCAGAATTCCCAGAGACTCCAGGCATGGCTTTTCTCTGTTGTCAAGGATAATAAAAGTTCATTATTTATTTTTTAAATGTAATTATTTTTTATTTCTGAATAATGCATGCATATGCTCCAAATGTAAAAGGTACATAAGGTTTTTAATTGTGAGAATTCTTCCTTCTTTTCTCCCCCAGCTACCCATTTCCCTTCCCCAAAGGCTACCAGTTTTACCAGGTTCTTGTTTAGTCTTCCAGAAATATTTTATATGTCACAAATATAGGGGTTTTTTTTACACAAATGACATACACACTCATCTGTACATTTTTTTCACAGTATAAAATGGGTTATTTTAATATCAAGTACATTTGGCATTGCTGCACCATAACGTGTGTGTATAATCATCTGAGATGGTTTGTTAATTGATGAGGAGAGGTTCCTGGAACAGCAATGAAAAATCTTGTGCGGCTACATTGTATTTCACTTGCTTAAATCTTACGGAGTCCTGAGATTTTTCCCACAGTCATTGAATCATAAAGTTTTTAAGAATATAGGGGAATTATTATATGGGGTCAGCTACCCACATCCCAAAATACATCCCACACTTCTTCATCCTCCTGTTGGTTAAGCACAGCCTACCTGTGCTCTTCTGTCTTTGCGCCACAGCAAAAGCAGCTCAGCCCATCAGGGTGGTGCCTGCAGCCAAGGGAGAGTAAGTCTTGTTTTTTACCGAGCCATATGGAGATAGAGCCTGCTCACAGGTGTCCCTTCCTCTTCAGCAGGGGCTGTTGCTGTTTTCAGGGCCCCAGTCCTCTTCTCTTCTCCCATTTCTGAGTCATTCCCTGGGGATTGACAACAGCCAATCCAGTCCCAGAATGGACCCATTTCCTACTCATCAATAAATGTTCCCAGTCTTGGCCTTGGAATCTCAGTACCTTGTGTACTTCAGTAACACATTGGTCCAGATTGGAATCAGCAGGCTAAGGCTTGTTATTTCTGAAAATTCTAAGGCCAGTTAACTCAGACATCCTTTACATTTATCCTTGGCATCCTAGGTCAGCATGCAGAACACAGGCCATTTGTCCTCTCCCTGTTATGCCTTAGTGTTTCCTACTAGTCTCATACTCTTCTCTTCTTCTAGGAATTTCTTACTGTCCCTCTGGAATCCTATTCACAATAAAAGCATTCTTAAACAATATGAAAAACTACATCAATGATTCTCAAGCCTTGGGGCATCAATACCTACTACAGTGCTTGTTAAAACACAGATTCCTGTGCCCCCAGACTTCCAGAATTTCTAATTCAGTAGGTTTGTGGTAAACCTGGGAATTTTCCTAACAAGACCCCAAATGATGCTAACATTGCTGGTCTGAGAACCACACTTGGGGAACCACTACTCTGTATCCTTAACCTCTTAATGAGCCTTTGTCCACTTCTTGCTATAACTGGAAGTCTGGCCATTCCCTACAGCCCTGCAAGGTAACTGCTGTCTCTACTCCTTCACTCTGGTTTTTTCTGGCTTTTGTTTCTGGCCTAGGTCCCAGAGTCCATCACTTAAGCCTGTCATCTCCCTGACCTGTGGTCCTTTTGCCCAGCTTTCACAGAAAGACCTTAAACCTCTTCTGCATCTACACCCAGACTACTAGAGAAAAATCACACAGCTGTGTAGATTGGTACCCCCACAAATTCATCATCTCCAAACTCCACTGAGCCCATAAAGCAGACTAGCAAACCAAAAATGTGTTAGTCACCTACTCAAACCTTTATTTTCAAGCATCCACCTTCAAAGGAACATTTTCCACTCCTATCCAGGAAGGCATTACAAGCCCTCAGACCTCCCTTCACCAAGACGTCCTACCAATCCATCATCAGTTGTGGTAGACAAAATTCTAAAATGGTCCCAACATTTCTCCCCACTGATCTCCACGACTGTTAATATGATGAATTTTACATTCATGATTAGATTATTTTACAAGCACAAGGAAAGGGACGTTATCTGGATGTTCCTAAACAAATAAGAACAGCCAGAGTTTTCTCTGGCTGATAGTAATATAGGAACTCAGATTCCATTCCTTTGTATCATTGCTGATTTAAAGATGACAGGACTACTGGGGGCTACAAGGTGAGGAATGCAGCAGACACTAATTGGAGGCCCCTGACCAACACCAGCAAGGAAATGGCGAACTCTGTCCTACCGCCAAAGGAAAGAATCTTTACCCAGGGCCTCCAGATAGGAGGCCAACCCTGCTGACATCTTGATTTTGGTCTTGTGGGACACTAAGCAGAAAACCCAGTAGAGTCTGCTCAGACTTATGATCCAGAGAACTGTAAGATAATACATGTTTGAAGCCATTAAGTTTGTGGCAATTTGTTATGCAGCAATAGAAAACAATACAGTGGTTTAATCAAGTTTCTCTTCCTGTCAGGCCAGCCTCCACCTGTGCTCTGGACCCCGGCTCTCAGCCAGCAGTAGAGGGCAGTGATTAAGAGTACTGGCTCTGGATCCAGACTGCCTGGTTTTGAATCCCAGCTGCACCATCCGTGAGCTATCAGACCATGCAAGTTGCCTGATTTCTCTGTGCCACCATTTCCTTGACAGATAATATATACCTCACAGAATCATCAAGAATTAAGTGACCTGATACTTGTAAAGCATTAGAACAGTTTGGAACATTTCAGTGCTAAATGATGTTAGTTGTTCCTGCTGCTACTTACGCTACGATCATTACCTATTCCTGCTCCCTCTGGGATCTTCCTCCTTTCCCATCACACTCTTGTTTCAGACTCTTTCTTCCTTGCAACTTCTATTGCCACTAGCATTTGAAAGCTGTTATAAATTATAAAAGCAGGGGTGTCTAGCTGGCTCAGTAGAGCATGTGACCCTTGATGCCAGGGTCTTGAGTTCAAGCCCTACGTTGGGCATGGAGTCTACTTAAGAAAAATTTAATAAAATTATAAAAGTAACACATACTCATAAAAAGTTCCCAATTCAGAGTCATTACAGAGTAATAAGTGAAACAAGAGTCTATCTACTTAAAATGGTAGAGCCTTCAAGGTCTTTTTAAAAATACACTACCAGGGGCACCTGGGTGGCTCAGCTGGCTAAGCTTCCAACTTCCGTTCAGGTCATCATCTCTAGTTCGTGAGTTTGAGCCCCGCATTGGGCTCTGTGTTGGCGGCTCGGAGCCTGGAGCCTGGAGCCTGCTTCGGATTCTGTGTCTCCTTCTCTCTCTGCCCCTCCCCTGCCCGCATTCTGTCTCTCTCTCTCTGTCAAAAATAAACAAACGTTAAAAAAAATTTTTTTAAATACACTACCAAACACAGTCACAGTTTTTTAAATTAATTTTATATAACTGAGTAACACTATGAATACTATTTAATGACTTCGTCTCACTATATCTTGGCAGTCTTACTGCTTGCTACAAGCTTTAAATGGCCACAAAATTCCTGGTTGGAATGCACCATATAACCATTTAACCATTCTTTGTGCAGTACAGTTGTTTCCTATTTATCTTCTGTGATATGGTGATTTATGAGAAATGTATTTGGTCATTGTGGAGGAAGAATGTTCTCTGCCCTTCAAGGTTCTTATAGCTGGACTAAGAATCAAATTGACATGAGACAGATTAACAAGAGGAGATCAAATATAGTTTCCTACATATGAAATTCCAAGGACAGTGAAGCAATATAATAAGCTAACGAGAGGGGTAGGGGGCTGAGCAAGACGTTAGCAGGGAGATGAGAGATGTTTAGAAAACAAAAGTGGCCCTATTATATAAATAAATATCTTAGAAAAAGAGGAATCTCTGTTAATAATTCTCTTCATGGTACAGGCAGGCAGTTGAGGGGGAGGTAAAGAGCTTTTCCTGAATTATCTGGGTTTTGATTGCTTTTAATTCAAAATAACATTCATGTCAAAGTGGCCCATCTTGGGGTAGCCTGGCCTTGGCCCCTACATGGTCATTCAGATGACCAAAATATATTTCTCATGTACATTTTGTCTTTATCTACAGTTTCTGGCTCATCTCTCTAAAACACTTGGAATTTCATGAGTGATAAAAGCAATAAGGCCTTTTTTTTTTTTTTTTAAGTATTTGATCTCCTATCCCCAGATCCTGAAATCACTTCAGAACCATAAAAGCAAAAACGGGTATTTTGTTACTCATAATAAGCCCCTTTCCACCACCACTAGATTTATGTTAATGAGGTGAATTTTGGAAAGCACCTACAGATGGGGACTGGTTGCCAGAGGAACCAACCATGAACAGCAAAGGGAATTTTCAGTCCCACCCCCTGATTTCAGAGGAGGGTAAAATGTCCAGAGGTTGAATTAATCACCAATGGCCAATGATTTAATCATGCCCATGTAATATGGAGCTTCTCATATGGTTTGGAGAGCTTCCAGGTGGGTCCGCACATGTAAGTCCTGCTAGAGAGGCACACCTGCATAGGGCATAGAAGCTCCTCACCCCTTCCCACATACTTTGCACTAAGCACCTGTTCTATCTGGCTATTCCTGACTTACATCCTTTTATAATAAACTAATAATCTAGTAAGTAAAATATTTGTGTGTGTTCTCTGAGCTGCTCTAAGCAAATTAACCAATCCAAGGCAGGTGGCATTGGAACCTCCAACCTATAGCAGAAGCACAGGGCTTATAAGTGGCATTTGAAGATGGGCGGGGCAGTCTTGTTGGATTGAGCCCTTATCCTGTGGAATCTGATACTCTTTCCAGGTATTAGTATGAGAATTTAGTTAAGTTGTAGGATACCCTGCTGGTGTCACAAGAATTCCTTGAATGTGTGGGGAAACACACACACACACACACACACACATTGGAATTGGTTCCAAAACCTTTCAATTTGCTACTAACACTGTAATGAAAATGTAGGAGTAAATATCTTAGTGTACATGTGCAAGTATTTGAATAGAATAGCTCATTCATAGTAGAAATATTTTAATTTTCACAGGTACTACCAAATTGCCCTCCAAGAAAGTCTATACCAATTTTTACAACCTCTTACCTTGTCTAAAGGGGCCCATTTCACTGCCCAAGTAACCTCAAGTTTCCTTCATCTCTTGAAAAAAAAGTTCCCCCTTTGATCCCATATCTCTGTCTAGCTCTTTCCTCTCCTTTATAGCAGGGTTTTGTTTTGTTTTGTTTTGTTTTGTTTTGAAACAAAATATTTGAAGTACTCTACACCCAATGTGGAGCTCAAACTCACAACCCTGATATTAAGAGTTGCATGCTCTACTAACTGAGCCAGCCAGGCACACTAGAGCAGGGTTTTTGAACCTTGGCCCTGTTTATTTCAGGGACTAAATCTTACTTGTGGGGGTCTATTCTGCACATCATAGAATATTCACCAGCATCCCTGGAATCTATCCACTAGATGCCACTAGCACTATCACCCTCAGTTGTGACAACCAAAAATATCTACATACAAAAGAATAAAACTAGACCCTTACACCACACACAAAAATCAACTCAAAATGGAGTAAATATTTAAATATTAAGACCTGAGGGGCACCTAGCTGGCTCTTGATCTTGGGGTTGTGAGTTCAAGCCCCATATTAGACACAGAGTTTACTTTAAAAAAAATAAAATAATAATAATAATAATAATAATAGATAAATGATGTTAAGACCTGAAGCTTTACAACTCCTATAAAAAAACATAGGAGGGATGAGAGGGGCCAAGATGGCAGAGCAACATGGAAGTTCTCAGCCTCTCTCATCCCTGAAATGCAACTAGAGTAGCACCAAACCATTTTGCATACCTAGGAAATTGGTCTGAGAATTAACACAACAATCTGCATAACTTGAGCCACAGAACTTGGCAGGTACTTGGTGTGAAGAGGTGAACTAGGGGAGAGAGAAACCACACGGGGTAGGGAGCTGTTTTTGTAGAGAATAGAGAAGGGGAGGGGAAAGAGTGCAGGAAAACACTCCCCTCGAAAGTAGCTGGAGAGAAGGAGTGAAACGCAAGGGTCTGAACAAGAATCTGTTCCCCAAAACCATTGTCTGGGAGAAAGGAGAGGATTTCAATACCATTAGGACTCTATAAACAGGAGCTCAGAGTAGGAAATTCCAGGGCTCAATACCTGGTGATGCTCTGGTGGGGAGGAAGGGTGAGTCCCCAGGAGCAGGCAGCTAGGTCTAAGGGGTCTGTGGGCCAACACAGGGAAAAGCAGTTCCCCTGCTTGGAGGACATTGGTAGAGGCCATACGGCCTCCCTAGAACCAAAGGTCCCAGCAGACCCCAGAGAGCAGCCATGTTTGCTGGTACTGGGGCAGACACCAGAGCGCAGTGAAACCTGACACAGGCTGTGTGTTGTGGTTTGCCAAAATCTCAGAACTTCTGCCGCAGTGCGATGGCACAAACATTCCCTGGGGCAAGCCAGCACCCACCATTGCTCAGTAAGACCCTCCCCCAGAGGGTAAGAGTGAGGCCAAGCCACAGGGTTCTCAGAAGTGAGGGCTTTGGAAACACAGCACCACCTGAGATAAGATTAAGGAGGGAGGTGCCACGTGGCAGGCTGACAGCTTGGACATAGTGTAGAAGCAGGGAGTGGAAAGAAGCCTGAGACAAAGGAGGGGTACTTGATTGTGGGTTGGTGAGAGCACAGAGATCCAGTGCCAGAAACTAGGAAGCCGGGTGACACCATTTTCACATCTTCCACACATGCACATACATGCGCACTGCACACCACACTGATCTACCCTAGCTAAGCAGGACCACCTAGTGGAGAACAGAGCTATTACACCAAGTGCACCCTTGTAGCACATGTCCTATAGGACCACGAGTCTCTCCACCTGCTTAATGGTGGACTATAAAGTGCTTCATATTCATAGTTTAAGTTCCAGGGAAAACTGGAGGTAACTTCATTTGGGTTTTATTCTGTTTGCTGGTCCATCTATTCATTTTTTTTTCTTTCTCCTTTCTTTTCTTTTTCTCAGATACAGAAAGGAAAATTTATTTTTATTTTCCTTTCTTTTTTAAAAAAAGTTTTAATTCTTTTTACTATGTTTATTTTTTTGTAAATTTTTATGCAATTTCACTTTCTTCATTTCATTCTATTTTATTATACACATTTTTTAAATTTTTAAACTTTTTACTTCTTTTTCTTTTTGTTCCCTTTTATCTCTATTCTATCAAGATTCTTTCAACAACCAGGCCAAAACACATGTAGGATCTAGCTTCATTTGGTTTTTTTCGTATGTGTGTGTTGTTTTTAAATTTTTTAACTTTTCTTATTTTATTGATTCTTTTTCTTCCTACAAAATGACAAAATGGAGAAATTCACCTCAAAAGAAAGAACAGGAAACTTAATCACAGACATAAGATGTCTGAAATAGAACTTAGAACCACATAATAAGAATACTAGCTGGGGTTGAAGAAAGCATAGAACCCCTTTCTGCAGAGATAAAAAAAGTAGAATCTAATGAGGACAAAATTAAAAATGCCAAAACCGAGATGCAATCTCAAATGGATGCCACAGTGGCAAGGATGGACAAAGCAGAGCAGTGAATCAGCGATACAGAAGACAAAATTATGAAGAATAATGAAGCAGAAAAAAAAGAGGGAAACTAAGGCAAAAGCATGATATAAGAATTAGAGACTCAATGACTTATTAAAAAGGACTAACATCCGAATCATAGGAGTCCCAGAAGATGAAGAGAGAGAGAAAGGGGTAGAAGGTTTAAGTGAGCAAGTTATAGTGAAAAATGTTCCTAACCTGGAGAATGACACAAACATCAAAATCCAAGAAGCCGAGACAACTCTCATTAGAGTCAACAAAAATCGATCATCAACAGGGCATATCATAATCAAATTCACAAAATACACAGACAAGGAAAGAATTATGAGAGAAGCACGGGGAAAAGAAGTCCTTAACATATAAGGGAAAACATATCAGCTTCACAGAAGACCTACCCACGAAGACATATCAGGTTCACAGCAGACCCACCCACAGAAACTTGGCAGGCCAGAAAGGAGTGGCAGGATACATTCATCGTGATGAATTGGAAAAATATGCAGCCAAGGATTCTTTATCCAGCAAAGCTATCATTCAAAATAGAAGGAGAGATAAAGAATTTCCCAAACAAAGACTAAAGGAGTTCGTGACCACTAAACCAGCCCCACAAGAAATTTTAAGGGGGACTCTCTGAGGAGAGAAAAGAAGGAAAAAAAAAAGATGAAGAGCAACAAAGATTAGAAAGGACTAGAGAACACTACCAGAAACTCCTGACTCTACAGGCAACACAATGGCAATAAATTCATGTATTTCAATACTCAGTCTAAATGTCAATGGACTAAATGCTCCAATCAAAAGACATAGGGTAACAGAATGGATAAGGAAACAAGATCCATCTATATGCTGTTTACTTGAGACCTAAAGTACTTACACAAACTAGATTTTAAAATAAAGACCTAACAAGGATGAAGAAGGGCATTATATCATAATTAAGGGGTCTATCCACCAAGAAGAGCTAACAACTATAAACATTTATGCCCCCAACGTGGAGCCCCAAATATATAAATCAATTAATCACTAACATAAAGAAATTCATTGATAATAATACCATAATAGTAGGGGACTTCAACACCCCACTTACAGCAATGGACAGATCATCTAAGTAGAAAATCAACAAGGAAACAATGGCTTTGAATGACACACTGGCCTGGATAGACTTAACAGATACATTCAGAACATTTCATCCAAAGCAGCAGAAATATACATTCTTCTCAAGTGCACATGGAACATTATCCAGAATAGATCACATACTGGGACACAATCAACCCTCAATAAGTACAAAAAGATCAAGATAATACCATACATATTTTCAGACCACAATGCTATGGAACTTGAGATCAACCACAAGAAAAAAATTGGAAAGATCACCAATACTTGGAGATTAAAGAACATCCTGCTAGGGGAGCCTGTGTGGCTCAATTGGTAAAGCATCCAACTTCAGCTCAGGTCATGATGTCACGATTCATGAATTTGAGCCCCACATCAGGCTCTGTGCCAACAGCTCAGAGCCTGGAGCCTGCTTCAAATTCTGTGTCTCCCCGTCTCTGCCCCTCCCCTGCTCACACTCTGTCTCTCAAAAATGAATAAACATTTTTTTTAAATTTCTTTAAACATCCTACTAAAAAATGAATGGGTTAACCAGGCAATTAAAGAAGAAATTAGAAAATATATGGAAGCCAAAACAATGACACAACAGCCCAAAACCTCTGGGATAAAGCATAGGCAGTCCTAAGAGGGAAGGATATAGCAATCTGGGCCTTCCTGAAGAAGGAAAAGAGGTATCAGATATACAACCTAACCTTACACCTTAAAGAGCTAGAAAAAGAACAGCAAATAAAGCCCCAAACCAGCAAAAGACAGAAAAGAATAAGGTGGGAGCAGAAATCAATGATATTGAAATAAAAAAAAAAAAACAACAGAACATATCGATGAAACCAGGAGCTGGTTCTTTGAAAGAATTAACAAAATTAATAAACCCCTAGCCAGATTTATCAAAAAGAATGAAAGGACACAAATAAATAAAATCAAGAGTGAAAGAGGAGAGATCACAACCAACACTGCAGAAATAAAAACAATAAGAATATTACATGCAATTATATGCCAACAAATAAGGCAATCTGCAAGAAATGGACAAATTCTTAGAAACATATAGACTATCAAAACTGAAACAGGAAGAAATAGAAAATGTGAAGAGACCCATAACCAGTAAAGAAATTGAATCAGTAATCAAAAATCTCCCAACAAACAAGAGTCCAGGGCTGGATGGCTCTCCAGTGGAATTTTACCAAACATTTAAATAAGAGTTAACACCTATTCTTTTGAAGCTGTTTCAAAGAAATAGAAATAGTAGGAAAACTTCCAAACTCATTCTATGAGGCCAGCACTACCTTGATTCCAAAACCAGACAAAAACCCCACTAAAAAGGAGAACTACAGACCAATTTCCCTGATGAACATGGATGCAAAAATTCTCAACAAGATACTAGCCAACAAGATCCAACAGTACGTTAAAAGAATTATACACCACAATCAAGTGGGATTTATACCTAGGATGCAGAGCTGGTTCAATATTTGCAAATCAATCAATGTGATAATCATACTAATAAAAGAAAGGATAAGAACCACATGATCCTCCCAATAGATGCAGAGAAAGCATCTGACAAAATACCGCATCCTTTCTTGATAAAAACTCTTAAGAAAAGTAGGGATAGAAGGATCATACTTCAAGATCATAAAAGCCATATACAAAAGAGCCACCATTAATATCATCCTCACTGGGGAAAAACTGAGACCTTTCCCCCTAAGGTCAGGAACATGACAAGGATGTCCACTCTCACCACTTTTATTCAACATAATGTTGGAAGTCCTAGCCTCAGCAATCAGATAACACAAAGAAATAAAAGCATCTAAATCAGCAAGGAATAAGTCCAAAACACTGCTAGAACTGATCTATGAATTCAGCAAAGTCGCAGGATATAAAATCAATGCACAGAAATCAGTTGCATTCCTATACACCAATAATGAAGCATCAGAAAGAGAAATCAAGGCATCGATCCCATTTACAATTGCAGCAAAAACCATAAAACACCTTGGAATAAACCTAACCAAAGAGGTGAAAAATCTATACACTGAAAACTGTGGAAAGCTTATGAAAGAAATGGAAGAAGACACCCAAAAAAATGAAAAACATTCCATGCTTATGGATTGGAAGTATATTGTTAAAATGTTGACACCACCCAAATAAATTTACATATTTAATGCAATCCCTATAAAAATAACACCAGTGTTGTTCACAGAGTTGGAATAACCCTAAAATTTGTATGGAACCAGAAAAGATTCCAAATAGCCAAAGCAATCCTGAAAAAGAAAACCATAGCTGGAAGCATTACAATCTGGGACTTCAAGATGTATTACAAAGCTGTAATCATCAAGACAGTATGGTCCTGGCACAAAAACAGACACTCAGATCAATGGAACAGAATAGAGAATCCAGAAATAGACCCATCAATGTATGGCCAACTAATCTTTGACAAAGCAGCAAAGAATATCCAATGGAATAAAGACAGTCTCTTCAGCAAATGGTGCTGGGAAAACTGGACATGCAAGAAAATGAACGTGGACCACTTTCTTACACCATACACAAAAATAAACTCAAAATGGATGAAAGGCCTAAACATAAGACAGGAAGCCATCAAAATCCTCAAGGAGAAAGCAGGCAAGAACCTCTTTGACCTCAGCTGCAGCAACTTCACTCAACATGTCTCCAGAGGCAAGTGAAACAAAAGCAAAAATGAACTATTGGTCCAAAATAAAAAGTTTCTGCACAGCGAAGGATTCTGCACAGCGAAGGAATCAGCAAAACTAAAAGGCAACTGACAGAATAGGAAAAGATATTTGCAAATGACATTTCAGACAAAGGGTTAGTATCCAAAATCTATAAAGAACTTATCAAACTCAACACCCAAAGGAACAAATAATCCAGTGAAGAAATGGGCAAAAGACATGAATAGACACTTTTCCAAAGAAGACATCCAGATGGCTAACAGACACATGAAAAAATGCTCATTATCACTCATCATTAGGGAAATGCAAATCAAAACCACAATGAGATACTACCTCACACCTGTCATATGGCTAAAATTAACAATTGAAACAACAATAGATGTTGGTGAGGATGCAGAGTAAAGAGGATCTCTTTTGTACTGCTTTGGGAATGCAAACTGGTGCAACCACTCTGGAAAACAGTATGGAGGTCCCTCAAAAATTAAAAATAGACCTACCCTATGACCAGCAATTGCACCACTATTGATCCAAAAGATATAGGAGTGCTGTTTCGAAGGGGCACATGCATCCAATGTTTATAGAACCGCTATCGACAATAGCCAAAGTATGGAAAGAGCCCAAATGTCCATTAACAGATGAATGGATAAAGAAGATGTGGCATATATATACAATGGAGTATTACTCAGCGATCACAAAGAACTAGAGGGTATTATGCTAAGCAAAATTAGCCAGTCAGAGAAAGACAAGTATCATAGGACCTCACTCATTATGTGGAATTTAAGATACAAAACACATAAACATAAGGGAAGAGAAGCAAAAATAATATAAAAAACAGGGAGAGGGACAAAACATAAGAAGCTCTTAAACAGAGAACAAACAGCGTTGTTCGAGGGGTTTTGAGTGGGGGGATGGGCTAAATGGGCAAGGGGCACTGAGGAGGGCAGTTGTTGGGATGAGGACTGGTCGTTATATGTAGGTGATATATCATGGGATTCTACTCCTGAAATTATTGCAATATATGCTAACTAACTTGAATGTAAATTTAAAAAATACATAAATTAAAAATTAAAATAAAAAAACATAAGAGGGGACCGACCTGGGTGGCTCAGTTGGTTAAGATCCAACTTTGGTCCAGATCATGATCTCACGGTTCATGAGTTTGAGCCCCACATCGGGTTGTGCACTACAGTGTGGAACCTGGAGCCTGCTTTGGATTCTGTGTCTCCCTCTCTCTGCCCCTACCCCACTTGAGCACGCTCTCCTGCTCTCTCTCAAAAATAATAAATGAACATTAAAAAAGAAAAGAAAACATAGGAAAATGGGGCAGTGTGGCTCAGTCAGTTAAGCATCTAACTCTTGATTTCAGCTCAGGTCATGATCTCATGGTTCATGAGACTGAGCTCCATGTCAGGCTCTGTGCTGAACACTGGGTTCTCTATCTCCCTTTCTCTCTCCCCCTCCCTCTTTCTAAATAAATAAACATTAAAAGAAAACAAGAAAATATAGGAAAAATCTTCTTGACATTAGCCTTGACACTGATTTCTTGGATATGACACCTACTACAAGAAAGTTAAGAAAGCTTTTGCACAGTAAAAGCACAATCAACAAAATGCAAACGCAACCTATGGAATGGGAGAAAATATTTACAAGCCATATATCTGATATAGGGTTAATATGCAAATATATAAAGAACTCCTACAACTCAATAGCAAGAAAACAAGCTGATTTTTAAAATAGAAAAAGGAATTAAATAGACATTTCTCCAAAGAATAACCATCAAATACACAAAAACATCACTGTTCAGGGATATGAAATGTAAATCAAAAGCACAGTAAGATATCACCTCACACTTGTTAGGATGGGTATCACCAAAGAAAAAAGATAACAAATGTTGGTGAGGATGTGAAGATAACCATTGTACATTCTTGGTGGCAATGTAAATATGTGAGGCTGCTGCCAAAATCAGTATGGTAGTTCCTCAAAAACTTAAAAACAGAACTACTATATGATGCAATGATCCAATTTCTAAGTATATATCCAAAGGTAGTAGATTCAGGATCTCGAAGAGGAACTACACTCCCATGTTCACTGCAGCATTATTCACAATAGCCAAGACATGCAGACAACAAAAATGTCCATCAACAGATAAATGGATAAATCCAATGTAGTATTATTCAGCCACAAAATAGAGGAAAATCCTAAAAATTATGACAACATGGATGAAACAGGAGGACTTTATGCTCACTGAAGCCAGACAAAGACGACAAATACATGACGACAAAATACCTCTTACATGATGAATCTAAAATAGTCAAACCCATAGAAACTAAAGGGTAGAATGGTGGTTCCTAGGGGCTTGAGAGAGAGAGAAAAGGAAGGTATTAGTCAAAGAGTAAAAAGTTTTAGTTATATAAGATAAATAAGTCCTAGAAATTGACTTCATTGCATAGAATAAATACTATATCATATAAAGTTTTATGAAGGAAGATATTTTTCTTAATGTTTATTTATTTTTGACAGAGAGACAGAGCATGAGCAGGGGAGGGGCAGAGAGAGAGGGAGACGCAGAATCCAAAGCAGGCTCCAGGCTCTGAGCTGTTAACACAGAGCCCGACATGGGGCTTGAACTCACGGACCGTGATATCATGATATGAGCTGAAGTTGGACACTTAATCAACTGAGCCATCCAGACATCCCTAGATCTTATGTTCTTAACACAATTATATGTATATATAAAGAAAATAGGAAACTTTTGAAGGCTTATGGCATAGATCGTGGGGAATATTTTATATTTTCACAGGTATATACTTACCTCCAAACTCATCAAGTTGTATACCAATGTAAAGTTTTTTGTATACCAATCATACCTCAATAAAATGGCTTAATAATAAAACCTTTGGAAACACCTTCAGTTGGTAGTCACTGCTTGAGCAGTCTCTTGAAAGAATTGCCTATACAGTTGACCCTTGAATAAGATGGGTTTGAATTCTGTGGGTCCACTTATATAGTTTTTCAATAAACACAGTACTGTAAATGCATTTTCTCTTCCCTATGATTTTCTTAACACTTAAGCTTGTCTTACTGTAATATAGTATATAGTACATACAACATAAAATATGTTAATTATGTTATCTGTTACAGCTTCCAATCAACAGTAGGCTATTAGTAGTTAAGTCTGGGGGGGAGTTAAATTATACTCAGATTTTTTACTGCAAAGGGGGTTGGCACCCCAACCTCTGTTTTGTTCTAAATCAATTGTATTTTCTGTCTTTATGTACTTTTCTTTTTTCCTTACCCATTGTAATCTTGGATGTACTTCTTAGATTAGTCCACCTGGACTTCCATAACAAAATATCAAGGAATGGGTGTCCTAAACAGCAGAAACTTATCTTCTCACTCTAGAGGCTATAATTTCCACATGAAAGTGCCAGCAGATTGATTTCTGGTAAAATGACTCTTTCTGACTTGTAAACAGCCACCTTCTGAGCCTTCACTTGGCCTTTCCTCTATGCCCACATGGGAAGAGCACTCTGCTATGTCTTGCTCTTTTATAAGAACAGTTCTACTGGATCAGGCACCCAGTCTTATGGTCTCATTTAACCTTAATCACTCCCTTAAAGGTCCTATTCTCCAAATGTAGTCACACTGGGAGTTAGGACTTCAATATATGAAGCTTGGTATACAATTCAGTACAAAACATCCCTGGAAGTTCTCTTGCTAGGACCATCAGTGTTGCCATGGTTATCAAATCTAGCAAATCCTAATCCTTAGTATTTGACACTGTTGACCACTTTTTCATGAAAGATCCTTAGCAACAGACTTCATAACATTTTCCAGATGCTCTAACCTATCTCATTGGCTGCTCCTGCTTCCTCTCCCATGTAACTCTTGGCCTCAGTCCTTTAAATATCAATATTTCTCATAGTTCTGACTGAGACCTTCTCTACACTCTTCTGTGTCCTCATTGATTTTTATGGCTTAAATTATCAATACTCTGATGATGACAGCCTTGAACACTCTCCTTAGCCCTAGACTTTTTCACTTAGAATCCTGTGGGCATTCCACGATTCTATCCTGCTCTCAAGCAGGATAGCCATCCACATTTTTTTTTTTTTTACTCTAAAAATGGTGCCACCAGCCACCTCAGTTCTGAGTCAGAAGCCTAGCCAGATCTCTCTCAGAAGCCCTCAGCTGCTCTTCCTGCGTGCTTCTCAATACCCAAGGCACCTATCACACTCTAAGGTGACTATTTCCTTCCCTGACTGACCAGTAATCTGGAAGCTTCTTGAGGATACAGACCATGTTCCCTGTTACATCCTCCGCCTCCAATACACTGAACAACAAATTGGTGTTCAATACAATTTTATTGAATGGGTCGATTCTCCAGCTGGAACATGATTTGGAAGTACCAGTAGATGCCACACGGCACCACTTGTATCTATCCACTCAAGAACCCCAGTACCAACTCCACCCATGGTGTCAGAAGGTGGAGGAGGGACAGTAAATTACCCACCCAAACTGAGAAAGTACTCTGAAACCAAACAACAAAGAAAGCAACTCCATGCAGTTTACAGAGTTTTATTTAAGGTGACTTACTGACATGGGATCAAGAAAGAAATGATCCAGGGAGCTACACAACTACTCTCCACAAAGTCCAGACCTCAGTCCACAGATTTTATAGTGTGGGCGGATGTATAGAGGGCACTGTAGTGAGGTCAAAGGCTCTAACATGTAGCAGACCTCATGATGCAATCTATGTGCTGGGGGGAGGGGTATAGAAAACTTATCTCGGGGCACCTGAGTGGCTCAGTCTGTTAGACATCCGACTTCGGCTCAGGTCATGATCTCACAGTTTGTGAGTTGAAGCCCCACGTCGGGCTCTGTGCTGACAGCTTGGAGCCTGGAGCCTGCTTCAGACACTGTGTCTCCCTCACTCTCCCCTTCTCCACTCACACTCTGTCACTCTGTCTCTCAAAAATGAATAAACATTACAAAAAATTTTTAAAAACTGTTATCTCTACTAGTTATTTAAAAAATTAACTTCTTAATGGGGATATGCCCTAGAGGATATAGCAATTATCAATGGCACAAAACATGTATGCCATGGTTCTAAGGTGCAACAAGTACAGCAGTTATTATACTTCATGTGTAATGTCAGGAAAGAGGTAACAGCACATTGGGTATACAAGCAGAGAACCTTATCCAGCCATGGGTGGGTATATAGGCCAGAGCTGGAGTTAAAGCAGTCCTGAGCTGGAAATTATGCAAACACATATACCTTTACATAAACTGCCCTTGGAAAACTACCTTTTGCTTGCCTCGACTATGATATCTACAGAAGGTTAGTATAAGGAGTTACAAATACAGGAAGTACATGTTCATAGACTTTACCTTAGAGACAACACTGGATGGTCCCATCCATGTATCCTCATATATGCCTCTTTGGAGTCATTCTTGGTCACACATCAGTAATCCCACATCTGCAACACCATAAATGCTACCATGCCTTATTCTTTCAAACGTGGGGAATCTTTGGCCATATATATATCTTTTTGATACCTACTCATATTTAACTTGCACCATTTATTGAAAGAATATTGATTACAAGTTACCATCTAGGTCCTATGTTTTAAAAGCATTAAAAAATCATTTCCCTAAAGTTTCCTTTGTTTCAAGGAATACACTGGACGGAACTACAGAACATACTACACCTGGATATACCAATCAGTGGACCTACTATATGCCCGTTCTCCATTTAGACAAAATAAGTAAGGTAAAGTCTCTGTCCTCAGGTAGTTCCTATTTATGGAGAATCCTTTATCTATTTATTCTGTCCTCAGCTCTACCATACTTTTCCCCATATTTAAAAGTCTTTAGAGATTATAAGACAGTAACATGCATGGCAGAAGTATTCATGAATAACTCTATTGTTCGTGTTACCAGTGATGTGGCCATTTTTGGAGGAGAAGAAAATGCTTGAGAATCACACACATAAGCAATTCAATTTATTTGCTATTTTATACCTTTTAATTCTAAAGGATTTACAATGTCACATTTTCTTGTTTCTAGTTATAATAGTTTTATTAGTTCAAATCAAGGGATGATCAGGTTCTAAACTGTCATGGTGATGTCATGTTTACCTCTTCTATGTAGCTGGAACTCAGAAATTTCTTTCCTATGAAATAAAAATGGCATAATACATTTTCTTAAATAGGTTGTATAACAGACTCAAGATATAGTGAGAGTCATTACTAAGGTCTTAACACTCCATTTTTAGGATAAAGCTAAATGTCATGACATTTTTGCTTTTATCAGTCTTTGCTTGATGACCACTGCAATGCAGGAATAGCCCAGTTGAAGAGCCAATAACCGCTTGCTCCCCAATACCCCAGGGATCAGGTGTTGAAGGTATGGCAGGGATACTGAATGCAAGACTCAGTGTGAAGAGAAGCCTGTCATGTCACTAGCCCCTTAAGGGAGAACCTGAACTTCCAGTACCTAACTCTACCAGCTCTAAACTGGGACACTTTGAGTGAAACTACCAAGATAACTTACAAAATCCCACATAATCCAAATAGACTACCATTAACAGCACTAGGAATTAAATGTGGGAAACTGACATAAAAATGACATTCCACAGGGGCACCTGAGTGGCTGGTCACTTAAGCATCTGGCTCTTGATTTCAGCTCAGATCATGATCAAACTGTTCCTGAGATCGAGCCCCACAATGGGCTCTGCGATGATGGTGCAAAGCTTATGTAGGATTCTCTCTGTCCCTCTCTCTCTGCCCCTCCCCTGCTCATGCTCTCTCTCAAAATAAATAAAAATAAATCATTCAAAAAAAAAAAACATTCACAGATTTGAAAGGCTTTGGCTCCAAACTACTCATAAGTAAGGATATATAGATACAGGTCTACTACCTAGTTAGAATGCTGCCATTTTTCACTGCCCTTAAGCTGTGTTAGTTTCAGAGGATAGAACATACACTGAGTATGAAACCCCAAACAAAGCCCTATCGATGAGACATCGAAACTGGACACAATATAGATACCAACCTCTGTACCTGCTGGCTGTTTCCTAAACTTTACAGCATTTACTGTAAACAGTAAACAGCATTCAAATCTGTTTGAACCCTTGTAAGGTACTTTGGTTTTCCTTCTCACAGGTACCTGTGGGAAGAAATGATCCATACATTAAATAACCCAAATTGCTTAAAAGCCAATGGAAAAACATATCAAAAGCACGTCTTTCAAGAAAAACCTATTGTTCAAGATACTATTCTGTATCATTCTACATCCTTTGCCAGAAAAAAAAAATCATTTGGCAAAAACAGCAACAGACATAAGAGAATTCAGCCTGAAAATTACCATCTTGCTGCATAACCAAAAGTAAATTAAAGCTATCTTCTTCAGCGGTGCCTGGGTGGCTCAGTTGGTAAACATCCAACTTCAGCTCAGGTTGTATCTCATGGTTCATGAGTTCGAGCTCCACATCAGGCTCTGTGTTGACAGCTCAGAGCCTGGAGCCTGCTTCAGATTCTGTATGTCCCCCCCCCCGACCCTCCCCTATTTGTACTCTATCTCTCTCTCTCAAAAATAAATACTTTTTTAAAAAGTTGTCTTCTTCACATGGCTGTAATAGGATGGAAAAAACTGATTCTACACACTGATGAGAACTGACAGCAGAGGCAAATGAGACTTTAAGAAGACTAAAGAAAGTAAGATGACTAGTATTGTGGTTTAGAATTTAAAATTTAATCAAATTTTCTGGGGGCCCTTATGCATACCATTCATCTCTTAACTGCTTCATTTCATTTAACACCCCAGATATAATCATTCCCCAGGCTCTACTTTGGGCCTCCCATTCATTTGAGCCCCCTCCCTAAATATACAGTGGTCCAAAGTCCAGCTTCAACCAAGTGTGCATGACTTGCTATTCCAGTCCATCCACTGACAACCACACGGTAAAGCAAAACAACTTCCTTCCCCAAGTTTACCTTTCCAGAGGTTACCACTTTCACTAGGTAGTCAAATTCAAACCCCAGATCTTAGATATAGATCTTTTACTACCATGTGACTTAAGACCCTCATCACTTTATATCCAATGTTCACTTACAATGACTTTATATAGGGGTTTCAGCCTTATAGGCAGAGTTCAAATTCCTCCAACACTGCACTGCCAGCTGAAGATACCTAGAGCATATCTTCCTGTCCTTTCTCTATTCAATTTGCTTTGGCACCTCCTTATTGCCTAGGGGACAAATATCTAAAAAGGAAAATATCTACTACTTTAGCCCATTTTGCTTAGACCTACTTTCTCAACTCATCACAGGTCTCCCATCTGGCTGGCTGGTCTCAGGCTCAGTCCCTGGAACACACCTGACCCTGCCCTGGCAGCCCATTTGATGAGCTCATGCTACTGTCTCCATTCCTACTCCAAACCACAGTCCCCAAATTTGTATCACAGTTGACTGCCTCCACATGGACTGCCCATTCTCAGCAACTCCACCTACATCAATGTCCATCTCTCCTTTTCTCTCTCAACCCCACTGTCCTTTACAACCACCCAGCTCTCCATCATCTGCTACAGCTCTTTGTTTAAAATTATATTTTCCTAGAACGAAGGACCTCAAACTTGGGATCTCTGCCAATCCTACACGCATGGGCACCTACAGTTGTTTTAAGATGGAGAAATGGAGAAATACTATTGATTTACAGCTACCTTTGCTTCCAGGACCCAGTATGGAACCACCACAGACAACCAAATAGGATCAGCCCATTAGTCGCTTACATTCCCATCACTTGTGAGAGGCTCTCCTGGACTCCAGTCTCTCCTGCATGGCCATCGTACATTCTCTTTGGAGCCTCCCTTCCTGTCCTGTCACCTATTATACCATAGAGATGCTCTAATATTCACCATGATTTAACCTGACCTTATTTCTGGTGGGCCAGACAATAAGTTGAAGAGGAAGAGATCACTCAGGTGGCATCCTGATTATCCTGCTGGCCTTGCAATAATAAATCCTTCCTTTAGAGGAAGTCACAGGGTCCAGTGGACTAACTTCTTCAAAGAGGCATTCTGCCTCATATATTATATCTTCCAACTTCCTCTTCCAACTCACAGTCCTCTGAATCCTCAGGAAGTACAGTGTTCAAGGCAGCATTTTTCTTCAATAAATACACTATGTTACTTGAAAAACGCTCAGGGTTTTCTGCTTCCTGCCTTTCACAGTCGTTTTAATCTTGGCACACTTTTTGAAGTTCTCATGATACTCTTCCTCAATCTCATCATTCATGGTCATTTCTTCTTCATTTGTGTTCAATTTCCCATTCCTGATCGACTGTCTCTGTGATCCTTTAGTTCTGCAGTCTAGTGATGACTCTTCATCTTTGGAAGGCATTTGCTCAGGGGATTTCTCCAGCTCTGCATCCTGCCACCAATTCATATCACACTGAATCCCTTCATCCACCCCTTTGCTATTCATCTGGGCCAACCTAGCAGGGCTAGGGACATACTTTGGGTAGCTGTCCTTCTCCACCACTTCATCCAATTTCCCACACCTGACTGACTTTTCCTCTGTCGCCTTCCTGCCTGCTGGTGAAGATGTGAGAGATTTCTTGTGTTCTTCATCTTGCCACTGGCTCATATCACACTGAATGCCTCCATCAGCCTGGTTGAACTGGGCCAGCGAGATAGGGGGAGGGACATAATTCTCAGGGTAGCTGTTGCTCTGAATCACTTCAACTTCATCCACATTCACAGGGAACCCATGGCCCCCGCTACCATTGTCTAGCATGCTTTCCCCAGTGCTAAGGGGACTCTGGGATTTGGACTGTAGGCTCAGGCCCTCATCATCTTTATGGCTGGAGCAGACTGGCCTTTCCTGCTGGAGCTTGTTGCAATCTCCAAAAGATGGGCACAGATTGGAGTTCAGGGTATCCTGGTTTTCATCTCTGTCTTTTGCTTCATCTGGAGAAGACAGGAATTGGGGAGCAGTTACATAGCCTTTTTCTTTTTTTTCTTGACCCAAGTTCATATTTATGATGGAGCTCAACTTTACCACATCATCATGTCTTACATCATGACATGTCTTACATCATGACACTGCTTCAACCAGATAGTGCTTTCTTCATCTTTACATGCAATACCCTCTGTATCTTCATGAGGGTTGAAAAGCACACCTCTATTTTCCCAAGAACTCTGTTAAATCCTATTGTGCTGCACCATCTTCTCTGGCATGGCTTTACCATAAGCTAGGTCATACAAACACATAGGTTCCTTCAGATGTTCCAAAACAGAGATCCTTTGCTCTGTTCTAGCCTCATTTTCTCTTTCTCAGATGCATAGCTTCCTTGTGGCGATATTCTATACAAGCTGTTATTAGAAGGGCTCTTACCATGTAGCTCCCTCTGCTGGGCAACAGAAGACAAAACCCCATCTGTTTCTTCAGAAAATGTTGTCCCTTTCTATGTCAATATTAGAAGTAGGGATACTGGTCACCATATCACCTTCTGAGCAGGGTCTCTTGTTTCTCAGTCATGTTCTCAGCCTGCTGAGGTTCAGTCAGTCTCTCTCGTTTTTGTTTTCTTTCCATAGCCACTACAGTGCTGGAACTGTGCCGTGTTATAAAACATAGGTCGTCGGTTAAGTGTAATGGGCAACAGGGACTGAGGGACAAGGAAGCCAGGATACTCACTGAGTACCACTGAATACAGAAAATACAGACTTCCATTTCTGAAACCTAGAAAGAGAACACAGTAGTTAAAGACTCTGTCTCCTGCAGCCAGTCCCAACATTCAGCCAGTTTGCAGCCATGTGGCCACACCAATTGTTAAAATATGGAGTTTCTTCCATGCCATTTGGTAGCTAATGGCCCCCACTTTCTCCCTGGATATTCTAAGGATTTGACAAGTAAAAGGGCAATGACCGGAAGGGTGGGGCCTCCAGCACCCTCCTTCACTACGAGAGTTGGTATCTGTTCTGACTGGTTGGTTGCCAGGCCATCAGATAGCGTATCATGAATCACTCTTTTTCAAAGAGACCAAGTGCCCACTAAGCATAATTCAGGATAGTCACTGCTGAAGAAAGAGTAATTCACTTCAGGTCTTACAGGGTAAGGAAAAAAAATTCTTTGTATGTATGAGCATTTCTAAACCTATTTATTCAGCACTATTCCCTCAAAGACACATCTCCTACCATTTTCCATTCTACAGAGGTAAGCAGTGCAATGGTGCCAATAATGCCAGACACATTTCTCTCATATAAATTCATTTTGGGAAAGGCATTTGATTTAGCAAGACAGATTTATACAACTGACATATGAAGTTAAGATATAACCTCTAAAAAGAAACTTCTAAATATAGAAAAGCAATAGTTATATTCAGATCAGCATTCACAAGGCAATTTATTCAATATAGTGAGGTTGATCTTATGAACTCAATTTCACTGTTGGACTGTATCAAAATGCCTCTTGGACCTGGCCTAATGTATTTATACATTTTTATAATGTATATTTTATAATGTATGTAAAATGTATGTTTATACATACAACTTTCATATAAGGGTTCTTCCCTTATTGAAAGGAACCAGACAGGTCTCAGCCTGGAGTTCAAGATTGTTTACAGAGGTGTGAAGTCAACAGAATGAAGTTCATATACCTAAAGAGACAGGTAACTTGCCACCATACATATTGTACTGTAGCATACGGTGGAACAAAATACCTTAACAGGAAGTCCCAGTCACCAGAATCCACCACAGAACCATAGGAGTCACCCTTTGCAAAAACATAGGTGTTAGAGTTGGGTTTTTGTCCCCCAGTAACCAGCAAAATCTAAGTGATCTCCCACATTTTTTAAATAATTTATTTATTTTTGGGACAGAGAGAGACAGAGCATGAGTGGGGGAGGGGCAGAGAGAGAGAGAGGGAGACACAGAATCTGAAACAGGCTCCAGGCTCTGAGCTGTCAGCACAGAACCTGATGCGGGGCATGAACCCACAAACCGCGAGATCATGACCTGAGCCGAAGTCGGACGCTTAACTGACCGAGCCACCCAGGCGCCCCTACCTCAGTAACTACTAGTAACTTCCTTGACCCATCTCACTGATAGATCATAGATTTGTGATCCACACTATTACCAGAATTATCTTTTTTTAATTAAGTTTATTTATTTGAGAGAGAGAGAGAGAGAGAGAGAACAGAGGGGGTGGCAGAGAGGGGAAGGAGAGAGAATCCCAAGTAGGCTCTGCACTGTTAGCATGAGCCCAAAGTGGGGCTCAATCTCATGATTATGACCTGAGCTGAAATCAAGAGTCAGATGCTTAACCAACTGAGCCACCCAGGCGCCCCATACCAGAATTATCTTTATGACTCAACTGTGATCCCTCCTCATTCCAGAGACAGTAGGGCTTATCACTGCCACTCAGGAGATGAGGAACAATGACCCCATTCCTTAAGATGCCATAAAGGCCCCCATTATCTGGTTTGTCACTGTATCATTTCAGTCTCCCACTAAGTCTATAGGCTCTAGCCATATGTGGGTTCCCCCTCAGGCCAACTACTCTCCTCTTTTCTGGAACATCCTCCTTCCACATGCCTTTCCAACTGCCATCAAAATCTTGGAAGGAAGGAAAGAAAGAAGGGAAGGGAGGGAAAGGAAGGAAGGAAAGAAGGAAAAGAAGGAAACAAGAAAAAGAAATTCCACCATTCTGTAATAGATGGACCATTTAGAAATGTATAGAGGGCATTTTCTTAAGAGAAATTAGTTGGACAGAGAAAAAAATGCTGCATATCTCACTTAATGCAAAATTTAGCCCTCTATTTCAACTGTACGGCACTGTGTACTGCATATTTAATCAACATTAAAAGGTGGTAGACACCACAACTTATATAGTCGGCTAGTCTTCAAAAAAGCAGTAAAGAATATCCAATGGAAAAAAGATAGGTCTCTTCAACAAATGATGTTGGGAAAACTGGACAGCAACATGTAGAACAATGAAACTGGACCACTTTCTTACACCATACACAAAAATAGATTCGAAATGGATGAAAGACCTAAATGTGAGACAAAAACCATTAAAATCCTAGAGGAGAACAAAGGCAGCAATGTCTTTGACCTCAGCCATAGCTACTTCTTACTAGACATGTCGTCTGAGGCAAGGGAAACTAAAAATGAACTACTGGGATTTCATCAAGATAAAAAGCTTGTGCACAGCAAAGAAAACAATCAACAAAACTAAAAGGCAACCAACTATATGGAAGAAGATATTTGCAATGACATAACAGATAAAGGGTTAGTATTCAAAATCTATAAAGAACTTGTCAAACTCAACACCCAAAAAACAAATAATCAAGTGAAGAAATGGGAAGAAGACATAAATAGACACTTTTCCAAAGAAGAAATCCAGATGGCTAATGGTAACATGAAAAGATGCTCCACATCACTCATCATCAGGGAAATATAAATCAAAACCACAATGAGATACCACCTCACACCTGTCAGAATGGCTAAAATTTACAACACATGAAACAACAGGTGTTGGTGAGAATGTGAATAAAGGGGAACCCTCTTGCACTGTTGGTGGGATTGCAAACTGGTGCAGCTGCTCTGGAAAACAGGATGGAGGTTCCTTAAGAAACTAAAAATAGAACTACCCTAGGATACAGCAGTTGCACTACTAGGTATTTACCCAAAGAATACAAAAATATAGATTCAAAGGGGTACATGCACTCCAATGTTTATAGCAGCATTATCAACAATAGCCAAATTATGCAGTGAGCCCAAATGTTCATCGACTGATGAATGGATAAAGATGTGGTATACACAAACAATGGAATAGTACTGAGCCATCGAAGAGAATGAAAGGTTACCATTTGCAACAACATGAATGGAGCTAGAATGTATTATACTAAGCAAAGTAAGTCAATTAGAGAGACAGATACCATATGACTTCACTCATATGTGGAATTTAAGAAACAAAACAGATGAACATATGGGAAGGGATGAAAAAAAGAGAGAGGGAAAGAAACCACAACGTACTCTAAATGATAGAGCACAAACTGAAGATTGATGGAGAGAGATAGGTTGGGGATGGGCTAGATGGGTGATGGGTATTAAAGAAAGCAATTGTTGGGATAAGCACTGGGTGTTCTATGTAAGTCATGAACCACTGGGTTCTACTCCTGAAACCAATACTGCACTATCTTAACTAAAATTTAAATTAAAAAAAGGTGGTAGACACTTGATTCTGGATGTTTAAGAAGCTTGGAAATCAGCTTTTTATCTTTTTCAGAGTAAGTGAACTGAAAAATAAGGAACTCTTCTCGGATCGTTCACAGCAGTAGGTTACAGGACAAAGTGCTATCCCCAATGTTAGAGAGAGAGAAGAATGGAAATAACCACAATTTACAGGAACACAAATCCAAGAGATAAAAAAAAAAAAAAAAAAAAAAAAAAAACCTCCACAGGAACTAGTGATAGGGTAGGGAAACCTGAACTGTAATTGTCAATTTCAGGCTCAGTGTCGATACATCTGAGAGTTAAAAACTTCAAGGGGACCCGTTGTTTTGATTTTATATGCAGTACCTCAACCAGTTTCTCACAGTAAATCTAGGAGAAAAATTCCCTGTGCTTCCCACAGGGAGAGTGAGAAAGAAGAAGTATTGTGGCATGCCAGGAAAACTCTATTCTTAGCAAGCCAGATCTCAGAACAAGCTAGTTAACCAGGGCCTAAATGACCAGGGGTTTCGGCAAATACTTATCTCAAACCCTTCCTTACCCAATGGGAGGAGGAAGGTAACATATATGTGTAGTTCACTGTCCAAAGACACAATCTCACTAAAAGATGAGATCTAAAATCACAGTCCTTCTATAACTGTAAAACTATGATCTCTGTCCCATCTCTACAACTTGACACGTCACTAAGGGCCTATTTAGAGCAGTTCCTTTTATCTAGTACAGAATACCTACCAATCAAGAAAACATCACAAGACATACTAAAAGGCGTAAACTGTGGTCTCAAAAAAATTCATATTAAATAAGAAGAGAGGAATGAAAAGTAAATACATGGGGAAAGATGCACTGTGCTAATACTAACCAAAAGAAATGGACAAGCTTTATTTCTTTGAGACAGACCAGACTTCAGAGCAAGGAAAGTGATCAGGAAAAAAGAGTGGCATTATATGAAAGATCAATTCTTCACTGAAATCACTTCAGAAATAAGCAAAATTATGGAGACAAAAAAAAGATTAGTGGTTGCCAATGGTTAGGGAGGATGGAGTCATTAACAGGCAGAAGAAAAATGATTCTATTACCAGCTGGAGGCAATGAAAAACTCAAAAGCACTCCTTGTCACACCTAATTTTCTACCTGGAAAACAAGTTGCATAAAGTACAGAACATGTTTTATCTACAGGATGTCATACAGAAGAGTAGATTTAACATTCTTTGTTACTGGAGGTGAAAAGGAAGATTCATCCCATGGATCCTCCTGGGCTGTCTAAACACCCCTCCCACCCTATAATGCATGAAATCCCAGATGTCTACCTTCCAAACTGTGAAGCCTTCTCATTCTCCCAGAGTACTGTTTAGACCTTACCATAACAGCTTTTAGAATCATTAAGCCTTGTTAAAAAAAATTATAGGGACTAGGATCTCTAAGGTACTTCTTCTACCAGACTGGTTTCATACATAAAATTT
>CM053559.1:58343378-58401158 GCA_028646485.1 Cryptoprocta ferox | reverse complement strand
CCAGGAGAGAACCTGCGCAGCGCCTCGAACGCTGGAGGGCCTCGAACGCCTCCACTGGAGGGCCCTTGCTGTGGCCCGGCCTGCAGCGCCCTTGTCCGCAGCCTAGCAGTAGTGCCCACCCCACCCCTTCCGCGGTCCAGCGGGGCCCATCCCGGGGCACCCAGCTTCTCATTACCCACGACTCACACCCCGCCCCGCCGTCCTGCAAGCCGGTCTACTCCACTCCCTCGGCAGCCCCCCCACCACCACCCCCGTGTTCCATACGCCCACCTGCTCCAGGCCAACCTCCACAACCTGGAAGTCTCTAACACCTGGGCCTTGGCTCCCATCTTTATATACTCCGCGCGGTGGGCACGTGCTCCTGCTGCGCAGGCGCAGACCTCCCGCAGGTGGCTCACGCATGCGCTCTGGGCGAGGACCCCCCTGAGCCTGACTGCTCCGCCCAAGGGCACCTGGAGAAGCCTTGGAGCAGTTTTCCACAGCATGCTCGCTCCAGTGTGTGGACGTCTTAGTGTCGGCGCGTCCAGAGGGCAGGTAGCTTCTCTGTCCCCCTCACTCTCCCGGACTGTCCCTTCCATTTGAGTGTGTTCAGTTAAGACAGCTTATCTCCCCTGCTCTGAGCCCCTGGTCTCCTTCTTTCCTTGGGCGTAACACAGCTGACACTAAGGAAGAAGAGCTGACTGAGGAGAAGAAGAGAGGAATGAGGAGGCCAGCCTGGACAGTGCGGACTTGAGAGTAGGTTATTCACAAGGGAGGGGAGAGTAAAAGCAGGGGTGCAGAGGCTCTGGTAGTTATGGTGCCATGGGTTGGGAGAGTGAGGAACAGAGAGCCTTGAGAAGTCGTCTGTGGGCTGATACATGGGCAGTTGGAGAGAGAACTGGCACACCCGGACTCCGCTTTTTTTGCCTGGGAAAGAAAGGAAAGACCTAGAATGGTAGTTAATGGGAGTCGTGGGGTTGGAAGGATTATTGTGAGGTTTTTGTTTTGTGTTTTAAAGCAAGAGATTTAGGTATCTTTATGGCCAGAAGGGGGAGACAGGGAGATGTTACCTATAGTGGAGAGAGAAGGGATGTTAGGAGGATGTTCTAAGGCAGCACAAGGTGAGGTTAGCTAAGCCTGGTTACAATGCTTTGCCTTGGACAGAAGAAGGTTACTGAGAGAGGAGGGAAATGAAGTTCTGAAGGCAGGAATTTCAGTGCTTTAGCATCTAACGACCATGATTTTTTTCAGTGGAAGGCAGGAATAAGACTTGCAGGGAGCATTGAAAATTCGGGATGATTGTCTGCATTACTTGGTAGAAATTGTGTTTCACAGAATTTGCCGTGGGTGAAACAGAAGAAAGATTTTCTTTCACATAAAGAACTCTGGAGGTAAACTGCCTGAGTACTGGTTTGGTGGTGTCTTGGTATCACAAAGAACACAATCTCTTCTCCGTCTACGCCAACATTCTTAGCACTGGTTTGCTTCTTCAACCTGCGTCATGATCCAAGATTCCTGCTCCAAGTACAAAGCAAGGGGAGGGGATGGGAGATTAAAGAGCAGAGCAGATGGGGCACACAGCAGCTTCTGCTCTGTCGTCGATCTTTTTCTTAAGGAGTAATACTAGAGAACCCATGCAATTTCTGATTATTACCTATCTCACTGGTTACCCACAGCTGAAAGGAATTTTGGGAGCTCTTATATTTTAGCAGGGCACATTGTCACTTATAATAAGGTAGGATGCTGTGACTAAGAAAGAGGGGAGAATAGGTGTTAATTAGGTAAATAACTAACTGCTATATACTGTTTTAGTTAATGAAAGAATCAGTAATTTCCCACTTCCCTTCAATTATATGGAGTCCAATCATCATCATCCCTTCTTCCCTTCACAGCCAAATGTCTTTATAAAAGGTCATGAATACTCAGGCTTCTCCACCTCCTACTCCTTCATTCATTGCAAATCTTGATTTTGTTACTACTGTGTTCACTCATCCACCCTCAAGGAAGACACTAATGAACCACTTGCTGCTAAATGGCATGGAAACTTCAGTCTTCATGTCACTAAACCTTGCCTTTCAGGTACCAGCCTCCCTGGTTCTCCTTCCTCTCTGCTTGCCCTTTTTTTTTCTTTTTTTTTTTCTTACCTACTTGCCCTTCTTAAAGTCTTTTACTGGCTTATTTTCCAAAATTTCTCTCCTCAGTGCTCACATCCTCTATGTTGAGGTCCTTATGTTTCCTCTCTCTTATTCCACCCTCTCTCTCTCTCATTTTCACATATCCTCAGGGCTTCAAATACAACTAGCATACTCCTCACTCCTAAATCTCAATCTCCATTGTATCTACCAGACATTTATATCTCAGCAGAAGATTTTGTTGCTGTTAAGACATGCACTAATGATGATTCTTGTTTGCATCCTTGGGAGAAAGCAACATTTCAGCATACTATTAACCTCCACAGGTGGCATAGCAATCGGGAAGCTCTTTTAGGTATGGGTACCTTTTTAGGTATCTTTTAGATAACAATATGTTATCTAGATGGTTAGTATCCAGCCCAGCCAAGCAGGTAGAGTTTTTGTAGGTTCAAATTTGTTTTCTGGCAGTATTTTTGAGGTATAACTACTTTATGTTGCCAAATAGTTGGGGATCCATAATATTTAACAATTGTTAGGTCTGGGGACACGGTACCCAATCCTTGAGAAATCCCAAAGTATACCATCTGAATAGAAGGCCTTTCCACTTTCTCTTGGTAGGAGCTCAGGGTCGAGATTATCCTTAGAAATAATGTATTAGGTGTTCAGTGCAGTTTACTCTTTACTCTCTTTACTCTCTTACTCTTCTTCTTTCCCTATTTAATTTTCTTTTTTCAGTTTTTCACCGTTCCCCCTAGATTCTGCTGTTTTCATTTTAAGCAAAGAAATGGATGAGGAAAAACAGACTATTTGCATATACATTGAGCAACAGAGTTATCAGTTTGCTTTCTTAGTAGCCAAAGAGCTATCTGGATTCAGCCTAACTACTTTGAGCATTTTGGGGAAAAAAATTTAATAAAAAACAAACACAAATTTTAAATAACAAGGATATAGAACTAAAATATTTTTATTATTTCTAGGGTGCCTGGGTGGTTCAGTCGGGTAAGTGTCCGACTTTGGCTCAGGTCATGATCTTGCAGTTCGTGAGTTCAAGCCCTGTGTTGGGCTCTGCTGACAGCTCAGAGCCTGGAACCTGCTTAGGATTCTGTGCTCCCTCTCTCTCTGCCCCTCCCCTATTCCCTTTCTCTTTCTCTCTCTCTCTCAAAAATGAATAAACATTAGGATTTGTTGAAATAAATAAAATATTTTTATTGTTTTTAATTTATTTATTTTAAAGTTTATTTGTTTGGAGGGAGAAAGAGTGCACGTGCATGTGCAAGCAGGAAGGAGCAGAGAGGGAGAGAGAGAATCCCAAGTAGGCGCCATGCTGTCAATGCAGAGTTCGATCTTACAAACTTTGAGATCATGACCTGAGCTGAAATGAAGAGTCAGACGCTTAACCAACTGAGCCACCCAGGTGCCCCTATTTATTTATTTTTAAAGTAATCTCTACATCCAACATGGGGCTCAGACTCACGACCCCAAGATCCAGAGTCGCATGCTCTTCCGACTGAGCCAGCCAAGTGCCCTAAGAACTAAAATATGTTAAAGATCAATTTTAAAACTTAAAAAAATGCAAAAAAGATATTAAGGCTGAATCATGTCCTCTTAAAATTCTTGTTTTTTTTTTTTTAAGTTTATTTATTTTGAGAGAGCAAGAGATAGAGGCCAGCAGGGGAGGGGCAGAGAGAGAAGGAGGGAAAGAATCCCAAGCAGGCTTTGTGTTGTCATTGAAGAGCCCGAGGCAGGGCGCAATTTCACAAACTGTGAGATCTTAACCTGAGCTGAGATCAAGAGTCAGATATTTTATCAACTGAGAAATCCAGGGCCCCTTAAAATTCATATGTTGAAGTCAAACCCCCAGGAGATCAGAATTTAACAATATTTAGAGATAGGACATTTAATGAGGTAATTAAGGTAAGATAAGATCATTTGGGTGGGCCTTAATTCAGTATAACTGGTGATCTAATAAAGACCTAGGCATGTGCAGGCAGAAAGAAAATGTGAGGACATGGTGAGAAGGGACCCATCTGCAGGTCATGGAGAGGCCACAAAAGAAACCAAACCTACCAAAACTTTGATCTTGGACATGTAGACCCCAGAACTATGAGAAAATAAATTATTATTATTTAAACTGCTCAGTCTGTAGTATTCATTATGGCAGCCCTAGCAAACTAATCCAGAAGCAATTAATATAATGTGTTGTGTGTTGTTTTCAGTACCGTAATATGAAAAAGAAACAACTTTATAGCCATCCAATAAGCCAGAATAAATCATGCTTTCTGGTATGATTGGCTTCCATTTCCAACAAAAAGGAATATGATTATTCTTGTACATTATTATTAAACATAAAATTTTTTAATTCAAAATGTTTTTACTAACTCTACCCTCACCAGATTTAGGTTTTTAATGAATTAAGCCAAACCTCATATTTTTCTTTGAATTCCAGCAAACTAATATGTAAGAAGCAACACAAACCTATACCACTCTCTAGAGAAGAGTGAGGTCCCTAGGTAACTACAGGGTGAAAACTGCACCAGAAAGACCAAACAAGATTAGAGGGTTTGAACTTTAAGTTTCCTTTCCACATCCCTGGGGAGGGGGTGGAGTGAAAGATTGCTGAAGATTGAGTGGGAAAACAAAAACAAAAAACAAATTTGAACCAGGAGATTGGGAGAGCTTTTGGGTTGGTATCTCCTTTTTCCACTGCAGTCGACTCCCTCCATAATAGGCAAGAGAAATGGTATGAAGAAAAATGGACTGTTTGTATACATACTGATATGGTGGGAAGGTGATGCATCAAGAGTGGGCATGGACACTCTGTGCCATCCCCACACCCCATACTTTTTCTTAGCCCCGTCTTTCATTTGGCTGTGTCCTTTCTAATAAACTGGTAAATATGAATAGAGTGCTTTACTGAGATCTGGGAGTTATAGTGAATTTGCAAACCTGAGGAGGTGGTGGTAGGAGCTCCCAAATTGGTAGTTGGCTGGGCAGAAGTTTGGTGGCCTAGCCACCCCATTCAAAGCTGGCATCTGAAGTCAGGGCAGTCTTACGGGGTTTGCACTAACTCTGGGTGTGTTTTCAGAATTGAATTGTCCAACTCAGTTGAACCTAGTTGGTTCTAGAGAATTGGTTGTTGTTTCAAAAATATATATTTGCGGGGGGCGTGCAGGGGTGGCTCAGTTAAGCGTCTGACTCTTGGTTTCAGCTCAGGGTGCAATCTCATGGTTTGTGGTTTTGAGCCCTATGTCGGCTCCACGCTGGGGGACGGGTCCTGCTTGGGATTCTCTCTCTCTCCCTCTCTCTCTGCCCCTCCTCCATTCCGTTCTCTCTTTCTCAAATAAACTTAAAAAAAAAACAAAAATATACATTTGGTGTTAAAAAAATGTGAGGTTCAATAGAACTTCCTTCATTTCGGTAAACCTACAGTTTGGGAAGAGAATGCATAAAAAGGCAGTGATGAGCTATCTTTGATTCCTGACTGACCATATGGTCACCTGTGGTACAGACCAGCAGCTGCTCTGCTAACCTAAAAGGTACCAGTGGGATTTAGAGATGGACTCAGTTCCCAGGGAGTTGGCTTACTTGATGCATAAGGATATGTGAAATATACAATATCTTCGTTGTTGTCAGCTGCAATAGCTGAAGTGAAAATAAAAAAGAATGCTGGATTGGACCTTGATGCTGGACCAAGCTCAAATACTAGTTGGTCCCAGCTTAGTCCATAGGCTCAAAGCCATCCCCAAAAAGAATAATTATTTTGGAACAACAGAAAGTACTTTTTTTTTTAATGTTTATTTATTTTTGAGAGCAAAAGAGACAGAGCGCGAGCAGGGAAGGGGCAGAGAGAAAGGGAGACACAGAATCCTCGGCAGGCTCCAGGCTCTGAGCTGTCAGCACAGAGCCTGATGCAGGGCTTGAACTCACAGATCATGACCTGAGCTGTAGTTGGATGCCTAACCAACTGAGCCACCCAGGTGCCCCTAGAATGTACTTCTAAAACCTCCGCTCACCAAGAAAGTAGTGCACACTGGAGGAGGGCAAAAACAGGAAGTTATTGGGGCACCTGGGTGGCTCGGTCAGTTAAGCGTCCGACTTCGGCTCAGGTCATGATCTCACGGTTTGTGGGTTCATGCCCCGCATCAGGTTCTGTGCTGACAGCTCAGAGCCTGGAGCCTGTTTCAGATTCTGTGTCTCCTCTCTCTCTGACCCTCCCCCACTTGTACTCTGTCTCTCTCTCTCTCTCTCTCTCTCTCTCTCTCAAAAATAAATAAACTATAAAAAATTATTTAAAAAAACCAGAAAGTTATTGAAACCAAATTCTGAAAGTAATTGAAATTGGCAAGTGGATATTCTTGTGCTGTGGTGGCCACCTGGGTCAATTAAATTAGTGGATGTTGAGGGGTCTGCAGCAATGCAGAGATGGGCTGAATGTAGATATATTCCTTCATGCCCTCTGAGGTACAAAATGTTAATAAGAGCTGTTCTGTTTGCCAACCAAGAGAGACTGTGGATAGCTATGTGGCAGATTGGGACCTGCCTTGAATATGGCAGACAAGTCAGACTGACACCAGTACTCCAGGGGGCTACCAATGGGTCTTGATAAGAATGGACACTGTTTTGGGGCTGGACTTTGCTTAATCAGTGTTCATAGCAGACGTATCAGAGTACTTTAAGAGAATCTGAACAGAGGATATTACACCAAATATGGACCACTGAATCATATTTCTTCAGACCAAAAAAAATACTATACAGCCCATAATCTCTAAAATGGGCAAAGAGAGGGGCACCTGTCTGGCTCAGTTGGTAGAGCATGCGACACTTGATCTCTGGGTCATGAGTTCAAGCCCCACGTTGGGGCTTATTTACTTACTAAACAAACATAATAAATAGAGAATTGGAATTAGCAATTGAAATGTTGGTTGTTTAAATCAGGGGATATGAAGGAAGATAGTCATGAGTGTGTGCTTACATTCAAGATGAAGGGGGAGTGTCCCTCCTAGATAGATTCTTTTATTTTTCTGGTAGATCTGGCTATGAGCATCTGAGGGAGGATGCTAGTAGGACTATGCAGTTCTTCCCAAGGCAAGAGACTATAACTATATTTTTCAATTATTGGGGCACCAGGTGGCTCAGCGTTTAGGCGTCCAGCTTTGGCTTAGGTCATGATCTCATGGTTCACAAGTTCGAGCCCCACTTTGGGCTCTGTGCTGACAGCTCAGAGCCTGGAGCCTGCTTCAGATTCTGTGTCTCCCTCTCTCTCTGCCCCTCCCCCATGCTTTCTCTCTCTCTCTCTCTCTCTCTCTCTCTCTCTCTCCTCTCTCTCTCTCTCTTTCTCTCTCTCAAAAATAAATAAAACATTAAAAAAATTTTAATTATGTTAGAATTCCTTAAGGGTCTGTTAGGGGAGGATTGTGCTTTCATTCTGTCTGGCAAAATTAGGGTTAACAGTGAATGCAGCTATATTCCCTGGTGGTAAAAATAGTCCACTGGTTCTGCACCTATGTAACCCTTCCTGTTACTGAAACCCAATTTCAGCTGCCCTTTACTCAGAAAGCCAATACTCAAGAGACTAGCTTTGATTGGAAAGGAATATGAGCTTTATTCAGGAGGCTGGCCACCTGGAGAGAAGGCAGACTTGTCCAAAGGCCAACTCTGAGGTTTCTCCCTGGCCCAGAGATTTTTAAAAGGGTTTAGGGCAGTTAATCAGTTAAGGGAGTGCAGTGGTCTGTAACATTTCTTGATTATGTGCAGACGTGTGGTACCAGCTACAGATGTTATCATGGTGCTCAGAGGTTGTGCAAGGGAGTCTTGTTCCTTGTTGCCCAGGAGTGGTACAACAGGGTCTGGTGATTCTGCATCAGAAGGTCTCTCTGTTCTTTTTTTAGGAAAGAATGCATGATCTATACGTATAGAAAGAAAGGTTTAGTCAGTCACCTAGTAAACTACTAGGTTGGCTGGAGGGGTCGAAGTGGCTTCATACCCTATGGTGTGAATGGGGATGGACTGATGGGGAGGTACCTACCAAACTAGTATTGCTGCCTGTGGTACAGACTGGCACAGTGACCCAACCTACTTTCAGAAGGTGGAAAAGTTTAGGTATAAATGGAAAGAAGGAGGAATAGTAGCTGAGGATGAATGAGTAAATGGGTTGTGTAAATGAGGGAAATCCAGTATTACATTAATACCTGAAAAGATCAGGATAGAAGATAACCTTGTCTCTTAGCTCCATTGTACATACTAGTTGCCTGAAAGGATGAAGCCATTTCTGGTTTTACAACACTTAAGATCTGGAATGTGTGCCTATAAACCTGAGAAGCCTCACCCTGGGAGACGTTTTCATATGAAAGGATAATGGACTGGACTAATTATTAATTATTGAATGGACTCTAGTAATATGTTAGTATCTTTTAATTTTTATAATCTTTTTTGTTAGAGATCCATGGCCTGCGGTGTAAGAAAAACATACATGTGGTCTTTGTCTCTGGTTTCTGGCACAGAACTCCTAAACACTCTGGTTACTTCCTTAGTGAAAAGAGTGTTTTTTGTAATTCATAACAAGCCCCTTTGAGCCACACAAAAAGTGTATGCTAATGAAGTGGCTCAGGATAGAGCCTCTAGATAGTACAGATGAAGGCTGGTCACTAGAAAGACCAAATTGGTAATTAGAGGGTTGGAATTTTCAGTCCCACCCCTCAGCCTCCAGGGAGGGGAGAAAACGTAGGGCTAGAGATTGAGTTCAATAAAACTATTCAACCTGGCACTGTTAAGTACCCAATGAATGTTAATTCTTGATGCTATGTCCTTTTCATGGTTTTTTGAAAGCAACATTCAAGGGGGAAAAAAAAGAAAAAACCCAAGTGTCCTTCAACGTATAACAGGTGTATGGTGAAACTGGTATATCCAGGTCATAGAGTACAAATCAGCAAATGAAAAGATGAAGCATTGATACCCAGAACCTAGATGAACCCTAAATAGGGACATTACGATCCTATTCTGGATCCTAATACTGATGGTGATTTCACCTGACAAAATTTCTTAGAACTGTATACCAACAACAAAAGAAAGTGCTTGTGAAAACATGAGATCCAAGTAAGATGTGTAGTTGAGGTCCTGTATTGTACCAATGTTAACTTACTTTGTAATGGTGCTATGATTATAAGATACAGTTGTAAGATGGTATCGCTGGGGAAAGCATGTGTGAAAGGCACAAGAGAATTCTATATACTATGTCTGCAACTTCTGTGGGAATCTAAAATTATTTCAAAATGAAAATTTTAAAAACTATAAAGAAATGGAAAAAAATTGAAGGCAGGAAGTTCTTACTTCCAAGATACTTCCAACTAATGTCTTCTCTTTATGCTAAGAAGTAGAACTGAAGATAAAATACATAGCAGATAAATAATGCGAAATGAATATGAACATATATGGAAGAGTTTCTGAAAAACATTTGCATTATTCATTATTGCTGTGTTATATAATATCATACAGATCAGCAGATGGTTAAACTTTCAGATCTGGCAGTGAGTCATAAACAAATGCAATAAATCCTTAAATATACCTTTACTGGGGCGCCTGGATGGCTCAGTCAGTTAAGCATCCCACTTTTGATTTCACCTGAGGTCATGATCTCATGGTTTGTGGGATCAAGCCCTGCATTGGGCTCTGCGCTGACAGCAGCAGAGCCTGCTTGGGGTCCTCTCTCTCCCTCTCTCTCTCTCTGCCTCTCTCCTGCTCTCTCTCTCTCTCAAAATAAATAAACTTAAAAAAAAAACTTTAAAAAATACACCTTTATTGATCTTTTTAAACTTGAAAGAGAAGTAACAGTATTTAATAAATGTCACATATTCTCATTTATATACTCCAGATGCATAGGAACATTGTAATATGTGATATTATTGGACCACCAAAGATACATCATTCCCTTGCCACTGAGATCAGAATGTTCCCCAACTTTCCAGCCTGAAATATCACCTAGGTCACTCTGAATCCTCTGATAACCCAGAAACAATGTTGATATTCTCATATTTTTCCTGGACCTGCTTCAAATCACTTGGGCTCTGTTAGTGTAATTTAAAACTGAAATAGAATTACCAAACCCATTCCAACCAATGTTCAAGAATCTTGCAGCAACCAAACTCCCAGTTCAAATATATTCCATAACATTAGCCAGGGTAGATATAAAGAGTCATACATAATGAAGCCATTAGAAAAAAGGTAAGACAAGGCAGAAATTAGTGGAACTTAAGAAAAAGAAAGTTGGCAAGGGACATGAAATTTTAAGTCAAGCTTCCTATTTATCCTATTTATATCATTATCCATATTCCATCAGGCTACCAAATTACATTTTTGGTGGACAGTTACTTTTGGTTTCATTCAGATATAAGAAACTAATTCTCTAACCCAATCAAAGACTACAGTGGTAATTGTAGAAACAACAAAATCTCATTTGTGGAAAGATTTCATACCATTAATTTCCTTTTTTAAGAAATTGGTAAATCTGGGGGAACCTAGGTGGTTCAGTAGGTTGGGCATCTGACTTCAGCTCAGGTCATGATCTTGTGGTTCGTGGGTTTGAGCCCCGCATCAGGTTCTGGGCTGACAGCTCAGAGCCTAGAGCCTGCTTCAGATTCTCTGTCTCCAGCTCTCTCACACTCTCTTTCTCTCTCTCTCTGTATCTCTATCTCTCTCTCAAAAATAAATGTTATAAATAAATAAATAAATAAAATAAATGAATAAAACTACACCTAAAAAAAAAAAATTGGTAGATTTAAACATCACAACGTAGGGGTGCCTGGCTGGCTCAGTTGGAAGAGCATGTGACTCTTGATCTTGGGGGTGTGAGTTCAAGCCCCATGTTGGTTGTAGAGCTTACTTAATTAAAAATAATAGCAATTTGAAAATTAAAAATCACAACATAAATTTCCCTTTTGGCTTCAAGATGGAGCTGATAGTATATCTGAAAGACCTTACTGGAGGTTTCTGAATATCCTTGTCTTCAACAGGAGTAATAAAGATCATTTGGTTCAAACAAAGCAAACACAAAACATTTTCCCTTTGTACACAAAGGGAAATTTTGTGTACAAATTTTGCGTGATTCATTTTCTTAATCTTGGTCTTAAAATCAGCTAAATCAATCTTCCCACAAAGTAGTGGGAAGTAGAAGGAATAATCCTGTTGCAAGAAGGAATCATGAGGTATTAGCGCATGCATCCAACTTCAATCACAGGCTGAAATTTGCTTTACCATTTGCCAGGGACTTGTTGAAGTGTAGGTCCCTGGGAAGGATGCTCAAGCACCACATGACATTCCTCAATGGAATACTTTAAAATTGGTGTCATCTTTTTCTCAGATATATTCACAGGATCTCACATATATTGTGCTTATATTAAAATGAACAAAAAGGCTAACATCCTTCCTAAGAAACTGATAACTCTATATCCCTCAAATCATTTTATGGCATCAGAGAATCAATCTTGCCCACAAACCAAGACACAGAAAGGGCACTCGTGTACCTGATATTTAATTCCAGACTTCCTTTCTTACCAGATGCCTGATCAGGTGGGCCCTGCTTTACATTTCTAAGAATACCCTTTCCACAAATTTCCCTTTAAGAACTCCTGCCAGGGTCCCAGGTTAAGAATGGAGGGCACAGAGAAAAGCAACCTGTAACTTCACTACTCCCTCTTTGTTTGTTCCCCTGCTCCAATTTGTTCCACATTCCAGGCAAAAAGAGAGCTTCACCAGGCAGCACCACCAGCTCCAACAAACTTCTCTGGATCCCTTCTGTTGTCACTCCTAGAGATCAGCAGAGAAAATTGCACCAGTCCCTTGCAAGAGACCAGGCAGGCAAGAACCAGTCCTGATGCTCACAGAGAGGAGGAAATATCCAAGAGACAGTGAGTGGGATGTAGCAGAAAAGGGACAGCAGAGGTGAAGGGACACTGCCTAATTTCAAACCATCTTTACCCTGTTGTCATTGCACTTTTTTTTTAATTGTGGTATGAAACACATAAAATTTACCAATGTAGCCATATTAAAATATACAGTAGTGTTAACTATATGCACATGGTTATTTGTGTAAGGTCTCTAGAACCTTTGTCATCTTGCAAAACTGAAACTCGATGATAATTGAACAATTCCTTCTCTTCCACTTCCCTAACCCCTACAACCACCATTCTACTTTCTAACAGTTTGACTATCTCATATAAGTGGAATAATGGAGTATGTGTCTTTTTGTGACTGGCTTATTTCACTTAGCATATGTGCCCAAGGTTCACCAGTGTTGTTGAATACTGCAGAATGTCCTTCTTTTTAAAGGCTGAATAGTATACCATTCACTATATATACCACATTTTCTTTATTCATTCATCTATTGATGGACATTTTGGTTGTTTCCACATTTTGGCCATTCTGAATAGTGCTGCAATGAACATGGGAGTGCTGATATTTCTTTGAGTACCTGCTTTCAATTCTTTTGGATACATACCTGCATTGCTAGATCATATGGTAATTCTAAGTTCTTTTTTTTCTATTTTCAATTTTTGAGGAATGTCTACAGTTTTCCATAGTGTACCAATTTACGTTTCCAACAACAGTGTACAAGAGTTCCTATTCCTTCACATCCTCATCAACACTTGTAATTGTCATTTAAAAAAAAATAATGTTTAGCCTAATGTGTGTGAAGTAGTATCTCATTGTAGTTTTGATTTGCATTTTTCTGATGGTTAGTGATGTTGAGCAATTTTAAGTCTTTTATCCCATTTTAAAAATTGAGTTTGTTGTTGTTGAGAGAGAGGGAGAGTGAGAGTGCATGCAGGAGAGGAGGGGCAGAGGGAGAGGGAACGAGAGAGGGTGGGAGGGAGAGAGAGAATCTTAAGCAGGCTCCAGGCTCAGGCTCAGGGCTGAGCCAGAAGCAGGGCTCCATCCCACAGTCCTGGTATTATGACTTGAGCCAAAATCAAAAGTCATATGTTCAAATGACTGAGCCACCCAGGCGCCCCTTTAGGTGGCCTTTGTACTGTTCCTTTTGAGGCTCAGTAGTTTGTCATAGCACATACCGCTGCTGAGGCCTTCTGGGGGCTGTAGTCCAGAGTGGCTGAGGAGGGTGGAAGGCGGAAACCTTTTTCTGCTTGAGTCGTGGTTGGAATCAGATTTCTCCTGGACGGGGCTGGAGTGAACCACTCGCTGGTCCTCATTAGCAGAGATAATTAATACTATTCCCTTTTCTGTCTTTGGATAATTCCTCAAACGAAGGCTCTAAGGAAAACCTGCCCTGTGCCTTTGCTGGGGAAGCAGGCCACGCCCCCCCCCCCCCCCCGCTACCCATCCCTGTCTGCTCACAGGGGCGGGGCTTCCCACGGGGGCGGAGCTCTGGCAGGAGGGGCGCGGGGGCGGGGCTCCCGCCGAGGCAGGGCGGCCAGGCTTCTCTGCGGACCGCAGCAGCCCGGCGACCTCTTCTTTTCCGGCCGGGAGAAGCAAGACAACCCGTTCATGGACCGGGCAGCCGTGGCGAGGATGGGAGCCGTGGCCAGCGCCAGTGTGTGCGCCCTGGTGGCGGGGGTGGTACTGGCCCAGTACATATTCACCTTGAAGAGGAAGACAGGGCGGAAGACCAAGATCATCGAGATGGTGAGTGCGAGGCTTGGCGCGCTGGAGCGCTTGATGGGCCGCAGGGTGCTCCGTCCGGCCTTCCCTTCCCGCGCTGGAGCTGCTGGAATGCACGGGGCATACTGGGGACCCAGTCACCCCACGAGCGGCGACCTTAGGGCCAGTGACCTGGTCTGGACCCTCCGTGGTGTCACTCCTCTGGCCTCTGTTATGTCTCCATTTGAAATAGAAAGGCAGCAAATAGGTGATTCAGAAACAAGCCACCTCCTGCAGCAAAACCCGTTTCTTAAGAAATAAACTGAACATTCTAGACTGGTTGCTCCACCAGCTAATTCCTGCACCAAACCGTTGTGACTGATCCAATTCGGACAGAGTTGTTTCCGCACCCTGGCTAGAATGACTTAGGTTATGAAAAGGTTTAACTTCTTAGTGGTTGAAAGAATGCCAGTTAACCCAGTTGGAGTTCAGAATAGTTTATTTTGTATTTGAATGTTATTTCTTATTGTCTCAAACTGCCAGGAAATATCTTTGTCTTCGTTTTTCCCCCCAAACCTCTTACATAACATTTTAGAAATTTATTTCCAATTTTATTGTAAGAGTGTTTCAAGAATCCTATTTAAGGTATTCTTGAATACCTTATATATAAGGTATATTATAACCAATATTTGCTTCAAAGTTGGGGATGTTTGTTGTTGTTGTTGTTTTTATTTAAAACCCACTGATTTGCATTTTAATGTGCTTACTGGAGTGCATAATCCCATGTTTACTCCCAATAATGTGCTACACACATGAGCATCTGGGTTAAATATTCATGAAAAGTAAGTTGACAGTCTACCACCCATTTTAGGTTCATGTACTTGGAATACTTAAGCCTCAGTTACATGTTCTAACTGATCAGAGAAACTATCTAGTTGGTTGCTGTTGGCCCCAGATTGAATTCAGAAATGTTCTTCCATAACTAACATTATAAGAAATGTCAACTCCTGTGTCTCATATGTCCAGTAATATTCCTAGGTTTTGTTTATTGCTACAGTTAAATTATTTTTAATGTTTATTTATTTTTAAGAGAGAGAGATACACACAGTGTGAGCGGGAGAAGTGCAGAGAGAGAGGGAGATGCAGAATCCAAAGTGGGCTTCAGGCTCTGAACTGTCAGCACAGAGCCTGCTGCCAGGCTAGAACTCATGAACCACAAGATCATGACCTGAGCCGAAGTCGGATGCGTAACCGACTGAGCCACCCAGGAACCCCTATTTTTTTCTTCACCTCTATACCCAGCATATATTTTTATTTCAGAAATTTCATTTTGTTTATTAATTGCTGTTCTACTTAGAGAACTTTGGTGGCTTTCTTTTGCTCCAAACCAAAAATTTATAACCCATATGTGATGGGAAAGGGGAACTAACTGCCATACCTTACTGTGTGTACTATGGATTGGTCTGTTATATCACTTCTCTAAGCCAAGTAGAGTTAACAATCAATGCTTTCATAAAATCCCACAGTGACACCATCCTAAGAACAGTTTGCCATCTTTGTGAAAAATAATAAAAGCCCATCGGGCAGACCAACTTTACTTTACCTATGATTTGTAGTATAGAAATCAGTCAGTCTTTACATATACACATGTACATATAATATATCAATTCAAATTATGATATATGTGCAGCCTGCTAGTAGCTTTTAAAAGGAAAAAGTTGAAAGAGCTGTTTTTAATTTGTAATTCTAATAGGTTACTTTTTCAAGTGGAATAAACATTTGATTGGGAGTCCGAAAATTGGGATTCAAATCCTAGTTTTATCTCTTTGTAATAGCTGGGTTTTAGGGGTTGTGTTCTGCCTATTCCCTACCCCATCCTTCAAACCCCCACCCGAGAGAATCTGTACGAACCTATGAATGTCTAATGGACATAGCTTAAACTGGTCACAAATAATGGAGCCAGTGGTAACTACCTAAGCAAGGTGGGCCTATTAGCTGATAGGTAAACGAATGACTTCTGGCACTGGGCTTAGCTTATGCTCTGCCTTAAGAGTTTTTAATTAAAACACACAGAAGTGGCTAGAAGGCTGAAACTGCTACAGCTGAAAGGTCCTATAGGGTAGCAAGATAAATATATAGAGGAAGCCTGTCAGAAGACATGCTTAAGATATTCAGAGCTCAGAGATAAGAGAAGCCATTTTTCATATCAATGTATTTCCATTATTAAATTTTTATTTTAGAACAATTTTAAATTAACAAAACAATTGAGCAAATAAGTAAACTCCCAACCAGTTTCCCCTATTACTAACATTTTACATTAGTATGGTACATTTGTTGAAATTAATGAACAAATATTCATACATCTTTAAATATCCATACTTTGTTCAGATTTCCTTTGTTTTTACCTAACGTCTGTCTCTGTCCTAGAGTTCCGTCCAGGCCACCATATATATTTAGTTGTCATGTGTCCTTACCTTGACTATAACAGTTTCTCAGATTTTTCTTATTTGTTGTGTCTGTGATACAATAAGAAATAATGTATTTGGTGTTTGTCCCAGGTTCCTGCCACACAGCTTCTAAAACACTTGGACTCTAGGAAGCTTTAACAGTGTCTTTTCTATGCTAATGAGGTGGACTGGTAGCTGGGGGCCCCAAAATGGCTTCAGGATGTGGGCTGGTTGACTGAATAATTGAGACATGATTAGAAGATTAGAATGTTCAACCCCCTACCCCTTCTTTGAGGAGAAAGGGCTGGAGTTCCTGGTCAATAATTTATTTAATCAATCTTACTTACATATCAGATATCTATAAAGACCTCTATAGGAGAGCTTCCGTGTTCATGAATAACTTGAGGTGTTCCATATTTTGCCCTATGCTTCTCTTTCATTTGGCTGTTCTGAGTTGTATTCTTTGTATTAAATCTATAATAGTAAGTAAAGCACTCTCCTGAGTTCTGTGGGTTATTCTTGCAAATTATGGAACCTGAAGAGGTGGTTGTAAAAATCCTCAAATTTAGAAATATGCCATCAGAAGTATGGATGGCAACCTGGGACTCGTGACTGGCATCTGAAGTGGGGATAGACTTGTGGATTGACTAAGTCCTTATCTCATAGGATCAGACACTAACTCTAGATAGTGTCAGAATTGTATTGAATTGTTGGAAGAGTCGGAAAATTGTTGGTGTGAGGAAAAAACCCATATATTTGGTGTCAGAAGTGTGTATGAAAACAGTTAAGTGTAATTTAATAATATCCAACTCATGGTAACTGCTTAATAAGTAGTAGTTGTAATTATTATACCAAAATACAGACTATCAGCCACTCTCATATTCTACAGTCATTTTTTTCCTTCTGAACTCGAGTAGGGCATAATTTTTAACCACTGGTATTCTTTTCTCTCATCTTTCTCTCTCCTAAGCTTTCATTGTAAAAACTACTCTAATTATCCCCAGTAAAGATGGCTTGCGACTTTTATAAAATGGACTGAAAAGATGAAGGTTGCCAAGCATGTGTATAGAAGTTGATACACATGCCGTAGAATTTTGCCCAAATGAAACTAGTATTGGGGATGAATTGTTTTAGAGAATGAATTCCCCCAACCTCTCTTAAGTTCTTACAGGTATCAAGTCCTCATTGCTACTGACCATCACTAATCACTTGCTACGCAGTTTTAACTCACTATTCTAATTAAACATGCCTGCTCAGATAGGACCTTTTCGTTCTGTGGCCTCTTTGGTTATTCTTAATAAAAAAAGGTTCTGGAATTGTTTTAGAGAATGAACTCCCCCAACCTCTCTTAAGTTCTTACAAGTTCCAAGTCCTCATTGCTACTGACCATCACTTATCACATGCTACTCCATCTTAACTCACTATTCTAATCAAACATGCCTACTCAGATAGGACCTTTTCGTTCTATGGCCTTTTTGGTTACTCTTAATAAAAAAAGATTCTGGAACAAAGCTTAAGTATTTATTGCTAGTTTTCTACCAGGCAAAGAAACCCACTCCAACACAATGTTTAGGCTTTGAAGGATGACTCTCTGAGGGAGCGAAATGTAAACATATATATCTTTCACACAACTTTTCTTTAAATTTTTTTAATGTTTGTTTACTTTTGAGAGAGAGAGACATACAGCATTTGTGGGGGAAGGGCACAGAGAGGGAAACAGAATCCACAGCAGGCTCCAGGCACTGGAGCTGTCAACAAAGAGCCCCTGTGGGGCTCCAATTCATGATCTGTGAGATCATGACTGGAGCTAAAGTCAGACGCTTAACTGACTGAGCCACCCAGGCGCCCCACAACTTTGAGAGGGAGAGAGAACTTGAACAGAGGAGGGGAAGAGAGAGGGAGACCAGATCCGAAGCAGGCTCCAGGATCTGAGCTGTCACCACAGAGCCCATCGCAGGGCTTGAACTCACGAACCACAAGATCATGACCTGAGCTGAAGTTGGTGAAGTGGGATGCTTACCGACTGAGCCACCCAGGCACCCCCATACAACTTTTTTAAAGTGAATGACACATGACAGCTTTATTGTTTTTTACTTGGTTTATTTTTATTCATGGTCATTGCTTCCATATTTTATTCTTTTCAGACAACACTTACCTACTTTCATATTAATTTAGCATAAATATAAAACCATTAACAATACACATCTTTGATTTACAATGGGATTATGTTCCTATAAACCCATTGTTAAGTTGAAACTACAGTAAGTCTGTAATGCATTTAATACAGCTACCAAACATCGTAGCTTAGCCTAACGTACCTTAAACGTGCTCAGAACACTTACATCGGCTTACAGTTGGGCAAAATCATCTAACACAAAGCCTTTTTTTTATAGTGAAGTGTTGAATATCTAATATAATTTACTGAAAGTGAAAAACAAAATAGTTGTAGGGTACGGAATGGTTGTCAATGTAACAGTTGTTAACCCTGTGACGATATTGCTGACTGGGAGCTGTGGCCACTGCCGTTGCCCAGCATCAGGAGAGAGTATTATACCGCACATTAATAGCCCAGTAAAAGATCAAAATTCAAAGAATAATTTCTACTAAATGCATGTCACTTTCTCACCTTTGTAAAGTCAGAGAATTATAAGTCAAAGCATCATAAGTTAAGGAATCTAATCAAATTTTAGGGAAATAGTAGGAACTGTAATTTTTGCCTCATAAAAGTAAAACCCATGGGGCGCCTGGGTGGCTCAGTTGGTTAACTTTGGCTCAGGTCATCATCTTGCAATTCACTAATTCAAGCCCCCACATCAGGCTCTGTGCTGGCAGCTCAGAGACTAGGCCTGCTTCAGATTCTGTGTCTGCCTCTCTCTCTCTGCCCCTCCCCCACTCACGATCTCTCTCTCCCTCTTTCCCTCTCCCTCTCCCTCTCCCTCTCTCCCTCTCTCCTCTCCTTCTCTCCCTATTTCCCACTCTCTCTCTCCCTCAAAAATAAATATTTAAAAATAAATAAAGTAAAACCCAGTGCTTGAAACTAAATAAAGGTAAGTGTTAATGATTAAAAGAATAGCAGTATACAAATTTAAGTGCTAAATGTGGCTTTTAAAGAGGAGAATTTAAAAATGCATGTGATTAGCCATCAGGGCATTAGGACAGCACCAATGAAACTTTCTATTTTCTGAATACAAGATGCAGTCACTTTCAAATGACAGTTATTTTAGTAAAAATATTTTAATCCTGTGCATATATGTTTTATACACATATGCTGTTTTATAAGAATTCATCTTATTCTTTCTGGATTATATTAGGAGAAATCTTGCAAGGGTTTTTTCTAGTTATTTGTGAATGAATGCTAGCTTTCCTGTCTTACAGTTATTGGCCACGGAACTTCCCTACAGTTTTAAGAATCTCAGAATCTCCATTTCCCCCACTGTTCCTCTTTAGTCATCATTCTTCTTAGATACGTTAGCCAAAAGTGTGGGTTTGTTTTTATTAAATTTTGCATTTGGCTGTCCAAATCTACATTGATCTCTCAGTACAATAACTTAGAATTTGGTGTTCTATTGTATTAATTCCAGAAACTAGTCCAGAAAAATTATTTAGTATCATTTAGGACAGAAAATGTAATGCACTTAATATATTGATAGCAAATCATCCAACTTCTCAAATTATCAAAATTCCATATGTGTAATTTATGCTTTTGAAGTTGTTTTAGAAAGCTGACTATATATATTTTTTTCAGGAATAGAATTTAGTGGTTCATCACTTGCACATAAAACCCAGTGCTCCTCCCAACAAGTGTCCTTCTTAATGCCCCTCGCCCCATTTAGACCATCCCCCCACCCAACACCCCTCCAACAACCCTCAGTTCTCTGTATTTAAGAGTCTCGCTAGGGGCACCTGGGTGGCTCAGTTGGTTAAGCATCCAACTTCGGCTCAGGTCATGATCTCAGAGCTTGTGAGTTCGAGCTCCACATCAGGCTTTGTGCTGACAGCTCAGAGCCTGAAGCCTGCTTTGGATTCTGTGTCTCCCTCGCTCTCTGCCCCTCCCGCAATCACACTCTGTCTCTCTCTCAAAAATGAATAAATGTTTAAAAAAATTAATACATTAAAAAAAGAAAAAGAGGCTCTTATGGTTTGTCTTCCTCTCTATTTTTATATTATTTTTGCTTCCCTTCCCATATGTTCATATGTTTTGTTTCGTAAATTCCACACGAGTGAAATCATATATTTATCTTTTTCTGACTTACTTCACTTAGCATAATACATTCCAGTTCCATCCATGTTGTTGCAAATGGCAAGATTTCATTGTTTTTCATTGCCAAGTAATATTCCATTGTATATATGTACCACATATTCTTTATCCATTCATCAGTTGATGGACATTTGGGCTCTTTCCATAATTTGGCTATTGTTGATAGCACTGTTGTAAACAGTGGGCTACATGTGCCACTTCGAATCAGCACTCCTGTATCCGTTGGATAAATTCCTAATAGTGCAATTGCTGGATTGTAGGGTAATTCTATTTTTAATTTTTTGAGGAACCTTCACACTGTTGAAAACTGACTTTAAAATTTAAGGCCCATCTATATATGTCATTCTTCTTTTTGCTGTTAAAGCCAGTTGAAAACAGACCTTGCCTTGTGGAAGTTTAAAAACTAAAATAAATTATGTTCTTGGAAGAGATTGGCTTCATTTGATTAGGCTATTTAGTAAACAGAAAGAGCTGGCTAAGGAGACAAAACATTTATAGCCTCACATATTTACTGAGGGAAATAGAATTACAGTCTTTAAACTAGAGAAAGATTAAAGGTTTTATTATGAAAAATGGAGTTCAACTTTATTTCTGTGGTCTCTTCTAAAGATGTGATTGGCATGTGGAATAGACATGATGCAAGGGATGTAAAAAGAACATGACTTTATTTTTCTTTCTTGTGGCCCCTTTCAAATTTATTCAGTGGTAATAATCTTTCTTGCCGCTGGTGAAAATGCTGATGAACCTATGACTTTTTGCTTACTCTCAGGTAAAAGACAGTCTTTTATTTAAAAAAACTTTTTCTAATGTTTATTTATTTTTGAGAAAGAGAGACAGAGACACGAAATCCGAAGCAGGCTCCAGGCTCTGAGCTGTCAGCACAGAGCCCGATGTGGGACTCGAACTCATGAACTGTGAGACATGACCTGAGCTGAAGTCGGAGTCAGTTCCATTTCTGTAAATACAAGTGTCTAGTCATATATTAGTCACAATTTCAATAGTAATTCTGTGGTGAGACTTCTAAATGGACATTACTAGTATCACCAATATTTTTAGCTCTTCTCTTCTTCTTGCATTTGGACAAGCTTTGCTATTCTGACCAGTAGACTGTGGACCGTGTCTGGAGACGATGTGGCTACTTCCAGGCCAGTGTAGTTATGAACGGTCATACAGTTGTCCCTAGTCTTTCCTACTGCTGGAGTAAACCCTGAAGCTTCATATTGACATGGAAATGACACAATATCAAAGCAGCCTGGAGCACTGAGCCAATATGTGGAAGACAGCTGCCCTGGAGAGCCATCTGGACCCATATTGGACTTTGAATGAAAAGTAAACTTTTTGTGTGGCAAGGAATCGAGATTTTTGTGTTGTTATTGCCCCATAACCTATCCTAATACTTCTTCACTACCCCAAAGCGATGGCTTATTGCAGGTGGCTCCTCCCCTCCCTAATTAATGGCAGCAAGTGATCTGAGATTAGATGGGAGGATAAAGTCACTCTCTCTGGTTCCCGGATGCTGTTCCTTGGTCCACTAGCCATTGCTTCAGACTTTTGGGTTAATAGGGGAGGAGGAAGGATTTCTTTTACTAGAAAGTAAAAAATCAGAGTTCTTATTTGACTGGATAGGCTTGTGCTCTCTGGGCCTGCAAGATATTTAAAGTTGACTTTCTCGGGACACCCAGCCAGCTCAGTTGGAGGAGTGTGTGACTTTTGATCTTAAGCGTCATATTCCAGCCTCACATTAGGTGTAGATTACATAAATAAATAAACTTTAAATAAAGTTGACTTTTTCTTCTTCCCCTGTAGCCCCATAATATGGGCAATTAATTTTTTTTGGTACCCTACTCTACCTCAGCCTGATTTTTTTTTTTTAAGTGATCCATTCCATACAGGTTCTTGCCTTTGACGTCTCTCCCTCTCAGGTGGCTCTTGTGGGCTGGACATAAATAGGTTTCTGGCTGGTTCCCTCCTTCGTGGTCCTCCTTCCAGTCTGTGGGAAACATTCGCTTATCCCTGGCTCTGACAAACTCTAGGAGTACAGGCCATTACAACAAAGCCACTTTTTAACAATGTCAGCTTTATGGAGTTATAAAAATTATGAAATATTTGAAGTGTGCATTATGATTGAATATACATATACACCGTGAAAAGGATTCCCCCGTCTAATTAATACACCCATCACCTTTCCTATTTATCTTTGTGTATGTGTGTGAGAACATCTAATAACATTTGAATTCTATTCTCAGCAAACTTCAATTATATAGTACAGTGTCATCAACTATAAAAAAGATGGAATACTTCATGAATTTGCTGTCATCCTTGTAACAGGGGCCATGCTAATTTCTGTAGTGTTCCGAGTTTAATATACGTGCTACCAGTGGAGCATAGCAGAGCCCCTTCTGTACCACTGAGTATCTTTTGTAGCTTGGATCAGGCCTCAGTCTTTCACAGAAAACACATTTCAGGTTCTCCAGGAGACCCCATGAAAGGCCCCTCTTGCTTGGTGAGAAGGTAGCACTCCACCGTCTCCATTCCCTTGGAGGCAGAGGACACAGCAACAACTCTTCACTCTTTTCACCTTTTTGTATTCTTTAAGTGGGTAAGGGCCCAAGAGTCATCAAGCCAGTTCTCCTTATTTTCCTCCCCTCTCCTTAGTATGATACTTGTCCCTGAATTGAACCGGAACAGAAGATTCCTAATTTAACATCTTATTACATAAGTTTAACATTCTGTGAGGTTTTTTTTAGAGGTTACTCATTGTTAGGGGCTGAATTGTGACCCCTCAAAAGGTCAAGTAACTGGACTAAGAATAAGAAATCAATTGACAGATTAACAAGAGAAAATCAAACTTAATAGTGTTTGTATGGGGACTCCACACAGACGTGAAAATTCCAAAGACCGGCAAAATGAAGTATATATGTCATTCTGAACTCAGAAGAAGGGAATAGGGGTCTGGGACTTGAGAGGAATGCACTTCACAGGACAGAAAGAAGAGCAGATGTATAGTAATTAGATGTTTGCCTCAACACGTAGATGGGTCACTCAGATAAGATTTGTCTCCTTATTCTGGGAAAGATCCGCCACGTTAGAGTTCTGTGTAGTTAAAGGATGGACAAAAGTTTCTCTTGAGCCCACAGGGTCTCGCTTGCCTTCAGTTCAAAATAATCTTCTTGTCAGAGTGGCCCATCTCAGGGAGGCCTGCCCTGGACTCCTACATGCTTTTGAATGATAAGCTAGCATTCCTATCTCTTGAGTCTAGGCCTGTGTGTTCTGTGTCATCCTTGGCTTGTTCAGCCGTGCCTGTGGATATGATAGATATGACCTCTATCCAGTGTTCATTCTTTCATCTAGACCGACAAGATGGACGCTGGCTTCCCTCTCACCAGAAGCTCCACAGCCAGCTAAAATTGTGATTTCTAATTTAAACACATCTCAACTATTTATGGCTTGCTTCTTAAAGTTTGTTCGTTTATTGAGAGAGAGAGAGAGAGAACATACATGAAAGGAGCAGCGGGAGAGAGAGAGAGAGAGAAAGAAAGAGAAAGAGAGAAAGAGACCATCTCTAGCAGACTCCACACTGTCAGCTCAGAGCCTGACTTGGGGCTCTATTCCACCAAACATGAGATCGTGTCTTGAGCCTGAATCAAGAATCGGATGCCTAACTGACTGAGCCACCCAGGCACCCCATTTATTTATGGCTTCCTTCTAAACACCAACAGTTACTCCTTAAATAGCTGGTAGTGTTTTTGAAACTTGAGTGAGTTTCCTTCCTGGAGATAAACTTCTAACAACAACTTCTTCCTTTCTGCTATTTTAAGATAACATCAAATGTTCTCTGGGTACTATACTGAGTAAGTGGAAAGCCCACTATTGAATGTATATTTAGAACAGGGAGAGGGCGGGGAACGAAGATTTAAACACAACTGCTTTAGTGGCTCAGCTATTAACCTAGGCTTTTGAAAATATCTCTGTATCTCAACTTTTGTCTAATTTACATCAGTACTCAGATTTATGACCTTTTAGGACCTGTTTCGAATTAATGATTTGTTTTGTAAAGCATATTCCCTGAACTCCTGTGGCATTTCCTGATGATTTCTCATAAAGTGGCAATTTATACACTGTTTTGTATTGTCTCTTTTATTTGTTGCACCCAACTAAGAGAAACAGAGACCCCAAATCAGTGGCTTTAATAAACAATAAATATTTTCTTTTTCTAATGTAAGGAGAGGTCCAAAAAATAGGCAGTTGCTGGTGTTAATTAGGGGGTAGATGGATATCAAGACAGAGGTCTTTGAAATTCTCTTGGCTTTTCTCATGGTGACAAGATGGCTGTTGTAGTCCTGCCCAACATGTCCGTCTTCCAGGGAGGAGAATGCTCATTTCAGTAAAGCAGAACTTTCTCCTCACTTGTCTTTGGAGAGGACAGTGTCATATAGCTACCCTAATTGTGAAGCTGAGGCAGTTTTTTGACTGAGAAACTGCCACCTCCCCCAAGAAAATTAAGATTCTATTAGTAAGAAGAAAGGGAAGAATTAGGTAATAAGCAGTCTACCGTGCTATACCATGGTCCCTATTCTTTTTCCGTATTACTTTCCATTCAGTCAGTTGATTTAAAATTTGATCAAATATAAATGCATGTATATAATCTGGTATTACTGGTGGTCAGTTGGCTGGTAGAAAAATAGAACATTCCAACTGCTACAGGTCCTTGGTCATACAGCAGTACAGACTACAGACTCAGAATCGCTTTGCTCTTCGGTCTACCACAAGCATAAAGACTTATTCATTCACACCTGAAATACCTAGGTCTTGAATAGTTCTGGAGACATCACACTGTGTTCATACATGCTAAAATTTAGAAGCTAGTCTCCCAATTATGTGTCACAACTAGCTTTAAAAGCTATAGTCCTAATAGTACTTCGGGAATGAATGAATATAAATTTGTGAAAGAAGCAAGGAAAGGCTGTGTAGAATTCAAATAGGAGATTACACTGGGTAATGTTTGATGGATGTGGTGTTATTTGAGGAGTGACAATTATAATTGGTCCAGTCTGAATAAAATATATATTGTAAATTAAGGGGAATATATTAAACTCTTAACATTGGCAAAGAATATGTCTAAGATCATTTTGAATCCCCAAATTTGCAAGTATGGAGATATTTGTACCAAGCATATGACTTTGTCTTTTCAAATCACACTTGTTGCATTACCTATGTGTTATCCTCATGCAGCAAGTTTAACCACATGAGCTTCAGCAAGTGTGAGCTCTAATCTAGTGAGCTCTTTTTATGTTAGCCAGAATACTTCCTGATACCGTTGTTGGAGTTTTTAATTCATTTACACAACAGATGGAGCCACCCTTGAACCAGATACTATAATATCTTTTGGTTTTTTGTTTTTATTTTTAAGTAAGCTCTAGGCCCAATGTGGGGGTTCAACTCACGACCCTGAGATCAAGAGTCACATGTTCTACCTATTAAGCCAGCCAGTGGCCCTGATACTTTAATATCCAAAAACTTCAATTATCCAAGAACCAATGATCTTTTCTAGCTAAAAACCATCCATCTTATCCATAGATCTTTTTACTTTCTTAAATAAGCCCTCCAGGTGATTCCAATGCATACTAAAGTTTGAGAATCATAGAAGTTAAAGAATTCAAATTCTTGTCCCCAGCAAAATTACAAAATTTGCAAAATTTGTGAAAAAAAAGAATCCAATTTAATTGCTTACAAATAGTCACAATTGAGGGCTACCAATTACTGTGTGGAGAGAGAAATCAGTGAGGAGCATTTAGAAAAATGGGCACTTTCATTTACTCTGTTGGAGATGGTACACACTGGTTAAATAAATGATAGTGCATTGGTTATTTGTGGGAAACAAAGCAAATGAAAAATTAAATGTCCTTACTGCCTATACAACGCATTGACAAGTCCTTGAAACAGGCAGAGTACATTCCTCTAGGAATTCATCTGCCTCAGTGATGATACTTTGCCTGGGGCAAAAGGCAATCTAAGCTTAACATTATCTTAACCGCCGCCCCCACCCCCACCCCAGGATTCTGTAAGTCTACTTTACATATAAAAGTTCCTTTGGAAACCTCCTTTATCTCAACCCCCCCCTCCCCAAGATGTATGATGGCAATCATAGGCCCACTGGTAATAAACATCTAAAGGGTCTCAAGACTGAGTTTTTACTAAACAGTATTAAAAGACCTTTTCCTAACAGCAGCTAGCCCCTCGAAGTGCTAGAAACCATATTTCCAAAATACCTTAGAGATTTATGCTATGCCCAACCTCTTCCCAACCTGAAGGTGTATAATCAGTCACTCTTCACAACCCCAGTTCAGCTCTTTCTGCCCACAGATCCTGTCCCTGTACTCTAATAAAATCACCTTTTGGGGGGCACCTGGGTGGCTCAGTCAGTTAAGCACCTGACTTTGGCTCAGGTCATGACCTCACAGCTTGTGAGTTCGAGCCCCGTGTTGGATTCTATGCTGACAGCTCAGAGCCTGGAGCCTCCTTTGGATTCTGTGTCTCCCTCTCTCTCTGCCCCTTCTGTGCTTACACTCGCTCTCTCTCAAAAATAAATAAACATTAAAAGCAGTTTTTTAATAGATAAAATAAAATCACCTTTTTGCACCAAAGACGTCACAAGAATTCTTTCTTGGCCATCAACTCCAGACCTCCACCACTCCAAAACCACATCAGTTACATAATGGTGCTTTTGTATAATAAAATATTATGCAGCTTAAAGAACAAGAAAGTAAATCTGTATGAGTTAACATTTTAAAAAGTTCAAAAGATAGTAACTAGAGGGAAAAGCATGTTGTAGAGCATTTGTGGTTCCAGAGATACGAATGTATGTGCTTGTATGCCACTGGAAATTCTTGAAAAACTGTACTAGAAATTGTTTGTAGTTGTTACTAGTGATGGTGGAACTTGGGAGGATGAGACTGGGGAAGGAGATTTCTACTTTTTCATCCTTTAATGTTCTGGAGTGTTTGAAATAACATGACCATGTTTATTTTTTTTTTAACTGGTTAATTGAAAGCAACATTTTAAAACCTGTGTTGGGACCACAACATAGAAGCATCTTCATTATCAGTAGTAAGGTGTTTGTAATTAATTTGCTGAAGAGCCTTCGAGTGTGTTATATTCATTTTAAATAATCAGTGGTAAGATCTGGAATGCATGTTAGTGTGCTTAATCTGGTAGCTAAAGTATGAAATTAGCATAACTAGAATCAAGAGGTGAGCAGTGTGAGGAAAAGATAATTTTCCCTCCACCTTTCTAAGTTCTGTGCTAGGGACCCTATATCAAAAGATAGAATTAACAAGAGAAAAACAAGTTTTATTAACACATGTACATGAGAGATACCTTGGGAAAAATGAGTAACTCTCCTGGGTGCTTTAAAATTATACCGTCTACAGCTAAAGACAAAAAGAGAAAAGGTCATGAAAGAGGCCTGTTGTGGGGTGGGAGGAGGAAAAGTATGGTAAACTTGAGTAATGGTTGAGGGTCAGATTTAAGTGCATTCTCTCCGTTGATTTGAGTTTGAAGTGCTTTCATCATCTTTCTCTTCCTTCTCTTTTAGTACAAAGATGGAGGCACACATAGAAATGGAGATTTCCTTCATAAATGTAAATTTCCCTTGCAAAGGGGAACTTCTGCCCTTTTCAGAGCTTCTCCAGTGTCTACTGCTTCTCTGAAATAAGCTGCTCAAAATAATCCTTGGGCCAAAGAGGCATATGTTGGGGCAATATTCTGTCACACTCAAGGAGCAGGAATTAAAATAAGCCTGGATTAAGAATGAAGCCCTAGACTACTATGAGAGCAGTAGAAAAAGGGGGGCAGAAAACTGGTGGGTTGCAGAGGTGAAATTGTAGGATTTGAAAGGGAACAGGATTTGCAAACCCAAAATCTGCCATCTTCTTTTTTCTTTAACTGGAGATGGTATTTAAGGTGGTGGCTTGGGCCATTTCAGGGAGTTACTCAGTTTCCCTGGATATCTCCCATGTATAGAGGAGGTATGCATGTTAGTAAACTTGTGTTTGTTTTCCTCCTATTAATCTGTCTTTTATTATAGGAGAGTTTGGGCCAAGAACCTAGAAGGGTAGAGGCATCCTCCCCCACAGATTTTACAATTTTTATAAAGTATCTTGGATTATCCTTAATTCATTATAGCAGTTTGAATGTTTCCTACAATTTGTTAAATCATTTCCATATATTTCTTTTTTGTTTACTTTTAAAATAATTCGGACATCACCTTATTTAGAGTTGCTGCATTAAGCCTATAAAGAATCTTAAATCCAATTTTAATCCTTATTCTCTTTTAAATTAGGGATTATAATTTCTCTCATCAGTACAGTAAGTTATTTGAAATCCAATATCATGAACCTTACCTGAGGTTCCCCCCTTTAAAAATGTCAATCAGGGAAATCTATACAGTTCCATTTTTGTGTCAGCAGGTGGCAGACTTCTCTCTGCTATGGCTCTGTGCCGGCTTTCTAAATTATCTTTCATGTTATACGTTTTTATGTTTACTCTCTCATTGCTGCTTAAACCTGAAGGGAAGCAGAATTTGCCACCCAAAAATGTGCCACTTTGTCATGTGAATTATTGTGAACTGAAGCCAGTCAAGACCCAGAGGGTCAGGAGAAGCTCTTTACCGCCCCTTTACCCACATAAAAGAATTTGGAAGGGGGCCTGTACCAAGAAGAGAGCCATTCCCAGAGATTGCTCTTTTATTGGAGAGACTTACCTGCATGGAGGTAAATGTTGCTCTTCTCATCTTCCTGGAATTGTCTTCTTCCCCTTTGAAGCCCAGACCTCTACCCCTTTCTCCTTAGCTCGGGATGGTTTATAAGCCTAAATTGCCTGACTGCCTTTAGGTCTCTTTGTGGTTTCCCGTATCTTTGTGGGTTCCTGTAGTTGTGAAATTAAGGATTTCTTTTCTGTTAATCTTTTTAGAATGGTGTGGGTGGTCTCAGCAAAGAACATAGAAGGGTAGTGGGAAAGTTATTTTTCTGCCCCTACAAACCATTAATCTATAAAATTTAAACCAACTTTGACACTCTTCTCCCTTTATAGGTATAAATTCCATCGCCCTATTTTTTCCCATATATGTTGTTTATATTCCTCATTTGCAAGGTGCTAATAGATTACAGAGTTGTTTAGTGGTTGATTGGAAGGTTGCTTAATTTGTTTGGCAAGTTCCTGCTTGTAAGTGGGTGGAAGTAGATAGTCACATGTTTAACATGATGTGGGTTCCCGCAAGATCCTTCCTGTCCCCATTTTATCTCTGAAGCCTTGTCATGGCACAGCCCTCTCATTTATTTTACCTCACATGCCCCACTCAGGACCTGGGTTCAGAACACCATCATCAAAATATATATATATATATATATATCTTCTTATACAGTCTTCCCACTGAACAGTTTATCTAGATTTCTCTGTCATACCATTAGCGTTCTGAGGTAATAAGACCCTCAGTCGATTTTGATGGAGGGAGATAGGAAAAGCGTGAGAACCTAAGCATAACAGCGTAGTGAAAGGTGACAAAATAGAAACCCGCTGAAGTCATGTCAAGAAAACAGGGGGCTACACTGGAGCTAGCACTAGAAAACACTTAGAAACAGATTCCCATTTGGGTTAGTTGGGCACTGCCCTATCATCCTGTGACCAGGAGAAAGGAACTAAAATTTGGGGGTGTCTACTTAATGGCCAAGTTCACCGTGCATGTTTACCTTATTTAATCCTTAAAAGCATAATCCAGCTGGTAATATTGTCATAATGTGTTAATTTGCTTAGGAACTAGTTTAGTAAGTAGCAGAGCCAGCATTCAGTATGATCCTAGCTCTCTCTGAAGCTTTTAAAGAAAGCCTGCTTCCCACTTGGAAATAAGAATTGCTTTAATGAAGTGTTACTGTGTTGCTGATCTTTAAAAAAATTTATCTCTTTCCAAGTTAATTAAATACTTTATTCTATTTCATCTTTTGTGTATAACCATGTACCAGATATATGTAAGGGTGTGTATATATATGATATGATATATAATATAGATATATATCCATATGTGTTTGGTTTTGTCACATGGCTTAGTTTTGGTAGGATGGGGAAATCTATCTAGTGTTCCATAATTATTTAGTTACTCTGTGTCTTATAAGTATTGTGGCTTGTATAGTAAAGATGAAATAATTTCTTTAACATCAAACATAATTAGTGATTTCAACTCTAGAGTATCTTGTAAGGGAATGAAGTCATATAATATATAATGTTTGAGAGTTTATAGTTGGTGAGTCCTTGGTTCAGACTCAGCACTGCCACATTCTGATGGTTTAGCCTTGGAAAATTTCGTTGTTGTTTTTAATGTTTATTTATTTACTTTGAGAGAGAAAGAGCATGAGCAGGGGAGGGACAGAGAGAAGGAGAGAGAATCCCAAGCAGGCTCCACACTCAGCCCAGAACCCAGTTGCAGGGCTCAATCTCACAACTGTGAGATCATGACCTGAGCCAAAACCAAGAGTCAGACGCTTAATCAACTGAGCCACCCAGGTGCCCCTAGCCTTGGACAATTTCTAAGTTTCAATTTCCAGTTTTCTAAAATGGAGAAGGTTCACCTAAAAACTCTTCTGCCCCCTTGTTTCTTTCAGGGTATTATGTTAAGAATATGTTCTGTCTTTGTGTTTGTATTGTTTATTTTACTTGGTGTTTTAAATAATTATACTTTAGGAGAATTCCAACAGTGCATTCTAAATATCTACCTGGGTTGTTAAGATTAAAAAAGAGATGATATGCATACAGTGCCAAACTGTGTTTACCACATAGTAGTTATTCAATAAATGTAATTCTCTTTGTTTCCCTCTTGAAGTAAAGCTATTCTTTTCACAGCTTTCTTTTAGACATGATGTTCTCTTATAGGAGGTTCATATTAAGTAATGATTTAACAATGTTCTCTAAACAATATTCTGTTTGAGCTCTCAGGCTTGGAGATAAAAGCAGAATGCTTAATTATATCATCATACATCTTTCTTAAAGTTAAAAAGATTGGGAACGGAGGGGCACCTGCGTGGCTCAGTTGGTTAAGCGTCTGACTCTTGATTTTGGCTCAGGTCATGATCTCACGGTTCATGAGTTCAAGCCTTTTATCGGGCTTTGTGCTGACAGTGCCAGTGCAGAGCCTGCTTGGGATTCTCTTTCTCTCCTTCTCTCTCTGCCCTTCTCCCCCCCAAAATAAATAAATAAAACTCAAAAAAAAAAAAAAGTTTGGGAATGGAAAGATAATGTTGAGCACTTTTTAAACCGAGTACCTGGCATTCTGGGGCCTAATCCTTGTCAGCCTGCAATCACAATTTGTACATGGTTGAATTGACCTGAATAGCATACTTACAGGCTTGGAATATATAATTATATCATTTTCAGTTACTGAAATTTAATTTCACTAAAGATGTATGAGAAACATGGGCTTTATTATAAAAAATAAAGCTTCTACATTTATTTCACTAATTTTGAATCCGCTCAAATACACTAAAAACAAGTACAGATCATATGACACAGTATAGATTTTTAAAAAGTTATTCATGGAGTTCACACATGTGGATTTCCAGTCACGTGACTGTTTTAGGGACGTTTTAATAATTAAGGACTCATGAGTACCTGATTTAAGATCCAGCTTTTTGTAAAGAATTTCTCCCTTTTTATTTACCTGTGTCAAGCTTCATTTTCCCCTGATTATCTTTTTATTTCTGATATACTACATGCTGATATAAAAAATTACTAAATCTGTATAAACAAAAAGAAGTAATCAGCAATTTTCACCACCGTAAAAAAAAAAACATATTTTAGTAAGTGTATTCCTTTGTTTTTCTATGCATGTAACTGTTGTCCTTTTCCCCCAAAATGAGACTATACTGTAACATTGTTTTTATTTTTATTTTTAAAATTTATTTATTTGTCTTGAGAGAGCAATAGCACAAGCAGGGAAGGGGCAGAGAGGGAGAGAGAGAATCCCAAGCAGACTCAGAACCAGCAGCACAGAGCCCGACGTGGCACTTGAACTCACAAACGATGAGATCATGACCTGAGCAAAAATCAAGAGTCAGACGCAACCAACTGAGCCACCCAGGCACTGCTGTAACATTGTTTTTAACAAGATTATTCATTTATTAATTTATTCCTTACTAATTCTATACGTATTTTAGTGATTATATTATATTCCTTTATGTTATTATATCCTATACAGATATCGTTATTTAGCAATTTCTTCATTGTTGAACATTTATTTAGATTGTTTTCCATTTTTCATTATGATAACTAATGGGTCAGTAAATATTCATGTAGCATCTGTGCAAGTCCATGACTGTTTAAGTAGAATGCTAGGTCAAAGGGCATGCACAAATCTAAGGCTTTTGAATGTACTGCCAGGTTACCCTCTGAAAAGTTTGTACCAATTTACATTTCCACCAGCAGTATATACAAGGACCTAGCTCCTAGTTCCCTGTTTTCCTGAGAAGAGGTGTCATATTTTTCTTGTTTTTGCCAAGTAATATTTTTTATTTTTAAAAAATAAAATTAATATTTTTAATATTAAAAGCTGAACTTTTTAAAATAATTGTGGCCATTTATTTTCTTCTTTTCTGAATTGTCGAAGTTATTTTTCTTGATTTGCAAGGACTTTTGTAATGATTTTAACTATAAGAGTATGTTAGAGATGTATTTTTCCGAGTCTTTTTGCTTCAGTTCCATTTTTGAGTAGTCTAAGAGTGACCCTCTTTTCAAATCTTTAAATATGTGCTATTGATTGCTGCTTCTTCTTTTTATTGAAGCGTAGTTGACATACAGTGTTATATGTTCGTTTCAGGTGTGTAACATAGTGATTCAACAATTCATGCTCACCATAAGTGTAGTCACCATCTTCACCATACAAAGTTATTACAATATTATTAACCATATTTCCTATGCCCTACTTTTCATCTCCATGACTTTATTTCAAAACTTCCAGTTTGTACTTTTTTTTAATGTTTATTTATTTTTAAGAGAGAGATTCAGAGCACAAGCTGAGGAAGGGCAGAGAGAGAGGGAGACACGGAATCCAAAGCAGGCTCCAGGCTCTGAGCTGTCCTCACAGAACCTGACACGGGGCTTGAACTCATGAGCTGTGAGATCATGACCTGAGCCGAAGTCAGGTGCTTAACTTACTGAGCCACACAGGTACTTTGTGCTTCTTAATCCCCTTTATCTTTTTACCCCAATTCCCCACCTACCTAAATGCCTTCTTTAATTACAGAGTTTAATTTGCATATGACTCCTCATTTATACATTATGACTTCATTCCATATCCAGAGTAGGAGAAGAATCTAGCATATTGTTTAAATAGTTTGTGTAGCTTACTCATTAGTTTATCCTCCCAGCTAAAAAATGAGGAAGTCTACTCCAGAAAAAGTAGTAAGGTAGGATTTTACCTCAATAGATAAGTTTCATTTTACCTTCATAAACATGACTTAACATATGCCATGCCCATTTTGTCCAAAGATGTAGTAGCATTGTATGTATTTCTAAAATTCTTTTATTTTGGGACATGTGACTTTCTTTTTATATATAAAAAAATTTTTTTATGTTTTTATTTTATTTTCGGGAGACAGAGAGTCAGTGTGAGTGGGGGAGGGGCAGAGAGAGAGGGAGACACAGAATCCAAAGCAGGCAGGCTTCATGCTCTGAGCCTCAGTACAGAGCCTGCCTGACACAGGGCTCGAACTCACGAACTATCAGATCGTGACCTGAGTTTAAGTCAGATGCTTAACTAACTGAGCCATGGCCCTGGGCCATGTAACTTTTTAAAAATAACCTTTGTTTTCTTCTGGGTATAAGATAGATTTATTACAGAAAATTTAGAAAATACCAAAGAGTATGAAGAAGAAAATACAGTCAGCTGTGATCCTTTTATTTCTCTGTAATGACTGTTAATTGAGTTTTATATTTGATTCAGCCATGTTGAATGATTGTACTATTGAATTTAGCTTATTACTGCATTATTATTTAGGACTTTATATCTATATTCATAAGTGAACTTACGTTATATATCCTTTTTTGTACTATTTTTTTAAAAAATTTTAATGTTTATTTTTGAGAGAGAGAGAGAGACAGAGTATGAGTGGGGGAGGGACAGAGAGAGAGAGAGAGGGAGACACAGAATCTGAAGCAGGCTCCAGGTTCTGAGATGTCAGCACAGAGCCCTACGTGGGGCTTGAACCTACAGAGATAAGATCATGACCTGAGCCAAAGTCGAATGTTTAACTGACTGAGCCACCCAGGCACCCCCTCTTTTGTACTATTTTTGACAGGCTTTTGTTTCAGGTTTTATACTAGTTAGTTTCATAAGTTGAATTGGATAGCTTAACCTCTTTTTATGTGTTATTAAACAGTTTATATCTAGCATGCAGCCATCTGTTCTTTAAAAGCTTGAAAGAGATCACCAGTATGACACCTGACTATAAAGTATAAAACACTTTGAAAGCCATTCTCTGATAAACCTCTTTTTGTAAGTTCTATTCTGGTGAGCACACATTCCATTGTTGAACATACATGTTACCAAAACTTTTCGTAGGTTAAATTAAGTACTTTGGTTTAACATACTGAGTTTATTAATATTTGAGGAAGTTTTGAAAGGACTATATATTGTGGTTTCTTCTGTTTACATACTTTAAAACTCAAGTTATCACTCATCCTCCATATAATTTCAAGTAATCCTTTGCTACAAGTTATTAGTTTATGAACTTAAATCTCCTTCAAAATAATTTTCTTCATCATTTTCTTACTTTACTATTTTTTAAATGCGTTTATCCTGCATGGCAAAAAGAAGATAGTAAGTTTAGTCTTTGTACTCTCCATTTAGAGGTATTGGATATAATACATGAACAATAAAAGCATAAATCGCATAACCATTTTTGCCATTTTTTACTATAACCCATACCAAAAGAACAATCTTAATACTGTTTCTTTTCAACAGACAGAATACCAACTGTGTGATTGTGGAAGGAGTCCAAAATTAAAACAAAGTTTTTCTTCTTGTTCCATTTCAATGTTACAGAGATCAAATATAGTAAAATGGAAACAACAATTTCAGTGCTAAGCATCTTGAAATATTAGAACATAGTGCATTTGAGAGGAGAACCAGCGAAGACTCCCTTCATTAATGATACAGTATTACATCCAATTTTCTTGAACTTTTTTTAAAAATCTTTTTATTTATTTTTGAGAGAGAAAGAGACAGTAGGATCTGAGGAGGGGGAGAAAGAGAAGGAGACTCAGAATCCAAAACAGGCTCCAGGCTCAGAGCTGTCAACAGAGAGCCCAACAGGGGGCCAAAGTCAGATGCCAACCGACTGAGCCACCCAGGCGCCCCCAATTTTCTTGAACTTGACCTACCTGTTGCAACGTCTATGTCATTTCCTCTAAAGGAGTTTAAACTACAGAATTTATTACTTTTAAGTTAAAAAAGATACAAACTATGTTCAAGAACTTCATTTGAGTTTCTGAAAATTAAGTTACTCAATCCTAGATCTTTGCAAAGTTAGAACCATAGGTTTTCCTCAGTTTGCATGTATGTGTGTAAATTCATAAGTACAGCAGTCACCTTCACTAACAGTCACCTAATAGGATAAGTTTTGGGGATGATTTTAAATGAGAAGAAATTTACAGAAGATCTTCCTGTTCATTTTTCCAAAAGGTAAGCATTCATTGTTGCATCTTTGATTTTGCTCCTTAAACATTTAAAATCGTATTCATATAAACAGTAACAGCATCTGTTTCAACTCTGTTTTGAACAGCCACAGTGTTGAAGTTAGTTGACTCTTGCCTTCTTAGAAGAGTTATAAGAGAAGTCAAATGCCTAGATGGATGTTTTGCATGTTTAAAAAAATTACCTTTCTATATATGTCATACAGCAATTACAGCAGTTAGCAGGAACAAGTTTTGCAAGAATCCTTATAGAGAGTATTGCATCTCACCTCCTACCGAACGGTCTTCCTTATATGATTTTATTGTTTTGTTTGGAATTCTTTCCTGGGATGTCAGTCAAGTTCAGATTGGAGTTTAAAAATACATTCCATAGCCAAATTATAGGATTACGGTAAACTGAGTTAGTAGTTATGTCTGAGATTAAATAATTGGGAAATAAAGTATACTTACTACAGGTTTTATGTAGAATTATGAAGGGATTTCTTTCCCATGCAACTATGAATTAATGTAGTACTTTTTACTTTTATTCCCTTCTCAGCCCCAAGATTAAAGGCAAAATGAATCAATCAATAAATAAGTTATTGGGGAGCCTGGGTGGCTCAGTCTGTTGAGCGTCCGGCTTCGGCTAAGGTCATGATCTCACAGTTCGTGGGTTAGAGCCCCGCATCGGGCTCTGTGCTTATAGCTAGCTCAGAGCCTGGAGCCTGCTTCGAATTCTTTGTCTCCCTCTCTCTCTGACCCTCCCTTGCTTGCACTGTCTCTCTCTCTCTCTCTCAAAAAATAAAATAAAACATAAAAAAATGTTTTAAAAAATAAATTATTAAGGTTTAAACAGTAGATTTTATTTTCTGTGGGCTTTTTTTTCATTATTTCAAAATTTTGAGAAACTTTTTAATGGCAAAATATAAAGTGATCATTTTTAGCTTTTCAAGTTGATTGAATAATTGACAGTATCTAAAAAGTTGTAACTTGTTGGAAGTACAACTGAGTATCTCTTTCTCTACTGATAAAGACAGCCAGTTTCAGTGTTACAAGGGGAGAAAAATCTTCCACAGATTTGAGTCCTGTACGAGAAGTTCTCTGCTCTTTGGCATATCAGTTACAGGTGTAGAGTTTCCTTGAGGAGCTTCATGAGTGATTTCTGTTTCTATGACCAAAAGAGTAAAGAAACTCCAAGGCAACAGGGACTAGTCATTGAGTCCAGAGATCAAAGTTCATTGTGCTGCTAAAAAGCCTCCCTTTACAAATTCTTCTAAATCCTTTGTATTTCCTTTCAAAAACAAAACATCATAGCTCCCATATCTGAGAGCTATTTCAAACACAATTCATTTTCTTTTTCTCTGTACTTTGCTTGTATTTGTGTTCTTGTTCTTTTTTTTTTTTTTTTTGTGGCACTGTTTCAAAACATTATTCTTATTCACAAACATCTCTAGCCCTCTTGTGTGTTATGTGTGTATTATTGCCTAGAAACAGCATGATGTAATAAAAAAGTCATCTAAGTACTAAGTAACTTCTTCAGACCTTAGATTTATCAACAATAAAGGGGGAATACTATATTTTTTTGTAAGGCTTTACTGAATAAATTAAAATAGAACGTGTTTTTAGGGAGCAAGAATAATACCCTGTCCCCTCAAGGTCCTTTTCCCTAGGCTAAGAATCAAGTTGACATGAGACAGATTTACAGGAGGAAAAATAATAGCATACGTAGAGGAATCCACAAAGACACGGAAATTCCAAAGACAGGCAAAATGAGTATATATGTCATTGTGAACAAGGAGAAGGGGTCTGGGTATTCAAAGGGAAGGAATGCAAGCCTGAGGAAGAAGAAAAAAGAGTAAATGTTTGGTAAACAAATATTTGCTGGGCCACTTAGAAACAGTGGGACAAAGAGATGACTTGGATCAAAGAGGCCTTGCTAGGTTCCTCTCTGTCCACTCTACCTAATTCACAGTAGTGTAGTTATCTGTGGTGATAGCTGTTTCTGGAGGAGGTCTTTTCTCTAAATTCTAGGCAGTGGTAAGGTGTGGGAGGGTGGAGGTAAAGAGCTTTTCCTCAATCTGCTGGGTCTTGATTATTTTTAACTCAAAATAATCTTTATTTTAAAGTGGGCCATCTTAGGGCAGCCCCTGCCCTTGGTCCCACAGTATATAAAAGATCATTGCATGGTCTGGGACTCTGACACACAAGGTAAGAAGGTGCTTGAAAAATGTTAGTCCCTCTTGGATGGACAGCCCACCAGACTTCGCATCCCACCCCCAGTGCATATACACACTGGGTGGAATTAAACTGTGGGAAAAGTTCCCTGTAGGCAGGAGCCGTACTCTTTCCTCTCTTCTCTCCTTTCTTTAGACTAGCAGGACAGAACACCAGTGAACCAAAGCTATCTTCTACCTCCTTGATAACATACGAGCCACCTTTCTTTTCATACTGTATTTTGTTTTATTTTAGAGCCAACTGGGTGAATTCCTTGCTTCTGTCTCCCCATTAGAAATATTTTTTCACTGATTGACTTGTTTCACTTAGCGTAATACATTCTAGTTTCTCCACGTTGCAAATGGCAAGATTTCATTCTGTTTTTTTAAGTTTATTTAATTGGGGGGGGGAGCATGCACAAGGGAGGGGCAGAGACAGAGAGAGAGGAAGAGAGAGAGAGAGAGAGAGAGAGAGAGAGAGAGAATCCCAAGCAGACTTTGCGCTATGAATGCAGAGCCCTATGTAGGGCTCAAACTCAACGAACCTGACTGAGATCATGACTTGAGCTGAAATTAAGAGACGGACACTCAACCGACTAAGCCACCCAGGTACCCCATGATTTCATTCTTTTTGATCCCTGAGTAATATTCTATGGTATATATATACCACATCTTTATCCATTCATTATTTGATAGGCATTTGGGCTCTTTCCGTAATTTGGCTATTGTTGATAGTGCTGCTGTAAACATTGGGGTACATGTGTCCTTTCGAATCAGCATTTTTGTATCCTTTGAATAATTACAAGTAGTGCAATTGCTGGTTCCTAGGGTAGCTCAGTTTTTAATTTTTTGAGGAAATTCCATTCTCCAGAATGACTGCACCAGTTTGCACTCCCACAAACAGTGCAGAAGTGTTCCCCTTTCTCCATATCCTCACCAACATCTGTTTTTTCCTGAGTTGTTAATTTTAGCCATTCTGACAGGTGTGAGTTGGTATCCCATTGTGGTTTTGATTTGCATTTCCATGATGATGAGTAATGTTGGACATCTTTTCATGGGTCTGTTAGCCATCTGGATGTCTTCTTTGGAAAAGTGTCTATTCATGTCTTTTGCCCATTTCTTCACTGAATTATTTGTTTTTTGAGTGTTGAGTTTGATATGTTCTTTATAGATTTTGGATACTAACCCATGTCTGAAATGTCATTTGCAAATATCTTCTCCCATTCCATCGGGTGCCTTTTAGTTTTGCTGATTGTTTCCTTCACTGTGCAGAAGCTTTTTATCTTGATGAGGTCTCAATAGTTCATTTTTGCTTTCGTTTCCCTTGCCTCCAGAGACATGTCAAGTCCAAAGTTACTGTGGCTGAGGTCCAAAGAGGTTGTTGACTGTTTTCTCCTCTAGGATTTTGATGGTTTCCTGTCTTATATTTAGGTCTTTCATCCATTTTTAATTTGTTTTTGTGTATGGTATAAGAAAATGGTCCAGTTTCATTCATCTGCATGTGGCTGTCCAGTTTTCCCAATACCGTTACTCAACACCATTACTTTTTTTCCATTGGATATTCTTTCCTTGTTTGTTGAAGATTACTTGATTATGATTTCACTCATATGTGGAATTTAAGAAACAAAACAGATGAATATTGGGGAAGGAAAAATAAGGTAAAAAGAGGGAGGCAAATCTTAAGAGACTCTTAAATATAAAGAACAAACTGAAGGTTACTGGAGAGGTGTTAGGTGGGGGATTGGGCTAAATGGGTGATGGGCAGTAAGGAGGGTACTTGTTAGGATGAGCACTGGGTTATGTAAGTGATGAATCACTAAATTCTATTCCTGAAACCATTATTACACTATATGTTAACTAACTTGGATTTAAATTTAAAAAAAAAGAAAGAAAAGAAATACTGTTTCAAATAATCTGTCATGATACTGACTAGCTCCAGTTGTTTTTTTATTTTTTAACTTTCTTTTCTGATTGTATGCATGATTTGTGCTACTACTGTAAAATTTTAAATCATTTTTTGTTTCCCATGGAATTCATTTTATAAAGTTCAGGGGGAAAAAATGGCCCCTTAATCCCAGCACAGATACTGTCTTATGTATTCTATTTTAGACTTTACTATGCTTGTATATAAGAATTTTCCCCCAGAATTGGACTCTTGCTGTAGATGCGCTCATAACTTTTTTCACTCAATAGTAGATCATGTACATTTCAGTACATGAGTAAATATTGATCTCATAGAGCAGTACTGTCCAGTGATTTACAGGCATAAACTCTGAAGTCAGAAAGGCCCGAGTTTGAATCCATTTCTGTCACTTGCCAGCTATACCCTTAATTTATTCACCTGTAAAATGAAGATAATAATAACATATATATTCTAGGGTTATGAGTATTATATGAGATGAAATATGTCAAGGACTTAGAAGTATCTGACACATAGTAAACATACAATGAATTTTAGTGATTAATAATAATGGGGAACTGTATAATCTTCTATTTTATGTGTATACCACACTGTATTCACCTTTTCTATATTAATGATAATTTAGATATTGGGCATTTAGGTTGTTTACAATCTCTCAGTATTATAAAACAAGTCTATAGTATATATCTTTGTGTACTAGATGACACCTATATATCTTTGGCAACTAGATCTTTGTGTACTGCCTTATTTCCTTAGGGTAAAATCCTTAGGGCATAAAATTGATGTGTCAAAGGGAATGTATATCTCTAAAGCTTTTAACAGTATTTCTAAACAGCCCTCCAAAAAGGAACTCTGACACCAGCATCCTGTATTGTTGTTGAGAATGACTTATCTTGAGTCATCTAAGTGGTATCTTTAAAATTCTTATCATTGCTGCCTATATTGATATATTACAGGACAGTTAAGTCATCATATTTATACATAATACAGAGTATTTTTAAAAAGGATCGCCTGGTTGCCCTTGAGCCTCCATTGGTAGAGTATAAAAGATTTTCCTTGTAGAAGAATGTTTTGTTTTAAATCTTCTCATCTTACTAAAATAAGATCACTGTGCCAAAATTTTAACCTTTGGTAGACACCAAGTTTGAATAATTTGTTAGTGGCCTTTTTAAAATTCATTTAACATTAAAAAATTTTTTTAATTCATTTTAAAAAATTGGGAGGTTTTTAATAGAGCTTGCTACTTCACAAAATTTGACTGCTAAAATGTTATGTGGGTTCGGTTTATCTTGAACATAGAAGAGAGAGGGCAGACAGATATAAACATTTATTTACGAAAGTGTAGCTTCCTCATGTTCCTGATGATAAAGCTTCCCAGGGGGAAGTGTAACTTATCTATGAGGCCCTGACATATGGCATTAGCATATTGCAGTCCTGCTACCCAAGTTAAAAACAAGACTTGTTCTCTTTAAAAGTTAAAAATATTTTTCTTCTCAACAATTTGACCATTTATTTCCAACAGGAAAAGCACATTTTTCAATTTTTTAACCATAAAAATTAGTTTTCATTGTTTGTGTTCACATTTTTTTTAGTAAATCCATGCATGGTCTTGATAAAATTTGCAGTATAGGCAGTATGAAGAAAAACATAAAAATAAATATCACTTAAATCCCAGTGCCCTGTAGTAAATGCTCTTAACATTCTAGTGACCACACTTAACATGCATCATGTATTTTTTCATGTCTTAAATGAATGAGGTAGTCTTTTAAAAATTGAGATAAAATACAATATCAAATTTACTATTTAAAATTTTTTTAACGTTTATTTATTTTTGGGAGAGGGAGAGAGAGAGACAAAGAGTGAGCCGGGTGGGGCAGAGAGGGAGACAGAATCTGAAGCAGGCTCCAGGCTCAGCTGTCAGCACCAAGCCCAACGCAGGGCTCGAACTAACAGACCGCGAGATCATGACCTGAGCCGAAGTCAGATGCTTAGCCAACTGAGCCACCCAGGCACCCTTGTCTATTTGAACTGTTTTTAAGTATACAGTTCAGTGGCATTAAATACACTGAGGTTGTGCAACCATCACCACCATCCATCTCCAGAACCCTTCATTTTCCAAATTGAAACTCTGTACGCATTGAGCAGTGGCTCCCCGATTCTCCTCTCCCCCAGTCCCTGGAAACCACAACCTAATTTTTTTTTACCTTCTATTGAAATATAATTTCATACATAAAAATGCATATACCACAAGTACACTGACAACCAAAAAACAGGATGAAGAAGGGAGTATTTGTACGTATTAATATGGAAGTTCTGGTTTTCTTTGCAGGGCAGGTTGCCAGCTGTAATAGTACAGATTTACCTTAACTGTCACATTATTTCAGTTGATCATTTTCTGTAGACTGGCTGGTGACTAGCTCAGAGCTAGCAAGTGTCACCCAGAGCATAATAAAGCACTGTGTAGTAATGCGTCACAAGACTGTTTTTGCATAGAGCTTAGCCAAGACTTTTGGAACCGCCCTCAGTTGCACCTTGTGCTATATTAGTACTTCTCAGACAGGAAGAATTTTCTTTCGCTGGCGTAGCTGGTCCGGTTACTTTCAGGGTAAGTGTGTACAGTTCATGGAAACAAATGAGTTTCTTTTGTTTAACTTTATCTTACTTTTATTTGGTTCAGTATCTTGGTGAAATTTTAGGCATTTAAAAATACAAATTAAGGAAATAAAAATAGAATGAAGCAGTATAATGCAAAACTTTAACATTTGCAAAGATATGAATATGTATAACTTTGCAGTGTCTTGGGTCTCAGAAATTACAATTTATAAGATCTAACTTTAAGAGCTTCTTGTTTCACATATAAATGTTAAGTAAAAGCAAAGTACCCTCTGAAATTTCTCAAAGGGAAAAAAAAAAACATTGTAAGATCCAATTTGCTGTTCATTTAGTTGCTGTGTGACTTAATTTTGCTGTTTTCCATGCTTTGTGTCCCTAGGATTAAGAACCATTTATTATGGCTAGTAATAAAGATAATTTTTATTACATGCCTGTGAGTTTTAGCCAAGATGTCATGGGGTGGAATTATAGTGGTGTGTTTTAGGAACTGATAAAAGCTGGATCATAGTCTCTAAGGTTTATAACAAATTGTGTATTGAAAATTAAGATTCAAACATATATTACTTTAAAAGTCTATAATATGACTAACTTAGACTTAAATAATTGAACTTACTTTATTTTTTATAGTTTTTTTTTTATCAGGAAAATTAGATAATACAGCACACCATTTCTTAAAGCAATTTACTTGGTTTTTATTGGCAGTCTATATCCAAGCCCTGCATCTCTGGATATTGCTTACCACCTATGCTGTTGTTCTAGGACAAATTCAAGGACAGAAGAACTCAGAGTGCCCTAAGGGTAATCAGTATAAATTACTTAATTTCCATGTGCCTTGGTTTACTCATCTTGAAAATGATATTGGATATTAGAGCAGTGGGGGTGGGGGAAGATATATGAATAAATTCTAAGCTCTGAAATTGTGCATTTTCTTAAGTGTCCATAAAAGTCTAACCAAGAAGCCAAGTTTTACTATTTAAGGAAATTGTTCAAATAGCCTTTGAAATCTATTTTCCTCTATCTCCTCTTCCCTTCCCACCTTTTCCTCTTCAGTTTCTTTTTTCTTTCTCCGAACAGGCTCAGGAAAGACCTGAGAATGTTTAGTTTCATTTCTGGTTTATGTCTGTATTGAGAAAGTTTCACATTCTAGTTTGTATATATTTTTTTCACTGCTGCCTTGACAATCTAATTAGGGAAAATTAGTTAAATGCTTCACGAAACTGATTTACAATGCTACTGAAATAACAAACTTAAGTTTGATTTTTCTGTGTGCTAATCACTCTAAGAAAGTGTCATTTTTAAAAACGTAAGCTGTATCCAAGTAATACAGGTTGCTGGAAAAGTGTAGTAAAAATGGATTCATTTGAAAGTTTAGTACTGTTGCTGATTGATACCCTGTCCGTATTATAGTAATACACATCTTTTCTTATGTAAGTAATGTGCAGTTTACCATCCAAAGTTTCATTACCTTATTGTTGTATAGTGTAAATGTTTCTGCAAGTATCACAATTAAAACAGCATCACAATTTTTTAAACCAATATTAATGAATTTAATCTTTTTCACTTTTCACATAAGACAAAGTCTAGTGGACCTTTAAAAAGTATTCAGTTTACATTCAGATACTTTAAAACTTGTATAAAGGCAAGTAAAGTTTTTTATATAGACATAGAAATCTTCAGTCCTTGATTTGTAAATATCTTTTCAAGGTAAAGTTAATGATCTCAGAAGGAAATACCATGATAGCTAAAACTTTTCAGTTATCCAGTTTGTGCTATTCAAGCGAAATTCTTACCTCTTGCTTCAGATTCTTTGTTAATGAACACTGTTAGAGCAGAGACCTTAACCTCATAATGAAAGCACACAAACTAATTATTCCAATTTCCACATTTTCCAGTCCACATTTAAAATTCCAAAGACTTTAAAACTTCAAAACTTCCTGTGAAGAGAGTTCATAGTTCCAGGGTAGTATTTTCTATTTTTGAACATGTCTTCTACGCTTGATGTGTTTATTCCAACAGCTCTTCTCTTGAAGCATCTGCAACAGATGACTGTTGGCAAAGTAAGCCAGAACATTATATACCAAGTATAGGCTTACAAGCCTATTGGTATAAAAATACCCTGCCCTAATTTTCAATGTCTTCCTCAGAATAGTGCTAGAATGCTGGCATTTATGCCTTAGTCTTTACACTTTTGTAATGATAGAAACAATGGGGTGATTTTTGTATTAGGACAACAGTATCACTTTATGTGAATATTATCTCTGAACAAGGATACATTCTGGTCAGATTGCCAGTGAGAATTGGGAAGAGCAAGGATCTTCAGTTGAAATTTACATGGTATCCATAAACTATTAGGTTTACTTATCAAAAACAATGTCCTAAACTTGGCCATTATCAAATTTCTGTTTGTTTGTGTTTTTTTAATAAAATATGAAGAGACCATGAGAAAGACAATTACTTTTTTTTACTTACTAAAGCTGGCTTTTTTATTCTTTTATTACTAAACATAAATGGTCCAAAAAGAGCCAAAATTGGGGGTCAGATGGTGAAGAGGAATTGGGCTGCCTGGCTCTGTGTAACATGAAGATCTGAGATTCACAGATACTAAAATGTATTCTGCACTGCTTGAATTCTGTTTTCCTTTGGGCTTTTCAAATGTTTCAGGGTACATGGTGTTTTTGTAAACTCTACTGTATTTTTTTAATGTTTATTTATTTTGAGAGCGCACGCAAGCAGAGGAGGGGCAGAGAGAGGGAAAGAGAGAGAATCCCAGGCAGCCTCCACACTGTCAGTGTGGAGCCCGATGCAAGCACTGGAACTCACGAACTGTGAGATCATGACCTGAGCTGAAATCAAGAGTCAGATGATTAACCAACTGAGCCACCCAGTAACCAACTCTGTTGTACTTTATATAGTGCTTTCAGAGAAATATAGACCCTTTTTCAGATATTAAGCATGAAAGGAAAACTATAAGCATATTGTATGCTTTAGTTTCTATAAATGAAGAAACAGATTTGCAGGCAACTTCCATGACAGCCTCTTTGTTTATGAGGATTGATAGAAAGGAAGGGTTACTTCAGTTTGACTACAATCATGTAAAGACTACTAACCCCCAAACTACCATTAACAATTACATTTTGGGGGTAGTGATCAAAGCTTTTATGAGTTATATAGAGTATATAGATAGATAAATAGATACTTCAGATACTACTTTTTTTTTCAGATGTGAAAAATTAGAAGTATCTTACTATTTGGAAATACTGTTTACTTAGCCCTAAGATGCCACCAATCATAAAACCATTAGCTTACTAACAACCTTCCTGAGAGAGAGGGGAAAATACCTTTATATAAAACATTTCGTAATTTTATGCATTTAAAATGAAAGAGAAAGGATTGAATTTTAGAATTTGAGAAAATACTGCAGTACATTTTAATTATAAAGAACACAGATATAATGTCCAAATTTTAAGAAAAAGGTTTTTTCCCTTTTGATAAAGTTGCCCTTTTTATTTATTTATTTTTAAATTTTTTTTAAGTTTTATTCATTTTGAGAGAGAGAGTGTGAGCAGGGGAGGGACAAAGAGAGAGAATCCCGAGCAGGCTCCGCACTGTCAGTGTAGAGCTGAACATGGGGCCCAGACCCACAAACCGTGAGATCATGACATGAGCCGAAACCAAGAGCTCCCCATTGAACCACCCAGGTGCCCCTAAAGATGCCCTTTTTAAATACTGCTTTAAGTAGAGTCATTGAGGAACAAAAGTATGTAAATCTCCCTAAGACTGATACTGCAAAAATGAAAAATAAATAGAATAATTATAAGAAGTATTTTATTTTATTAAGAGATATTTTAAAAATTACTTCTTTGGGTTTAACAAACTGATATGTATAAATTCCACCCAAACCTGTAAAATGATCATTCAGTTATAACAAACACTATCATATATTTATTCTGAGCCAGACACTGTGCTAGGTTCAGACACAGTTCAGATATTAGTCACATCATTTCACAAAATTAAAGAGTTTAATATGGGAAAGTTAAAAAATAAACTTGACTTTTGTGTATTATGTTTCTCCTCAAGTTCTATTCATATAGTCCTTCACTGATTCAGTAATAGTAATGCATAATTTTCCCACAAACTTCATCCTATGTAGAGGCAATGTTGGTAAAATATTCTTGTAATAAAGCATTTTCTTGGAAATGTAAACTTTCACTTGAACTCTTTCTTCAAATCTTAACACTATTTAAGTCCTTATAGGAGAGCTACAAATTTGTCATACAAAATTTTTTAACTCCAGCCTTTGTGAGATAGAGAAAATCTTTGCTGAGCTTCTTAGGAAAGGAAAAAAGTTGCCTTCATTAACTTGGTATTTAAATCAAACCAAAAGTACCACCTTACTGTGTCATTAACATACAGGAACAGCCTGAAATATATGTATGTCACGTGTACTTTTTTTCTCTCTCCTTTACTGTGACATCACCTGGGGAAATCCAGAAGATTGGATAACCAAGAAATGCCTAATCAAGACTCTGCTGTGCATGTGAAAATGGTGGGTATTTGAGTATTCCCAGTTCCATTTATTAATGGTGAATCTTCACCACTTTTACCTCTCTGACCAGATCATTAATTATGGGACTGTAACTTTATGCAGGTCTCCCTTCACAATGTTTCACACACAATAGAACCTCAAATATTTGTTGAATTGAATTTCAACTTACATTTGAAAATTTTTTTGCTTGAAATATGATGTGTATTATAATGTTTCTCAGCATATGAAATGGTTACCCCATTCCTTTTTGTGCTAAATTTTCCTTGCTCAGCAATAACACACTTAAATCATACAGCATGAGATATTTTATATTCAGCATCTGAATTAAAATGACAAGTGTTTAATTAAAAAAAAACTTCTTGTGTAACAGTAGAGTTCATTGCTTTATAGACATTAGGATAAGGAAGGAAAAATACAGGCTTTGGAGTCAGAACTGGCTCCAGATCTTAATTTAGTCCTTAAGAGCTGTGATACCCTTGAATGAGGGCAACAATCTCACCTTTAAGAAATGGTGTGAAACCACTAAACTCTTGTTGTTTTATTCACATTCTTTCCCAGCTTAAGTGAGATATAATTGAGATATAATTGACATTATGTATAATTGTGAGATATTTAAAGTATAAAATGTGATGATTTGAGATTTGCTATACATTGGGAACCCATCTAGTTAACACATCTATCACCTCACATATTTACCTTTTGGGAAAGGAGAACATTTAAGTTCTACTCTCAGCAAATTTCAGTTATATAATAGAGTGTTATAAACTATAGTCACCATAGCATACATTGGATTTTTAGACCTTATTCATCTTATAAATGAAATGTTCTTTTTTATATTTAATGGAAAAGTATGTAAAGTACATAATAGCACAAAGTAAGCACACAGTAAATGTTAATTAACTATATAAGTAGCATTTATTTTCATGTGTGGAAAAAATTATATCTCTTCCATATTCACAATGGTAAAATCCTATGAATCACAATTTCCCCCTCTCTTTTAAAGAGAACAACTGTCCCACGATCACCTTATATTTTCTTTCTGTTTTGTTGTTCTTCTTCCTCTTCTCTATTGTTTTCTTCCTCTTTCTTTCCTTTTTTTTTCATTTCAGTCTGTAAACCAGAACATAACTTAGCATGGAAACAGCTTTGTGTCACAATTAATAAATGTCTTGTTCAGCTTAGCTGTCCTTATCCAGCATGCAACAGGAAGTGAAGGCTGACTCAAAGTGCTGAGTAAGGTGCCATCGGTGTAGTTATTGCTATTAGGATGGAGCATATGAAATTGTTGTGCTTTTGTATGTTGAATAGTCCAACATGGGCAGTTTTGTTTGGTTCAGCCGAATACATCATTCAGCATGGTCTTTGCTTCCATTGCCTGGTCTGCACTTGATTAGTTGCTATTGAATGTTTATCTCTGATATGTAAATTAAGTCAGTCCAAACTTACTTACTTTTTTTTTTTTTTGCTTGAGTTGATTTTTTTTTTTACCAAAATGAATACTAGTGTGATGTAGGAATGTCCAACCATATGATTTGTTGTTACCTGAGTCCAGAACCCTCTAGCATGTCTTTGGAAGTAGCACCATAGTCAACCCACAAAGAGACTGTTGAAGGAAAACAAGCCAAAAAAAAAAAAAAAGTACATATTTATGTACATTTTAGTATCACTGCATTAGTTTGCACAATTTTTACCTTGGGTTTGCTTTTCTAAAAATGTTGATAACATCTTTTAGGTTGACAGTTCCTTAGGATATTATCCTTCTTATGAACTGGCTCCAAATCTCTTTCCATACTTCACACACACACACACACACACACACACACAACACATACACACTTCTCCACGTACACTAAACTTCTAGACAAACAGAGCTACTTTTTCCCACATTAGACCCCTCCACTTTGACTCTTCATCTCAGCATTTACAAATCCTGCTTCTCTTTGAAAGCCTAGCTCAGTTGGCTCTTCTTCTTTTGGCCCCAGCAGAAATAATCTCAGTCTCTTCTGTTCCTCTTGCATTTTATGTGGACATCTGGGCAATGGATGACTTATTCAGCCTCCTGTATTACAGACCATGTTAGAGAACTTGCACTTGGAGTATAAGACGTTTATCTTACTAAAACATTTGTATCTCTTACAGAGCTGCTTTATACTTGATGACTACGTGGTGAGTGAATCAAAGAATTTGGCCTACACTCCCTTAATATGGAGACAGGCCACATATGTGGTAGGCAGGGGAAGATGGCTATCACTATAATTTAGTGATAAATTATAAATGAATAATAAATTCCAAATAAATCATAGAGTCATCTATGTATGTGAGTGAATGTACCAGTCTGAATAGGTGGCTTTGGATCTAAATTTTTTTATGTAGCTACATGAAAATTGTAGTGCCCCTCCTTTGTATCAATGTAGTAATGAATAGTCTTTTGCTTGTACCCAGTATGAACATTGGAAAACAAAAAAATACTCCCCCTGAGAACTTTGGACAGAGATCCTTAAGTCATTTAAACTAATGTTTATTGGGCCATTTTCAGAAAATATAGGTAAAATTAGGACAATTTTGTAAGTATGCCGTGCAGATCTCTGTTATATCTTGTCTCAGTGTATCTGCAAGATAAAGATAATGTCACATAACCAAGTATTTCTATAGAGTTGTGAATAAAACTGTAAAACTTTGAAATCATCTTTAGAAATCACTGCTTTTTGACTAAGGAAGTAGACTAATGATAGAAGATCATTTTATCTGTACAAATACATTTTATTAGGGGCCAGAATATATATATTTTAGGTTTTTGTGAGGCCATCTTTAGCATTAATTCAGATTTGGCTCCAGTCAACCAAAATGCCCTGATTCTTGTCAGGAAAACTTTACTCTTTCAGAATTTTTTATTATGGCCTTATGAAATTGATTTATTTTCTTTTGTTTGTAAATAATGGACATTTTTAGCCACTTATTTTCCACAGAATTAAGTTGAAAAGTTTTCAGACAATTCAAAATAACTCTCCTTTCAAATTTGAAGTATTGTTATTCTAAGTGCTACCAAACAGGTGTGTTTTTGTCCAAGAGAAATATGGAAGAAGGGATTTGAAGAGGTAGTAAAAGTATGTGATATATGATGAATGTATATTCCTGCAGTATACTTCCTAATGTTCTAGTATTCTGATGTTCTTTGACACATTTCATATAGTATTTTAAAATTATATTTCTTAAGTTGCATTCTAAAATATTTAAGTAAAATGCCCAGTATCTCAACTTCCTGAGAAGTATTTATGATTTACTTTGGTGACATTATACGTGTATCATGGAAGTGGGTGGGGGGGGGGATGTAAGTATTATTACCATATAACCCAAAGCAGATATAATTATCACTTTTAAATTTCTTACACCTATACCCTCTTTCCTGTTGTATTCTTTGGAGAAAGTTGGTGCTCTTTTGTCTGTTTTCATCACTGTGATTTCACCTTGGTGCTATTTGGGTATTACTACTTTTTTATCTGAAAATGAATGGCTGTGTGTTGTACAGAAGCAGGGTTATCAATGCCTCCAGCCTCTGGTTGTCTTTCTAATAGTTGTTAACCTAGCAGAAACTGGCCTACTTTGAAGTAGCCTTGGTACTTTTTTCCTATCCATTATCTTGTAGAATGTGATTTACATGAGGCAGGACATCTTTGTCAGTATGGACACACGGAAATGTTTAATTCTCTTGGTGAAAATATAGTTGGTGACATATATCATCTGTTGCTTTCATATCTTCTGTTGTTTTCAGTAATGGTTTAGTTATTAAGTCAAACAGAGGCTGACTACTACACATCTGCCAGTTAAGGCAGACGTAAGAGCAGAATTTAGTTGTTAGGAAATGAACTTCCTAGTTGAGGTATTTGTAAGGGAGCTACAGAAGTGATGTTCCAAAACAGCAACAGTTTCTAAAACTCAGCAGGAAAGCAATAGCGATGTAAGTACTGTTGATCATCATATCTCTGACATCTAGTGTCTGACACAAAGTAGATACAGGTAAATATTTGTTAAGCAAATCAATGCATTAATAAATGAAGAAACAATGTATGAATAAGTGCCTGTTTGCTTTTCTTATCTATTGAAAAATCACTATAAAATGAATATTTAGATAACCTTTATTCTGTTGACACCTTTAATGTCCAATTAAGTTAAAGAATCTCTCTGTATGTAGTTGCATTGCAGGTTATCCTATACTGTTTAAATATAGCTTTTTAAAATTAAGTGTATTGTAGTATCTTTCATTAGTGGAAAAAATGTTAATGTTAACATTTCTCTTTCCTGTATGTTCATGCATTTCTCTTTCAGTCTTAGGAAAACATTTTAGATGTTTTCCGATTTTCTAATTTTGTTCATTATGCAGAGACAGCATAGAACCTGAGAAACTTAACTGATCACATGCTTTTGGAGCAGCGATATAAGGTCTAAGGAATTTTTTATAACCATATCTGTGATACACATGAAATATGTTACTGTTGGTGATAACATACCCAGAATACCAGCATATAAAGTAAATAAAGGATACAAACCAATATAGAACCTTGATTTGGGGTTCTCTTACTATCTTATACTGTAGAGCTATTAACTGCCCCATGATTCCCTTCCACCCTAGTCCTCTTACACACATGCTGGAGGAGCACTGTGCTTGTGTGGTTTACTCTGGTCAGTTTCATTTTCCCTGTGATAGGGTAGAAAAAAGAAACAATATTTAACATTAAATATTTAACACTAAATCCTGAATAAACCAGCTTAGTAGCAGCCTAAGCCCAGGTGGTCTAATATTTTTTTTTAAGTAGGCCTCACACCCAACATAGGCTTTAACTCTTGACCCCAAGATCAAGAGTCTCATGCTGGTGATCTCATACTTTTAGTAGTTGTCTTAACTTGAAATAAATCCTTTGTAAAATTTAGGCCAAGAGCAGTGAAATTATTTGGGATTTAGGACAATTAAAGGAACAAAGATACTGAAGCACCTTTTCAAGTTAAATATATTTAAAATATATTTTAGTTACCTATACTAAGGTACACTTGAGGAGAATAATACTTTAACATTTGTTACCTTTCTGCTAAGATTTTTTAATGTAAACATAAATATAAGCTAAATCTTAAGCAGAAAGATCTTATAAGAAAACTGTCACAAAGTTCAGAGAGTCTCCATTCCATTCTGGGATTTTATTTTGATTAATGAATTCTTCTAAAAATATTTTTATAGCTGTTTATAAAATAATATTAATTTTAAAAAACCAGATACAAAAATAGAACAAGATAAACAGTGTGCATATACATGCATGTTTGTAATCATAGAAGTGAAAATAATGGAAAATATATTTAAATGTTTACTTGCTTATCTTCAGGTCGTAGAATTCCAAAGAATATTATTCTTTTTTAATATTTTTTTCTGTTATTTCTGTGGTAACCATGCATGACTTTTATAATTAGAAGACTTACACTTTCTAATAATATATTACAAACATCATTTTGTCTTAATCTTTCAGATGAAAACTGTTGATGTGCTTCAAAAAATTTTGTGTGCATAAACAGTAATTTGATATGATGGTTTGGTTTTTTTTTTAAATAGTGCCTCACCATTTTTATATCTTAAAATAGTGTAAGATTGGTATCAAAAGAACCTGGGAAAAGGGAAGTTAAAAATAGTTAACTTCTTTTTATTTTTTAGATGCCAGAATTCCAGAGAAGTTCAGTTCGAATCAAGAACCCGGCAAGAGTAGAAGAAATTATCTGTGGTCTTATTAAGGGAGGAGCTGCCAAACTTCAGGTGAATAATTATCAAGAAGTCTTTATTATTAAGCCTTTATTTTTAATGTTAAGGCATACTCATTCATCTCATGTTTTGCTAAAATCTGAGTAATACTAAGTTCTAAGCTAATTAATGCTGTGGATAAGTGTTAAACCATTTTTTAAAAATATTTATTTAGTTTTGGAGAGAGCACAAGCAGGAGAGGGCAGAGAGAGGGAGACAGGATCTGAAGGCATGCTCTGCGCTGATAAGCCAACAGCAGCGAGCCCGATGTGGAGCTTGAACTCATGAACTGCAAGATCATGACCTGAGCCAAAGTCAGACACTCAACTAACTGAGCCACCCAGGTGCCCCTAAACAATTATTTTAATGTGTATTGATTTTGAGTGAGTGAGAGGGAGAAAGAGAGTCTCAGGAGGCTCAGCCCTGTCAGTGCATAGCCTGATGCATGGCCCTATCTCACCAACCGTGAGACCATGACCTGAGCCGATATCAAAAGTCAGATGTTTAACCGACTGAGCCACCCAGGCACTTCAGTTTTAAACCATTTTAAGAATAATACTCAAATTTCAAATCAAGTTCAAATTAAGATATAACTTTATTAGAGAATAACTGATTTTTTCTTTACTTCTTTAAAAAGATATTTTTAATGTTTATTTTTGAGAGAGAGAGAGAGACAGAGTGTGAGTGGGGGAGGGGAAGAGAGGGAGGGAAACACAGAATCTGAAGCAGGCTCCAGGCTCTGAGCTGTCAGCAGAGTCCGACATGGAGGTCAAACTCACGAACCACAGATCATGACCTGAGCTGAAGTTGGACACTTAACTGACTGAGCCACCCCAGGTGCCCCTTTAATTCTTTTTTAAAAGGAATGTCTTAAATGCAAATTAAATCAATAATCTGGATATTAAGTAAAAATTATTCCCTTTTTTAAAAATTTTTATTTATATATTTTGAGAGGGGGTGGGTGTGCGGAGTAGGGGCAGAGAGAGCGAGAGAGAGAGAATTCCAAGCAGGCTCCATGCTGTCAGTGCAGAGCCCAATGTGGGGCTTGATCTCACAAACCATGAGATCACGACCTGAGCCAAAGTCAGGAGTAGGATGCTCAACCGACAGCCACCCAGGCGCTCCCCCCAAAATTTTTCCCTTTTTAAAACACTTCGGAAAAAAATAGTTCACCCAGTCTCCTAAGTTTCAAGAGCTGGTAAACTATCACCATGTATGAGTATCATTCATTCATTGGTATGGTTTAACTACATAGCAAGTTAAATCAAAAATGTAATAGTAACAGTAACTAAGAACTTCATATCATTTATTTATTTATTTACTTATTTTGCACAAAAAGTATATGCTTTTTATCATGGTAAAAAAACACATCATATGAAATCTATTCTTTCAATAAATGTTTAAGTGTTCAGTACAATATTGTTAACTCTGTGCATATTGTTGTACAGCAGATCTCTCAGATTTCCTCATCCTGCATGCCTAAAACTATACCCACAGGACAGCAACTCCTCATTTCTTCCCTCTCCCACCCCCCTCAGCCATTGACAGCCACCATGCTGTTTTCCACTTATATGAGTCTCACTAATTTAAATACGTCACATAAGTGGAATCATGCAGTATTTGTACTTCTGTAAAGGGCTTATTTCACTTAGCATAATGTCCCCTGAAGGTTCATCCATGTTGTAGTATTACAGGATGTCCTTCTTTTTAATTGAGAGCTTCATATAATTTAATTGCTTCCACTGCGTTTTTGTACATTGCCTAAGTGGTTTGAAATTGTGCAACATTTTATCTCTATCAAGAACAGTAGCCCAATCACCTGCAACTGCAGATTTCCCTACCAATTAATCAGATTTTATTTGGTGACAATGCTAGGGCACTGAAGCGATCACTGTGTTAATTAAGATAATTCCCATGACTTCACTGCACGGTAGTACATTCAGTGCCCTGGCATTGCCACCAAATAAAACCTGGTTAATCATTGGGGTGCCTGGGGGCTCAGTTGGTTAAGCGTCCGACTTCAGCTCAGGTCATGATCTCAAGGTCCGTTGGTTCGCGCCCCGCATCGGGCTCTAGTGCTGACAGCTCAGAGCCTGGAGCCTGCTTTGAATTCTGTGTATCCCTCTCTCTCTGCCCCTACCTCACTCACTCTCTGTCTCTCTCTCTCTCAAAATAAAATAAAGACATAAAAATTTTTTTAATAAATAAAGTAAAACCTGGTTAATCAATATAGGGATCCACAGCTGCAGGTGATAGGGCTGCTGTACTCGATCAAGAGCTGCAGTGGAAAGCAGAATGCAGAGAATAACCTATAGTGGACGTTAGAGACTGAGCACAGTCCCATGCCTCTAGGAGCAGTACATGTCTGGCCTTGGTGGCTGTATTTTCCTTAATGCCTTCCCCCTCTTCTTTTTTACAGATAATAACAGACTTTGATATGACACTGAGTAGATTTTCCTATGAAGGGAAAAGATGCCCAACATGTCATTGTAAGTGTGGCGTTCATAAACAAATTCATGAAAGTGATTCATGTTTTCAGATCCTTTACCGGTATTGTCTATGAGATTGACTGTGGTTTACTCTTTTCTTTTTGGACATTGAAAATGCCTTTTTCTTCTTAAATTTTGAGGATTTGTTTTCCCCTATGGTATACAAATGGCTATATTTTCATGTATGGTTTTGGTTGCAAGAAAACTTCTGAAATTTTTCTCCAAATGTGATCTGTTCATTATTTAATCAAGAAATATTTAAATGGATTTTAAACTTTGGATTAACCTAAGATTTCTTAGAAATAGCATTTTTATCAACTACTGTTTTCTAAGAATGTTACTGAATTTTTGCATTGTTGATTTATAAATTAAGTAAAAGAGTGACTAAATAAATATCAAGTTATGTGTTTTCCAAACTTGGCCATCAGTGTTAAAAATAATCCTCTTTAACCTGACAAAGCAGCAGTGATACAAGTCCTATGATTTACTGGAGCTGCATGTGTAATGTGAGAAATCATTTTGATAATTTATATTAAAACCACTAGAAATCATACCCTTGGCCCAGTAATTCTTTGGAGAATTTTTAATGGAGTCCTCCCAAATGTAGGAAAAAAGCTTTAGATCCAACGTTTGGATCTTAAAGCCATTAGATTCTCTAGCAACGTCACCTGTATTATAGCACTAAGACTAGAAGTTGTAATGACCATGCTAGTGGACTTGGCATTTAAACTTAAAAGTAGTAAGTTATTTAAAGTAGTGATGGCATCAATCAGAAAATTTCTTTAATGCTAGTTTTCTTTCACTCTTCAGATGTCATTGACAACAGTAAGCTGGTTACAGATGAATGTCGGAAAAAGGTAAATACTAACAGTAATCCAGAGTTACTCAAAGACTTCATTAGCCTTTTTGCCTGAGAATTTCTTTGGGTTCATTCACACAAACAATGGAGATAAAGTGCTTATCACCATACCTGGCACATAGTAAACACTGAATAAATGTTTTATTGTGTGGATTATACACACTCAACATTATTTTAAAGAAAAAATTAACTTTTTAACCAAGACAGTAAAATTTACATGAAAACTTTTAATTATTTATAAAAATATTCTGATAAAGATACCATGTATATAGACAAAAAAAAAAAAAATTCATAGATAACTGAGAACAGATTGGTGATTGCCAGAAGCAAGACAGGGTAGCAGGGAAATATGGTGGGGTAGGCAAAATGGGTAAAGGGGTTTAAAAGGTATAAACTTCCAATGAAATAAGTCATGGGGATGTAATGTACAACATGGTGACTATGGTTAATAATACTGTATTGCATATCTTAAAGCTGCAAAAAGAGTATATCATAAAAGTTATCATCACAAGAAAAAATATATAACTATATGTGGTGATGTATGTTAGATTTACTGAGATCATTTCACAATACATACAAATATCAGATCATTATATTGTACACCTGAACTTATATAATGTTATATATCAATTATATCTCAATTTTAAAAAGATTAGGGGCACCTGGGTGGCTCAGTAATTTAAGCCTCCGACTTCAGCTCAGGTCATGATCTCGCAGTCTATGAGTTTGAGCCCCATGTTGGGCTCTGTGCTGACAGCCCAGAGACTGGAGCCTGCTTTTGATTCTGTGTCTCCCTCTCCCTCTGCCCCTCCCCCACTCATGCTCTGTGCACCCCTCTCTCGCTCTCTCTCAAAAATAAATACACATAAAAATAATTTTTTTAAAGATTAGAATAGGATTCTACGTCATTGGAGCAATCAGAGCATTCTTTTAAATTGCCTTGAAAAGCTAAATTTGTTTACTGAAATTTTTTTTTAAAAATCCGATAGCAGAACTGGAAAGTAAAATTGAAAAATTGGAAAGGGAAAACATGAGAAAAAAGGCAAAGAGACAGACCAGTGCTTCTCAAATATTAATGTGCATACAAATCTCCTGGAGATCATGTTAAAATGCAAATTCTGATGTGGGATTCTGCATTTCTAACTAGCTTCCAATGATACCATTGCTGCTGGTCCACAGGCCACTTTTTGAGTAGTGAAGACTCAGAAACACAGGTGCTTGGAAAATTTCAGGGCAACCAAAAAAAA
>CM053559.1:58280111-58342878 GCA_028646485.1 Cryptoprocta ferox | reverse complement strand
AGACAGACCAGTGCTTCTCAAATATTAATGTGCATACAAATCTCCTGGAGATCATGTTAAAATGCAAATTCTGATGTGGGATTCTGCATTTCTAACTAGCTTCCAATGATACCATTGCTGCTGGTCCACAGGCCACTTTTTGAGTAGTGAAGACTCAGAAACACAGGTGCTTGGAAAATTTCAGGGCAACCAAAAAAAATTTTTTTTAATAATAAGCAGTCCTAAGAGTGGAGTCTATTGGAGTCCAGTGTCAGTCTCAATCCATCATTTGAAAGAGTTAAAAAGAAACTCAGAGTGGCCCCAAAAAAAAAAAAAAAAAAAATTCTGATGTACTTATATTAAGTGTACATTAAAACAAAAGTACTTTGGTTTTGTGTAGGTTTTGCTCCTTTATTTATTTTTTTAAGTTTATTTATTTTTAAGTTATTTTGGGAGAGGGAGAGAGAGAGAATCCCAAGCAGGCTTCCTCACTGTTAGCACAGAGGCTGACATGGGGCTTGATCCCACAAACCGTGAGATCATGACCTGAGCCAAATCAAGTCGGATATTTAACCAACTGAGCCACCCAGGTGCCCTGGTTTTGCTCCTTTAAATTGCCTCAGTCCTCTCTTTTCCTTGAGTATGTGTCTATCTGTGTCTGTGTTAACAAAATAGGACTGCAAGTGTGAATCAAATTTAATACTTTGATATGAGAACAAAAGCTTTTTTTGTAGTAATAATTTGATTATTAGTCGGTTTCATTGAATTGCTGACCTGAAAGCACTTAAAAAAAAAGAAAGGTAGTTTTTTACAGGTACATTTTGTTACATGTACACTAAGATCAACAAAGATCTCCTCAGTCGATGTATGCATTAGCTAGGTACTCATGATCTCATCATTAACAGCTGTTTATGGAAAACATTTGCTGGCATTGTTTTGCTTTCTAGAAAACTGCAATTTAATGACAACTCTGTTAATCTTCATGATTAAGTTATTCATTTATTTCTAGTTACTGCAACTAAAGGAAAAATATTATGCTATTGAAATTGATCCTGTTCTTACCATGGAAGAGAAGTACCCCTATATGGTAGAATGGTGAGTATTGGGTAAGGGGAGGGTTATAAATATAATAAAATAACATTACAGTTACAACTAATGGCTTATTTTCCTCTATGCTGTATATAAATAGATTTATAAATTATTTAAGGAGTTAGAGCTGTGAATAAATACAACAAAATGAACCTAATTTTCTAATCACTTCAACAGTCTAGAGTTTGTTTCGTTCTGTTTTTTTTTTTTAAGATGAAGATCAGTGAGGATAAATTTAAAATCCTGCATTTAAACATTAAGTTAAAAACAAGCTTTTTTTTTTTTACGGACAAAATGTGGGCTGAATGTGTAAAGAAGAAGAATTGGGATCTAAATGGACTCTGAACTCAATTTGGAGCCAGCAGGTGACATAGTTGCTAAGAAATGGGCCTCTTGATGTTGGCTGTGTTAATGGAAATGCAGCCTTCCAAGCTGACCACACAGAAAGCATTGTGTTGAGTCCTGAGAGAATGCTGTTAAGAGAAATGTTGACAAACTTAGAGTGTGTCAGAGGGGTCCACTAAGAAGATCATAGGAACTGGAGCATTCCCATTTGGGGAAGATTTCACTGAAGAGAGAAAGCTGTGATTTGAGAAGCAACAACTGTGGTTTTTGAATCTTAAGAGAATAGGAGTGATGTTATTTATCTTCATTATCCTATGACCTAACCTGAATGCCTTGTACCCTTAATCAATGTTTATGGTATGAAATGTTGAAAAGTTGGACCTATGTGGAAGCAGAACTAGAAGCAGACATGGAAGGTTTAAGAAAACTGATTCCAGCCTGATGAAAGAAAGGACTGCCTAGTAATAAGAATTGTCTAGCGATAATATAATAAGCTTCCCTGGCAAAACGAGCTCACTGACTTGATGGGAGCTGATCCAGAGTGAGGGATCCCTTAGGAATATTGCACAATGGTTCTGGGTGTCAGGTGAAGAGGTTCTAAAGGCCTGTTATGGAGATGCTTTGATTATAGGTGCTTTGATGTAATTTTAAAGTATCTGTTTATCAAACTTGTTATAACAAGGATTTTCTCTCTTGTGCGCTAGGGAGCATCTTCTGTACTTAGGTATTTCACAACAATTTAAGCTACCAACAGGTGAAACAAGTGGCTTTGCACTAATTCTCATAATCGGAGAAATGCCTCTCTCAGTCAGATTTCGTTCTTCTCCGTAGACTGAGGAAAGATTTACATGTAGTAGCCTTTCATTGTCTCATTAACACATTTAAACTAAGACTTTGGGGGTAAACTTGGAAATGCAGTAAGAACAAGGTATAGTAAATTTGAGAACCACAGGGTATACGCTCATTAGTGATGAATTTAAATTTCTAAAATTTAAGTCCAAAATATGATGAATGAAATACTGCATTATCTGTCACTGAAGAATGCTTTTTAATAAAGGTGATGGTTTTGATTTGCTTTAATTGGTATTCTTTTTCTTTGGTCATGAACTCCAGGTATACTAAAGCACATGGTTTGCTTGTCGAACAGGCTTTACCAAAAGCTAAACTTAAAGAAATCGTGGCAGAATCTGATGTTATGCTCAAGTAAGTTTCTGGGGTGTTTTTTGCTGTTAGCTGTTTACTGACATATATGTACTCAAGTGTATATTTGTATTAAAATAATCTATATTACTTATAAAAACGTAGCCAAAATATGCCACCTATCACAAAATAATGATGAGATGAGGAATTTAGAATGACATATTAGATCTTGGTGTAGGCAGTAAGAACCTTATGAGATTTAAGTTCTAATCTACATTTCCTTTCTCCACATTAAAAATTTCAAGACTTGGGGTGCCTGGCTGGCTCAGTCGGAAGAATGTATACCTCTGATCTTGGGGTCATGAGTTCAAGTCCCATGTTGAATGTAGAGATTACTTAAATAAAAAAAACACTTCAAGAAATTTTTTTCAAGACTAACTTAGAAATTTATGAAACCAGAACCATTGTAGAATTTTTGAGCAAAATTCTTCTGGAAGACATGAAATATAAAGTTTATAAATCAAGTTGAAAAATGTTTTGCTCATACCCTGTATATAAAGTTACATGAATCTACTTTCTAAATTCTCAAATTTCCTTGAAAACTATCTCTAGGAAAGGTGAATATGATTTAGCAAATGATAAAAATATTCATAATACACAAATGATAAGATAAAAACATTTTTAAACTTCAATACTGTTTACCACCTCTAAAAATTTTTGGCTCATTAGGTAAATATGATGATGTCGTAGTGTTATTTTTTGGTTTTTAATGATGCTACATTTCATGGTAACCTACTTTTTTTAAAGTTATTTATTTATTTTGAGGGGGGGTACAGACGCAGTCAAATGGGGAGGGGGCAGAGAGAGAGGGATAGAGAGAATCCCAAGCAGGCTCTGTGCTGTCAGCATGGAGCCCATTGCAAGGCTTCATCCCTCAAACAGTGAGATCATTGACCTAGCCGAAAATAAAAGTCAGATGCTCAGGATGTTCAACTGAGCCACCCAGGCGTGCCCCTAAGTGGATCTACTTCAAAGGAGGAAAACATTAAATATCAGAAAGAGTGTGAGGACAGCTAGTAAGCATTTCATTCCTTTGTAGGCAGCTTAACATATAGCCCAGGAAGAGTAAGGGAAGAAACTTAGATTAAAAAGTTAAAAACCTTACCTACAGCTGTCACCTTAAGTAGGAGAGATGTCAGATGTAAAGAGAATACATTTAGTCCCTGCCCCTCCACTTTCCTGAGAGGAACTAGTTGAGCAGGATGGCAAGCAGGAGGTGTTTCAGCCCACCCTCAATGGGTTTTCCAGGGTGTGCTTTTTCAAGATGTGCTTAATTATTTGCTATTAAATGGTATACATTGTGAACTATAGGCTTATGTCCATATTTACTGAGAGTCTAAAATCATCTAATTTGTATCATTAGAATTTATTTAAAAGGACAGCAAAGAGTTAACTGTTTGGAAAAACTTGTACTAAAATTGTCATAGACATCAATAACCTGCGTTGGGCAGGATTCTGAAAAGGGAATATAAATGAGCCATGGAATTAGGTAGAAATGTTTTGCTTTTTTCATTTCTAGGCGAAAGGAGATATATCTATATATTGCTCTTTAACAATCGATTCCTACCTCCATCTTGCAGGGAAGGGTATGAGAATTTCTTTGATAAGCTCCAACAGTACGGTATCCCTGTGTTTATATTTTCGGCTGGTATCGGTGATATACTAGAGGAGGTGATCTATCAAGCTGGCGTTTATCACCCAAACGTCACAGTAGTGTCCAACTTCATGGATTTTGATGACAATGTAAGAACAGTCAATCATTCTTCATAATTACTTTTTAAATCTGAATATATTTTAATCATGTAAATGCAATTGTTTATTTTTAAAGTATATTATTTAATACACTTTAATATATAATGTATATTAAAGTAGATCAGGTCAATAGGGCTATTCTGGGACTCCTTACCTCCCAGTGTTATATCTGTATCCATGTTTTAAAAATAATATGCCTTTCTTAAATTTTTGTTTCCCAAGCTATAGACTAATATTAAAATTAAGTTTTAATGTAACTTAATGCAGCAACTCTGAAGACTTAATATCCATAGGTGGGGAAAAAAGTGAATTAGAATTGGTGTTATTTGAACAAATTTTTCAATTCAAGACAATATATTGTGAAGTACAAAAACAGGACCTTTGGTTAGGAAACAAATGAAAAGTAAAAATTGGATTTTCAACTCATTGTGTTTAACATTTCAAGTAGTCTCTAGAAAGTCATTTACTTCTCAGAGCCCTTCTTACCTATCATGAATGTGAAAATAGAACAAACAGAATTTGCAGTTTGGAACCTATTGTTTCAAAGGATTTATGTTTTTATAGGGGGTGCTCAAAGGATTTAAAGGCGAACTAATTCATGTATTTAACAAACATGATGGTGCCTTGAAGAACACAGAATATTTCAATCGACTAAAAGATAACAGCAACATAATTCTGCTGGGAGATTCCCAAGGAGATATAAGAATGGCAGATGGCGTAGCCAATGTTGAACACATCCTGAAAATTGGATATCTAAATGATAGAGTAAGTATACAGGTCTGTCATTTAATTTTCTTGTAAGAAAAAATAAGGATGGAACTTAATAGACAATTGTTACTAAAGGTACATGCAGAAGGAGTTAGAGACATTTTGATTCCTCTTTATCTCTTTTTTTAATTTTTTTAACATTCATTTATTTTTGAGAGACAGAAACAGAGCATGAGTGGGGAGGGGCAGAGAGCAAGGGAGACACAGAATCTGAAGCAGGTTCCAGGCCCTGAGCTGTCAGCACAGAGCCCGATGCAGGGCTGGGACTCATGGACCACGAGATCTTGACCTGAGCCGAAGTCTGACGCTTAACCGACTGAGCCACCCGGGCGCCCCTGCTCTTTATCTCTTTTCTTTGGTGTGATTAAGGAAGTTGGGATGTACATCTGTGTGCCATCGGTATTGGGGTGGCTTCTCTGGCCTCTCCTTTCTAGAAACCTGTAGCACCCCCAAGTCATGAAAGTCAAAAATGTCCCCAACATTGCCAGATGTTGCTTGGGCAGTCTCCCCAGTTGAGAGCCACTGGACTAGAGGAAGTGACTTTGGGAGCAAAGCCACCATGTGGCTATGTCCATAAGTCTTCGTTTCAAAGGTTTTATGAAAGTAAATTTAATTTACTTCATTTTGGCCCAAAAGATCGAATATAATAATGCGATTCACATTGAAGCAATTTACTTCTCCTTCCTGTATATCCTTCTCATTTTTCTGTTGTTGTTGATTAGGTGGATGAGCTTTTAGAGAAGTACATGGACTCTTATGATATTGTTCTAGTAAAAGATGAATCACTGGACGTAGCCAACTCTATCTTACAGAAGATTCTATAAACAGCATTCTTCAAGAAGACCTCTCTCCTGTGAGTGCAATTGATGCAGGAACTGTTCACCTGTTCATCCTGGTGAAAGACTTCTATTTATAATACATTCTTGCTCTTGAAGTTTTTTCCCTACATTGCTGAGGTATTTTCAGACATATTGAATCTATCAACTGGAAGCTCCTTTTTTCCTCATTTTCAGACATACTGAATCTATCAACTGGAAGCTCCTTTTTTCCTCATTTTCAGACATACTGAATCTATCAACTGGAAGCTCCTTTTTTCCTCACCTCTCTCAACACACTCCTCAACTGTATTTTTTAACAGTTAAAAAAAAACAAAGCCAAAATTTGAAAAATAACTCCATGAATTTCCAGAGTGAATTTTGTAGTTTAATGTTATCATGAGGTTTTTGAGGAAACTTTTTACTCTGGGGAAAAAAAAGCCTGTAAGTTTAAGAAGAAGTTTTATGAAATGGTGAAATAATGTGCATGATTTTAAGTGTTGCTGTTTTTGTGGGTGAATTACGCTGATGATATCACCATCTCCTGAAATTGTATTGTTTGGTTATTTTTTTTGAAAGTCAGTATTTATCAGAAAATATTGGCACTTGGTGTTTGAAGAACGATTGGTATCCACATATCAGTAATCATTACAAAATGTTCTATATTGAAGCACTGATAACACACATGAAGTGAAAAGACTTTTTAAATTGTACTGTCAAGACCATTATTATTCATTTATTCAACAAATATTTATTAAGCACTTGCTGTGTTTTTCTCGTGTGTGTGTGTGTGTGTGTGTGAGAGAGAGAGAGAGAGGAATCCTAGTGTCATTGTCATAGTGGCTATTTAGATTGGATATTTTTAAATTTACATATTAAAAGTTTAAAGATAAAAAGATAGTTACAGGAAAAATTTAATCAGCCCTTCATAAAATACTGGGGACTGGGAAAATTGTTTTCTCTTACTGAAAATATCAGTAAAAGAGGGTACCTTTTTGTAGGTCTAATAGTTTCAGAAATAGCCAGGCAGGGAACAAAGTGTAACTGGGTCTCATGGTAACTGAAACTGAGTACTGCTGAGTTAAACAGACATTGCTCTTTGCACTCAGACTTCCTCTTCCAAATTTCTGCTGCCCCATAATTGGTTCACACAGGTTTAGACTTGCCATTGTGATAAACTTGACCCTGACTCTAACCATTTCACTCCAGAGTCTCCGAGCCACTAATTCCATAAAGCACCTGAGCTATGATACATCCAGAGCATGTTCCAACTGGTTCCGGACACCCAGTGTGGTTGGCAGTCTCTAGTCCAATTTGATGAGGCAGGTAGGCAAGGTCTTACAATGAAAACCTTTTCCCTGGGGCTGCCCATCCTTATCCTCTACCACAACTTCTCCTTTTTATGATAAACAATGAAACAAAGTTTGTAATGGCCAAAAGTAGACCATTCTCTATTTCCAAAATCAAACTCGAAACCAAGCTTCTTTTTTTTTAATGTTTGTTTATTTTTGAGAAAGAGGGAGGGAAAGTGCAAGTGGGGGAGTGGCCGAGAGCTAGGGAGACAGAGGATCTGAAGCAGGCTCTGCACTGACAGCAGTGAGCCTGATGCGGGGCTCAAACTCATGAACCATGAGATCATTACCTGAGCCGAAACCAAGAGTCAGACGCTTAACTGACTGAACCACCCAGGTGCCCCTTGAAACCAAGATTCTGAAACAAAGAAAGAAAGGGGGGAGGAGGGAGGGAGAAAAGAAAAGAAAGAGGGAAGGGAAGGGGAATGGGGAAGGGAAGGGAATGAGGGAGGGAGGAAGAAGAAACCAAGCTTCTTGCTTTAAAGCAGATTAGCGTCACATGAGAGTATCAGAATTACCTGGAGGACTTTTTCACACAGAAAAATGTTGGGCATTCTGATCGAATGAGAGCTTTTTATCCCATATTGCAGTTAGAGTTTGCCATATTGACTGTTTTCCAAAGGAGTTTATAATATGCTTCTACAAATAAGCAGTGCATGGTGTAAATGTAAAGAATACTGAAGTTATGACCTCTGTTCTAGTCTTGGCTCAACCCTTTACTAAAACTAAATAAGTCAGGCATCTCCCTATCTATTGAAGGCCTTGAGGGATTGCAGTCTCTATAGCCCCTTATAACCACTATCATGATAACTTGAGTGTCAAGCCACGCCCCCTGGCCTCTTCCACTACATCCTTGTGATCCTATCACCTCTCACTGCCCCCTGATTCTACTGATGTTTGAATATATATCAGTTAAAGTTTAGTTTTCAGAGCAGTTTAATGTAGCCAATATAGAATCAGACTGTCAGGATTTGAATCCTCTTTCTACCACTTAGTAGCTGTGTGACCAGGACAGATTATATAACTTGTGCCCCAGTTTGCTTATCTGTAAAGTGAAGGTAATGATGTATCTCCATATATACATCCTTGTGAGAATGAGATGTACTCATCTACATCTATGTGTGCCTTTAGATTTTATATTTGCATTTAGAATAGCTTAGCGCAAGTATTCAATATTGTTAGCTATTATCTGTCTGCAAAAGTCTAAGCACAGTCTGCGTGAACTGATGAAACAAAGTTATTTTGTAGCCCTAGTGAACATTGCCAGTGTGGTAACTACATTTTCTAAAGAGTCTAGCATAAGCTGTTAGGGTTTTTGTTTGTTTTCTGTTTTTTATTTTGAATTTTACTTTAGGAGGTAAAGCAGTTTTGAGTGCTGAGATGAACACTGAAAAACAGTTTCAGTTTGATGAAACTGAAAAACAAAAACTGTCAGAGATACTAGTTTGTTCCATAGTGATTTCACAGGAAACTCTGCTTTCCATGATATGTTTGATAAGATACCAGAGTTGATTAGGTAGATTATTGAACTTTTTTTTTAACCAGACTTCAGGTTCTCTTTGGCATACCCTATGGAGAATCAAGAAAGAAAAGAGGGGTGCCTGGGTGGCTCAGTCAGTTGGTTAAGAATCCGACTTTGGCTCAGGTCATGATCTCATGGTTCACGAGTTCAAGCCCTGCATTGGGCTCTATATTGACAGCTCACAGCCTAGAGCCTGCTTTGATTCTCTGTCTCCCTCTCTCTCTGCCCCTGCCCCACTTGCACTCTCTTGCTCTGTCTCAAAAATAAATATATAAATAATTTTTTAAAGGGGGCGGGGAGAAAAAATCCATGGGATCTTGAATAATCCTGAGACTTATCCAAGTTTCCCCCAAGATTCACCAGTCCTGCCGTGTTTTGTACTTATTCTTGTGTTTCAGTACCAGTTTAATAGGTAAGATAAAGTGTGCCTGAGCTGTAATGGCACAGGCCTTCAAATCAATCTCGATCTGAGTCTTAGATTCTATCTACAACATTTAATAAGTTTCTAACTTTTCCAAGACTTGGTTTCCTGATCTCTAAAATGGGTATTAACTTGAGGTGAAGACTGACTCAATGAAGAGTCACTCATCCAACAAAGACTGAAGTCTTACTGTGCGCTAGGCTCTAGAGAAACAATAATTAACACAGCAGACATACTTTCTGCCCTCATGTAACTTCCATCCTAATGGATGAGACAGAGAAGAGAAGTAAGCTATATAAATAACATACTATGAAGAAACACAAATAACAAGGATCCTTTTTTAGCAAGAATAGCCAGAGAAAACTCTAAGGAGATGATATTTAAGCCAAACCTTGAAGGATGAGGAGCTGGCCATGTGAGGAATTGAGGGAGAAACATTGCAAGAAGAACAAACGGCATGTGCAAAGGTCCCAAGTAAGAAAATTTCAGGTGTTCATAGAACTGAGAACTGGTTTGACAGTATTATGAGCAAAGGGAAGAATGGAATTCGATGAATGGGAGGTGAGGGTGCCAGATCGATCACACAGCACCTTGTAAATCACAAGTTTGGTTTTACTCTCCCTGCAAAGGAGTGCCATAATCACACTTGCTGACATGTGGGGAAACTATACCCAGCGAATCAGTTAGGGGACTACTGCAGAAGTCTGAACTAGAAATTACAGTAGGTTGATAGGACTTGGGGGGGTGGAACTAGAGAGAAGTGGATCATTTCCAGTGGCTTAGATGTAGAAATGACAAGACTTGCTTTCAGATTACATGTGGGGGTGAGAGAGGAGGAAGGGTATTGCAGATGTCTGGTTTAAGCAAGTGAGGGAAGAAAGATGAATAGGCTTGGGTGGAGGGTGTTGGGAAGAGAGTGGGAACATACATTCTCTTTTGGACATGCAAACTTTGAGGTGCCTGTGAGGTATGTATATAAGGGAAGATACCAAATAGGCGAGAGCCTGAAGAAGGAATTTTGGCAGGAACCATACATTAAATGTCTGCATTTAAATGAAATTTAAATATGGCCACTGTAAGCTGGAAGGAATCCCTTGACCTATTAAAATTCCAGCATTAAGGACAAAGACCACACAGAATCGAACCTATTTTTTTTTATTTTTTTTTTACGTTTTATTTATTTTTGAGAGCAAGAGAGACAGAGCATGAGCAGGGGAGGGGCAGAGAGAGAGAGGGAGACACAGAATCAGAAGCAGGCTCCAGGCTCTGAGCTGTCAGCACAGAGCCCAATACGGGGCTCGAACCCACAGACCACGAGATCGTGACCTGAGTCGAAGTCGGACACTTAACCAACTGAGCCACCCAAGTGCCCCCTCGAACACTACTTTAATAAGCATGAAAGTGTGATATCTACAACTAGCAATAAGTAACTGGGAGTTGTAGAAAGCAACATTGTTCCTAGAAACCTAAGACATTGAAGTGCTATATATTAGCACTTACATATAATCTTGCACTCAGGCCAACTCTCCTGCCAAAATGAAATGTGTTTTTCTGTCTCTTAAGTAATAATTTTGAAAGGTATTATAAATTCCTAAGTCCTGAGAGATCAAAACTCACTGGGTTTTAACAAAGTAATGCAGATTGCTTACACTCGCAAGGCAGCCTAAGTGGTGTTTCAACTACACAGGTCATATGCATGTTCTCTGAGATACTCTACTCTCCCACTGGGCATCAATGACCTACTTCATCTTTAGGGCCCAAAGTTCAAAATCTGCTTAAGTCCTAAGTTAAGTGGTCCCAATCTACAGCCGATCCAAACTGCCTCAAGCAGCAACTCAGAAAATGAGTATAAAGTTATGATTGAGAAAAATGCTACGTGGCATCCCTACCCTATATTTGGCTTCCTAATGAGCACTCACAGTCTTGCCAACAGAGCTATAACCCGTAATCATAACGCAGATGGAACAAGTGTGGCAGCAGCATTATGAGGTGAGGCCATCTGAGCAGCTGGTCGTGCCAGAGATTAAACCCTCTGTCAGAGTCACAGATAACTGAGCACCCTCCTTAGCAGCAGGAAGAATGGAAGTGCCTCAGTAGCGCCCAACAAGCCAAAGGTTTAGAAAGAGAAATACTACACAGTATCATTTATATGTGGAATTTAAAAAAAAAATTAAGTTGAAGTTATAGAAACAGAGTAAAAAAGTGGTTACCAGGGGCAGCGGGGGTGGGAGAAACTGTTTGGTAAAACAGTACAGACTTCGAGCTATAAGATAAATAAGGTCTAAGGATTTAATGCAAAACATGGCGACCATAGTTGGTAACCCTATACTGTATAGTTTTAAAATTTGCTAAGAGTAGAACTTAAATGTTCACACACACACACCCCTGAGGTGCTACATGGGGGAGAAATCCTCTCACAATGTAAACATATGTACGTATATCAAATCATCACGTACACACTAAGTATCTTACAATTTTATTTGTTCATTATACCTCAGTAAAGGCAGGGAAGAAAAAAACAGGTGGCAGGCTGGAGACCCAAGAAGAGCCAATATATCAGTCTGAGTCTGAAGGTCCAAAAAAGACCAAGGTTCCAGCTCAGTAGTCCTGCAGTTTAAAAACAAAAACAAGTTATGTGGCTCCCGGTGGCTCAGTCTGTGGAGCACCATGAGACTCTTGATCCTGGGGTCGTGAGTTCAAGCTCCGTGTTGGGTGTAGAGATTGCTTTAAACAAATTGGTTAAGGGGTGCCTGGGTGGCTCAGTTGGTTAAGGGTCTTGATTTTGGCCCAGGTCATGATCGCAGTTCCTGAGATTGAGCCCCAGGTCGGGCTCTGTGGTGATAGCACGGAGCCTGGTTGGGATTGTCTCCCTCTTTCTCTGCGCTCCCCCCCATTCATGCTCTTTCTCTCTCAAAATAAATTGTAAAAACTTAAAAAAAAATTAAATGTTCCCTGTATTTTTGAAACTCTAAGGCCCACAGTCCTTAATTTCCCCAGAGAAACGTATCTGTTATTCAGCGAACCTGTCCCCCACCAAAGAACACAGCCAGTGAAGAAATTCAAACAGCACCAACTAAAAACCTGGGGTAGAGAATAAGCACAAGGTTTTTATCTTCATGAAGATGTGTAAGGATAATGAGATGTTACAGGTCAAATCCATTCCTAAGGGCAATTCCATTTAGCAAGATTATAAACCTATCTAGTACACTTAAGGAATTCTGTTAAAAAATCTTGAGTGTGCCAGGTAGAAGACGGTTAAGTAATGTTAGTTACCATGACAGCAACAGCTAGGAAGGCCATGGGCAGGCATCTCCTTTGCCTCCCAAAAGCACAGAGTCCTTGAAGTTGCTTCTGCAAAGAGTAAATTGTAACATTTGCTTTAAAAAAAAAAAAACCATTTTCTCCTCTATTTGCTCCCACTCCCAACCCCTACAGTCCTTCACCTTTCCCTGCAACCCAAAAAGCTGACCTCTGAGAATACCAGCTGCTAAGCTCCTCTTCCTTTAGCTTCAGATTGGGTTCGGCCAATGGGAGCAAGTCACAGGACAGAGAGTGGGGTGTCTCTGCCCTCCTCTGCTGCAACACCAGCCACAGTTCTGGTTGTGGCCGTGACTCCCCTTTACCTTTCAGCCCCGGAGGTAGAAGAGCCCCTACTGCTGCCGGCCAACATCTATCATGGCACCTTGACATCCTAACTAGGTCTCTAAGCCCTGTCCATACGTCTGTAAAGTCCTTTAAGTAGCTCCTCTTCAGAAGGCCCCTATGAGGGTGTGTTTCCTGCTAGGACCCTGACTGACACAGCCCCTGTACACTGTACGTCACACTCCTTCACATTCAACGAGACACAGTCCTCGTTGAGGGGATTCTCAAGGGATAATCAAGATGTATTCTCATGGGATCCTCTCAGCCTTCAAATAAAACTCCACAACACTTGATGTTACCATTCAATTTTTTTTATATATGAAAAGATCAGTTTTCAAACATTTATTCCATTGAAGGAGTGCACAGCATTTTCATGAACTATCTCAGGGCTACATCAGTACAAAACAGTTTAAATTAGTAAAAATAAAGCAGTTTCAAAAGGAAAATTATTGATTACTTCGGGGTGGATGCCACCACCACTTGGGAACAGAGGACATAAGGCAGCAAGGTGGTTGGTTACTGCATAACGTGGGGGGGGGCAGGTAACAATGTCCTTGTTTTCTACACAGAGAGAGGCCCCTGGGCTTTAGGGCATCTCCCTCTCCAGGACACAAATGAGCAGAAATATGTCACCTTGTTTATGTTCATCTGTTCGGATGACATTTCCATCCTGGTCACACACTGGAGCATGGCTTAGCCACCAGCCCTATACAAATCTATCTGATCAAAAGATTCAGGGAGGATAGAGCAATGGGACTAAGAAAGGGTGAAGCAGATAATCTTACGTGGCAAACAATCAAATTCTCTACTCATGGTCCAAGATGCCTTCTTATTTGGTCCACTGATTTTCTTTTTAACTTCCAAGTCACCCAGCCAATTGGAAGACCACAACAGGTGAAGCATGATTAACTATCAAAGCACATGAGTACGTGTGTGTATGTGTGTGGGTTGGTGTGTGTGTGTAGCAGGAAAGTGGAAGCTGGGCATTACCATAGCCTATACAGGCCACTGACAAAATTATCCTGGGGCTTTCGGGGAAATACTGCTGGGGCATGTCCTTTGTCTTTTCTGCTTATCTGGAGAACACTTTTAAAACACCAGCAAGTTAAAAAAAAAATTTTTGATCCTCTTTATGTAGATATCCTAGACACTTTTTCTTCTGTTCCTTCCAAAATGGTTATTACTTCTGTATGACACTATTTTCCTTTAATAACAAAACTACGCAGAAGGCTCACAAAACAATGGTTGACAGTGCAGCCTCTTCAGTATTCTACACAGTCCCTGCTAAAGGCACCTCACACCGATTTTGTTTCATATCACTCGCATTTGGCCTAAAACTCTCACCATGTGTATCGACCCATCCCTGACTTATGCCCCACGTACTATGTGACCATCTGATACTTGCGGACGATTCACCTTCTGAGAGACCCACAGGCTCTCACTTCACATTCTGCCATGACAGGGGGCTTGGTATCATGCAGGTGGCCCGAGGCAGGTTTAGAGTTCATCGTGTTTAGCCTCCTGGTCTTTGAGTTTGAATTCCTCTGCCGTGACCTTCCCATCTCCATTCCGGTCCTGGTTGGTGAACATATTCTTCACAATCATCTCAGCATCAAAACCAGGAGCGAGTTTCCCTTTGCCAGATGCCACCTGGGCATGAATGTACTCTGAGAACTGGAAAAGAGGGGACAGGACAGACCATGAGATACAGCAGCCGAGCTGGGGCCTGAACAGAGTGTCCCGAGGGCAACAAGGCTGGAATTTGAATCTAAGCTTGCAAAACAGACAAAATTTTATGAACTACACAGCCTGGTTTTTCTCCCTCCAGATGCAGGTTAAAAATCCTAATGACTCCAGGAGCTCCTAGGCTCCAGGCAGCCAATACACAGCAACAACTGGAGCTATCCCTTCTCCCTAAATCAACACTTAGCTCTCCACCAAAGGCTGACCCCCTAGCCACCCTAGCCTCTAAGAATACTGCTGCCTACCTCCCTTCCTTCCTTCATACAATGAAAACACAATCCTGCCCTTGTAATTCTAGCATATCCTAGTGGGAAAGACACACGATTAGAAATGGACATAAAAAAATAAGTCACATATTAAGTTTGAAAGTAAAATGCTCCAGAAAACGAAAGAGTAGAGCCAAGTAAGGAAGATCAAGAGTACAGGTCGGGGAGTGGGTTGAGATCTCAAACCAGTGGTCAGGGTGAAACCCCAATGAAAAAGGGAGCCCTGTGCAAAGGCTTGAAGGAAGGGAGAGATTGAGCCAAACAGTTATCCAGGGAAGGGTCTTCTGGGTGGAGGGACAGCTGGTGCAAAGGCCCAGCATGTGTGCATGCCTGGTGGTGGAGAGGAGCAACTGAAGAGGAAGTTACAGTGAGCAGGTTGTGAAGAACCTTCCTGGGGCCTTTGCAGGGCACTGGAAGGACTCTAGAAACGGGGCTTCTGCAGGGTTCTGAGACAAAGTAAGCCATGATCCAGTTGAAGTTTCAGAAGTATCACTCTGGCTGCTGTGAGGGGCAAGGCTGAAAAGCAGGAAGACCTTCGTAGAGGTCCAAGCAAGAGCAAGCAGGCACTGGGCCAACATGCTACAGAGTGGAGGTGGTGAGATGTGGATAAATTTTCAGGATAGAGCTAGAATGATTTCCGGTGGATTTATTATAGCCTATGTAAGAAAGAGAGAAGTCAAAGATTACTGAGTGCTCTCACCTGGCAACTGGAAGGACGGAGTTGCCACCGGAGGAGACGAGTAAGGCTTTGGGTGAGGCAAGTTCAGCGGAGGGAGGGAGCAGCATTCAGAAAATGAGGATGTCAGGTGGGCAGCTAGATGTCTGGGTATGAGGTAGAGAAGACCAGATCAGAGCTACAAGTTTGGAAGCGATGGCATATGGATGACAAAGCCACTGGACTGGCTAAGATCACCCAGGGAGTGACGTGAGGTGGAGGAGAGAACAAGCTCAGGACTCAGGCTGGAGGCGCTCCAACATGAAGGGAGGGAGAAGACTCCTGAGAAGGAGCCACCACTGAGGTAGAAGGAACACCAAGGAAGTGTGGTCTGGAAGCCAGGAAAAGAAGATGTCCTGCAAAGCAGTCAGCTGTGTCCAAGTGCGAGGACAGTGAGCAGTGACCACTGGCTGCAGCCACATGAAAGGCACCAGTCACCTTAGCTAGACCAGGCTCGGTGACACGGAGGGACAAACATCTGACAGGAGTGGATTTAAAAGTCTTGACATTTTTGCTGTAAAGGGAGCAAATAAAATGGGAAGATGCACCAAGAGAAGGGAAAACAATAGCACGTTTTTACGCTAATGTGAGCAATCCAGTAGCCAGGGAAATGTGGCTAATGTAAGAGAGAAAGGGGAGAAGTCTGGAGCCTTGTCTTTGAATGAGCAGATGTGAAACAGGCAGAGTACTGGAACTCAGGAGGGTGTGACAGGACAGCCGACTCTACTCTCCAGTTCCATGAAGGGTGTCTGCTACAGAAGAAACGACCCAGGACCTAGATGATCAAGATGGAGAGATATACCATGACTCAAACCACTTGAGTAGCTCTGTGACCTTGGGCAAATCATTTATCTCCTCTGCACAGCTGCTGCTTCTGAAAAATGGGATGATAATTACATGGCTGCCACAAGGGCCAGGCAAGAGAATGTATATGAGAAACATTCAACATAACGCAAGCATACAGCGAGCACCCAGGAACCGAGAACCGAATCTAGATCTGTCAGCCCTGGAATCAAGCCCTGTAACTCTCAGGGTCTCAGTTTCTCCAAAGAGGAACTGTGAGCTTCAATTCAGAGAGTATGTACAATAGTGCATCCCCCTTACCCTGAGAAGGCTTCACATTTAGAATGGATCCCCTGCCCCAATAAGGCTTCCCTGGATCGTTTAGTCCCATTCTCTTTTGAAGGTCAGTTACCTCTTCAAGGAGGACTTCTCCATCACCATCCTTGTCGATTTCTTCAAAGAGGTTGGGTGACACCTCGCCATTCCATATGAACATGTACCCCTCAGGCAGACCAGCCACGAGCTCCAGCAGCTCAATGTCAAACACCAAGACGGCACTGCCAGGCACTTCTCCATCTACCTCACCAAGAAGGGAGGAGACAGGGTTAGCATCACCAGGCAGCAGGATCCCCATCTCAACCTCCCTCCCCCACCCAGGGTTCCAGTTGCCTCACAGATGGCAAGCATTTCCTGTGAGAGCAAGAAAGTTCAACACCAGGGGCGTCTGAGTAGCTCAGTCAGTTAAGCATCGGACTCTTGATTTCAGCTCAGGTCATGATTTCTGCTTGGGATTCTCTGTCTCCCTCTCTCTCTGCCCCTCCTCTGCTCATGTTCTCTCTCTCTAAATAAATAAATAAATAAACTAAAAAAAAAAAAAAGTTCAAATAATCCAATGAAGAAATGGGCAAAAGACATGAATAGCCACTTCTCCAAAGAAGACATCCAGATGGCTAACAGACACATGAAAAAATTCTCAACATTACTCATCATCAGGGAAATATAAATTAAACCACAATGAGCTACCACCACACACACCTACCTGTCAGAATGGCTAAAATTAACAACTCAGGCAACAACAGATGTTGGCAAGGATGCAGAGAAAGAGGATCTCTTTTGCACTGCTGGTGGGAATGCAAACTGGTACAGCCACTCTGGAAAACCGTATAGAGGTTCCTCAAAAAATTAAAAATAGAACTACCCTACAACCCAGCAATTGCACTACTAGGTATTTATCTAAAGGATCCAGGTGTGCTGTTTCGAAGTGGCACATGCACCCCACTGTTTATAGCAGCCCTATCAACAATAGCCAAAGTATGAAAAGAGCCCAAATGTCCATTGACTGATGAATGGATAGAGAATATGTGGGGTGTGTGTGTGTGTGTGTGTGTGTGTGTGTGTTGGAGTATTACTCGGCAATCACAAAGAATGAAATCTTGCCATTTGCAACTATGTGGATGGAACTGGAGGGTATTATGCTAAGTGAAATTAGTCAGAGAAAGACAAGTATCATATGACTTCACCCATATGAGGAACTTAAGATACAAAACAAATGAACATAAAGGAAGGGAAGCAAAAATAACAGTAAGGGAGACAAAACATAAGAGACTCTTAAATACAGAGAACAAACAGAGGGTTGCCGGAGGGGTTGTGTGCAGGGGGCGGGGGATGGGCTAAATGGGTAAGGGGAATGAAGGAGGACACTTGTTGGGATGAGGACTGGGTGTTATACATAGCAGATGAATCACTGGAATCTACTCCTGAAATCATTGTTGCACTATATGCGAACTAATTTGGATGTAAATTAAAAAATAAATAAAAAAAAAAAAGTTCAACACCATTAAGTGGCTTTTTACAAACTGTAGGTACTGACCATTAGTGAGTTATAAAATCTATTTACAGCATGGTGACCAGCATTTTTTAAAATTAAGAAATAAAACAGATCAGGATATACTGTCCATAGAAAGGATAGGTAAGGTTTTATGAAACTTGAGTTTCAATTTTATATATAGAACTAAATGTATATGTGTATATGTATAAATTGCATGTTTATGCATACATACATAAAATATGCCCATGTTTTGAAGTGTTTCTTCTTGGACTGGGGGAAGTAGCAGGCACTTGTTTATTGTTTTTTTGTTTCTTTCTTAGTAAGTTCTACGCCCAACATGGGGCTTGAATTCATGATCTCAAGATCTAGAGTCATATGCTCCACCAACTGAGCAAGCCAGGCACCCCTAACAGACAGTATTTTTACAATTATTTAATAATTGTGAAAAAGAAAAAAAAATCAATCCAAAGTGTGTATCCCTTTTACAAGTTAGCACTTCCCATCTCCTTCATCTCCAGAGAGCCGGAGCATAAAACACTGAGGAAGACAGGGTTCCCAAATCCTTCATGTATAAAATTCATTTTGGCCCAAATCATGAAGTAAAACATACCAGCTGTGAGGGCAAGGTAAAGCCAGTATTTCCAAAGTCTCCTTGGGTATCTTATAGTTTCAGGAGAAATGCAAAAGGAGCAAAGGCCTAACGCATTCCACTGTCAGAAAACTGTTCCAGAAGGAAGCACTTGGCTTCACCTAAGACAAATCACCTGGAAAGCTGCTTCAGGAACATGGCCCACCCATGGGTTTGAAGACCCAAGGCTTTTCTCATAGAAACTCCTACTTTCTCAAGAGGGCATGGGGCATTAACATGGCATTAATGCTGGACTCAACAAGAAGCTTTAAACAAAAATGCTAAATTTAAATATTAACTTATAATATTAATTATAATATATTAGTATATATTATAATATATCAAGTACATAATATAAAATGTATATATAAAATATATTTTAATTCTACATAAAATATAAGTAATATAATTTATATATTAATTATTATACATTAATTATAAACCCATAGATTCTTTGGGGTTTTTCTAAATTTCTTTTTTTTTATGTTTATTTATCTTAGAGACAGAAAGAGAGAGAGAGAGAGAGAGTGGGGGAGGGGTGGAAAGAGAGGGAGACACCAAATCTGAAGCAGGCTCCAGGCTCTGAGCTGTCAGCATAGACCCCAACACAGGGCTCAAATCCACGAACTGTGAGATCATGACCTGAGCCTAAGTCGGATGCTTAACTGACTAAGCCACCTAGACACCCCAAAATTTTTTTAAGATGTTATTTTAAAGTAATCTCATCTAACATGGGGCTCGAATTCACAACCCTGAGATCAAGAATTGCATGCTCCACCAATTGAGCCATCCAGGTGCCAGATTTTTTTTAAATGTTTATTTTTGAAAGAGAGAGCATGTGTGTAAGCGAGGGAGGAGCAGAAAGAAAGGAAGACAGAGGATCTGATGTGGGCTCTGCTGTTAGCAATGAGCCCAGTGCAGGGTTTGAACTGACGAACTGAGATCACGACCTGAGCTGAAGTCGGACACTCAACCAACTGAGCCACCCAGGCGCCCCTAATTCTTTGGTTTTTAAATGGAAGAAGCATATTGTGGCACTAAATATGGCACCCCAAAAGCACAACATTCAGATTGTGAATGTGCCCCAAACACCCTTCGATGCTGTTGCTTACTCACCCACGCCAGCCTCCCCATAGCCCAGGTGGGGTGGAATGATCACTGTCCGTTTCTCTCCAACGCACATCTCTCTGAGACCCATATCCATTCCCAACACAACTTGTCCAGATCCCAAAACAATGTTATACGTTTTGCCTAAATTCCACCTGAAAATGAAACAGAAGAGGCCCTAGTTAGGTCATCAACCCATTACTTGAAAGTGTTTTCATGAAAAGGATATATCTCTTCTGCCAAAGACATGGAATCCCTATCTAATCAGGAAGAAACATCAGACAAGTCCAAACTGAGAAACATTCTGCAAAAAACGAACCTGTAATCTTCAAAAGTGTCAAGGTGAAAATCAAGGAAAGACCAAAGAACCAGTCCAGAGTGTTGGAGCATATGAAGTGGGATCCTTTTGCTATAAAAGACTTTACGGGAACAACTGGCAAAACTTAGGTGGGGTCTGGGGATTAAAAGATGGTAACATATCAGTGTTAACTTCCTGGTTATAAAGCATGTTGAATTATGTAGGAGGATGTCGGTGCTTGTAGGAAATGGGTGATGGGACTCATAGTGGCAACTTCCTCCCCAGTGATTGGGGGAAAAAGAAGTCATTTGTACTGCTCTTACAACTTTTCTCTATATTTTAATCAATATCCTAGCAAGCAGTTTCCATGAGAACTTGAAAAATACATAATATAGTTAATACCCTGCATTTTGGATTTATCAAGACCTGACTCTGAATCCTGCTTCTGCCACTTGACTGGACGCTGAAAAATAAAATCTCTCAATGTCCTCATCTATAAACTGGTAATAATAATAGCTATCTCACAGGGATATTCTCAATGGTAAATAACCCATGATGCTGGCACCAAGGAGAACAAGTATAAAGAGCTCAGTAAATGGATGGCCTTGAGTATGCGAAGTGCTTTGTCTGCAATAGTTTTTTACTCTAATGACTGAAAGTTTAACTTGAGCCACGGTTAAAGAATCCTTGATGTCCACGGTCCCTGGAAAATCTACATGCCCGAAAGTTGGCTCTATCACCTCACTCACTACCGAAAATAAATCTATTTCCAAAACATATGGCACTGCTTTCTACCACTTCCTAAAGACAAACAATGGAGATATTCTTCAATGTCAAGGAAGAAAAGCTTCCCCAGTATCTCAGGGCTCCCTTGATGCCCATTTCCAGATGGTGACAACATGGAGGGGACCGCCCCCTTGGGTCACATCCCCTTCTCAGGCTTCCCAGCTTCCCCTGGGTACAGGGCTACTTCCCCTTCTGAAGCTGGTTCCCAGGGACAGGCTGGCTGTCTGGCACCAACAAACCAAAACAGGGTTTGCCTTTGTCCTACCTGGGACGAAACCAAAACAAAGCCAGCTCTGGCACCAGATGCTTTGGCCCAAGGCCTGTGGGAGGGAGCGGGACATCCTCTGTCCTGCCCCACACACAATTCCTCCTTTGTCAGCAGCACAGAGGCACCTTCACCCTGCCTTTCTCCAGGGACCGCTGGTACCTCCCATGGGAATACTCTGTTTCAAAGTCTTCCAGAATATTCAAAAACCTCATTTAGCTATCAAATCACAAATTATTCTTCCTCTCTGAGGCCAATTTAAACACAAAATCCTCCAAGGAAACATTTTGCTTTCACATGTCATCTCTGAAAGCCCCACTAATTGTTTTTCCTCAGATCAACCTCTTATTTATGTTTGTTTTCTTGTTTGTTTACTGCCAGTTTTCCTCTGACATTCTCCTCATTCTTTCTGTGCATTGCTGGCTTCCCATCCACTGCAAGCTTCCTGCTTCCCACTTGTAGGCCGCCCTCTCTGGCTCTCCGCCCACGTTCCCTACATCCTCTCCACAGCTAGTGTCTCACGGTGCTGATGAAAAAGCACACGCGGCAGCACCTGCCTCCTTGTTTACAAAGACCATGGAAGGTTCGGGTGGGACCAGGTCTTCCCTTCCTCTCCCACACACAGGAGGCAGACGCCCACCTCACGTCCCATTTTCCCGTTATTCTGAAGCTTAGACCCAGAACAGACCAGGGGCGATGCGGGATATTGCTCTTCGGTGTAGATTAACACATACCGCAAATGACTCTCATGGAGTAGAATGGAGTCTGAAAAAAGGAAGAAGCATCACATGGCTCCCAGATGCTCTGTAGGAATGTTGTGAATCCACCAAACACATTAGAAGGCAGGAAGGCTGATTGTCCCCACCCTATGTGAGAAGCATATCCTGAACCCACTGAGAAGGAATTCCTTTGTTCATTTTCCACCCCCACTTCCCCTTCACCGCCCCCCCAACCCTGCAGTAAGAGCACCAGACAAGAGTATGAACCTTAGCAAGACAATGACAGCAAGCCATTGACCTTTTAGACTATTCTAACCTTGTGGACTATTTTCACGTGTATAAGCTTTCTTGATCCCCCAAACAACAAGCCATGCTTCTTCTCACTGCCCTCCAAAGTCTTTTAATATTAATGCAGTGAGGTTTGTTGTAAAGCAGGTTCTTGTAAATCTGCGCTCTGGAAGCTATTACATACTTCACTGATTCTATAATGCACATATTTTCACATTTTAACATCTCTGTAATTGGGACACACTTCATAATTAAGAGCATGTTAGTTTGGGGGCATTTTTACTTTCTTAGAGATACATAAAATGATGCTTCTAATAATCAACACATTTTAGGTTTGATGAATACACCAAGTGTATTAGTATACAGGATCTCATAGCACCCAGAGAGAAAGCTCTGAAGAGCTTGTCCCTAGGCCTCTGTCTGCATGCTTGGCTCTCCCCAGCCACACACGATGTCACCTGAAGCTAGAAGGTAGAGGGGCAGGTGCGAGGCAGAGAAGACCTTCCCCATGCAGCACAAATGCAGCAACACATATTTATTTATATGAAGCCCGTCTTTCTCCCACAGCTCCAAATTAGGCGTCTAAGTCAGACTTGGTACAAGAATGGATACACTTTCATGGAGATATAAAGAAAGGCTGAAAATGTTTCTTTCCCAGAGAAGAGAATATTTTATTAACTTATACCTACACCTAAAGATTCAGAAACATAAGAAGTAAAGCTCCTTTTACCAAAATTGGCAATGATACTAGATTATACTGTTGATTCCTATTAATAAAATTTCAGATTGATCTCAATCAGTTAATATTCATAAAATGCTCCCTTTGTGCTAGACTCTGGGCTCAGTGTAAAGAATAAAAATGTGAGGGGCACCTGGGTGATTCAGTCAGTTGAGCATCCAACTTCAGCTCAGGTCATGATCTCACAATACATGAGTTTGAGCCCCGCATCGGGCTCTGTGCTGACAGCTCAGAGCCTGGAGCCTGCTTTGGATTCTGTGTCTCCCTCTGTCTCTGCCCCTCCCCTGCTCATGCTCTGTTTCTCTGTCTCAAAGAAATAAACATTAAAAAAAAAAAAACTAAATAAAAATTTTTAAAAAAGAATAAAAATGTGAATAAACATGCTGGGTATCTCTAAGGTGTTCAGACCAGCAGCAGAGACAGAAACTAAAATAAATAATGAAAAACAAATAATTTTTGCTAATAAAAATAGTATCTTAAAATATGATAAGACACAGAAGTGGGAGCAGTTGATTGTTCCTAGAAATTAAGGAAAGATTTTGCAAAAAGGAGGACATTTTTGCCACGGCAGAAGTTGGCCAGAAGGAAGGGTTTAAGCAGTGCACATCTTGCACCACTGCAAATGCCAGCCCTAGAGGGAAAAGATGGGCCCTAGCAGAAAATAAGACCATTCAAGCAGAGTAGAGCTGATAAATAGAGGCTGATGTGCCAGCCTGAGGAGTTTGTAATGTAGCTACAGGTTAATTTTTAAAGAAAGCAGTTACAAGATGATATCTTTTTTTCAGAAAGACAATTTCACAGGAGCAAGGTGAGACCATTCATAGGGAAGTTTTAGAATAATGCACCTGAGCAGTGATGTAGGCCAACTCTCTGGAGTGGGGAAGCATGGAGAGAAAAGCTCTCAACCAGTAGCTGATGAAAAGAAAAGGAGAATCATGGGAACCTATGGCTGTTTTCCTCCAGGCTCTCTACACTACTGTCCCCAGTGGTCCTTACGTGGAATCCAGCAGAGTCCCATCCAGAAGCGAGGCATTGTAGTGATACTTGAGGTAATCCCCCTTCTTACTCAGCACTGAGCAGTCGGGCGGCTTGTAGTGGGAGGTGATGCTAATGGAGTCTGAAGGGTTGTGGAAGTCAATCACATGGATGTCAAACACCAGCACCGCGGAGCCAGGGATATTCCCTAAAGGACAGACAGAGGAAATTAATGAGTGAGTCCTCCAAGTGGCAGCACACGTGCCTCCCCAGTGTCACCAGGTACATAATCACAGACCCCCAGTGAGAAACACAGGGACCTAGATGTGAAAATCTAGAGAATACTGGGAGAATGAAGCTGGAAGGGCCCTCAGAAGTAACCTAACCCTCATTCTATACGTGGCGAAACTGAGGCACAGGTTTGCCGAGGGTCATGCAACCAGTTAAGAACACAATTTGGAGGGGTGTCTGGGGGGCTCAGTCGGTTAAACATCCGACTCTTGATTTTGGCTCAGGTCATGATTTCACAGTTTCTGGGATGGAGCCCGCATCAGGCTCTGGGCTGACAGCTCAGAGCCTGCTTGGGATTTCTCTCTCTCTCTCTCTCTCTCTCTCTCTCAAAATAAATAAATAAGCTTTAAGAACACAGTTTGGATTACAATTCAAGATGATGAGCTACTGCCCCATGGAATCACTAAACCTGAAAGATGTATGGTTAAGTTCATCACAGATGAGGAAACTAAGGCTTGCCTGGCTCCTACCAGAAGTAAGAGGTGAAGTGAGAGCTGTAGAGTGAAAAATCACTCCAGTCCCCTATCACCATGAAAGAGAAACTAAACCAACAGAAACTTCAGGGGGAAAAAACACACCCAGCCAAAATTGGCCCATACACAATCTTTATAATATATGATACACCTAACAGTTCACAGAGTACTTTTACAACAGATCCTATCTGTTCTACACAAAATTATTGGTATACTTTTCTTTTCCATTATCTCCACTTTTGAGTAATACATTTAAAAATATTTTTTAATGTTTATTTATTATTGAGAGACAGAGCATGAGTATGGGAGGGGCAGAGAGAGAGAGGGAGACACAGAATCTGAAGCAGGCTCCAGGTTCTGAGCTGTCAGCACAGAGCCTGACATGGGGCTCGAACCCACAAACTGTGAGATGGTGACCTGAGCCAAGGTCAGACGCTTAACTGACTGAGCCACCCAGGCACCACTTTTATCTCCACTTTTGAAAACATTACCTCACGTCTGAATAATGTCTTACAGTCTACAGAAGTATTCTTCACATACACTATCTTATTAAATCCCTGTAGCAACCTTGTGGGGTATTACTATAAACCCAGCATAGCAGATGCTCCATGAATTTAATGCCAGCTTCTCAGAAGGTTCAAGGGGGCCAGAGGAACACCTTAAACATTTGCATAGTGGTTAAACACACCCCCAGATCATTTCAGAGAAGTTTATTTATTTATTTACTTATTTTTATTTTTTAGAGAGAGAGAAAGTGGGAGAGGGGCAGATGGAGGGAAGAGAGAGAATTTTAAGCTCAGCTCGGAGCCTGAAGTGGGGCTCAATCCCACAACCCTGGGATGGGATCATAACCTGAGCCGAATTCAAGAGTTGGCTGCTCAACCAACTGAGCTACTCAGGCGCCCCTCAATGCAGAGAAGATTAAATGTAAAACATTTGTAAAGAGTATTACTTAGAATCAAGGATGCATTAATCCTTTCATTAGCGTCTTACAGATAAGAAAACCAACTCAGATATAACTTGTTCAAGAAAATAACACAACTATAGAAAGAATTCAAATACAGATATATGAACACCAGTAGCCCCTCCTCCCATCCCTCCCATGGACTTTTCTGTGTCCATTTTTGGTTGTTCTCTATAACACACACACACACACACACACACACACACACACACACACACACACGATGCTTATTAAGTACCAAGCACTCTTCTAAGTGCTTTACATATATTGATTTAATTCTCATTATAATCCTATATTCCCAATCTAAGAGTGCTTGGAAAGTAATTTGGATGTTGGGGAACAGAAAATGAGGAAGTGATGGGGCACCTGGGTGGCTCAGTCAGTTGAGAATCTGACTTCGGCTCAGGTCATGATCTCGCAGTTCAGGAGTTTGAGTCCCGCCTCTGGCTCTGTGCTGACACCTCAGAGCCTGGAGCCTGCTTTGGATTTGGTGTTTCCCTCTCTCTGCTCCTCCCCTGCTTGTGCTCTGTGTCTCTCTCTCAAAAATAAATATTAAAAAAAATTTTTTTTTAAACAAAGGAAAAATGAGGAAGTGATGCTTCCATAAGCCCTCAGGCAGAATCCATTCTCCCCTCCAGGGCTGCAAACATATCCAACCATCATAATTTCAGGGCTGACCCTGTGGAATAAAGCAGATAGCAGAGATGGCCAGAGGCTTTCCAGAAGGCCTACTCCCGCCCCTCCACCAATCCTGTGAGGAAAAATGGCCTCAGCAAAATGAAATGCCAAGAATGGAGCTGGAGAACCCCACAGAGGGCCCAGTATTTCATTCCTTCCACAAATATTTATTGAATGTTTACTATGTGCTTGGTTGGTCCCATGGTATGTGATGAGGAAACCCCAAATTTCCTCTATGTCCTGACATCTTTCTTGGGTCAGTCCCTGAGGGATTAGCATTAGGCCCTTACAAACATCACTAAGAGACCAGGGAGATGCTATCCAAAGAAGACAGAGGTGCCTGCCCCCCATCCCTTGCCCTGCCCCCCTGCCCCCAGGCAAGAGCACCTAGATGGTACACATCTGAGTGCCCCTGCCCCACAGCAACATAGGATTTGGAATGAAGCAGCCTCATAACCACAGAATTTGAGCCTTCTGATGATTCCCAGAGCCTTATATAATTCTTTGCAGAGCTCTGTCTCATACTTGATAGAAAGCCAAAAGGAAAAAAATAATTTAAGCAAATGTTTTCCATAAATATATTATTTTTAGAGAAATGAAGGATTAGTCCTGAGGGCATAACAAAACATGAATACTCGGAAAGTATTTGTCTATTTCTGTATGTATTTGAATAGAATTTTATATGATACAAAACAAGCATCAAGACACTTGACAAACAGGACACGAAGCAAGATCCGCTGAACGTGTCTTAAGCTGTGACCTGGTATGGCTTTATAAATCAGAAATTTAGGGGCACCTAGTGGCTCAGTCATTTAAGCGTCCAACTCCTGATTTGGGTTTAGGTCATGATCTCACAGTTAATGGAATCAAATCCTGCACTGGCCTCCATGCTGACAGCACAGAGCCTGCTTGGGATTCTCTCTCCCTCTCTCTCTGCTCCTCCCCCATGAGCACACATGTGCACGCACTTTCTCTCTCTCTCTAAAAACTAAATTAAAAAATAAACTTAAAAAAAGAAGAAAAGAAATTTAATGGGCACCTGGCTGCCTCAGTCAGTAGAGTATGTGACTCTTGCTTGATCTTGGGGTGGTGAGTTTGAGCACCACATTGGGGGTAGAGTTTACTTAAAAAAAAAAGAAAAGAAAAGAAATTTAAGTCCAGGAGAAGAAAAATGTTTCTCCATGGTACACTGTAGCTTCCAACCAATCTGATATTTCATAGATCCTCTGAATAAACCCTACTAAGAAGATTCTGAAGATACATATTATCAGTAGTGGTCAGAAGAACAAAATGAATGTGTACAGCCAGCCAGACCACACAGAATCCCACCAGCATAAATATTACAAAAGCAAAATTAGTACTGCATCCACTATTCCTAAGCAGATTAGCAAACAATGGTACAGGCATACGTCAAAGATACTGTAGCCTGATTCCAGACCACAGCAATAAAGCAAATATCGCAATAAAACGAGTCAAACGAATGTTTTCATTTCCCAGAGTGTATAAAAGCTTGGTTAGCACTATCCTGCAGCCTATCACATGTGCAATTGCATTATGTCTAAAAAAGCAATGTGCGTATCTTAATTAAAGGTATTTTATTGCTAAAAAAATGCATCTGAGCTTTCAGTCATAATCACCCATCACAGATCTCCATGACAAATATAATAATAATAAAAAAAGTTTGAAATATTGCAAGAGTTACCAAAATGTGACACAGAGACAGGAAGTGAACAAATGGTGCTGGGAAAATGACGCTGATAGACTTGCTTGATGCACGGTCACCACAAACTTCAATTTGTTAAACAACAACAAAAAACCATAACACTATCTGTGGAATGCTATAAAGTAAAAAGCAATAAAATGAAGTGTGCCTATATATATATATATATATATATATATGTATGAGAAAACACTTAAGGAAAATATGATTTGAAAGACTATGCCACCATAAAAAATATCTATTGGCGTAGATAGGTGAAAGATTAGGTGAAGAAGAGAAATACAAAAGTATAGATAATCCCATTTTTAGAATAATTTTTTAATGTTTATTTTTGAGAGAGAGACAGAGTGTCAGTGGGGAAGGGGCAAAGAGAGACAGAGACAGAATCTGAAGCAGGCTCCAGGCTCTGAGTTGTCAGCACAGAGCCGGAGGCAGGGCTTGAACTCTTGAACCATGAGATCATGACCCAAGTGGAAGTCAGATGCTTAACCTACTGAGAAAGCCACCCTAAGCCACCCAGGTGCCCCGATAATCCCATTTTTTAAGTTAATTTTTTTTTTTAGTAATCTCTACACCCAACATGGGGCTTGAACTCATAACCCGGAGATTAAGAGTTGCACACTCCTCTGACTGAGCCAGCCAGGTGCCCCTAGGTAATACCATTTTTGTTAGTATTAGTGTAGGTGGATGTGTATTTTCACTTTGTAGTTGTATTACTATTGTTTCCTATTGTTACTATAACAAATTTCCACAAATTTGGTGGCTTAAAGCAACACAGATTTATTCTTATAACTCCGGAGGGTCAAAGGTCTAAAGGTATTGGCAGGGACTCATTCCTTTTGGAGGCTTTGGGGAAGAATCTGTTTCCTCACCTTTTCCAGCTTCCTGTGGCTGCCCTTATTCCTTGACCTGTGATCCCTTCATCCAACTTCTAAATCTGCAGCTTAACATTTTCTCCTCTCTCTGACCTCCTGCTTCCCTCTTACAAAGGCTCTTTTAAGTACATCAAGGCCACCCAGATGATCCAGACTAACCTCCCCATCTCAAGATTCTTACCTTAATCACATCTGCAAAATCCCTTTTACCATGGAAGGTAACATATTCACAGGTTCTGGGGATAGCACAGGGTCATCTTTGGGGCTGCTATTCTGCCTACCACATTACACTGTTTATTCCTGCATGCTGGGATTGCGGGAGATTTTTGTTTTATCTGTATTTTCTTTTTTCTAAACTCAACATGTATCATTTGTGTAATGTTTGAAAGGGGGTTTGCTCCTAGAGTGACAAAAATGTTCTAAAATTGGATTAGGGTGATGATGGTTACACAACTCACTACATTTACTAAAAGTCACTGAATTGTACACTTAAAATGGGTAAATTTTCAGGGTGCCTGGGTGGCTCAGTTGGTTAAGCGTCGGACTTAAGCTCAGGTCACGATCTCATGGTTTGTGAGTTCGAGCCCCACATTGGGCTCCGTGATGACAGCTCAGAGCCTGGAGCCTGCTTCGGATTCTGTGACTCCCTCTCTAATCTTCCCCTGTTCATGATCTCTCTCTCTCAAAATTAATAAACATTAAAAAATTTTTTAAATAAAAAAAAATTGGTAAATTTTATGGCATATAAATTATACCTGAATAAAATTGTTAAAAAACAAAAACCGGTAAGGGGAGGTTTGCAATATACTCAAATGGCTCAACAACAACAAAAAACAAAGAAATGTAAGTAGAGGGAGAAAATAAACATAGCAAAAAGAATTTTAAAAAAAGAAAAAAGAAACATAGCAAGATGTTGGGGTGCCTGGGTGGCTCAATTTGTTAAATGCCCGACTCTTGATTTTGGCTCAGGTCAGGATCTCAGGATCATGAGATCAAGCCCCGAGTCGTGCTCCACAAAGAACATAAAGCCTGCTTGGAATTCTCTCTCTTCCTCTCTCTCTCTGCCCCTCCCCCAATCATGCATGCTCCCACCCTCTCTCACTTTCTCTCTCTCTCAAAATAAATAAATACACTTAAAAACATAGCAAGACGTTAACAGTTGATGAATCTAAGAGTTCATTGCAAAGTTCTTCCAACTTTGGCATAACTAAGAATGTTCAGAGGAAAAGTGGTAGCAGGGACAAGAGGAAAGAATAGAGCATGTCTAGAAACCAAAGCTATTTGGACATTTAAGTCTTTTTTTTTTTTTTTGTAAGTTTACTTATTTGTTCTGGAGAGAGAGGGAAAACACAAGTGGGGGAGGGGTAGAGAAAGAAACAGAGAGAGAAAATCCCAAGCAGGCTCCGCACTGTCAGTGCAGAGCCTAATGCAAGGCTTGAACTCAGGAACCTGTGAGATCATGACCTGAGGCAAAGCTGGAGGCTTAACTGACTGAGCCACCCAGGTGCCCCGACATTTAAGTCTTAACTGGGAATTCAGCTTCCACATTCTGGCTCTCAAGAAGCTCTGATTGCTTGGAAGCAGCCTGGGAGCAGCCAGAACTCACCTCTTCCTTCCTCTCCATAGCCAAGGTGAGGGGGGACCACAATCCTCCGCTTCTCTCCGATGCAAACACCAAGTAAACCTTCATCCATGCCAGCAATCACGTAGCCCTGCCCAATGTATGTGTCAAAGGTGCGGTTCCGTGAGTAGCTGGAAAAGAAGGAAGGGAAGAAAGAGGTTCCTCACAAGCGATACCAAAGCAGCTGCGTTCCTTAGTCAGTACCATGAGGCAACAGAAATGCAGAGGCTCCAGACCTTGGCATAGACCGAACCTTAGAATGTGAGGACATGGCCTGGAAGCATGCTCCCCTGAGAACACACACACAGCTTGGGAGCAGCCATGTACAGAATCACTCCCAGAAAAAAGCCCTTCAGCCCTCTGGGTTGGCCGGGTTATGGATGAGATGCAGTGACAAGAAGCAAACACATAGACATGTAGCTAAGTTGGACTGTGCCTGGTAACCATATCAAGTTAATGAAAAAAGCATCTTATTAGAAGTTAAGAATGTGTCACTAGGGCAATGTCTCCAGTTTCTAAAGAACAGAATATCTGTATATGTGAGACATGAATACTTGGATTGCCCAAAAAGTAACATATAGAGAGTAATTTAACTCTGCAGTGTCTACCAGAGCCTGGATGAACCGTTCTTCCTGTAACCCCTGCTCACCAAGCTACCTTCTGGTGAGTACTTGGGCTTCCCAAGTGTCACTGGCAGGAGGCCCAAGCATTCTGCTCAGTGGAGAGATCCAGCCTTTGTATAAACTGCCAATTGAATATGATTACTGTGAGTTTGGTGGGGACAGGAATCAATTCCTCACAGCCAGATGTTTCTAGAATAAAATAATAAAACTTCATATGCCACGTCTACTACCAAAGACTGAACCACAGTGATCTGCACTCATTATTGATCCCCACCCGGTGCAGATGTGGCAAAAAGTCTGTCCTGAAAGAGCCAGTCAGTTCCACCATTACCTCAAACATGCCAAAGAATGACTACCTCAGATAATATGGCCAGCCAAGTGGGGCCAGGGGGATGAAAATGCTTGCCATGAGGGGCTTTCCCTTCTCAATACCCCTCAGAGACCAACCACAAAGTCAAGGGGCGTGAAAAATAATAGATGATTCTCCTCACTCAGGAAGCAGATTATCGACATAACCCCCCAGAAGAGGCTATGGAGAAATACCCTTTTCCCCCACATTGAGGAGCTCCAGACCACAGCCCCTCACATGGGCCAAGAGGGCCAGGATGGGAACACAGCCCCAAAGGAAGACAGACTTGGCTCCCTAGCATCCTCTGGCCATGAGCCAGCCTCTCACCTTCCCCAGGTTACTACTCCCTGTCTGGTACTTGGAGATCATCAGCAGAGAACAGCCCACCACCAGGGATTCAGGGAAGAGGAGGACACCTGCCAGACAGGGTCCCTTAGAAAGGGACACTAAGCCGTGGGAGAGATGGCAGGTACTTCAGAGCAGGAAGAGCTACTGGGTAAACAGCAAAGGTTCCATAGGGTTGGGGGAGACAGCAGACACTGAGGAGGCACGATCTGCACAGGGCAAAGCACTGAGGGGAACAAGGGGGCCAAGGCTGAGAGGCAGGAAAGAGCCTCAGAAGAAGAGAATGGATGAGCAGGGTGGCCATGAAATGCAGAGAACTTCGAATTATCTTTAAAATAAGACTTAAATATAAGGGGGGGGGGCGCCTGGGTGGATCAGTCAGTTAAGCGTCGGACTTCGGCTTAGGTCATGATCTCACGGTACATGAGTTCGGGCCCCTTGTTGAGCTCTGTGCTGACAGCTCAGAGCCTGGAGCCTGCTTTGGATTCTGTGTCTCCCTCTCTTTCTGCCCTTCCTCTGCTCACACTCTGTCTCTCTCTCTCTCTCAAGAATAAACATTTAAAAAAAGGGGGGGGAGGAAAGCACCATGTTTCCCCAATGGAAAAGGTGAGGACTAGAAAGTTGTCTCTGCTCCCCCAAACTAATTTATGAGTTTTTAAACAATTCCAATCAAAATCCGAGTGGTGTGGGGGGAGGGGGGAGGGACTCTAAAATTCATTTGTAAAAAGAAACTATTTACAATGCTGTTTTGAAGGTACAGGATATAGCAAGCTCTCATTCCTGTAAAAAATTAAAATGGGAGAATGTGTGTTAAGTATTTCACTGTGTACATGTGGAGACCTATGAAGTTAAAAACACTGGCTCCCTGTGGAGAGGGGACCTGGGTGATTGAGGGACAGGAGGGAAATATTTCATTGTATACCCTTTTGTACTTTTAGGATTTCGAGTCATGTCAATGTATCACTTAATTTAAAAAAAAAAAACCTTATATTTAAAAAGGAAAAAAGAGGGATGCTTGGGTGACTTAGTCAGTGGAGCAGAGTCTGACTCTTGATTTCAGCTCAGGTCATGATCCCAGGATCGTGGGATCGATCCCCACATCTGGCTCAGCACTGAGTGTACAGCCTGCTTAAAATTCTCTCCCTCTGCCCCTTTACCTGGCCTGTGTTTGTTCTCTCTCCCCCTCTCCCTCTCTCCCTTTCTCTCTCTCTCTCTCTGTCTCTCGCAAATAAAAATAATAAAAAGGAAAAAAAGAATATTATCTACATACAAACTAACAAGCAACAATAGTTGAAAGTGTGGTATTGGCCTATAATTAGCTAGGTCAATAAAAAAAGGGTAAAAATTTTAGACAAAGACCCAAAAGTATATGTAAGAATTTAGTACATAATCGGGGCGCCTGGGTGGCTCAGTCGGTTAAGCGTCTGGCTTCGGCTCAGGTCATGATCTCACGGTTCATGGGTTCGAGCCCCATGTCAGGCTCTGTGCTGACAGCTAGCTCAGAGCCTGGAGCCTGCTTAGGATTCTGTATCTCCCTCTCTCTCTGAGCCTCCCCTTCTCGCGCTCTGTCTCTCAAAAATAAATAAAAAACATAAAAATTTTTTTTTAAAATCTCCTACCTAAAAAAAAAAAGGGTTACTATCTTTAATGTATAGAGGTCTTCATATATTCAAATTGATAAGATAAGTCTTTTATGTCTTTAACATAAAAACAGGCAAAAGACACAAACAGGTAAATCACAAAAGAAGATATCAAAATGGTCTAGTAATAAACATTTAAAACAATTTCAACCTCAATAGCAATCAAGAAATACAGATGAAACCTTTAAGGTTCTACTGTTTCCTATAAATTGGCAAAGATTATTTAAAAATGGTTCTCAATGTCACTGAGTTTTAGGGAACAGGGCATTTTTAGATAGTGATGGTGAGTAAAAGCTTCCCTGAGGAAAACTTGGTTGTGTTTATCAAAAACTATAAAAATACCTTTAACCCAGGGGCGCCTGGGTGGCTCAGTTGGTTAAGGGTCCAACTTCAGCTTAGGTCATGATCTCACTGTTCATGAGTTCAAGCCCCACACTGGGCTCTGCCCTAACAGCATGAAGCCTGCTTGATATCCTCTCTCTCCCCCTCTCTCTGCCCCTTCCCCGCATCTCTCTCTCAAAATAAATAAACTGAAAAAATTTCTTGAAAAAAAACAAAATACCTTTGTCCCAGAGATTCTTCTAGAAATTTATCCCAAGGAAACAATCTTAAGATTTAGCTGCAAAAAATAATTACTGCAGTCCTACGTAGAATGTCAAAAGGTGGGCACCTAGGTGGTTCAATCTGTTAAGCATCTGACTCTTGATTTTGGTTCAGGTCATGATCTCATGGTTCATGAGTTCAAGCCCCACATCAGGCTCTGGGCTGACAATGTGGAGCCTGCTTGGGATATTCTCTCTCTCTCTCTCTCTCTCTCTCAAAATAAATAAATAAACTTTAAATTAAAAAAGAATGTGAAAAGGTAGAAAGCAACAGATGGGACTATGATTATCGCGATGAACACTGAGTAATATATAGAATTGTTGAATCATTATGTTGTACACCTGAAACTAATATAACACGTACATTAATTCTACTTCAGTAAAAGGTAGAAAACAATTGGGATTGATTACCTAAATTAAGGCAAATACATATAATAGAATATTATGTAGCTATTAGGATGGACTAGATCCCAATGCACTAACATGGAAAGCTTTTTTTTTCTAATGTTTATTTCTTTCTTTTGAGAGAGAGAGGGATAGAGCATGAGCAGGGGAGGAGCAGAGAGAGAGGGAAACAGGCTCCATATTCACAAAACGCGAGATCATGACCTGAGCAGAAATCAAGAGTGAGATGCTTAAGTAATTGAGCCACTCAGTCACCCCAATGGAAAGCTTTTTCTAAATCTAATAAAATTATAGTTATATGGAAAAAAATATGGTGTACAGTAGAAAAACTGGTCTTTTAATTAGAAATGTAATTCCGGGGGGGTGCCTGGGTGGCTCCGTCACTTAAGTGTCTGACTCTTGATCTCAGCTCAGGTCTTGATGCCAGGGTCATGAGTTCAAGCCCCACGTTGGGCTCCACCCTGTCAGTAAAGAGCCTGCTTGGGATTCTCTGTATGTGTGTGTGTCTCTCTCTCTCAAAATAAATAAATAAACGTAAAAAAATTAAAAGTGGTTAATTCCAGGGATGACTGGCTGGCTCAGTCAGTAGAGTGGTAGAGCGTGCAACTCTTGATCTCAGGGTAGTGAGTTCAAGCCCCACATGGGGCACAGAGCTTACTTTAAAAAATTAATTAATTAATTAATTAAAGTAGTTAATTCTAAGTAGCTAGGGAGAGGTAGGAGTAGGTAATAGCATATATCTTAATACATACTGTTTTAATTTTGGACTGTGTGACTATTACTTTTTCCAAAAAAAAAAAAATCAAATGAAAATTGTAAAAGAGACCCTAAGAATAGGAAAGATAAATTATTCAAACAAAATAATAACCATATAAATAATACCATATAAAAATTCTTCTGTCCTGTTTTTGGATGACTCAAGAAATTAGAAGTCTATTACCTCAGAGAGACAGGTAGATTGCTGTCATTACCTGTTTGCTCTACAGGAAGCTAAAGGGGTGATTTCCAAAGAGCTCATGCCCCTTGAAAGAGCAACACACAGCAACTGCCTGCTGACAGTTCCAGCCACTGGCACAATTGCCAGCTAAGCCAAATAAACAAAACAGGACTCTGAATCACAACAGAGGCATGGTAATTAGCCTCCGAAACATCCAGAAGGAAGCTGAATGCACCCAACTGGTCTCCTGCAGTAGCCTTTGAAGTTCCCAGAGCACTCTCACATACCTTATCTCTTTGACCATCTTTGAGAAAGGTACTAATAACAGGGGAAAAAAAACTGAAGTTCAGGGAAGTCAAACGCTGTCCAAACCATACACTGGGGCTAGAACCCAGGTCTCCTGGCACCAAGTCTATTCTCTTCTTCTCCTACCACCCAGACCTCAGTTCTGGCCACTTCCCATCCTGGATCCCATGGCTGGGTTCATACTGGATAGTGAAGCACACTATAGGGGGATGGTGGGAGTGTAGGCTGAGTGTCTCCTGTTTTCCTGTAGACTTCTGCCCCACAGGTCCCAAGAAGGAGACTGTCCTAACAGCCTCTGAAGGAATTCAGTGTCAGAAAACAGAAGTCTATACTGAAGATGAAAATACTAACTACAAATCAGCACTGACAGAGTATTCAGATCCTGGTCCAGCCAGAGGTAGACGGTATTTAATAAGACATTCTGATGGTTAAAGGCTCCCATTGTTTCCTTACCTGGAATCAAAGAAGGTGCCATCCAGAAGGGTGCCGTTGTAATGATACCTGAGAAAGTCCCCACTTTGACTTCGCCGCTCACAGTTTTCAGGCACTACCTTATTTTCAATGGAAATGCCATCCTTGGGGTTATGGAGGTCCAATAATGCAACATCAAACACCAGAGATGCCTGTCCAGGAATGTCTTTCCCTAGGGTGAAATAGAGGAAGTTGATGAAATCAGGACACAAGATTTAGAAAGTACTTTTAACTACAACTCAATTCCCAATGTGTTGGTGTTACTCATTCCCTAAAGTTTTCAAGTCAAAGAAATAAATGTTCTTTTGCACGTTGGGTGATCCTCCTGGTGTCCAATTATGTTCTGTCACCATTGTGTCCCTGGTGCCCAACCAGGGACTGGCAGGTATATTTGAAGCCTGACTTCTTCAGGAAAAAGAGCAAACCAATATTAATGACATGCAAGACTACTATGACCACATTTTCTATGCTTGTGCTGAAAAATCAAGGCGCTATGTGGGTGGTTATGTACCCACATGCAAGCCCAAATGCTTCTGTATGCACACAAATGCAAATCACAGACATTTAAAGGTATAAATTCCAAACCTTGGACCTGGTTCTGCAGAACATGACACAGACTTGTTCTTTAGAACCAACAGCCAATATTTTGAAGAGGCAAAATGTACAATTCAATGTATTAACTACATCTAAAACAAAATATAAATCAAACTAAAGCTAGCTAAGAGGGGAAAAAATGGCACCCACAATGCAAAATACAAATCTTCACATTGCTTCTACCTCACTTCTGGATGGTACTACTTCTTCTGGATGATCCCAGCAGTGGGGACTTATTGAATATCTGCAAAATGATAATCTACATGAAGAGATTATTGGGCACTAACTCTTCCTGCAAAGATCAACATCAACCAATAAATAACTCAATCCAGTACTTTGAGATAAAGGAAGTTAACTGACAAAAACCACCTACCTCCACACTCTTACTTGCCATTTTTTTATACCTTGCAAAGGAGTAGGCCTGGGCAAATGAATAAGACAGCACACCAAGCCTGAGCTCCTTCAGTTGGCTCTGGCAGAGCCCACCCCTCCTCCCTCCCCTCAGGGAAATCATGAAATCTTCTGAAACCAGCTGCTGAGTCAGACTCTGGAATGCAAGGTGTGGTCAATCCCTGACGTGTGTGTATGGGTATGTGTGTGACAGAATGTTAATCTTTTGTACTTTTCTGTATTTTTTAACTTAGTAGAAAAAAGAAAGCCTTAAATGTAACTCCAGAGTTTAAATTGTTCTAGCATTATCATGTACTAATTGAATATTTGTTTTTTTAACAATAACTTTATCAAGATACAATTTCCAAACCATAGAATTCACCTATTTAAAGTCATACCTGAGTAGTTGAGCACAGTATTAAAGTACTAAATAATAACTATTTCAATTTTTTTAATGTTTTCTTTATTTTTGAGAGAGAGAGAGAGAGAGAATGAGCAGAGAGGGGCAGAGCAAGGGGGAAACACAGAATCCAAAGCAGGCTCCAGGCTCCAAGCCATCAGCACAGAGCCCAACGTGGGGCTCAAACCCACGAACCAGGAGATCATGACCTGAGCCGACTGAGCCACCCAGGTACCCCTTAAGTATTTATTTAAAATAAGTAAATAATACTCCTCAACTTAGGCCAGGCATCTAGTTTTATTATGTATGACATATGCATCTGGATGATGTCAAAAGAATTTGAGAGCCCAGGGAAATGAACTCTCCCTGGCTAAGGATGAGACCATTTGAGGAATAAGAATAAAAACATGTCTTGGAGATGGGAGAATTTGTATTTACAGATTATAATTACAGTTATTTCCAAATTCTATTTTTCTTTTAGCAGGGAATCTCTACCCCTGCTTTTTGAAGAGACTGTCTGCAGATCCCCAGCAATATAAGTAGAAGTGGACAGAAGAAAAGGCTGAGCCCTATTTCCTTCTCTCTCCTACTCTGTAGACATACAGAGCCAGGAAAAGCTTGGAAAACATTATTTTAGGGTTATTATGAGTCAGTTACCACAGTCAGTAAACTCTTAGATGTATCATGTTATCATTCCAATTCTTCACTACATATATCTACTTGATTAAAAAAACATTTTAATTTTTTTTTTTTTTTTTTGCGAGAGAAAGAGAGTGCACAAGCAGGAGAAGAGGCAGAGAGAGAGGGAGACAGAGAATCCCAAGTAGGTTCCGTGCTGTCAGCGCAGAGGCTGATGTGGGGCTCGATCTCAGGAACCATGAGATAGATCATGATATCAGGAATTGGATACTTAAAGGACTGAGCCACCCAAGTGCCCCTATATCTACTTGTTTAAATGCCGGGAGGTTCTCTTTGTTGTGTTAGCCTGCCAGTGTGGTTAAATATGCCTAAAATTAAAATATGAGTAACTGTGAAATTCCATTTACCAGACAATAGTCTGTTTTCTCTCTACAAAAAGGACACTGATTCGAATTAATGTGTTTTTTCTAACATTATGCTTTGCATCCGTTCACCTGGAACTAATGTCACAGGTAAAGTCCACCGTGGAGGAACAAATCAGGGGAAAAAATGGCAATTCTGGCATCATATACTAAATTTCTACCTTGATATCTATAGTCTTTAGACTTTCTAGTTTATTTGTCATTTCACAGATGGGAAAATGTAGGCTGGAGAGGTTGGTGCCCAAAGTTACAGCTTAAGGGGCAGTGGCAGATCCTTATTTATGAAAGCCAATGGCCATGAATAAGTGGAAGTTTCTACAATTCAGTGATGAGACAGTAGATGATTTAGACTAGCACTGCCCAACAGAATGTTCCACAGTGATGGGGATGCTCTGTACTTGCACTGTCCAGTAGTGTAGCCCTCAGCAACGTACGGCTCTTAAGTACATGAAATGTGGCAGTGTGACTAGAGAAGAGAATCTTAGATTCTCTTATTTGGTTTTAATTTATTTTAAATTTAAATATACATAGCCATATGGAGCTAGTGTCTACTATACTGGACAGTGCAACTCTAGACCAAAAAGGTCTGGCGGGTTTTGTGTAGTAAACTGAATTAATCACGCAATAAAAAAGGAGAAATGAGAATAGCTTGAAGAATGAGAAAGACTTACCATCTCCATCTTCTCCATAGGCCAGGAAAGGAGGTATGGTGATGATGCGCTTTTCCCCCACACACATCCCCAACAGCCCTTTATCCATTCCAGGAATCAACCAGCCAATGCCCACATATGTGTCATATGTTTTCATGCGATTATGACTGAAAACCAATGAGAAAGGGGAAGAGGTCCATGCTATGAGGGTGTTTCCAACTCATCCCTCAATAATGTTTTAGATACCCAATTATCAGCTAAATAATGAACCTATACCCATCCCTAAAGACAGGCATTTTTGGATCTTTGCTCCCAAAGACAGCAGCAGTCTTCAAATTGAGAAGAGATGAAAATCATGTAATTAAACCACAGTGGTTCACGAAAACAGGCTGCTATTCTATCTAACCAAATACACTATAATGACAGGAAAGCCCAAAAGGTTCACTGTTCTCTCGCGTAGCACCCTACTCTTGGCACTTCTCCATAGCTTCACATACATTCAGGCTTCCCCTCTTCCTTCCATGGGAAAAGTATAAAAATGGACCCAAAAACTGCATCAACCTATTTGGAAACAGGGCTCTTCAGTCACTGATGAGCTCTCAAGATACTGTTAATTTAGATAAACGTTGTTCTTACGTTTCTGTAAAATGTATTAAAGTTTTTACTCTGGCTTTATGGCGCATGAAACATGTACCAAAAGCATTTAAGGACAGGAGTTGGCACTGATGGAAGTTGGAAAGAGTCTGTCTTCTGGTTTCTCAATGGGCATAAAAAGCAGGTGAGACATTTCACTGATACTACCTTGAATGGCAGGACTTACCTTGAATCAAACAGTGTCCCATCCAAGAACGTTCCGTTGTAGTGGTACCTTACAAAATCAGACACCTGGATGGTCCGAGGGCAACTGGGGGGTGTGAAGTAAGTGTGAATCTGAACTTGATCTTCAGAATTCCAAATATCCATTAGAAGTACATCAAAATGAAGAACTGAATCTGGGGGGATCACACCAGCTAAAAATTAAAGAGAATTCACACTGAGAAGTTGCCCCCTTTCGGGCCAGATGAATAAACACCTAGGATGCTTCTAAGGTATTTAAAGGGGTTGCTGAACAATTCTAAAATGGGCCATGCTCCCTCCCTCTTTCCTCCAAATGAAATTGAAAGAAAAAAGAAAAAAATGTTTTTCTCTCAATTTTTTTCTCTCAACAAGGGTGACATTCAATACACCAGTGGTAATAACAACTTCTTTTATATCTAGAAGAAATGAACTGAAGATGAAATTTTAGCGCTGTGTGTGTATGTGTTCATTGCTTCTCATTTCCCCAGAGTTGAAAGCCTCTGCAGATCTCTGGTCTGCCCAACTGAACACTCTTCAAATGTTCTGGTTGTTTCTGCAGATATGTTTACAAATATGGAACAAAAACTTACAAACTCCTTCACTTCCATAGGCAAGCTTTGGGGGGATCTTCACAAAGCGCCTCTCATTTACACACATTCCAACCAGAGCTTGGTCCATCCCTGCAATCAGTTGTCCTTTTCCCACAAACACGTTGAAAGTAGAGTCTCTGTCATAGCTGAAGACCCAAGAGGTAGAACAAGAAAAAGAAAAGTGCAAATGAATCCTTCCCTTAGTGAAGCCATCCAGTGAAAATGTACCCCTGGATAGAGTGGAGTCAGTGCAACCCAAAAACAGCCTGTAGAGGAGTTACTGTACAGGAAACATTTTCACCAACAGTACTTCCAGGGTTGGAGTTTTTAAATTATTTTAAATGTTGCCAGTAAATCTAGTTAGATAAGCAGTGACATAACTCTCCCTAGAAAAAAAATGTATTTTAATATATTATATTATTAAGTCTGTTTTGCAAAAGAGCTATCAAGTCTTCCACTAAAAATGGTTTATTCCATTTCTATGTGATTGTTTAAGTCTTTTTTTTAATGTTTATTTATTTATTTTGAGAGAGAGACAGCATGAATGGAGGAGGGACAGAGAGAAAGAGAGAGAGAGACAGAATCTGAAGCAAGCTCCAGGCTCTGAGCTATCAGCACAGAGTCCAATGCAGGGCTCAAACCCACAAACTATGAGATCATGACCTGAGCCAAACTCAGCCAACCAGTCGCCCCTACGTGATTGTTTAAGAGCAAGAACATAAGATACCACTGCTCCAGTTACCATATTTAGCTGACTTTTCTTTTTATTTTTAGGTCTGTAAGTTGGAGAAGTAGCATGATAGCATAAAGGATACTTAAACTCTCTTAACCTGTTTCCTCCACCACAAACAGGGGAGTAATGATAATAGCCATCCCAAGATCTATATGATATTACAATCTGTAAAGTTCTCTGAAAACCTAAGAGTTATGCCAATATTACTATAATTGTTATAGGTAATAGAAAGTCTGATACAGTCTTGAAATCACTAATACATGTGTTTTGAAGGCTGACTGGTGATGGCCTTAGGTTGGGAGATAAATAATGGAACTGTGGCCAACATCTATGATCTCATCCTCTTTATATCAAATTCTGCAACCATCAAGGGTTTGACTATTAGGAGACTGTGCTATGTGCTTTGGGGGATATAAAAAAGTACAAGTCATGGATTTTGCCTATTAAAAAAAACTAGCAGAGATACTGAGAGAGTTTCAAATACTATGTTTAAGAAAATAACTACAGGTCTTTGTTTATAATAATGAAACACTGGAAATAACTTAGAAGTTTCAAGGGCATGGCACTGATTGCATTTAAGGCAAGGTCATGCAATAAAACCCTCTATAGCCATTTAAAAATGTCAGATTTATATCCACTGGCACAGGAGGATGTATACAGTAACATAAAAGACAGGCTACAGAGCCACATATAAAATAATTCCATTTTGATTTGATATACATAGATCCATATGAAAAAATCCACAAGGTGATACATAAAAACATTACCAATGGTACTCTATGAGAAGGGAATTTCATGTGGTTTAACTTGTTTTCTCTTTAATTCTCTCTTAATTTTCAAAATTATGATGAAATACACATGCAATAAAATATTAAGAGCTGTTAGAATTTACCTCATTGGGATGTGCTCCCTTCATGTGATAAATTACTTCCACATTTTCCTCGTTTTCCTTAATGAACAGTCTGGAAGAGCAGCACAGTTTGCTTCCCCACCCATCAGGGCAGCTTCCTCAGGTCTGCCCTTCTTATGCTTCCTCCTCCTAGTTTTACAACCCATTTTAATAGCTTTCCTTTTTGCAAGGTCAGTGAACAGAAAGCAAGATTCCAATTCAGGTCAGCAAGCCAAAGGACAAAAACACATGGTCAACTCTGTGCCCAAGACAGCTTTACACCTCCACCCTCTACCTCCAGGGACCAACACCTGCCCCCTGGAATGCCAGCTCTTTAATTTCACTTGGCTGGGGCCTTGCCATGCCCTGAACCATCATCCAACTAGGGGGTTTATATTAATAATGGCTCAAAACTCGAAGCTTCAAAGACATCCCATGTACGGAACATGTATAAACAGCTACAATGCACAAGCTGGAAATTATAAAGATTTTCATCCACAGAACCTGAATATAGTTCCCAAATTTAATAAGAGTTTTTAATAATAATTACTATTTAGAGAGTGTTTATTATGTGTCACGTACAGTGGCAAACTAAGCTTTTCCACATACTACCCCATGGAATCATCAGATAGCACTTTAAGGTGAGTGCTGATAACTCTGGCTCTCTGGAGGGGAAAGAATTTCCCAAGCTCACAAAGTTAGCCAAGTGGGAAAAAAAAAGCTAGAACCCAGGTCTATCCAACCTTTAACCTCCTAGCATGGGGCCAGGCCCTAGAAGGTATATAAAAACTGTTGTTTGAGTGCCTGGGTGGCTCAGTCGGTTGAGCATCCGAGTTTTGGTTTCACCTCAGGTCATGATCCCAGGGTCATGGGATTGAGCCCCATGTTGGGCCTGCTTAAGATTCCCTCTCTCTGTCTCTCTCCCTCTGCCCCTCTTCCTTACTTATGCTCTCTCTCTCTCTCTAAAATTTAAAAAAAAAAATTTAACTGTTGTTGCCTTGCAGTATTTCTTTCATTTGATGACTACCTAAGCAAAGTGCTAAAAATAAAAAACAAAACAAACCTTTCTGAAAGAAAAGCTTTAATTTACATATGTGAGAAACTAATAATGCAAAACTAGTATTATCTCCTGCTTAAAACACTGACCATCTGGAAAAATTAAGTCAGTCTGAGTAAATCTGTGCTGATCAGCACAACTGGCATAAATTCGTTTGCAGAGTCAAGCCCAGAACTGGTTATGAAAATTATTTCTGCAAGCTCTGGAATAAGCACTGATATAGCCTGTCCCAGTATCTGGCTAATTTACACCTTTTGCAGAAGGCCCAGTTGAGGTCCTGCAGGAAACAAATGATACATCCAAACTAGGCAGTTCCAGGAAAGTTTAATAAACAGGCTGTGTGCAAAGGAGTGTGCAAAGTGCAGAGAACACAAGGGGCAATGCAGTACTTCTGGGGACAAGTAGGGGATGCTGTTGTCAGACCTGGGCTTGAAGGATCCAGGGACAGAGAAGGCCATGATTCAGGGCCACATGACAGAAGCTTAAGCTAGGACCTCCGGTCCAGGGACACAAATGGTGGAGACCTATAGGCAGGGAGCCAGGGGAATAAGTATCTCCACCTCACTCTCCTCCCTCTGATCTCCTGCTGATGCCCCACTGACTGAACCCAACCAGAAGCCAGGTAAGAAAGGGGTCATTGATATAACCCATAGTATGCACAGAGCAAAAACCCAAGTGGAACAGATGGAGAATGGACCTAGAAAGGCAAATGGAAATCATCCAGAACATCCAACATCCCCCTTTCCTCTCCATCGGCTTATTTTTCTCCTCTGCTCATTCACTGCTATAGACCCTTTGATTGCTATCCCTGACACTTCTACTTTCCCCTGCCCCCGGGGTGGGGGCGGGGGGAGGGCTGCAGAATGGTCTTCAAGTTTACTGGCCCAAGGATCACTAAAACAGGAGACAGGAGACATCACAAAAAACCCATCATAACCAACTTATGAAACTGTCTACACATGAGCACACATGACTTGCAGGATATCCCTCAGGATAAGTAACTATCTCTGTGTATTTATGCATTTCTAAAGCATAAATACCGTGGCTTATTTCTAAATGTAGGTTTCAATCTGCAGTGAGGATAGCGGGGGGTTTTTAATGTTTATTTATTTATTTTGAGAGTGAGAGAGAGAGAGAGAGAGAGAGAGCAAAAGGGGCAGGGGCAGAGAGAAAGAGGGAGAGAGAATCCCAAGCAGGCTCCATGCTGTCAGCTAAGAGCCCGAGTCAGGGCTCAATCTCAAAAACTGTGAGATCATGACCTGAGCTGAAATCAAGACTTGGATCTTAACCGACTGAGCCATCCATGGGCCCCAAGGATGAACTGTTAAAAGAACATATGTCGTGGGGTGCCTGGCTAGCTCAGTCGGAAGAGCATTCAACTCTTGATCTTGTGGTCATGAGTCTGAGCCCTATGTTGGTTGTAAAAATTACTTAAATAAATATTTTTAAATAAGTAAGTATTAAAAATAAATAAATAAAAGAACATATGTCAAACTGAATGCACTCCCTCCCTAAAGTCCCCAAAGCTCATTCCTTCTCCCAAGTTCCTACATTCTTCTTTGTGGAAACAAACAAACAAACAAACAAACAACTTAGGAAATGGAGAGGAGACCATTGATGTTAAGAGCTGGCAACAAAATTTTGGAAGACAGAAAGGGAACAAGTGTATGATCTGACCTCGTAGGGAAGAACAGAACATAGGTGAAACAAAGGGGGATCTGGCCAAGCCCTGTGCATCCCAGAGTCTGCAAAGGTGAAGAGTGGACGGTGGGTGGGCAGAAGGAAGTCTAGAGCTTGAAAGTCTGCATCCAAAACTGCTACACCCCACCCTGGGCCCCTTTCCCACTCCTAGAAGCTTTGCAACTACAATTTTAAGCTTTATGGAATTATTTAACTGGTTTTAAAAACTGTGTATATGCAAAAATAATATAGGATACTACTTTTTTTAAAGTTTATTTATTTATTTTGAGAGAGACAGAGACAGCTCAAGTGGGGGAGGGGCAGAGAGCGAGGGAGACAGAGAATCCCAAGCAGGCTCTACACTGTCAGCTTGGAACCTGATGTGGGGCTCGAATTCACGAAACCATGAGATCATGACCTGAGCCGACACCAAGAGTAGGATGCTTAACTGACTGAGCCACCCAGGTGCCCCTATATGATACTACTTTTAAACATTTGGGGTGCCTGGGGATGCCTGGGTGTCTCAGTCGGTTAAGCATCAACTTCAGCTCAGGTCATGATCTCATGGTTCCTGGTTTGAGTCCCGTATTGGGCTCTACACTGACAGTATGGAGCCTGCTTGGGATTCTCTCCCTCTCTCTCTGCCCCCCCGCCCCGTCCCTCTCCCCACCCACCCACACTTCCCCCTCCCCCCACTGGCACGATTTCTCAAAATAAATAAACTTTTAAATAAATACAAATTAGGGGCACCTGGATGGCTCAGTTGGTTAAGTATCTGACTTCAGCTCAGGTCATCATCTCACAGTTCGTGGGTTCGAGCCCCACATGGGGCTCTGTGCTGACAGCTCAGAGCCTGGAGCCTGCTTCAGATTCTGTGTCTCCCTCTCTCTGCCCCTCCCCTGCTCACATTCTGTCTCCTCTCAAAAATAAACATTAAAAAATTTTTTAATAAATGAATAAACTAAATACAAATTAAATTAATTTTAAAAGTATTGACAGAAACTTATATACACTTATACTACTTGTTGCTGAGATTATTTTTATCTTAGATGCAGAAACAAAGGAAAAATGGCCATTACAAAAGGGAGAAAACCACCCTCCAGTTAGAACTGAAGTCCTGATCAGTTGTGACAGGACCAATCAGCTTGCTCTGTATAGAAATTTTAGATTCAGTCTAAACAAATAAAGGCTGAATATGTTACTTTCCCTCCCATCTTTACTGACGTATAATTGCCAAATAAAAATTGCATAAATGTAAAGTGTATGATCGGATGTTTTGATGTATGTATACAGTGTGAAATAATCGCCACAATCAAGCTAATTAATATACCCACCACTTCACACAGTTACCATTTTCTTTCTTTCTTTTTTTGTGGTGAGAACACTTAAGATTTACCCTGCCGGTAAATTTTAAGTGTAAATAAAGTATACTTAAATTTTAGTATACAATACAGTATTCCTAACTATATTCACAATGCTATATATTAGACTGAATTCATTTCTTTGAACATTAAAGACACTGCCATATTTTGAGAGTTCATAACCGATGGGAAGCAAGATAATAAAGAGCCAGCCCACTGGGCATGAGAACCATGTTTTAGGTGCCTCAAAGTTGGTCGAGTCTCAGGCCAACTCAGATGACTGCTCACATGGGACCCGCTTGACTGGAGGGCTGTGGTCCTGCCAGAGCCATATGCGAATGGGACTGAAAATTGCATGAAATGCACAAAAGCAGACACTTCCTAGCTGTTAGCCTAGCTCTGGGATGGGCCAGGTAAGACCCTCTCCTGGCTGAGTTCTACCAAGGAGTCTGGGCCCAAGTGCACACTTGAAAGTGAGGAAAGCCAAGTCTGACCTTTCTGACTCCCATCTCTCTTCCCACACCAGGTGCTTCCCAGACTCTTTGCCCAAGAGTATTTCCCCCAAATAACCACCTCTACCAGCTGCTAATGAGCCGTGGCAAAGGGAAAAGGCAAGCCCTTAATGAACTGGCAAACTATCTATCCACTACCAGATGGAAAAATCAAGAACCCTGCAATGGAGGAAGAGAGAGATGGTGAGGGACAAGAGAGGAAGGAATAAGAGTGGAGAAGAGGGAAATGAGAAAGAACACATTCATTCTTACCTCCACAGAGGATCAGACCCTGAAATGTGAGCAGTTGGCCTGGATGATTTTTGGCACGTTAAAATATCATTAAGAGAAAAACTTTGCCAAGTGAAATCATTACACTGCTATTGTGGAGTTTTGTATTTCAGCAACTGCTGAAGTTAAAATATGAGATCTCTAGCAATCTTATTCTACACAAGTTCTTAGCCAGTAAAATACAGCCAAATTAAATGATAAGTATGAATGCACAGTTGCTCAGGATGACTCACAAATGAAAATTAAAAGCAATGTATCAAGTCTTTGCAGCTAAGTAAGCCTGCCAGTGACGTCAGGAGATCCTAAGAAGAATTGCCTGGGGGGTAGGCGCTTTTCCTACAGTCAGGAGAGCCACACTGGGCTATCACTCCTGCAGCAGCTGCCCTTTCATCACGTGGCTTTTCCACAGGAAGAGCTGCTATGCAAATTCACACTTTAGGGGCACCTGGGTGGCTCAGTCTGTTAAGCGTCCCACTCTTGGTGTTTGCTCAGGTCATGATCTCACACTGACAGCAGGGAGTCTGCTTGGGATTCTCTCTCCTCTGTCTCTCTGTCTCTGTCTCTCTCTCTCTCCCTCCCTCCCTCTGCTCCTCTCCCCAACTCAGGCATGAGAGTGCACTTTCCCTCTCTCTGTCTCTGTTTCTCTCTCTCTGGGGGAAAAAAAAAAGCCTCCTGCCTAAGTGAGCCTTGTCATGACCTGACTAGTCTCCCTGTCACTACTTAACTCCTCCAGTACACCTTGACACTATCTAGCATGCTGCCCAGCTCACTGGCTCTTCTCAGAACCAATCCTGCAGATAAGGTGAGCCTTAACATCCCTTCACTCAATACCCACCAGGTGTTAACAGTAGGTACTCAATAAATATTTGTTGAGTGAATAGAATAAATGAATGAATGAATATATAGAATTAATCTGATGTTTGTTAATAAGTCTTTGATATTTTTTTAGAGCAATAGTTCTCAAACTGTCGTCCTCAGACCAGCAGCAAAAGCAGGACCAGCAGCAAAAGCATCACCTGTGCACTTAGAAAGGCAAATACATTCTCAGGCCCCATCCAGACCTAATGATTCAGGCAGGAACTGTGCAGAACAATCTCTCCAGGTGACTATGATGCATGTACAGTTTGAACACCACTGCGTTAGAGCAGCCCACCCAACAGGACATGTGGTAAACATACAATAACATTTACTGAATACCGGGACCTTGAGGGTCTGCAGACAAGCCTGGAGGCTGTGAATGAACTGACCAGATGCTACCTTTGCCTGCTAACGATAACAGGAACATGTTAAATTTCAGTCTCCAGAAGGAAATCAGAGCAAAGAGACCATCGCCCTCACCTTTATTGCTAGGAATGCTATGGAACTTCTAAAAACGCTGAATCAGTAGTGGCTAACAAGAAGTTCTCAAGAGCAGGAGAGTGAGAGCAGGAGCCCCCTAAAAAGAGTAGCTGGGAAGCTGCTGTTTACTTCGATCTGGAGCTGCAGCCACAGAAGCATATTAACAGGCCCACGGAGGCTCCAAATAAAATGAAACCATCCTCAAGCCAGTGGCCAACGGCTCCTGATAACTGCAAATGCCAATAAGCTGAAAAGATACACCTGCTCCCAAGTGCCAGGCAGAGATGCAGGAAGAAAGCTCTGTGGAAAGAGGCCCTTTGTGGCTAATGACTCTGGTCAGGGTGACAGCCATTTTCTTCTGAGCAAAACCTCCAAATCAATAGCCAGAACCCACAACACCTTAGATTTCTCCTCCCCTAAACTCAGTGGGCAGGAATAGCAAAGTTGTGCCTTAATACTTCATAAATTCTCAAAGGAATGGACGCCCTGGATAAAAACTCACAAAAATGAAACACCTACTATGTGTCCTGCCCTTTCCACTCCACTGTCCACAAGGCAGCCACAGAAAAGTCTGACCCCTCAATCCCCTGATTAAAACTCTTAAGTGGCTTTCCATTGTCCTAGCAAAGTCCAAATTCTATACCCAAGCAGAAAACTTCTCTCAAAGCTGAGCCCAGCCTTTTTCCCCAGACTCCTCTGGCCTCTTCTTTTCCCTGTCGGTCATTATCCCACTGCCATTCCAAGCTCAGGCCGTTGTGAACAGCTTTTATGTCCCCCCTATTCAACACTACCACCACCAGGCCTCTGCATAGGCTCTTCGGCCCACCAGCCACACCCTCTCTTCCCTCCATAGCCCTCACCCCTCAGCTCAGCCCAGGTCAATTTGAATCACCCTCAGGTCTTATCCTTGCAATCCTGGAACTCCATCCCAACCACTCTCTTTCTCTCCGTCCCCCACACAACATACAGTTAAGCTTTCTGTGTGTTTCCACAGTTCCTTGCCTTCCTTTAACTATATATATGCATAGACTATATTCGGCCATAGACACTACACTGCCTAGGTTCAAAACTTCACTCTAGCACTCAGTAGCCAGATCCCTTGAGCAAATTACTTGAACTTTCTGAGCCTCTGTTTCTTCGTTTGTTGTTGAGGTACCTACTTCATTGTCTTGTGAAATTAAATGAATTCATTTGAGATGAAATGAATTCATGTATCAAAAGGTATGTGGTAAGAACTATGTGAACTCTACATGAGGGACAAAAGTGTATGGTGTTATCCTTTCTGTACATGTCACACTGTGTAATGGCCTGGACTATAAGCTGTAGGGACAGGGAAGGACACCCTCCTCAGGGGTAGACACTACACACATATTTGCTGAATGGATGGTAGAGCCTCTTTCCAGTGTCTTCCATTGTCCCACACTGCCTCGCAGTGGCTCCCATGCCTAGAGGGTAGAAAGTATTAGACAGCTTGTCCTAGTAGGAATTATTAATTATCATCAGCACAAGCAGGAAATTCTTCCTTCTTTTTAAGTTTTATTTATTTATTTTGAGAGAGAGAGCAAAGGAGGGCCAGAGAGAGGGAGAGAAAGAGAATCCCAAGCAGGCTCTGCACTGTCAGCACAAAGCCCAAAGCAAGGCTCAGTCTCAGGAACCATGAGATCATGACCTGAGCCGAAATCAAGAGTCAGACGCTTAACCACGCTTAACTGACTGAGCCACCCAAGCGCCCCTTCCTTATTTTCTAACTACAGACACAAATGAAAGAAGATATACAAATGACCAATAAACCCATGAAAAGATGCTCAGCATCATTAGCCATTAGGGAAATGTGAACCAAAAGCACAATGAGATACCACTTCATACCCACTAGGATCGCTAGAATAAAAAAGATAGACAATTACAGTTGTTGAAAAGAAGGTGGACAACTAGGACCACTCCTCCATTGCCAGAAGGAGTGTAAAACAGTGAAACCACATTGGAAAACAGTACGGCGGTTCATCAAAAAGCTAAACAGTTATTATAGGACCCGGCAATTCCACTCCTAGGTATATATCCAAAAGAAAACCATACATCCACACAAAACCCTGTTCACAAATGTTCATTAGCCAAAAAGTGTAAGCAATACAAATGACCCATAACTAATGGATGGATAGGGGCGCTTAGATGGCTCAGTGGATTAAGTGTCTGACTTCAGCTCAAGTCATGATTTCATGGTGAGTTTGAGCCCCACATCGGGCTATCTGCTATGAGCACAGAGCCTGCTTCGAATCCTCTGTCCCCTGCTCTCTCTGCCCTTCCCCTGTCCATTCTGCCTCTCTCACTCTCTCTCAAAATAAATATAATAAACCCTAATGGATGGATAAACAAAATGTGGAACCGCCATACAGTGGAATATTATACAACCATAAAAAAGAAACGGAGTACGGGTACATGCTACAACATGGATGAACCCTGAAGATATTATGCTGAGTGAAAGAAGCCAGATATAAATCACAACAAATTATATGATTCCACATAGATATAGAAAGTAGATTAGTGGTTATCTCGGGCTGGAGGGGAGGGGAGTGACTGCTAATGGGTCCAGTGTTTCTTTTCTGGAGTGACCAAAATGTTCTAGAATTAGATAGCTGTGATGGTTGTACAACTCTGTGAATACACTAAAAACCACCAAATTGTATGCTTTAAATGGGCGGATTGTATGGTATGTCAATTATAGCTTCGTAAAGCTGTTAAAAATAAAAGGAAGCAACTGAAACAATAGTAAAAATGACCATTTCTAAGCAGTTGCTATGGACTACTTAGCATGCTAAACAGCTTTTGTATATTCACTCATTGTCCGGAATTTCAAAAAAGTCAAGAGAGGCTAAGAGTATTTTTTAAAAGACAACTTCTGGAATGAGCCTAGCACAGTCAAGGGCACACAGCAAATTCTCAACAAATAGTTCTCTTTGTCTAGTCTGGTGATTCAACAAGAGAAGTGCCGCGCAGACCTGCGTTTGTAACAATGTCTTGGGGAGGAGAGCAGACTGTAGCTGGAGGAAGAGATCTCTTAACGCTAAAGCTCAACTGGAGAGAAATTGGGGGCAGGTATTGTGATCCCGGGGCAGAGTTGAGGGAAGGAATCGTGGGCATTGGTCCAGGGGCCCAGCGCAAAGCTGAGCGACTCGCTCTGACCGAAAAGGAAGGGCAGTGGTGGGTTTATGCACAGACCCTGGCCTTGGACTGTCTGGGTTTTCAATCGGACTCCACTTAAACAAGTTTCTTAGCCTCAGTGGCCTCAATTAACCTCACTGGCAAAATAATGATAGCTACCTAAGGGAACTGTTGTAAGAATTAAATGAGTTCATTGTACGGAAAGCACTTAGCACTACCCTGGCGCACACTGTAATAGCTCCATATATGTAACCGCCGCTACCATCAGCTCATCATCGCCATCATCAACTGCGAGAGACGTCGTCTGACTCAAGGGGCCTGCGGAAAGGCCAGTAAAGGGAGGTGCCAAGCAGACACCAACATTTACTCTTCGGGGAAGGAGTGGGGGGATCTACTTGCAGAGTGGCCATTTTACACAGATTTCGCGTTGTGTGAACGCGCTCGGAGGACAGGAAGGGCGGGAATTGTTCCAACCCTTCTGTGCCCGGACCTATCCAAGACTCCGGTCCCGGGCGGGCGCACGAGGCGAGCTTAGGAGCGGGTACACTTACCCCGCGGAGGGCAGATTTAGGGTCGCGGAGCTTTGGGGTAGGAGGAGGGAGAGGGAGGAGCGGGGGGCTCGCTGGGCGGAGCTGGGGAGGTCCGTCGGGAGGGAAAGGCCTCTCCGGAGAGAGGGAAACGGGAGAGTGGGCGCTGCAGCCTCGGAGGCCCGGCAGGGCGTCCAGGGCGCGATACCTGGAGTCGAACTTCTGGCCGTCGGGGAATGTCCCCACGTAGTGGTAGCGCACGAAGTCGCCGCTGCGCACGGTGCGCGGGCACTCGTCCGGCACGAAGCGCCGCTCGATCTGCAGCTCCGTGTCGAGGCCCAGGCCCGCCACGGGCGCCGCCTGCCCGGTCACCCAGAGCAGGAGCAGCAGCAGCGGCGGCGGCGGGGGCCGCCAGCCCCGGGCCCTGAATACCATCAGGGGTGGCGAGGAGAGCGGCGAGGGGAGGGCGCGGGGCGCGGCGCGGAGCCGGCGAGGGAGTGTGGAGCTCCGGCAGCGCGGGTCGGGGCTGGGCGCGCCGCGGCGTTTGCAAACGTGGAAAAGACTCCCGGCCCTCCCCGGGCGGCAGCCGCCACCCCCTCTCCCACCCCCCGCCCCCCGGCCACATCCGAGCGAGGGGAGGAGCCGCAGCCGCGCGCCTCAGCTGGTGTGTTGCGCCCCGCGCTGCCGGGGCCGGGTCTGGCCCTGCCCTGCCCCGCCCCACCTTGCCCTGCCCAGGAGCTGGCCGGCCCAGAGAAGGCTGGCAACTTCAGACGGAACCTGTCCCCGAGGGAGAAACCGTGAACTCCTCGGGACTGGGCTCTGGCCCAACGTTGGAAGAGAAAAGCGTTTACTGCCCGGGCAGACTCGCCTCGTCTCCGCCTGTCCCTGGAGACTCCCCAGATTTAGCGCCACCAGAGGCTCCTACGTGGCCACGGATCCAATTACTTCTGGCTGCTTTGAAAAGGGAGGGAAACTTAGATTATTATGTTTTGTTTTTTACTTAGTTACAAGAATGGATTCTACATGAAAAAGACTGAAACCATTCTTCAGGATTTTTCTTCTCAGGATTGTCTTTTAATACTTAAAGAGAAAGAGAGAAGCATGTATTGTGAGACTCCCCGGACAGCTGTCACGAGAAAGTTTCAAGTTGCTGTGAATGTTCTCCCAAGCCATTAGTGGATGCACTGAGAGCTGGTACTTAATAGCAAACATCTCACGTGGCTCCACACACGTGACTAAGCTAGATAGGACTTCACAATGGAGACCCAGAAGCCCCAAGAAATTCGTTTGAGTACTTAAATGAATTCTTAGAGTTGGTTATTCTTATTTATTAAAATTTTGGACTAATGAAAGCAAATCGCCAAGGGGTTCTCAGCTTCTTTTGGAAGTAAACAATCCTGATACCAACACAGGGGGAGAGAGAGAGAAAAACTGGGCACCAATCTAATTTATAAATATAAATACAATACAAAATAATAAAATGTGAGCAAATTGAATTCATCAATTTATGATGGGAATAATACACCATTATGTGGACTACCTAGGTGACCTCCTGCAAATTAATAAAGACTTTTTGTGTGCTCTGTAAGAAGAAGATGAAAGGTGGTAATTATAAGATAATTATAGATTTCATTAGATCCCAGAATCTAATGAGAAACTACATGTAGCAGGAAAGAAATGTTCGTTGTTCCCAACAGAGCTAAAGCTATGGAAACAGAAAACCTATGAATATAGTTCATCCTATTAACACTGGTTATCTGTTAAGTCGTTGAATTTGGGGTGATTATTTGCTTTCTTCTTTGTACTTTTCAGTGTTCCTTCATGGTTTTTAATGAGTGCATCACATGTTTATTAAAATGACCCGGTTTTACATAGAAACAGTCAGGAATCTTCCACCCCCTTACTGTGACTGTGGGTGACACATGCCACCTGTCTGAGCCTCAGTTTCTTCTTCTGTAAAATGAAGTGCTTGATTTCTAAGACTCCTACCAATTCTAAGACCCTATGATAGTGTGAGAGAGAAAACACTCAGGACAGGGAAGAAGACAGATGTAGGAAAGATAGGCTAAGTGCTGATTATGACTTTTAGGTCTTCCTAATGGTTAGATTTCTTGTCATTCCTTTAAAAGTGTTAATTATCTAGGGGCGCCTGGGTGACTTAGTTGGTTGAGCTTCCAACACTTGGTTGAGCTTCCAACGCTTGGTTTCAGCTCGGTCATGATCTCATGGTTCGTGAATTTGAACCCCGCATCGGGTTCTGTCTGCACTGAGGGTCCCGAACCTGCTTGGGATTCTCCGTCTCCCCTTCTCTCTGTCCCTCTCCTGCTCATGCTGTCTCTGTCTCTCTCAAAATAAATAAAATTTAAGAAAAAAACTTTATAAAAAGTTACTTATCTAATCAAACAGTATGTCTGTTTTCCAACATTTCTAAATCCCAACAGATATTCTTTGCATTGGATTTCTATAGCAATCTACCAAAAAGAAAGTTTACCTCTTGGCTTTAGTGACAGCATTATCCTAAGAACTAATTAAAATCAAGCTGAAACTTTGTTTTAAACTATTTATTTAAGTAACCTCTACAACCAACATGGGGCTTGAAATCACAACCCCAAGATCAAGAGTTGCACCCTTCCCTGACTGAGCTAGCCAGGCACCCCCAAGATGAAACTTTAAAAAAATATTTCCATTGAGTTTCTGAGGGTGACTTTGTGAGGACTTCGCAAGTCTAAAAACTGAATATCTACTCAAGAAGAGTCGACAATAGGGGTGCCTGTTGTGGCTCAGTCAGTTAAGCATCCGGCTCTTGGTTTCAGCTCAGGTCATGGTCTCACATTGGTGGGTTCCAGCCCCACTTTGGGCTCTGCGCTGACAGTGTGGAGCCTACTTGGAATTCTCTCTCTCCTTCTCTCTCTGCCCCTCCCCTGCTGGCTTGCTCACTCTAAATAAATAAATAAATAAATAAATAAATGTTTAAATAAATAAAGAAAAGGACAGAATAAGAGAAACATACAAAAGGTCTGAGCCCAATGGAGGCGTGGAGCAGCATGGAGAAGAAAGAGAAGGGACATCTGGCAAAGGGTTGGTCTGGATGAAAAGTTAGAAAACTTGGTTCGGTTCTATCCCCTCTATACAGGAAGTTGATTGGGAAAATCAAGCCAGGCAATAAAGAAAGAATTCCACTTTTCATTGAGCCTGAAATAAAGAAGTCTCATGAATCAGATCTTCCAAGAGTAGTAAACCCTGGAGGCTAAGCTAAGTAAGCTGTTAACTTTAACTTGGCACACACTAAGCAGGGATAAAGAAAAGGCCAGCATTAAGAAAAACATCGCTGGAAAGTCCATCTGAGCTGGCCTGAGGCAAATGTGAAGCAGGAGAAATTCACTTGCAGCAGCGCCCTCTCTCCTTCCCTCCCCAAGAGTTTGCAACAAATTATCCCACAGGCTATATTGACAACACTCCTGAAATTACAATGTGCTCTGATGAAAAACCCTAGACTAGAAATCAGACCACTTTGGTTGTAGGGCCACCCCTGAGCATCAATCTTCTTATCTGTAATATGTCTTGCCTACCTCCACAGATTTCTGTGAAGATCAACTGAAGCAATATATGAGGGACGGAAATCTGCAAAATACTATGTAAATGTGAGGAATCATATTTATCTATGAGTAATAGAAGACCCAACACAAAATCACTTAACCCAAAAAGAAATATACTCTCTCTTAGAATAGGAAAGCAGCTCCGGGACTGGGTTAATCAAATGTCTCTAAAACATCCCCAGGAGCTGAATGGTCTCCTCTCCTGTCAGCCTCAGGTTTCACTGCTGCCCCCTCATGGCTGCCCCAGATCCAGCTACCACATGCAGGGAGAGCCATCCTGAAGGAGAAAGGATCATTTAGTATCATTCCAAGTATCATTTATTAAAATCAAGGAACTTTCTATAAAGCTTTCCTCCGACAAGACCTCCCGTCAGGTCTCATTGACTAAAACTGAATCACGTGTCCATTGCTAAACCAATCAATGGAAGAGGAATAGAGTTCCTATGTTTGCTTTAAGACTAATCAAGATTCACCTCCAGAAAGGATGGAAGGGGTCTCTACTCCCTAATCAGCCTCCCCTGACGCAGGCAGCTACCTTAGACTCCTGAACAAAATCAGAATGCTGCCAGCAAGGAAGAGAAGGGGGAATGACAATTGGGTTGGCAACTAACAAGGTTTGGCACAGATTAGCAATTACATTTGGTGTCTCCCCTTCTTCCCTCAGTCTTCTCTACTTGCAAGCTTCAAATAAAGCATACTGTCTGCCATTTTTCCTCCAATCCTGCTAGTTACTAAACTGTTACTGGAGGGGCACCTGGGTGGCTCAGTGGGTTAAGCGTACAACTTCAGCTCAGGTCATGATCTTGCGGTTCGTGGGTTCGAGCCCTGCCTCAGGCCTGGAGCCTGTCTTCAGATTCTGTGTCTCCCTCTCTCTCTGACCCTCCCCTGCTTGCGCTGTCTTCTCTGTCTCTCAAAAATAAATAAAAAACATAAAAAATAAATAAACTGTTACTGGAAAACAGTTAAAATTGTTAGAAATAAAACAGGGTCTCTCACATGTTTCCACTGTGCTGCAGAGAACTGTGGACGTGTATTCCTGGGAGCTTACTGCCTACTGCACCATGAGAATTCTTTGAAATCTGTTGTTTTTAATTTTTAAAAAGGCAGATTTGCATTCTACCCTCTAAGCTAGCAGTGTTTCTTTATTATATAATAGAATGTGGTCTTTCTCTTTTACTCCCCTTTTACCTTCCTCCGTCTTCCCGGTGGAGAAAGGTCACTTATAAGATAAAAGCTAGGAAAATACACCTTGCGGACCACCACACCTCCAGGCAGCCCAAGTGCCTCTCTTCAACACTTTGCATTGGACCCCAAAACAGATCCAAACTCCTCCTGTCCCACTGGTGGCTCTCACACCTGCACCAGCTCCTGCAAATGCACATTCTGTAGGAAGAGCTGCTGCTCCGGCTGCCCCACGGGCTGTGCCAACTGTGCCCAGGGCTGCATCTACAAAGTGGCATCTGACAAGTGTAGCAACTGTGCCTAATGTCAGGGAGAGCCTCCTCTCTGATGTAAATAGAGCAACGTGTATAAACCTGCAGGTTTGTTTCATACTACCCTGAACCTATCGCTACATTCCTTTTTCTATGAATTATTTGAATGACAATAAACTCATCTAGATTCTTCTGGCAAAAATTAGGTAGGTAAAAGAATATACCTTGTGAGCAAAATAATGGCATCAAAGTTATGCTGTGAAAGGTGATCAGTATAAGCAGGAGAAAATCCAGTCTTTTTAACACTGTTCTATTCTGAAAGGCTTAAAACCTAACCAGTAAAACAGAGTCAGGGCCTACTGCAGCCACCCCTCCACAATTGGGCCCACACTGGGGCCCTTTGGCTGGCCTTGAGAATGAATCTGGCATCTTAGGATGGGGTAGTAGGTACAAAAAACTGAGGCAGGGGGTACAGCAGGGAGGGAATACAAATAAGGCAACTCTCACCTGGGCGAGGTGCTTGGGTACAACGTGAAGGCTGACTCCCTACGTATTCATGGTTGGGTAATAATCACTTTACTCTCTTTCTGGAAAGAAACTATACCTGCACACCCCTCCAGATGCTACAGGCACAAATAATGGGGGACAGGTAAGAATGATGTTTTAGAATTATAAGCAGCAAGGAAAGAATTCCTGTTTGTTTCTCTGGTTAATGGGTAAGATGCTACTACATTAAGTCTATCATCACACCCAGAAAATGGGACTGAGTCTGAGAGCTGGGGCTGTGTAATAAAGCATCTGACTCCAGTTTTGATGCTGACCACTGAAATTTGCAAGCCTCACCTCCACTTTCATCTTTTGTCCCACATGTGGGCAAGCCAATAGGAAAGTCCATGTGGCACGGGGCCGGGGGGGGGGGGTGTCAAATTGCTCAAAATCTTGGCCTGTATGTGGGAACACTCACCCAGTTTCACCCCCTAAACACAATAAAACCCAGGGCCACTCACTTTTCTTTTGCTGAAGTCATTTCTGGACTAGCTTAGGTGCCTGAACTGCTCTTCCAAAAAAGTCTCAATATGTGAATAACAAATTTCTTCCTACCTTCTTGATGCATATGTGGCATCATCAGTCTTGACAGTGAACCATTTTTGGGTAGACAGGGGTCCATCATGCCTCTGTGAAGTGACTGCAACACCTTGTATATCACACTGGGTTAATGACCAGGAAAATTCTGCCTGGTGTCAAAATGCACAAAGAACCCAGACTCGCATAGAGGGAAATATCAAAAGATTTTCACTGCTTTATAAGTTCTAACATGTTAATCATCAAGCAGAAATGCCTAGAATGCAGACTAGGAGGTGGTATTGGGAGAGGCAGTCCAACTACTGAACTGCACATCTGCTATTTTTCCCTGTCGAGAATCCCTTTCCACTCTCTCTGTCCGCCCCCCCCCCCCTTTAACAGAATCTTGATTTCACTTTGAGGAATTCCCTTTACCAGTCTGGTAATCCTGCCCCTGTGAATTAAGGTGGGTGTATGATATTGGTTTGGCCAGAGTACTGCATCTCCTTGATCACAGTGACTATTTCCATGACAGCTACAGAATCCAAAGAGTCTTGATTGATATTTGCTAAAGTAGAATTATCAATCCCTGGATCTTCTTGTATCCATCTCCCCTAGTACCACCTTGCAGGGAGAGATCAAATCATTGTGGTAGGCAAATATTTGAATCGGTCATGATTCCTTCAATTGCAAGTGAGAGAAACCCAACTCAATTGGTTTCTGCATAGAAGTATATCCCAAGGCATTCAGATTATTTGCTGGATTGCTATAAGATCACTGGTTATGGTTGGAGAACATTTGGCGTCTTTTAATTTTTATCTTTTCCTTCTTCCTTTTTTTTTTTTTTTTTTTTTTTTTTTTTTTTACTTTAGGGGCATAGATAGGTTGGCCATCAACAAAGCCTCTCAAGGAGGGCAGGAACAATTCTGGTTCAGCTTGGTTGGGGGGAGACACTTAGATTTACTCTGCTATGTACCATGGAGTCATCTGACTAGGGTTTTGGGGTGGTTAGGCACTGGGGTGTGGCCTAGCATCCCTCTGTTTATTGAGTCTCAAGGTCGTTTCATGTGATCTCTCCTCATAAGTTAACTTGGGCTTCAGCAAAGCATGGTGGCTTCACGGCAGTTGAACAGCTTACATTGCTTAAGGCTTTAGAAGCAAATATTTAAAGAGAACCAAGTGGAAACTATCTAATCTTTTCTGACCTAATCTTTCAAATGATGAGGCATCACTTTCACTACTTTCTACTGGTTACAATCAAATCACTAAGGTGTAGATTCAAGGGAAGGGGCATAGATGCCACCTCTCTATGGGAGTAGTATCAAGGCCATTTGTAGAAAACAAGTGACATGGGAGAAATTATTGCAGGTGACTTGAAAAATACCATTTGCTACAATAACTATAGTCATAAGATATTAAGTCTTAAAATGCAATGTCAAGTTAGTGATCTACAGTAGGAGACCTACCTTTCCACTCATCCCAGTATATAACACATCTTCTTTATCCATGGATTGACACAGGTTGTTTCCATATCTTGGTTGTCATAAATAATGCTGCAAACGTTGGCCCCATCTTACAGGAAATATCACTGAGCCATAAAAAGGAATGAAATCTTGCCATTTTCGACAACATGGATAGAGATAGAAGGTATTATGCTAAGGGAAGTATGTCGGAGAGAGAAAAAAAAAAAAAAACAATACCATGATTTCCCGAACATGTGGAATCTAGAGCACAAAAAACAAACAGAAACAGTGTTATAGAGAACAAATTGGTGGTTGCTAGAGGGGATTCGTGGGGGGATGGGTGATATAGGTTAAGGGCATTAAGAAGCAGAAACTTCCAGCTATAAGATAAATAAGTCACAGGGATGAAGAGTGCAGCACGGGAATATAGTCAATAATATTGCCATAACTTTGTGTGGTGACAGATGGTAACCACACATATCAAGGTAAACATTTCTTAATGTACATAAATATTGAATCAATATGTTGTACACCTGAAACTAATATAATATTGTATGTCAACTACACTTCAAATTAAAAAAAGAGATGAGGCCACATTTGGTCAATTTCATGCCTTATTCCAAATGGTGCATATATCTCCAGTGGTCAGAACACTCACATGTGTTTATATAATTTGTGTCTTTAGCTGACAATGCTGGACAAACACCACCTGATTATTTTACCTGGGTTCTCTTTTTCTAGATTCTATAGACCATCTTCCTTCTGTAACACGATTAAGTTTCTTTGTTTCTCAGTCACATCTCTTCCTTAGACTATATTCTTCTTGACTAGATGAAGATGTCTTGCAAAGGTATTTACAGGGTACTTATTGGCCCAAGTAACTTACATCAACAGCTGGGCTGGTATGTGTACCAGTTTCTTCCTCTCAGAGGGAAAACTGATTTCCAAGTTATGGGACAAATCAGTGTAACATGTGTTTCTGTTCAAAGCCTTTGTTAATTTGGATTGTCTCTAATAAATATGAAGGTGCTTTTCATGTATTTTAAGTACTAACTATATTGAACACCATATTTGAGGGATATATTCCTTATGCTTGTTACTTCCTTTGTGGTTTCTTCCATTATGTTAAAGCTAAAACAATTATAACTTCACATAACACACACATTTTCAAAATGCAACCTAGTTAAGCACTTAATGCTTTGCATCCTTGCTCCACGACTTATTGTCTCTGCATGTTATTTAACTCCCAGGGCTCCTTCCTATCTATAAGGGTAATAACAGCAATTGGTCTTTAAAGATTAAATAACCCATTTTTAAGGGCTTAGCTCGATGACCAACACATAAAAAGTGCTCAGTATATACAGCTTTTTGCCCAGCACCCAAACGTCTAAATACACTGTACACTATATTTTAACCATGCTTTGGAAAATTAGAGAATTTTTCTATGGAGAGTCTTGCTTTCTTCAAAGCCATTTGAATCCCAGCACCACGTGGCAGCAGCGCCCCTGGACCCACCGGTGGCTGCAAAGCCACCTCGCCCCGTTCCCGTGCCTCTCGGGGGAGGGGCTTCCCCGCTGCCCCGCAGGCCTCCTCCGCCCGCCTCGCGGCCGCCGCCAGGGGACGCGCTCCGACCTCCGGCACCCGCCGGCCTAGCGGCGGGGAGACGGCGCTCCGAGCGCGGACTTGGGGCGGCGGCCCGGGGAGGTGGCCGGTGGGCCTGGCGGGAGGCGGGGACCGGGAGGCCTCTGCGGAGACAGCGGGCCCTGCCCGGGCGGACGGCGGGAGGGGGCGCTGCGGGGCCAACCCGGGCAAAGCGCGGAGGAAGTGCCGTCTTCGCCGCTTCATCCACTTGAGCCACCTCGGGCGCGCGGCGGGTAGCCTCAGCCGCGCCGGCCGCGATGTCGTCCCGGCCGGGACGTGACGACGCGCGGGCCGGGGGCGCGCGGCGGCCGCGGGAGTCGACGGAGCAGGAGCTGCAGCGGCGCCGAGAGCAGAAGCGGCGGCGACACGACGCGCAGCAGCTCCAGCAGCTCAAGCACCTGGAGTCCTTGTGAGTCCGCGCCGCCCGCGCTCCTCCGCGAGGCGTGCGGTCGGGGTGGCCCGGTGCCGCGGGGGCTCGTGAGGCTGGATCCCCGGGGGACCCGGGCGCGGGCAGCGGGGCCTCGGCCAAGCCTTCCCCCAGTTCCCGCCCCGCGCGTCGCGGCCACCCAACTTCCAGTGGCGCCTCCGCGGGGAGGGAAGAGCTATTCCGCCAGCGTGCAGCCCAGGCTCTGCCGGGCGGGCTCTGCGGATCCGGCGGCACTCAGTAGGCGCTCGGTCGCGATTTGGGGACTGAACGCTGGACAAGTGCAGTGAGCGCTGCGGTCCTGCCCTTTCACGGTGTCGGTTCACAGGGCCCCCAGTGAACCCGGTGAAACCCTCATTCACTTCATCTGTTGCGATGGGAGGGACGAGAACAAGCGGCCCTGTGCCGTTGGTGCGGCGCGGAGGTGGCTGTCAGGTGGAAGAGCGTGGAGACTTGTTCTCTTTAGTCCTGAGGATTTTGACCAGCCTGAAGGGTGGGGGCTACGAAGAGGCCAGTTCAAGCTCAGCAGAAAGAATTAAGACCGAAGTCGCGTTGCTGCTGGTCGCCGTGGCCTGACTGAAAGAGGCACCGTGCACGCCCAGCTCCAGCGGGTTCGAGGAGAGTGCCCATTGCCTGTGGGAGAAGGGCAGGTTGTGGAGGAGTTGGAAACATCAGGTGGGAGGTGGGTTTATGGCCTTTCGGTGCTTTTCTGTGATTCTGTCACTCTGTAATTAGCCCCAGAAGGCAAACGTAAGTTTGCTGTTCACTGAGTTATTCA
>CM053559.1:58257711-58270436 GCA_028646485.1 Cryptoprocta ferox | reverse complement strand
AAAAAAAAAAAAAAGAAAACCCATTTTCAAGATCCTATTCCATATCATTCTACAGTTCTTAGCAATAAAAAATATAATAGACATAATCTAGAGATTTCAGCCTGAAAATTACCATCTTGACTGCATAACCAAGAGTAAATTAAAGTTGTCTTCTTCACAGGGCTGTGATAGGATGGAAAAAACTGATTCCTACACACTGATGAGAAATGACAGCAGAGGCAAATGAGACTTTAAGAAGACTAAAGGTAAGATGGCCAGTTCTGGTTTAGGAGCTAAGACTGAAAATAAAATATCCTAGGGATCCTTATGCATCCCATTCATCCCTTACCTGCTTCACTTCATTTTTGCACCCCAGATATAATCATCCCCCAGGCTCTACTTTGGGCCCTTCCCACTCGATTGAGCCCCCTCCCTAAAAATACGGTGGTCCAAAAGTCCAGCTTCAACCAGGTGTTCATGACCTGCTGGTCCAATCCTCCCACTGAAAACCACACAGTAAAGCAAAACAATTCCCTTCCCAAGTTTCTTTTCCACAGATGTTACCACTTTCTCTAGATACTCAAATTCAAAACCAGCCTTTTATTCTTTTTTTTTTTACCAGCCTTTTATTCTTAAGGAATCAATTTCGTTAATGAATTCACTGAGATGTAGATCTTTTACTCCCATGTGAGTTAGGACCCTCATCACTTTATATCCAATGTTCACTTAAACTGACTATACACAAGGGTTTCAGCCATATAGACAGAGTTCAAATTCCTCCCACACTGTACTGCCAGCTGAAGATTCCTAGAGCATATCTTCCTGTCCTTTCTCTATTCATTTTGCTTTGGCACCTCCTTATTGCCTAGAGGACAAATACCTAAAAAGGAAAATATCTACTACTTTAGCCCATTCTGCTTAGACCTACTTTATCAACTACTCTCAGATCTCCCCTCTGGCCAGCTGGTCTCAGGCTCAATCTCTGGAACACACTTGACCCTGCCCTGGCTGCCCATTTGGTGAGCTCATGCTACTGTCTCCATTCCTACTCCAAACCACAGTCCCCAAATTTGTATCACAGTTCACTGCCTCCACATGGACTGCCCATTCTCAGCAACTCCACCTACATCAATGTCCATCTTTCCTTTTCTCTCTCAACCCCACTGTCCTTTACAACCACCCAGCTCTCCATCATCTGCTACAGCTCTTTGTTTCAAATTACATTACAATTTCATAGAATGCAGGACCTCAAACTTGGGATCTCTGCCAATCCTACACACATGGGCAACTACAGTTATTTAAGAACATACTTTCAAAATGGAGAAATACTATTGATCTACGGCTGCCTTTGCATCCAGGACCTAGTATGGAACCACCACAGACAACCAAATAGGATCAGCCCATTAGTCACTTACATTCCCATCACTTGTGAGAGGCTCTCTTGGACTCCAGTCTCTCCTGCGTGGCCATTGTATGTTCTCTTTGGAGACTCCCATCCTGTCCTGTCACCTCATATACCATAGGGATGCTGTCATATTCACAGTGCTTTAACCTGTCCTTATTTCTGCTGGGCCAAACTATAAGTTGAGGGAGAGACCACTCAGGTGGCATCCTGATTATCCTGTTGGCCTTGCAATAAATCCTTCCTTTCGAGGAAGTCAGAGGGTCCAGTGGACTAACTTCTTCAAAGAGGCATTCTACCTCATACATTCATCTTCCAACTTCCTCTTCCAACTCACAGTCCTCTAAATCCTTGGGAAGTACAGTGTTCAAGGCAGCCTTTTTCTTCAATAAATACACTATGTTACCACTTGAGAAACTGCTCAGGGTTTTCTGCTTCCTGCCTTTCACAGTCTTTTTAATCTTGGCATACTTTTTGAAGTTCTCATGATACTCCTCAATCTCATCATTCATGGTCATTTCTTCTTCATTTGTGTTCAATTTCCCATTCCTGACTGACTTTTTCTGTGATCCCTTAGTTTTGTAGTCTAGTGATGACTCATCTTTGGAAGGCATTTGCTCAGGGGATTTCTCCAGCTCTGCATCCTGCCATCGGCTCATATCACACTGAATGTCCCCATTGACCTGGTTGAACTAGGCCAGTAAGATAGGTGGAAGGACATAATTCTCCGGGTAACTGTTGCTCTGTATCACTTCAGCTTCATCCACATTCACAGGGAAGCCATGGCCCCCACTACCATTGTCTGGCATGCTTTCCCCAGTGCTAAGGGGACTCTGGGATTTGGACTGTAGGCTCAGGTCCTCAACAGCTTTATGGCTGGAGCAGACTGGCCTTTCCTGCTGGAGCCTGTTGCAATCTCCAGAAGATGGGCACAGATTGGAGTTCAGGGTATCCTGGTTTTCATCTCTGTCTTTTGCTTCATCTGGAGAAGACAGGCATTGGGGAGCAGTTACATAGCCTTTTTCTTTTTTTTCTTGACCCTAGTTCATATTCATGATGGAGCCCAACTTTCCCACATCATCATGTCTTACATCATGACATTGCTTCAACCAGACAGTGCTTTCTTCATCTTTACATGTAATGCCCTCTGTATCTTCATGAGGGTTGAAAAGCACACCTCTATTTTCCCAAGAACTCTGTGAAATCCTGTTGTACTCCACCATCTTCTCTGGCATGGCTTTACCATAAGCTAGGTCATACAAAAGCATAGGTTCCTTCAGAGTGTTCCAAAACTGTATTACAGGGGATCCTTTGCTCTGTCCTAGCCTCATTTTCTCTTTCTCAGATGCATAGCTTCCTTGAGGTGATGTTCTACAGAAGACAAAACCCCATCTGTTTCTTCAGGAATGTTGTCCGTTTCTATGTCAATATCAGAAGTAGGGATACTGGTCACCATATCACCTGTGAGGGGGTGTCTTGATTCTGAGTCATGTTCTCACCCTGCCGAGGTTCAGTCTGAGTCTCTCTCATTTTCGTTTTCTTTCCGTAGCCACTACAGTGCTGGAACTGCACCATGTTATAAAACATAGGTCATTGGTTAAGTGTAGTGAGCAATGGGGACTGAGGGACAAGGAAGCCAGGATACTCACTGAGTACCACTGAATACGGAAAATACAGACTTCTATTTCTGAAACCTAGAAAGAAAATACAGTAGTTAGAGACTCTGTCTCCTGCAGCCAGTCCCAACATTCAGCCATTTTGCAGCCACGTGACCACACCAATTGTTAAAATACTGAGTTTCTTCCACGCTAGTTGGTAGCTATTGACCCCCCGCTTTCTCCCCTCAGGATTTAACAAGTGAAAGGGCAATGACCGGAACAGTGGGGCCTCCAGCACCCTCCTTCACAACAAGAGGAGGCATCCATTCTGACTGGTTCCCAGGCCATCAGATAGCGTATCATGAATCACCCCTACTTAGTAGTGGCCCTTTTTCAAAGAGATCAAGCACCCACTAAGCATAATTCTGGATTGTTGTGGCTGAAGAAAGAATAATTATGTCAGCTCTTATAAAGCAAAGGAGAACAAAAGTCCTTTGTATGTACAAGCCTTTCTAAACCTGTTCATTCAGCACTATTCATTCACACATACACACATCTTCCCCCATTTTCCACTCTTTAGGGGTAAACAGTGCAATGGTGCCAGTAATGACAGACACATTTCTCTCATACAAATTCATTTAAGGAAAGACACTTGCTTTTGGAAAACAGATGTATACAATTGACAAAGTTAAGATAAAACTTCTATTTAGTATATAAAAGCAATAATTATACTCAGATCAGTGTTTATGAGGCAGTTTACTCAATATGGTGAGGTTGATCTTTTAACTCAATCTCAGTGTTTAAGAGTGGATCAAAATGCCTCTCAGACCTGGCCTAATGTATTTATACATACAAGCTCATGGGTTGCTTCCTGTATTGAAAGGAAACAGATAAGTCACAGGTTGGGAGTTCAACACTGTCTATAGAGGTTAGAAGCCAACAGAATAAAGTTCATGACTCCGATAACTTCCTACCATATGTTGTACCATATCATACAGTGGAACAGAATACCGTAATAGCAGATCCCTGCCAGTAGAATCTACCACGGGACCCTATCCAGCCACTCACTGCAAAAACATAGGCGTTAATGTTTTGTCACTCACTAATCACCAAAATCCATGGCTACTCTTTGTAATACCTTCCCTCTTCTGCTACCATGCAAAGGACTTTGAAGTCCTCTCCCATGTTTTTACCTCAGTAACTTCCCTGACCCATCCCCCTGACATTCACAGGTCTGTAATCCATACTACTGCCAGAATTATCTTTTTCTTTTCTGAAGTAATTTCTACACCCAACTGTAGAGATTACCCAACTGTGGGGCTCAAACTCACGACCCTGAGCATCAAGCGTCGGATGCTCTACCAACTGAGCCAGCCAGGTGTCCCCAGAATTATCTTTCTGACTCAACTGTGACCCCTCCTCACTCCAGACACATTATTTGAAGGGCTTATCACTGCCATTCCGGAAATGAGGAACAATGACCCCGTTCTTTAGGATGCCATAAAGGCCTTCATTATCTGATTTGTATCTGTATCATCTCACTGTCCCACTAAGCCTATAGGCTCTAGCCATATGTGGGTTCCCCACAGGCCAACTTCTCTTCACTTTTCTGGGAATTCCTCCTTCCCTACTTCTTCCAACTGCTACTAAAACCTTTTATATATGTGTGTGCACACATACACACACATATATAAGATATATATAATAAACATAAGATATACATGTAATAAATATAAGATATATATAATAAATATAAGATTTATATGTATCCGTGTATACACACACACACACACACATGCACACACATTTTAAGTAGGTTTCACACCCAGCACAAAGCCCAGTGCAGGACCTGAACTAACATCCTTGAGATCAGGACCTGAACTGAAATCAAGAGTCAATGTTTAACTGACTGAGCCACCCAGGTGCCCTGAAATCTTTTTTTTTTTTTAACTTTTTTAAATGTTTATTTAATTTTGAGAGAGAGAGAGACGGAGTATGAGTAGGGGAAGGAGCAGAGAGAGAGAGAGAGAGAGAGAGAGAGAAACAGAATCCTTATAAGGCTCCAGGCTCCCAGCTGTCAGCACAGAGCCCGACGCGGGGCTCAAACTCACGAACCACGAGATCATGACTTGAGCCAAAGTCAGATGCTCAACCAACTCAGCCACCCAGGTGCCCCTCCACCTTAAAAAAAAATTTTTTTAATGTTTATTTATTTTTGAGAGGGATAGAGACAGAGTGCAAGCAGGGGAGGGGCAGAGACACACACACACAGAATCTGAAGCAGGCTCCAGACTCTGAGCGGTCAACACAGAGCCGACGTGGGGCTCGAACTTACAAATCGCAAGATCATGACCTGAGCCGAAGTCAGACGCTTAACTGACTGAGCCACCCAGTTGCCCCAACCTTTTGTTTTATAAACGGAAATCTTGCCACTTGTGACAACAGATGAATCTTGAGGGCATTTTCCTAAGAGGAGTCAGTTGGACAAGAAAGTCAAAGCTGTATCATCTCACCTATATGTAAAATCTAGAAAAGATGAAATCAGAAACAGTAGAATGGTGGTTGCCAGGGGCTGGGTGGTGGGAGAAATGGGGAGATGTTGGCCAATGTCAAAAGAAAACTAATTCATCTTGTTATACAAAGGAGGGAATGGATGCAAAGTGAATTTAATATTGATTCAAAATCAACCTATTTATAAAAGCATGAATTTGTCCCTCTATTTCAATTGTACACCTATGTGTACTGCATGTCTAATTAACATTAAAAGTTTATAGAGTTTCTGATTCTGGATATGTAAGAAGTTTGGAAGTCACTTACTCCAAACAAAGTAAAAAGCTGAACTGAAAAAATCAAGAATTCTTCCCAGACCCTTCATAGCAGTAGGTTATAGGCAAAGTGCTACCCCAGTGTTGGAGAGATATGTGAATGCAGAGAAGTATGACTTAGAGGAGCATAAACCAAAGAGATAAAAACTCCATGGGAACTAGCAGTGTATAGGGAAGCCTGAACTGTTACTGATAAATTGCAGGCTCAAGGAGAACAAATCTTGGAGTTAAAAACTTCAAGGGGACCCATTCAACCCATTCATAGGGAATCCTCCCCCTGCCCTTTGCTTTTTTTGAATTTTATCTACAGTAGCTCAAGCAGTTTCTTACTGGTTAGGAGAAAGATCCCACAGGAAGAGGAGGGAAGAGGAACCACCCTGTGACATACACAAGGAGAACTCCAACCAACACTAATACCAGACTTCAGGACAAGCTAGTTGACCAGAGCCTAACTGATCAGGGCGTAAGCAAATACTTATCTCAAACCCACCCTAACCACCCTTCCCTGCCTAATGGGAGGAGGCATAGTTCATAGTCCAAAGGCACAATCTCACTAAAAGACTGAGACCTAAAATCACAGTCCTTCTATAACCATAGCACTATGATCCCTGTCCCACCTCCACAGCTTACCATGTCACTAAAAGCCTATTTAGAGCACTTCTTTTTATCCAGTACAGAATGCCTGGCAATCAATAAAACATTACAAGACATCCCAAAAGGCAAAAACTGTGTTGTCTACCAAAAAAAAATTCACTTTAACTATGAAGACAGGGTTGGATAAAGATGTACCATGCTAATACTAATCAAAAGAAAGTGGACAAGCTGTATTTCTTTCAGACAGAGCAGACTTCAGACCAAGGAAATTGATTAAGAATAAAGAGTGGCATTACATAAACATCAATTCTTCACTGAAACATAACAATCCCTATCTAAAGTGCATGCACTTTACAGAAGGTGAAACTATGTGAGGCCAAAAGTGAAAGAACTACACGAAGAAACAGAATGACCCACTATTACCACTAGGAGATTTTAATATTCCTGTATCAGAATAGGACAGATGCAGCAGGTAAAAAATCAGTAAGGACAGCTGAACTCAACAGTACCCTTACCCAAGTGGAAATAATGGACATCCACAGACTACTTCATCCAAGAGAATACACAGCTCACAACCACATGGAGCATGCACCGAAATAGTATATACTGTGGGCCATAAAAACATTACAAATTAAAAAGTGTATTAATCATAGATTGTCTGCTTTTCGCCTACAACTGGATATAGAAAACAAGGATAGCTGTAAAATCCCCTAATACTTTGAGATTAAATACTAAGTAACCTGATCCAATGAAGAAGTCTCAGGGAAAATTTAAAGATTTTGAGCAAGGAGTGCCTGGGTGGTTCAGTCAGCTAAGCATCCAACTCTTGGTCTCACTTCAGGTCTTGATCTCAGGGTCATGAGTTCAAGCCTAGCAGTGGGCTCTGTGATAAGCAAAAAGACTACTTAAAAAGAAAAAGAAAGATTTTGAACTAAATGAAATAGAGCTTGTCAAAATTTTTCAGATGACATGGAAGTAATGCTTAGAGGGAAATTTACAAAATTGAAAAGATCTGAAAATCAATCATATAGCCTCTATCTTCGGAAACTAGAAAATAAATAGCAAATTAAGTTCAAAGAATAAGAAAATACAAATTAAAGCAGAATTAATGAAATTGACAACAGAATCAATACCAAAAAAAAAAAAAAAGCTGGTTCACTGAAAAGATCAATAAAGTTGATAAGCCTCCAGCCAGCTTACTGAATAAAAAAGGGGAAGACACAAATGACTAGTATCAGAAATGAAAGAGGATGCCATGGACATTAAAAAGATGGAAGGAATACTATGAACTCTCTTACCACAACTTTCATAACCTACACAAAATGGACCAATTCCTTGAAAGACAAATTTGTGAGACTCACGCAAATAGAAATGGACATCTGCATAGACCTATATCTATTAAAGAAAATGAATCAACTAACTGATAACCTTCCAGAACAAAAAGTGCAGACCCAGAAGGGCCCACTGAAATCCACCCAACACTTAAGAAATTAGAAACAGATCAGCAGGATAGAATAGAGAGCCCACACCCAGACCTGTGTAATTAACCAATGTTTGACAAAGGAGCAAAGACAATACAATGGAGCAAAGATGGTCTTTTCAATGAATCATCCTGGAACAACTGAACATACAGTGCAAAAAGTGATCCTAGAAACAGACCTTAAACACCCGTCACAAAAACTAACTCCAAATGGACCACAAACCTCAATGTAAAATGTAGAAACTATAAGACCTAGAAGATAACAGAAAACCTCTATGTCCTTGAGTATAGTGATGACTTCTAATATACAATACATGATCCATGCAAGAAAGAATAGAAAAGCTGACTTCATTAAAATTTAAAACTCCGCAAAAGATAATGATATTATTGTCAACTGAATGAAAAGTCACAGACTGGAAGAAAATACTGGTAAAAGACATACCTGATAAAGGACAGTTGCCCAAAATTACAAAGAACCCTTAAAACATTAAGAAAATAACCCAATTAGGGGTGCCTGGGTGGCTCAGCCAGTTAAGCATCTGACTCTTGGTTTGGGCTCAGGTCATGATCTCATGGTTTCATGAGTTAAAGCCCAGAGTGGGGCTTTGTGCTGACAGTGTGAAGCCTGCTTGGGATTTCTCTCTCCCACCCTGTCTGCCCCTCCCCTGCTCATGCTGCCTGTCTCTCTCAAAATAAATAAACTTTAAAAAAAAAGAAAAAGAAAGAAAATAACCTGATTAAAAAAGAGGCAGCAGACCTTAACAGACATCTCACCAAAGAAAACACACAGGCAAAACTTGTCAAATAAACATATGAAAACATGCTTTGCATCATATGTCATCAAGGAAATGCAAATTAAAGCAATGAGATACTATGAAGGTACCAGAATGCCCTAAATCCTGAACACTGACAATACCCAATGCTGGTGAAGATATGGAGCAACAGGAACTCTGCTTGCTGGTGGAAACATAAGATGGTACAAATGCTATAATGGTACAGAATAGTGTGGAAGGAAGAAAGTTTGGCAGTTACTGACAAAACTAAATATATGGTGAAAACCTGGAAGAAACCAAGATATCCTTCAGTAAACGAATGGACATATAAAGTATCATAATTCAAACAATGGAATATTATTCAGCAGTACAAACAAGTAAGTTATCAAGTAACAACAAGATATAGGAAAACTTTAAATGCGTATTACTATGTAGAAGATGCCAATCTGAAAAAAACTACATCCTGTACGATTCCAATGATATGACTTTCTAAATAGGCAAAGCTTTGGAGCTAGTAAAAAGATAAGTGTTTGCCAGGAGTTAGAGAGAATGGAGGCATGAATAGGCAAAGAATTTTTATGGCAGGGAAACTATTCAATGTGGCATTATAATGGTGGATATCTTTCATGATGTATTTATCCAAAACCATAGAACATAAAGCTCTAAGAGCACACCCGAAGGTGAACTTTGGGTGATAATGTATCTCTGTAGGTTCACTGATTATAACAAATGTACCACTCTGGTGAGGGATGTTGATAATCAGAGAGGCTATGCATTATGGAGAACATATGAGATATCTTTCTGGCTTCTGCTCCATTTTGCTGTGAACCTAAAGGTGCTCTATAAAACAAAGCCTACTGAATAGAGGTAGAGATCCTTGAATATGCACAGGATATATCTGGAAGATAGCCAAGTCACTGGCAATATTTTCTGCTTTGGGTAAGGTACTGGGAGACCGGGAAAAGAAATTAAGAGGGAAAGAGGGGTGCCTGGGTGGCTCTGTCGGTTAAGCGTCCAACTTCAGCTCAGGTCATGATCTCTGTGCTCACAGCTCAGAGCCAGGAGCCTGCCTCCGATTGTGTTTCTCTCTCTCTCTCTCTCTCTCTCTGCCCCTCCCTCACCCTCTCTCTCTCCCTCAAAAATTAAAAAATAAATAAATATATATACATAATATATATATACACATTATATAAATATACACATTATATATATATATATATATATATATATATATATATATATGTATATGTATATAAAGAGGGATGGGGTGCCTTGGGTGGCTCCGTTGGTTAAGCGTCCAACTTCGGCTCAGGTCATGATCTCACGGTCCGTGAGTTTGAGCCCTGTGTCAGGCTCTGTACTGACAGCTCAGAGCCTGGAGCCTGCTTTGGATTCTGTGTCCGCCTCCCCTCTCTGCCCCTCCCCCACTTGTGCTCTGTCTCACTGTGTCTCTCAAAAATAAATAAATGTTAGAAAAAAATAAAAAAAAAAAGAGGAGAGACTTCATTCCTTATTTGTATGCTATTTTAATTTTTAGCCCTATGCATTTGGTTACTTTCTTTCTTTTCTTCCTTCCTTCCTTTCTTGAGAGCGCAGGTGTGACAGCAGGGGAGAGAGAAGAGGGAGAGAGAGAATCTTAAGCAGGCTCCATGATCAGCGTGGAGCCTGATGTGGGGCTCTATCTCATGACCCTGGGTTCATGACCTGAGCCGAAATCAAGAGTCAGATTCTCAACTAACTGAGCCACCCAGGCGCCTTGCATTTGGTTACTTTTTCAATAAACAACAACAACAATTTAACCCAGTTTCAAGTGAAGAGATGTTCTGTTATTCATAGAGTAGTTATGCCTCCCATTCTGAGCAATTTCTAGTCAAAATGACTAGGTACAAAATGAGCCACAATAATCTGCTCTGTGGGTTAATACAACCAAGGATATTTTGAGTCCACTTGCTCAACTGAACTCGTTATATCTCCCCATAGAACATCTCTACAACCTTGGCTATGACAGACATGCTGTTTAATACAAAATTTTATCCAGCTATTTGACAAGTTCTAATACATTCCTCTCATTTCCTACTTAACTAACTTTATCCAAAAATGATGTAAATTATTTTCAGTGAATCTATAGTCAACTCCTTTCTGTTGACGGCATCCATTCTTCTCTTGGCAATAGGTCCTTCAAGCTCCTCTGAAAAAGGAGAGACCTTCTGTGTGCAAATGGAGTATGACTGGCTCATACACCTTCAACATGGGGCATATAACCTAGACTGGTTAAGGAGACTAGTCCATATTCCTGGCTTGGTAAGTAGAACAAGGAGGGCATGTGACAAAGCCAGACCACTGAGAGTGAGTTTTGGAACTCACTGAATCTACTGGAAGAGTGGGCTCTTCTCTGGGATCTCTAGCCATAAAATTATTACAGGCCTAGAAATGCTGTAACCATCTTTACCACTTTGAAATGGCTGAGTATGAGATCAATATAGAGAAAGTCAAAACCTAGAAATAAAGGGAAATAGATACTAATATGGATTATGTCTTTTGATTCCCAATTTAGCCAGCCTTAAGTGGCTTCTTTCTTGGAATTTTAGGTTACTCAAGACAGTAAATCTTATCTTTTTTATTCACTAAAATCTCTGAGTTTGGTTGCAATTAAAACAAACAAGCAAATAAGCAATACAAATCTGAGTGTTACTTCCAGTACTCATCAATTCTAAACCACAACTCTCAGGACAAATGTTTTAAACCTGAAGGTGAAGGGCGCCTGGGTGACTCAGTTGGGTAGGTGTCTGACTCTTTGATTTTGGCTCAGGTCATGATCTCAGTTTGTGAGATCAAGCCTGCCTCTGGCTCTGCACTGATAGCACGGAGTCGGCTTGGAATTCACTCTCTGTTGCTCTCTTGCTTGTGTGGGCGCTCTCTCTCAAAATAAACCTTAAATAAATAAATAATAAACAAACAAACCTGAAAGTGAATCACATGAACATACTGCACGAGTATAAAATCTCAGCTTTTTAATTCAAAGAAAGTTTAAGATACAATATGCATTTCTTTCTCTCAGGAATTTCCCACCCTCTGACCTCAAGAGTTTTCCTCATATAATTCCTTTATCCAGCATTCCAAAATCACATTTCAACATCTGTATTAATTAGGGGATCACCAGAGAAACAGAGCTAATGGAATGCTTATATAAAAAATTTCTTTAAGGAACTAGCTCACATGGAAATACAAGTCCAAAATATGTCAGGTAAGCAGTCTTACTGGAGACACGGTGAAGAGCAGAAGTCCATAGGCCACATGCTGGTAGAATTCCTTACTGCTCACACTACTACTCTAACTCAGCTTCTACCAGGAGCTCCTTGGACTAAAAATTCTACTACTCATGTGGGATCAGTGACTGATGAACTCAAAAGCAGTCCTTATCACACCTAACCTTCTCCTTGGAAAACAGCTGCATAAGATACACAGCATGTGTTATCTACAACAGGGTACACAGAAGAGCAGATTTAACATGTCTTTGCTACTGGAGGTGTGAGAAGGGAGAAATCACCCCATGGATCCTCCTGCACTACCTAAAGCCCTCTCCCACCCCGTAATGCATGAAATCCTACATGTCCACTTCCCAAACATTTAAGTTTTGCCATACTTCTCCCAGAGTATGTTTTTGACCTTACCATAACAGCTTTTAGAATCTTTAGGCCCTGTTGAAAAAATTATAGGGGGCTAAGAGCTCTAGGTCCCTCTACTAGACTGGTTTCATAAAATTTTGGTTTGACTCCTATGTAACTCTGGGCAAGTTCCAGACTCTGGGCCTCATTTCCCTCATTTGTCAAACAAAGACAGCAACAATACTTAGTTCACCGGGTTGTGGAGGTCAAATGAGAGAACCTATTTCCCATATTTAGCAGAATAACTGGCATATAGCTAGAATTCAAATTTTATCTATTAAGGTGAACTTCAAACACTGGCCCTATGTGCTGCCATAATCTCTTTCCTGTCAGGACAGGGTAAGGAAAGGGAGATCATGGATTAAAATACAAGAAAACCTCAGGTACTGCTTTAGGGGTAGGGTCTCTA
>CM053559.1:58181371-58257611 GCA_028646485.1 Cryptoprocta ferox | reverse complement strand
TGGCAGGGTCCTCACTTCTCTACTGGCTGGTCTGGAATCGCGAACACAGGGCTGCACGGCGTTGGGGACCCGGGCAGCGTTGCCCACAAGCCCGGCCGCATCTCGCCCAAACAAGTCTCTGCTCCCTGAGCAGCAGCAGCACAGAGGGAAGACGGAGGCCAGGAGAGAACCTGCGCAGCGCCTCGAACGCTGGAGGGCCCTTGCTGTGGCCCGGCCTGCAGCGCCCTTGTCCGCAGCCTATCGGTTGTGCCCACCCCGCCCCTTCCCCCGTCCAGAGGGGCCCATCCCGGGGGACCCAGCTTCTTGTTACCCACGACTCACACTCCGCTCACCGGACTTCCGTGACCACCCGCACCCCCGTGTTCGGTAGGCCCACCAGCTCTAAACCCACCTCCGCGACCCGGACTGTCTCTGGCGCCCAGAGGCTTGGCTCCCACCTTTATATGCTCCGCGCGGTGGGCACGTGCAGATGGCTTACGCATGCGCTCTGGGCGAGGACCCCCCCCCCCCCCCCCGAGCCTGACTGCTCCGCCCAAGGGCACCTGGAGAAGCCTTGGAGCAGTTTTCCACACCATGCTCGCTCCAGTGTGTGGACGTCTTAGTGTCGGCGCGTCCAGAGGACAGGTAGGTTCCCTGTCCCCCTCGCTCTGCCGGACTGTCCCTTCCATTTGAGTGTGTTCAGTTAAGACAGCTTATCTCCCCTGCTCTGAGCCCCTGGTCTCCTTCCTTCCGTGGGCCTAACTACAATGACAGTAAGGAAGAGGAGCTGACCGAGGAGAAGAGACGGAGGAGGCCAGCCTGGACGGTGCGGACTTGAGAGTAGGTTATTCACAGGGAAGGGGCGCTCCAGCCCCTACCGTTGTGGAGAATAAAAGCAGGGGTGCAGAGCCTCTGGCAGTTAGGGCTCCATGGGTTGTGAGAGTGAGAAACAGAGGTCCTCCGGAAGTCGTCTGTGGGCTGATACATGGGCAGTTGGAGAGAGAACTGGCACACCCGGACTCCGCTTTTTTTTGCCTGGGAAAGAAAGGAAAGACCTAGGATGGTAGTTAATGGGAGTCGTGGGGTTGGAAGGATTATTGTGAGGTTTCTGTTTTGGTTTTTAAAGCTAGAGATTTAGGTATCTTTATGGCCAGAAGGGGGAGACAGGGAGATGTTACCTATAGTGGAGAGAGAAGGGATGTTAGGAGGATGTTCTAAGGCAGCACAAGGTGAGGTTAGCTAAGCCTGGTTACAATGCTTTGCCTTGAACAGAAGAAGGTTACTGAGAGAGGAGGGAAATGAAGTTCTGAAGGCAGGAATTTCAGTGCTTTAGCATGTGATGACCTTGATATCTTTCTTTTTCTGAAGTTTATTTATTTGTTTTGAGAGAGAGAGAGAGAGAGAGAGAGAGTGGGGGGTGGGGAGCAGGAGAGGCGAGAGGGAGAGAGAGAATCCCAAGCAGGATCCTTGCTGTCAGCACAGAGCCTGACTTGGGGCTCAGTCTCACAAAACCTTGAGATCATGACCTGAGCTGAAACCAAAAGTCTGGTGCTTAATTGACTGAGCTACCCAGGCTCCCTAACCTTGGTATTTTTCTGTTGAGGGCAGGAATAAGACTTTAAGGGAGCATTGAAAATTTGGAATGACTGCCTGCATTACCAGATAGAAGTTGTGTTTGAGCAGAAATAGTGGCGCCTGAAACTGGATAAAGTTTTTCTTTCACACAGAGATGGAGGTATGCCATCCTTCCAGGGCTGGTCTGGAAGCTCCTTGCTGTTACAAAGAACCCAGCTCCTTTCTTTTTGCTCTGCCATCCTTATAATGTCTTCCATCTTCAAAATGCTACATCTTCCAAGATTCATGTTCCAGGCAGAAAGCAGGGAGTTGAGAAGGGAAAGAGTAAAAAAGAGCACAACAGGTACACAGCAGCTTCTCTTCTGTCATCAGTTTTGCTTTTAAGGAGCTTTACTAGAAGACCTACCCAACTTCAGTTTATACCACATTGGCTTCCCATGGCTGAAATGACAATGTCTTTTAGCTGGGCATATTGCCACTTGCAATAAATTGAGATCCTATGACTAAGGAAGGGAATGGGTATTAATTGAGCTGACAGCTAATAATGTCTGTCATACTGCTGCAGGGAAGGGAAAAAACAGTCATCTACAAACATGCAAAAGGATTGCTGGTAGAGTTGAGGGCTGGCTTGGAATGAGGCTCAGTACTTTGTATTTTCCTTCATCTGCAGTGGTATGTCACTTGCTCAGTCATATTCAGTTGCTTGGGAGAGACATTGAATGTTAGATGGATCCAAACCAAGGACTGTGGTTTTACAGAGCTTGTGGACAGGAGGGCAAGGATTCAAGAAAGTTCAGTGTAATGGTGAGAAATTAAAGTAATACATCATGACACATAATGTATATCCTGTATTTGCATGACCGTGAACATGAGTGCCTCCTTAAATTTTTACCTTAGGTGCCTCAGCCTACCCTACTTAATGGCCTAGTATATAGTCAGGAAGAGAAAGGAAGTAATGTCTGGGGGGAGCTGATCAAATGGAAAAAAAGTTAATGGAGATCTTTTACATGACAGGGAGTTGTAGTCAGAGAATGGGCATTTTAAATTTAGGATTTCAGAGTTGGAACAGTTGCTAATTATAACAAGGTCTATTGGGTGACCAAGTAGTGGTTTGCTCAAATGCTGTGTGGTGAAAGTCATTGGCACTGAGGAAGGAAAAGATCTTGGAAGCTTGAGTTTTGGATGATTCACCCCCTCCTTCATATTGTAGTCTTATAGAAGTTCCCTATGTCCTCAATGAATGTGTCAGAGTGACTTGCAAGATGAAAGAGGGAAGTATCAGAAGATGTTTGTATTTATAATTTTATAATATTTTTCTTAAAGATAGCCCCCCAAAATTTATAATAGTTCCCAGAAAACTGGGATTTTCTACAAGCTAGTGGCCATATCTCAGTGCTGGGGTACATGACCAATGAAAGAAAGAAGAACCTCCTTATGAGGGCAGCTCAGAACAGGAGTGTCCTTGAGAGGAAACAAAGTTCAGCAACTATTCAGAAATAGGTTGAGGGATACAGTGGGTTGTGTTCAGCCAAACAGGGCTTCCAAGTTACATAATCGAGAGCATTGGTAGGTAGATCAGCAAGGAGCAGGACTGAACAGCGTGTTCCAGAAATGCCAGCTAATTGGAAGCTTTGGGTTTGAGGCTGTGCTGGAAGATGTCACAGATGAAACTACCCAGTTTTGTACTGCTTGATCCATAGTGGTATTATCTGGCCCATAGATTCCACTAGACCTCTGATATAAAAACGTTTTTGTGCCAACTGAGGCATTTTGTGGGGGGTGGGGTGTCTGAGGTTAGGTGGTGGTTGCTATTTTTATGTTAAGGTCCAGTTAGTGAACTCTGTGTTCTCTGCTCAGGATTCCAAATGGGTATTATTATCATTATCTCTATTTTAAGAAGGCGACGCCTGAGATTCAGGGAGGTTAAGTAATCTACCCATATATATGAAGTTTCAGTCCTAAATTGGAAGGAGATTGGGCTAAGGTCTTTGGATTCCCAGGCCCAGTACCTTTCCTGTTGCTTGGGTGGTCCCTGTTACTCTCCTTTCGACAGTCTGACGGTCTCTGTCTCTCATTAAAGCAGCCTGATTTATACTTTCCCCTCCATTGACACACTGGATTTTATATTGAAATTTTACACACCCAGTGGAATAATAATATATAGTGGAATAATAATAATAGTCTTTCTTTCTATACCTTAAGCCTCCTCTTTAACATATTGGTGAGTTATAAACACATCAGGGATGCTCAGACTTACTAGTGAACCTTCATTCATTCGTTTCCTCCACAAATATTTGAGTACCTACAAAGGGACCGGCACAACTGTAGCCCTAAGGAAACAGCAGGGAAGAAAAAATTTTAATTCCTAGGGAGCCTACATTCTTTTGGTATTTGCAATGAGATACCATTTATAACAATCAGATTGCGGGGGGGGGGGGGGATGTAACCAGTCTGACAACACAAGGGTTAAGGAGGAAGTGGAGTGGTAGGAACATGTATACACTGCTGGTGACACTCCAAATCACTCTGGAGAGCAAGCTGACAATATCAAAAAAGTGAAAAGTATCATACTCCATAAACGAGCAATTGTACTTCTAGAAATATTCTAGAAAAAAAATCCTGCATATGATCACAAGGAGCCATCTATTAAAACTTTGTGTTAGGGGCACCTGGGTGGCTCAGTCAGTTAAGTGTTGGACTGAGGTCATGATCTCGCGGTCCGTGGATTCAAGCCCCACAGTTGGGCTCTGTGCTGACAGCTCAGAGCCTGGAGCCTGCTTCAGATTCTGTGTCTCCCTCTCTCTCTGCCCCTCCCCCCCACTCACATGTGCACACTTTCTCTCTCTCAAAATAAATAAACATTAAAAAAAAAAAACCCATCTTGTTGCAGTAGCATTGCTTGTAACATAAAAGAATTGAAAATGACCTAAATGTCCACAAAACAATAGAATAGATAAATTATAGAATAGATAGATTATGGGGTAGTACACAAGATTTAAATAAATGAATTAGGATCACATCTGTCTCCATGGATAAATCTCCTTTTTTTTTTTTTTTTTTAATTTATTAGTTTGAGAGAGACCGAGACAGCATGAGCAGGGAAGGGGTAAAGAGAGGGGGAGAGAAAGAATTCCAAGCAGTCTCCGCACTGTCAGCACAAAGCCCCACTCTGGGCTTGAACTCATGAAACTATGAGATCATGCATGACCTGACTCCAAACCAAGAGTCAGATGCTTAACCGATAGAACCACCCAGGCACCCCTCGATGTATAAACCTTAAGTACAAGTTTCTAATTTATAATTTCCTCTATAAATATCTTTCAGAGTTACAAATTTCCTTGTTACTGAAAGTTATTTCCTTCATTTAAATTACATTTCCTTTTTTTTTTTTTTATGTTTTGTTTGTTTTTGAAAGAGAGAGAGAGACAGAGAATGAGTGAAGGAGGGGCAGAGAGAGGGAGACAGAATCCAAAACAGTCTCCAGGCTCTGAGCTGTCAGCACAGAGCCCGACGCGGGGCTCGAACTCATGAACTGTGAGATCATGACCTGAGCCACAGGCATATGCTTAACCAACTGAGCCACCCAGGTGCCCCTAAATTACATTTTCTAACTGTATTGGTGGTATATAGGAATACTATTCACTTTTTTTTTATTTGAGTATAGTTGACACACAATATTATGTTAGTTTCGGGTTTAAAACCCTAGTGATTTGACAAGTTGGTATTTTTTTTAATGTTTATTTTTTTTTTGAGAGAGAAAGAGAGCGGGGGAGGGGCAGAGAGCGAGTGAGAGAGGGAATCCCAAGCAGGCTCTGCTCTGACAGCAACAAGCCCAACACAGGGCTCAATCTGAGTCAAAATCAAGAGTCAGATGCTTAACCAACTGAGCTACCCAGGCGTCCCTTGACAAGTTTATACATTCACCACAAGTTCACCACAAGTGTAGCTACCTTCTGTCCCATTATATTGCTGTTACAATACCATAGTATTCCTTATGCTCAGTTTTTATTCCCGTGATTTACTTAGTCTATATCTGAACGACTGTATCTCCCTCTCCCCTTCACCCATTTTGCCCAACCTCCCACCCCCTCCCCTCTGGCAACCATCAGTTTGTGTTTATAGTTCTGATTCTGCTTTTTGTTTATTCTTTTTTTACCTTAACATTCCATTTATTAGTGGAATCACATGGTATTTCTTTCTCAGTCTGATTTAGTCACTTAACATAATACCTCTAGGCCCATCTGTTGATATTTTTATTCCAACAACTTTGCTGACCTCTCATTAATTTCAATTTTTGGTAGATTTGACCAGATTTTTTATGTGGACACTCAAATCATCTACAAATAATGGAGGTTTTATATCTTCCTTTTCAGTGAATATCTTCTCACATTTGTCTTAATCTTCTAAGACCTTCAGTACAACATTCAATTAAAAAAAACTGATAGCAAGGGCACTTAGGTAGCTCGGTAATTTAAGTGTCTGACTCTTGATCTCGGCTCAGGTCCATGAGTTCAATCCCCCAGTCAGGCTCTGTGCTGATAGTGCAGAGCCTGCTTGGGATTCTCTGTCTCTGTCTCTCTCTCTCTCTCTCTCTGTCCTTCTCTCTCTCTCTCTCTGCCCTTCTCTCTCTCTCTCTTTCTCTCTCTATCTCAAAGAAAAAATTAATAATTAAACTTAAAAAAATTCAAAGGTGAAAAAAAAAAAACTGATAGCAGACCGCTCTTCATTTCTAATGATTTACCATAAAGAATTATTGTAGGTTATTTTCTAGATACGCTTTATCAAGTTAGTAGAGTCTCTTTTATTCCAAATTGGCTGAAAATTTTTAAGTTTTAAAATTTTGAATGAACTTTGAGTTTTAGCAGATGGGTTTTCCTGAATCTATTGAAATAATCATATTTTTTCTCCTTCCCCTTTCTAACAAAGTAGATTCCTTAATAGGTTTTCCTTTCATTAAACAATCTTTGTATTACTGGGATACACCTTAGTCTTGATATTTAAGTATACATTGTAGGATTCCATTTGCTGGTATTTTACTTACAATTTTTAATATAAGATTGTAAATGGAATTGTTTTACAATTTACAATTCTTACATTGTCCTTTATTGGTTTCAAGATACCCCAGCCTCACAAAATAAGTTAGATAACTTATCTTTTTTTGTTTTCTAGAACAGTTCGTGTAAGAGAAATATTATATACCTATTCCTTGAAAGTTAGGTAGAACTTCTCTGAAAGAGTGTGTTGTGTATTTTGTTTTGTAGGTAGACTTGACTACTGACACAGTGTATCTAATATTCATAAGTTTGTTTGGTTTTTTTCCATTTTTTGATTATAGCTTGAATTTTTCAAGGAAATTGTTCTTTTTGTTCACGTTTCTCAATTCATAGGTATAAAATTTTTCATAATTTTTTAAAAATGCTTGTGATATCTGTAAATATGTCCTCATTTTGATTCTTTTTTTTTTAAGCAACTTCTACTCACAGTGGAATTCAAACTCATGACCCCAAGACTGAGAGTGGTATGTTCTACCAAATGAGCCAGCCAGGTGGTCCATCAGTTTGATATTTTTTGTTTTGTTTTTAAGATTTTATCTATCTATCTATCTATCTATTTATTTAAGTAATCTTTATACCCAACATGGGGCTTGAACCCACAACTCTAGATCAAGAGCCATATGCTCCACCAATTGAACCAGCCAGGCACCCTTCATTTAAAAAAATTTTTTTTAATGTTTATTTTTGAGATAGAGTGCGAGCAGGGGAGGGACAAAGAGAGAGGGAGACATAGTACCTGAAGCAGGCCCCAGGCTCCAAGTGTCAGCACAGAGCCTGACGCGGGGCTCGAATCCGTGAACCACGAAATCATGACCTAAGCTGAAGTTGGACACTTAACCAGCTGAGCCACCCAGGCGCCCCGGCACCCCTCATTTTTATTCTTAATATTGCTCCTCTTCTATATTTTTTTCTTGGTCACTGTGTTCAAAAATATATTTGTTTAATTAGTCTTTCAAAGAATCAGTCTTTTGTTGTTCCTCTCATAGTTTCTGTGTAATAAATTACTATTCTTTTATTCCTGTCCTTAAATATTTTTGTATTTCCTCTGTTGTTTGCTTTTCTAGCTTCTTGAGTTGTACATTTAACTAATTAATTTTCCATATCATATATATATTTATTTTTATTTTGTTTTTATTTTGAGAGAGAGAACACGCACATGAGTGGGGGAAGGGCAGAGAGCAAGGGGGAGAGAGAGAGAGAATCCCAAGCATGTCTCACTGTCATTGTGGAACCTGATGTGGGGCTCAAACCCACAAATGGCAAGATCATGACCTGAGCCGAAATCAAGAGTCGGGTGTTTAACTGACTAAGCTCCCCAGGAATCCCCTCCATATATATGTTTAAACTTATAAATGTCCTTTTAAATATTTTAGTTGCATTTCGTAAGTTTTTTGTTTTTTGTCTTTTTTTTTTTTTAAGAGAGAGAACATGAGCTGGAAAGAGAGAGAGAGAGAGAGAGAGAGAATCTTAAGCAGGCTACATGCCCAGCACAGAGCTGGATGGTGGCCTTGATCTCACGACCCTGAGATCATGATCTGAGCCAAAATCAAGGGTCAGACACTTAACTAACTGAGCCACCCAGGTGCCCCACATTCACAAATTTATTGCTAATTACTTTAGATGTTCTTTATTTATAAATACCCTTTAGATCAAATATTGTTCTGTTTAAATTCTCTATACCCTTATTAATTGTTTGGTCTACTTAAGTAACTGAGTGACATGTGTTTGAAATCTCCCCTTACAAGACAGACTTTTCAGCAGCAGGGGAGGGAGTTACACATATGAGAAGGGGGATTGAACCCAGTGGTGTTAGATTTGAAGTAGACATATTAGTGTGAACTCATGATTTTCACATATATGTACATGGACAGATATAGGTATATATGTAAATAAATGTATACATGCATGTATGTACATGTATATAACATATATGTGTGTGTGTGTGTGTGTGGATATAATTACATATATTTTCTGGTTATGTTTTCTGAGAGAGCCTAAAGCAACAATACCTCGGGACCAAAGAGCACACCTAGCCTCCAGATTTTGTTTCTAAATATCATTCTCCACTAAAAGGAATCAGAGCTTGGAGAAATGGTTGATTCTAGGACAGGCTAATACAGAGAATTACAATTTACTGGAGTAGAAACTCAAGAGTAGCAACCTCTGTGGAAACCAGGACCAAGTAAGGAAACCTGAACTGTATTTGACAAATTGTTGGAGGCTCAGGGTTGGCACATCTGAGAACCAAGAACTCCAGGGAGACCCAGTCATTGCCAGGGCCCCCAAACTTTTGGCAGTTTTACCTTCTGCAGTTCTACTAGCTTCCGATGAGTATGTATTACAGAATAATCCCTAGGTGCTTTCTGCAAGGGAAAAGGAACGATCTTTATTTTACTTATCTACATTTAAATTTATTTATTTTTCTACATTTAAAATTTTTATTTAAATTCTAGTTAGTAATATTGGTTTCAGGAGTAGAATTTAGTGATTCATCACTTACATGTCATACTGAGTCCTCAGCACAATAAATGCACTCCTTAATACCCAGCACCCATTTAGCCCATCTCTCTCCCACCTCCCCTCCATCAACCCTCAGTTTGTTCCCTATAGTTAGGAGTCTCTTATGGTTTGTTTCCCTCTCTTTTTTTCCCTTCCCCTATGTTCATCTATTTTGTTTCTTAAATTCCACGTATGAGTGAAATCATATGGCATTTGTCTTTCCTGACTGACTTATTTTGTTTACCATAATAAACTCCAGCTCCATCATTGTCATTGCAAATGACAAACTTTCATTCTTTTTGATGGTTTAGTAATATTCCATCACACACACACACACACACACACACACACACACTCACCACATCTTTATCCATTCATTGGGTGATGGACATTTGGTTTCTTTCCATAATTTGGCTATTGTTGATAACGTTTCTGTAAACACCGGGATGCATGTGCCCCTTTGAATTAGTATTTTTGTATCAAAAAGGAACATTTTTAAGTATACCTGCTCATTTTGGGGTTTTTTTGTTTGTTTGTTTGTTTGAACAATGTCTTCCTTCAGGAGAAACTATTTAACTAGTATCTAACCTGCTGGGGTTTTGTCAGAGCTTATAGTAAGTACCTTTGGTAAGGAAAATTCCCAACTCCAGCAGGTTCTAGCTGTCCTATTCTACCTAAAGGTTGGGGGTGAGGGAGGTGTATGTAAGACAAAGAAGCATGTGTGAAGTTCCCCAGTGTTACAGCCTCACTAAAAGACTTAGACCTAATCATAGGACAATAGAATTCTTGCCCTGCCCCCACATTTTACTGCTGCATTGCTCATGGCTTATTTATAGCAGTTCTTCACCCAGTACCCATGATGTACTTTACCCAGTACATTCTGTCCAACTATCAAGAAGAAATTATAAGACACACTAAAAGACATATAACAGTTTGAATAAGAATCAAACAGTAAGAATAAGAATCAAAATCTGACTTAGATATAGCAGAGATGTTGGAATTACCAAACTGGGAGTTTGAAACAACTATGATTAATATGCTAAGGACTCTAATAGATAAAGTAGACAGCATGCAAGAACAGATGGGTAGTGTAAGCAGAGAGATGGAAATTCTTAAGAAAGAAATGCTAGGAATAAAAAACATTAAAAAGTGAAGAATGCCTTTGATGAATTTATTAGTAGACTGGACACAACTGAGGAAAGAATCTCTGAGTTTAAGGATATAACAATACAGATTTCAAAAAGTGAGAAGCAGGGGCGCCTGGGTGGCTCAGTCGGTTAAGCGTCCGACTTCGGCTCAGGTCATGATCTCATGTCTTGTGGGTTCAAGCCCCGCGTCGGGCTCTGTGCTGGCAGCTAGCTCAGAGCCTGGAGCCTGTCTTCGGATTCTGTATCTCCCTCTCTCTGACCTTCTCCTGCTCACGCTGTCTCTCTCTGTCCCTCAAAAATAAATAAAAAACATTAAAAAATTTTTAAAAAAAAGTGAGAAGCAAAGAGAAGAAACAATGAAGGGGCACCTGGGTAGCTCAGTCAGTTAGGCATCCAACTTTGGCTCAGGTCATGATCTCACGGTTCATGAGTTCGAGCCCCATATTGGGCTCTGTGCTGACAGCTCAGAGCCTGCAGCTGCTTCTGCTTCAGACAATGTGTTTCCCTCTCTCTCTGCCCCTCCCCTGCTTGTGTTCTGTCTCTATCTCTCTCAAAAATAAATAAACATTAAAAATTATTTTTAAAAAAGTAAATGGATGGAGAAAGATGTACTGTGCTAACACCAATCAAAAGAAAGTGGGAGTAGCCATATTTATTTCAGATAGAGCAGACTTCAGAGCAAAAAAAGTGATCAGGGATAAAGAAGGGCATTGCATAATGATAAAAAACAAAGAATCCTTAACATGTGTGTAACAGCAGTGTCAAACTGTGTGAGGCAAAAACCAATTGGACTGCAAGGAGAAATAGATGAGTCCAGTATTACAATTGAAGACTTCAATACCCCTCTAAATCCAGCAGGCAGAAAATCATAAGGACATAAACTCAACAACACTCTCAATCCCCTGAATAAAATGTTTAACTATAGAGTACTTTATTCAACAGCAGCAGAATACGCAGTCTTTCCAAGTTTACACGGAGCATTATATAGATAATGGTGAGAAACATGAGGCTTTGCCACTAATAGCTGCTACAAAGCAAGGATATCCCCTCACCACCACTTTTCAATGTCATATTGGAAGTCCTCACTAAGCAATAAAATTACAAACGGAAATTAAAAGTATACTAAGTTAGAAAGAAGAAACACAACTGTCTTTGTTTGCAGATGACATGATCTGTCATGTAGAAAATATGAAAGAATGGACAAGAAAACTCCTGGAATTAGTAAGTGATTATAGCAAGGTTGCAGGATACAAGGTTATTATATAAAAGTCAGTCACTTTCACATTTACCAGCAATTTAAAAGTTCATTTAGGGGGTGCCTGGGTGGCTCAGTCATTTGGACGTCCGACTTTGACTCAGTTCATGATCTCGTGGGCTGTGAGTTCGAGCCCCACGTTGGGCTCCATGCTGATAGCTTGGAGCCTGCTTCGGATTCTGTGTCTCCCTCTCTGTCTGCCCCTCCCTGTTCACTCTCACTCTCTCTCTCTCTCTCTCTCTCTCTCTCTCTCTCTCTCAAAAATAAATAAAACATTTAAAATAAAACAAAATAGGGGCGCCTGGGTGGCTCAGTCGGTTAAGCGTCCGACTTCGGCTCAGGTCATGATCTCACAGTTCGTGGCTTTGAGCCCCACATCGGGCTCTGTGCTGATAGCTCAGAGCCTGGAGCCTGTTTCAGATTCTGTGTCTCCTTCTCTCTCTGCCCCTCCCCTCCTCATGCTCTGTGTCTCTGTGTCTTGCAAAAATAAATAAAATGTTAAAAAAAATTTTTAATAAAATAAAATAAAAGTTCACTTTGAAATTAAACACACATTACCATATATGGACATCCCCCCAAAATGAAATACTTAGGTATAAATCTGATAAAATATGTACAAAACTACAAAACTCTAATGAAAAACATCAAAGAACTAAATTAATGGAGAGATGTTCAGTGTTTATGGATAAGAAGACCCAATATTGTCAAGTTGTCAGTTCTCTCAAACTTTATGTATAGAACCAGTGGAAGTGCAGTCAATGTCCCAGCAAATTATTTCGTAGATATCTACAAATTGGGTTCTTAAGTTTATATGGAGAGGCAAAGACCTAGAATAGTCAACCCAATGTTGAAGATGAACAACAAAGTTAGAGAACTGACATTAGCTTACTCCAAGATTTACTATAAAGCTACAGCAATCAAGACACTGTGGTGCTGGCAAACAAACAGAAAGATCAATGGAACAGATATTCCACAAATATACCTACATAAATATAGTTAACTGGTGTTTGACAAAGGAGCAAAGACAGTAAAATGGAGCAAAGATAGTCTTTTCAACAAATGGTCCTGGAACAACTGGACATCTACATGCAAAAACATGAATCTAGACACAGACGTTAGACCCTTCACAAACATTAACTTAAAATCAATCTCAGACCTAAATGTAATAACATCCAAACACTACAAAACTCCTAGAAGATCAGGGCGCCTGGGAAGCTCAGTTGGTTTAAGCGTCTGACTCTTGATTTCGGCTCAGGTCATGATCTCACAGTTCTTGAGTTTGAGCCCCGAGTCAGGCTCTGCACTGACGTCAAAGAGCCTGCTTGGGATTCTGTCTTTCCCTCTCTCTCTCTCTCTGCCCCTCCACACTCACGCTCACTCTCTTTCTCTCAAAATAAATAAACATTAAAAAAAAAAAAAACCCTCCTAGAAGGTAACACAAGAGGGTGTAGTGATGACTTAGATACCACGCCAGCAACACAAATGATAAGAAGGAATTGATAAGCTGGACTTCATTAAAATTAAAAACTCTGAGACACCATCAAGCAAATGAAAAGACAACCAGAGACTGGGGGGAAATATTTGCAAAAGATATATCTGATAACACACTGTTACCAAAATATATAAAGAACTCTTAACACTAAGAAAGCAAACACCCCAATTAAGAAATAGTCTGCAGTGGCGCCTGGGTGGCTCAGTTGGCTAAGTGTCTGACTCTTGGTTTCAGGTCATGATCTCAAAAGTTTCTGAGCTCAAGCTCTGCATCAGGTTCCTCACTGACAGTGCGGATCGGATTAGGATTCTCTCTCTCCTTTCTCTCTATGCCTCCCCTGCTTGTGCTCTCATACTCTCTCTCTCTCTCTCTCTCAATAAATAAACTTTAAAAAATAGTCTATAGACGTTAACAAATACCCCAACAAAGACGATATACAGAAGGCAAATAAATGTAAAAATATGCAATACATCATTATGTCATTAGGGAATTGCAAATTCCAACAACAGTGAGATACCACTATATATACCTATTAGAATGGCTAAAAGCCTGAACACTGACAACACCAAAGCCTGGAGAGGACGTGGAGTAACAGGAACTTTCATTCATTCCTGGTGGGAATGAAAAATGATACACCTGCTTTGGAGGAAACTATGGTAGTTTCTTATAAAACTAAACATACTCCTAGCATATGATCCAGCCAAATTAAAAATCCACACTTTTGAGGGCGCCTGGGTGGCTGAGTCAGTTAAGTGTCCAACTTGGGCTCAGGTCATTATCTCACAGTCCATGAGTTCAAGCCCCACGTTGTGCTCTGTGCTGACAGCTCAGAACCTGGAGCTGTTTCAGATTCTGTGTCTCCCTCTCTCTGCCCCTCCCTTGCTCATGCTTTGACTCTCTCTCTCTCTCAAAATAAATAAACATGAAAAAATTTTAATACATATTTTATGTCTCCCTCAGTGATAGTAATGACTTTGCTAAATAAAGTACTAAGGGCTTCCATGAGTTTTAGAATTAGAGTATTTCCCTTTGAAACTAGGAAGAATTAAACTTAAGACAAAGTAGTACTTTACCAAGTTATCTCATTTTAATTGCATGATAAACCTAGGAAGTAGGTACTATTATTTTTCCCATTCTATAGATGAGGAAACTGAGGCTTGAGTAGGTTATATAATTTGCCTCGGATCACAGATTTAGTGAGTGACAAAACCAGCCTTTTTTCAATGTTTTCTTTTTGTTGTTTTGTTTTTAACCTTTTTTGGGTAAAAATACATCACATGAAATTTGTCATTTGAGCCATGTGAAGCATACAATCCAGTAGCATTAAGTGCATTCACAGTGTGGCACACCCACTACCACTATCCATATCCAGAACTTTTTATTAATCAGATTAGAAACTCTCTATCCATTAAATAAGAACCTCACTCTTTCCTCCCCCCAGCTCTTGACACCACCAATCTGCTTTTGTGTCGCTAAGAATTTGCTCCATGTCTCATGTAAGTGGGATTATATAATATTTGCCCTTTTGTGTCTGTCTTACTTCACTGAGCATGATGTCTTCAAGGTTCTCCCATATTGTAGCATGTGTCAGAGTTTCCTTCTTTTTTCAGGCTGAATAATATTCTATTCTATTGTGATAATATTCCAGTGGTATATGTAATGTACATATGACACTTCATTCATCCATCGATGGACATTTGTTTCTATATCTAGGCTCTTGTGAATAATGCTGTTATGTACATGAGTTTACAAATATCTGCTTGAGTCCCTGCTTTCAGTTCTTTTGTGTATATACCTGGGAATGGACTTGATGTGATCATGTGGTAATTTTATATTTAACATGTGGAAAAGAACATAACTTTAACAACTCTAACTTATTAAATGACAGTGTGCTAGGCACTTTATATTGTCTTAAATTCTTATACAATCTTAAGGTATAGTATGCCCAAGTTTTATATGAAGAAATAGGTTCAGAAAGGCTAAATACGTTGCCAAGATCACACAGCTACTGAATGGCAGATTAAGAATAGAATCCAGTCCAGGGGTCTTCCTGAAGCACACACTCTCATTGACTGCATTGGTCTCATGGTTTGATTATGTTTGTGGCAGGCATTGTTGGTGGTCTTACCAATGGGCTCATCCACTTATTCCTTGCTAAGAGAACCATGATTTGGTCCAGATAAAGAAAAGCAAGGTACTCAGAGAAGGTGGGATTTTGCCCCTTCTACTTCAACCAATGACTGGAAACTTATTATGGCAATCTGATTTTCCTGCCAAAAAGATGTAAGAGGAAATTTGCTGAGCATTTTGGGAAATATTTTTATCAATAACCCAAGAGAAGGGAAAAGAAATATCACCACCTTTTATTTCCTGTTCATACTACTTAAATCATGTTGCTGAGATACTGTGATAGTTTCTAATATTTGAAGTGATTCAAGGAAGCAATTGGTTAGGAAGAAAGAAGGCCATAAAACAGAGTGGTTAATATCTGGAGCCAGACAGCCTAGATTTTAATTCTAACTCTGTCAATTTATTACTAGTATAATCTAGAGTGAGTCAGTTAACCTCTTTGCACTTCAGTCACTTCAACTGTAGAGGCAATAGCAAATTCATATTGTTGTTGTGAGAACTAAATGAGCTAATATATATAAAGTGTCTGGCACACAATAAGTACTCACTCACCAAGTGTTAGCTATTGTGGTTGTTGTTGTTGTTACTGGGGCAAAACAAAGTCCTTGGACACTCAGAGCCTCGTAGACACATAATCCCTAGAGTAGGACTTGCAATTAGTAACAGCCTAACTTGTTTTCCTCTGGTAACATAGAAACTACTCACATTGCATTTTGGATTTTTGGAACATTGCTGTGTTTTGTATTATTTATACTACCCTTTGTATTATCTTTCTATAACCCACAAGAAATCATCTTCTGCTGATAGTTTTACATTACCTTTAGATAGAGTCCAAACGTAACATGTAAGACCCTTTATGATCTGTATCTATCTCTTGCTTTCCTCTCTAGATATCCTGTCATTCCCCCACATTTACTCTCATGTTTCAGTCATGGCCAATGACCTCATTCATTTAACAAATAGTTATGAGTGCCTAGACAGGAACTGTGTAAAGCACTGGAGAGTCAACAAGATATAAAAGTCGGGGCGCCTGAGTGGCTCAGTTGATTAAGCATCTGACTTTTGATTTTGGCTCACATCATGATCTCATGGTTCTTGGGTTTGAGCCCCGCATCAGGCTCTAAGCTGACAGTGTGGGCCCTGCTTAGGATTCTCTCCCTTCACCTCACTCCCCCCACCCCTGCTCACACAAGCTCCTCTCTCTCTCAAAATAAATACATAAACATTTTAAAAAATATATAAAAGTAGTTCTTGCCTTCACAGAGCTTTCATTACAAAACATTTAATTATAATCATTATAAGGGCTATGAGATTAAAAGCGCTATGTGAAATGAAAACATATAATAGTGAAACCTACCAGAGCTCATTTAGGGGCGCCTGGGTGGCTCAGTCGGTTAAGCATCCAACTCTTGGTTTCAGTTCAGGTCATGATCTCGCTGTTCATGGGTTTGAGCCCTGCGTCTGGTTCTGTGCTGACAGCTCAGAGCCTGGAGCCTGCCTCAGACTCTGTGTCTTCCTCTCTCTCTCTGCCCCTCCCGTGCTTGCTCTCTCTCTCTCTCTCTCTCTCTCTCTCTCAAGAATAAATTAAAAAACATTAAAAAATAAATAAACCTCTATGCCTTGACCCATGCTGTGTTCCTTTGCTGGATCCCTTCTTTTTCCACCTACCCTGCTCTACTTTTTCTGAGAAGCCTTTCTTGACCTGCTTGTTCTTCTGATAGACTTTCCTAATACATATTGCTCTCACATATTGAAAGCATATTGCTTTCACAGAATTTATCCCACTCTTGGTTTGCTTGAGTCTTTTCGTACAACATTCCTCTTGCTCCAAGAGTCTTTTATCTCTGTACCCCAGGATACTAAGATAAATCTTTGTTGAATGAATGGTATCCACTTTTAAAAACTTTTTATCTTGAAATAATTATAGACTCAGAAGAAGTTGTAGAAATAATAGAATTCCTTGTGTACTAATCACCCAGCCTCCCCCAGTGGTAACATCTTATATAACTGTAGAACATTATAAAAAATAGGAGATTGACATTGGCACAATGAAATTAACTAGACTACATACCTTACTCAGATTTTATCACCTTTGTATGCACTCATTTTTAAATAGCTGTTATATATAGTTCTATTAAATGTTATCATATAGTTTCGTGATTATACCACAATCAAGATACAGAACTGTTCTGTTATCACAAAGAACTCCTTTGTACTGCCCTGTAATAATGATGTCCATTTTAACTAGATTTTCTCTGTATTATTACAGGGAAGGAAGATGGAGAGGATTTATTGCATATTAGCTTTGGAATGCACTGTCCCCTTCAGAGATGGCCCTGGTAACTTCCTCTCCCAAATCCAAGATTTTTAAATAGGTTAAAATGTTAAAATTAACATTAATAATATTTTAGATTATCTTACCATCTTAACTTATTATGATTTATAACATTCAGAAATGGTTAAGCGCAGAAAAGACTCAAATTTAGAAAATTTGTAGTTGCATCTTTACTTTTCCAGGAATTTTTTGTTTTCTTTTCTAAAATCATGACAATGTTTCAAATGCAGTCTTAGGAGGATACTGTTTCATGGATTTTGGCATTTAGTTAGAAGAAAATGCCTTGTTAACTAAAAAGGAGAGCTTGAAACAATGTCATGTGGCTAGTTTTGGATATAGATCACATGGGAACTGCTGTACATTCCAAAAAAAAGTTAATGTAATTGCTAGAAATGCTGATTTATTATCTCCCTAAACTAGACACTGTAACTAGCTGTGATTGTTCAGTTTCCAATGTAGAAAAATGAAGGTGCTGTTGACACTAATAATGTCAGGTACCTTGCAGTTGTATGTATGATAGCAGCTGTAGACAGAAAGCTAAACAAGAAGTCAGCCTTCTCTGACTGCAGCAAGCCTCTTCTTGTTCTAATCCCCTCTCAGACTTTTTAAACGGATGGCAGCCTTGAGGGGAAAAAAATGGCAAACAGGTAGAAATAATTTGAGGATAAATGTTCAACCTATTCTTTTCCTAGTTAAAACACCAAAAAGATTGGACTTTTTTTGAAACTCTAGAAACATCAATACAGCCTGCTAGCTCTTAGTGTTTTAAATGTTAACACTGATGCTTTAAGTATTAACAAATTAGCAGACTATTTGCAAATAGCAGACTGCTATTTGACCCAACATCCACTCACAATGCTTTTCTGCCTTATAGCCTCATATTAAAGCTTAGAAAAACTAAGTCTTCACAGCTGCAGTTGGCCAAATTACAGTTCTAGAAAATGAGATGCATGTGAAGTCTGCTGAGTTGGGGGGTATGAGGTAGTTATCTTGAGAAGGCTTCTACTTTTTGAAAAAGTAAAAATAAACATAGATGGTTGAGGCCACGCCTTTTCCCATCTTTCTGCCTTCAACAAAGGTGTGAAGCCTGCAACTGCTGCAGCCTTCCTGTAACCAGGAGAAATGTCAAGAGAAACACAGAAATTGCGGCTCTGCTGTTTCTGAGCTGTTGAAACCAGGGCAACTGACTATCAACAGACTTACATGACCAAATAAACCCTTATTTAAGGCATTGCAATGGAATCTTTTTTTTACTTGCAGCCACACGCATTCCTGACTGTACGGTTATTAAAACGACACCTTTTTAGTCCTCTCTTTCATCCTCACAATTAGCTACTCTTCTTATAGGTACTGATATTGCTGTCTAACTCAACCCTCCCTCACCTCTTATTTTCCCTCATCCTCTTAGTAACCAAGTGTTATTGACTGTATCTAGCTAGTTTCAAATCTATCTCTGCTTCACTATTCTCATTGCCACTAAATTAGTTTGGACACTCTCTCCATTTCCTATCCGGATTATTTTAACAGCCTTCTAACTAGCTTCCCCTCTTCCTGTCTGATTATCCACCATATTTCATAATTGTTTTTCTAAAATCTTATCAAGATATTCTCCTTAAAAATCTTTTTCTTAATGTTTATTTTTGAGAGAGAGAGAGAGCAAGCAAGCGAGCGCGAGCCCACGTGGGGCTTGAACTCACCGAGAGGTCATGAGCTGAAGTCAGACCCTCAACAGACTGAGCCACCCAGGCGCCCCTCCTTAAAAATCTTACATGACTCGGTTGTCTGCAGGATGAAACACAAACTCTTAACAGTAGGTGGTGTTTGTTGTTTTTACCTTCTTGTCTGGCACTGAGTAGGTGCTCAAGTGTGCTAAGTGACTGAATCTTTGTTATAGCTTCTTTGTTGTTTAATATCAAAACACTTAAGCATTTTACCAGACTAAGAAGAGTGACAGCATACCTGGCACTCAATAAAGATTTGTTGAATGAATCTATTTTCTAAATTCTACTGTAAAATCTTTTACCAGTATTCCAAATACACACATCTTGGCGTGCATTCAGTTGATCTAACCTAGCCTACAGGAAGAAGCTCTTTGGTAACTTACATGCTTTTAGTTTATAATTAGTCATGTACATTTTCCAGATTGGGCTTGTGCCGAGAGTGTAAATTACGAAGGTAGGTGAAGTCTGTGTGGGCATTCCTGACAATTTTGCATCCATGAATAACTTCTATCAAATGAGAGAGCAAATCTACAACTTTCTGCTTGCTAGCAAGCTGTACCAAGTTAACCAAACCAGCGTGGGCCACAGCCATCTGCTGCTACAAAAGCTTCGCTTGTGAGGCTGGAAGGCGCTCCTTTGGAACTTGCTGGGGGGAGGGGGGAGGGGTAGCAGGTAGCCGCCGCATTGCAGCACAAATCTATCTGAAGGCTTCATACGCCCCTCGCCCCGAACTGCGGGCCTTTTCAGGTGCTGCTTTTAGGTTTTCCTTGGCCTTGATAGACACAAGGCCTCCCTTGATGCGATCGGGAAAACCGAACAAGCTCTGAAAGTGGAAGGCACATTTTGGAGAGCAGGTTCTTTGGAGACAAAGCCCACTCAGCCAGTCACCCAACGTTTCCCCTTCTTCCCATGGTCTGATGTCTAGCCCTCCTCATTCCCAATTCCCGATCCAGCCTGCAAATTTCTGTATTTCAAGAGGGAAAAAACAGCCTACGGCACAAAATTTGGTGCTTTGGGGTCTGGATTTCCTAGCATTGAATTTCTAGGGCCTCTCCTTTCGAAAGGCTAGGCCCGAACCCCAAGCCCGCGCTTCTCGGCAGGCGACCACCGCCTGGCCGCGCACGCGCCCTCCACGGGCTCTCCGCTGACCTTCTCCGGGAAACCCCTCCAAAAGCGCCTCCCCGTCACCTCGCACCGCCCCCTCCCTTCCTTCTCTTTCCGTTTCCTTTTTCGCGCCTGCGCGGACCCAATTGTTTTGGCTTTCCGGTGGGATCCAGCAAAGGAAAAGGGCGGGGGAAGCTAGGAGAAGGGCGCGGGAAAGGGGTGGGGGGGGTCTCAGGAACCCGGGAAACTGCAAAACTACCGCTTGTGCCGCTAGGCGGGCGCAAGCGGCGGGAAGTAAAACCTGGCAAAGTCTGGCCCGCCGTCCGCTCCCCGCGCGTTCCCGGGCCGCAGAAGGGGCCCGCGAAGGGGGCGAGCGCGCGCCGCAGGGGCGGGGCGGGAGCGGCGAGCCGGGCGTCTCGCTGCCCGGCGGCGCGGCTCCCGGGGGAGGAGTCTGGCGGTGGTCGGGCCCTGAGGAGCGTGCGGCGGCGCCCGCAGAGGACGCTGCTTTCCGCGCAGGACGGACCGACCGAGGGAGGGCGCGAGGGAAAGCCGGAAGGAAGACGAGGCGACGGCGCCAGCCTTCCTCCGAGGAGGCGCAGGGGAGACCCCGGCCCTGGCCGCGGCGGGAGGGCCACGCCCCCGCCGCCGCGCCCGAGGGGCCCAGTGTTTTCGGGGCCGCCGGACGCACCGGATCCCGATCCCCGGGACCTGGGAACACGGGTGAGCAGGCGTCGCCAGCGCCAGGCGAGAGGTAGGGGCGGGCGGGGGGAGCCCGCCAAGACCTGTGGAGGAATTGGGGAGGGAGGGCAGCGGTGGAAGGGGGCTCGGCCCTTTGTGGCTCTGCCGGCGGGGGGGCGGGGGGTGGCGGCGGCATCTTTCAAACCCGAGACGCTTCCGCCGCAGGCGGGGGAGGGGCGCGGCAGCCGGCGCCGCCCTCCGCACCCCGCGGCGGCCCCTCCGCAGTCGGGCCGGTGTGTGGGGCTGGGGTGCCTGGGTGCGCCGCTCGCGGGGGCGTTTCCGGCCCCGGCCTCCGGTAGCCTTCGCGGCCGCGGGTCTACCGGGCTGCTGCCTGGCCCCGGCTGGCGCCCGCCTTTGCCAAAATAAAACCGTTTCCCTTAGCGCCTCGCGACGTGTTCGCGAGGTGGTGGGCCGGAGAAGGGCAAGCCCTTCTTGCGTTTTTTTCTTAACCAGTATATCTGAAGTAAGCAAGAGATGTGTAAATTAGCAGAGGTCCCATTATGATCTAACGATTTTAAAAAGAAAGCAGAAGCTGCCCTTTGAAACAACATTGTGTACGTGTTTACTTTAGACTGTGGAATCGTTAACTTATTTGAACTCGACCATCTCTCTCCCTGTGTATTGGCAAACCGTGAAGTAGAGGAATATCCCTTGGTTTGATTTGGAGCAGTTTTTCGGAGTTAAAGTCTTTTATTTGTTTATTTTTAATTCTAGTTTAGCGACCTAAGATCTCCTTTTACACCGACCTTAAACGGAGAGAAATACATACTCCATGGGCTACAGATCCCTAGAATTGTCCGCTATCACTATGGTCCTTTCAAGAGAAAATAGAGAAAGAACCCAAATATAAAATTAACTTTAAAAGGGCGCATTTGTATGTAGTATTTATTTTCTGTATCACTTAGCCTTATGAAAATGTAGGATACAGAACGGTCACGTGTTGTTTATACATGAATCTGTACGTCTGGCTCACTGAGCATTCAGGCATTCAGAAACAAAACCCTATCAGTAATGTGGTCTGACCAAAATTATATTTTCTTGTATTGAAGCAACTAATTACCGGGGTGGTTTGGTTTCTGTTTTGTGTGTGTGTGTGTGTGTGTGTTCGTTTTTTCCTTCCCTCTGAGTTGTGAATTTTTGCTTGCATTTGAGTATTCAAATCTCTTGCGATCGTGAGTGACTTAGTTAACTTCTGGTAACGGTTTTTCAGAGGACTTTTCTGACCTAAAATAAATTGAAGAATCACACTAGTCCGTTATTTTTCTAGTTTTGACGATGTGGAATTTTGCTAGTCTCATCTGGTTGCTAACTAATGTTAAGCTTATTCTTCACTTTGATCTTTTGTTGGTCTACTGTTTATTGAACCCCTAACCCTTTACGTTGGGTCCTGAAATCCTCCAGAAGTTGTCTGTTGGTCAACTCTACAGGACTATAGCGTTTCAGTTGTGCGTGCTTTACCCTCCACACTTTAACATCTAGTGCTAATTTCTCTACACGAAGTTTTGTAGGAAGAGTTTTAAGTACTGTAACTCTTCTCCCCTTTTTGTTTGCTCTCATAGGAAGCGTTACCATAAATAAGATCTATTAACTTTAGTTATTCATGAGGCCTCTAAGGAGGTGGGTGGGAATAGCATGTCATAGTGCTTAAGTCTACACAATTCTGTAGATTCTCTTTTCTCCTGGTTAATGGAAATGATGAACTATTTCGTAAAATTTAAACATTGAACATTAATTCCTAGAAATTTGAATGCACTCTGAAAAGCCAAAAGATTTTACACATTTATATAGACAAGAGTTGTCTTTCTCATTGCCCACCTTCCTTAGACCCGGAAAAAGGATTTGTCTTACTGTCATAAAATATATGAATGAAAATATCAGAGTTCTTCATTATATCTCAGTTTTATCATTTTCAGTTTTGTGCAGTTTGAATACAGCAAGTAATAATAACTCAGTATAAAAAATGACAGGTTAATTGCAAGTAATTTTTAAATATTTAAAGATTACTCCTGGTTCCATTGCCAGGAATTTGCAGTACCTAGATTTTCTCAGTGTGGGAAGAGAAAGAATTGTAGAATATTTGGAGAAAATACAATTTAATGAGAGAAGCTTTTAAAATTCTTTGCTTTCTTTGCTCTACTTCCACACGTCTGACAAGTGGTGACATGCTGTAGCTTCCATGGTAGGCAGAGGATTCTAACTATTCCTCAGTTTATTTTGGGGGAAAGAAACTGAGAAACTTCAGTAGTCATAATCATTAACTGGTCCTTAATGACCCTATGAGTATGTTTGAATCTCTGGGAAATATTTTCTTGTGCTGTTGTGATTGAAAAGATTATTGGTGGAAAATGAAATCCCAGTGAAAAAGTTAAGGTCAGTTTTGCTGTAGCCTATATTGTTCCAGCTTTCTTAGGTCACTATGCAGAGCTAAGAGGAAAAAATGAAAAGTAATATCCAAAATAAAAGGACATACTGTACTCATATGATTATTGTATCACAGGTGGCATTCCCTTTATGTTCTCATTTAATACTTTGTTGTTCTTGTTTAATTTTTAAAAAGTGAAATAACTTACTAATTGTAATGTAGTACAGAAGCTTATATTTGTGATCTGAATTAGGGTACTGAGCATAATTAACTTGGTGGAGTTCTGTAGTCTTTTTAGTGTGGTTGGAAAGGAAGAACACAGGAATAGACCTGAGTTCTTAATTTGGTTAGAGTAGGGGAAGCTATACCGAAATTTATCAAACTTGATAAATTCTTTAAAAGGCAAGGTGTTAGTTTTTTTAGTTGGTGTTTGTCACATCTCCAAAAAATACTGTTTGTGTAGTGGTTGACAATCAGTCCAAAGACCAGGTAGGTGGTCTTCCAAATATTCTCAACTGTCAGGATGGTTTTGGTAACTTGAAAGCAAGCTTCTTGGCACCAGTCTTTGTCCTCCCTAAGGAGAAACCTATTGCCTCATTGATACGAAGTTTTGTTTTGTGACTGGTACTTCCTGGTTCTCCTTTAGTTTTTTTGCCCTGGCATCAACCCTTTCAAGATTAGTCTTTGTTGAGCCAGATTGTTTTGTGATTTGTACCATCAAAATACTCCCTAAATCTTCGAATGAGTGTTTCTTAAGACCCCTTTCACCCAGGGTAAAAAGAGAACTGTTGGAGTACTGAGACTTTGTGATTGGGACTCCTGGACCTGGGGTAGGTGTGGAGATAGATTCAGGAGTTGGGAAAGGGCCACAAAAAGCCTGACCCGTGAGTGCATTAATAAATATAACTTCAAGTGTTCATGTGGTAGTGTTCTGTGTCAGGCATCGTCCAGAGATCTTTATGAAATTAATTTATTCAGCTCAGTGAGAAGAGTTCTGTTTTTATCTTCCATTTTACTGATTAGCATACTGTGGCACAGAAAAATAACTTACAAAAGGTCACACAACTAGTTGAAGAATTGGGCTTTCACAGCTCCACAGTCCATTCTCTTAATTTTTTGGGAATACTTGACATTCAGAATGCCTTGGATCCTTTCCAAGAAGTTTTCAATCTTTTATATTGGTGTTTGTGGCATTGGAAGATGCGGCACCATCTAAGTTAAAAATATAAAACTGGAAAGTGCTTCATCCGGATGATGACCTATAGTCCATTATTTCATCCTTAATGATTGTCTGCGTAGTCCTTGTTGGCAACCTGCTTCCCATCTTTTAATTTCATTTAACATACACAGTTCACTTAATTGCTGATCAGTCTCATTTTCACACAGCAGTTATTTAATCCCTCATTCTTTCCTTGGTCTTCTAGGTTTTGCCCGGTTAGTATTGGAAAAGCTTGCTTTGCTTCTGTTTGTGTGTCTGTAGCTACTCAATGGAAGGGTACTCCAAATGACACACCTTGGGATTGAAAACTAGGTTTCAGAGTGAAATTAAATACCTCTACTCCCCCTAATAAAACCCATTGCCTTCAACCTCTGAAATCTCCGAATGTTTGGAATTAATTTTTACAATTTCAGTATTTCATGTCTTTCTCCAATTAATCTTGGTTTCTGTTCCTTTAACACCAATGTTCAGAATCTATACAATATAAATTGTTACTATTTTTGTTTCAGTTTATTTATTTATTTTGAGAGACAGCGGAAACAGGAGGGGCAGGATAGGGGGGACAGAGGATCCAAAGTGGGCTTTGTGCTGACAGCAGAGAGCGCATGCAGGGCTCAAACTAACTCTAACTGTGAGATCATTACTTTCTATATTTCTGATTTAATGGTGAAAATGTAAAACAGGTTGGCTCTGTGAAGATTTACTTTATAGGTATGTTGATTATTTGAGGAAAACCTGTTGAAATAATTTCTCGTAAGAGGTGTTTCAGATTTTTTAATAGAATTGTGTATATTAATATGGATTGCTGACTGGTTTAATCCTGATGATCATGTAATAGCAGTGTTCCTTTTGAAACTATTTTGTGTGGTGGAATTCACTCAGTAGTACCTTGGAGGCTTGGGTAGCCTAGAGAAAAAATGTATTAGAACCAAAACTTTTTATTTTTCTTTTTTTCTCTCAATCATAATTTATACATTTCCTACTTTTATAGGAAGTCGTTAGATTTAAAATTAAGTTGGGGGGCGCCTGGGTGGCTCAGTCGGTTGAGTATCCGACTTCGGCTCAGGTCATGAGCTCACAGTTCATGGGTTCAAGCCCCGCGTCAGGCTCTGTGCTTACGGCTCAGAGCCTGGAGCCTGCTTCAGATTCTGTGCCTCCCTCTCTCTCTGACCCTCCCCTGCTCACGCTGTCTCTCTCTCTCAAAAATAAAAACATTAAAAAAATTTTTTAAAGAAGTTGGACCTTGACCCCTGATTTTTTGCAGGAAGTCGGTGGGTAGAGAGTAGAAGAAAGGATCTCCTCTTGTACGTGGCATTCTAACCTTTATTCATTGCTGTTATTCTCTGCTGTCAAGTAGATCAGTGAAAAACGTTGACTTGAACCCGTAACTTAGAAAAAGAAGTCAAAATATCCATAGTTTTTATGTCAAAGTACAATGCACTTTACTAGATTCTGAATTTTTTTACATCGTGCTTGTACAACTCTCATTTTTACTCTAGTTGTCATTTTTCGCTGTGGAATATTTCTTATGACCAGCCTTCAAATATAGGACTTTAAAATATATCTCTTTACACAAAAATTATCTTGTATATACACCTTCTGTTTCTCAATTGCATGTAGTTTTTGTAGTTGATAAAATAGAAAATAAGTGATTTTGCCCATATAGTTTTTTCTCACTTTTTTTTCCCTAACATTATCTTGTAGAGGAATGTCCTTTTATTTTTTTTAAGTATTTATTTTTGAGAGAGAGAGCAAGGGAATGATTGGGGGAGGGGCAGAGAGAGAGGGTTATAGGGGATTCAAAGCAGGCTCTCTGCTGACAGCAGCAAGCCTTGTGCAGGGCTCGAACTCTGGAACCAGGAGATCATGACCTGAGCTGAAGTCTGATGCTTAACTAACTGAGCCCGTCAGGTGCCCCTAGTTTGTTTGTTTTGTTTCTTTTTAAAAATTTTTATGTTTATTTATTATTGAGACAGAAAGAAACAGAGCATGAGTGGGGGAGGGGCAGAGAGAGAGGAGGACACAGAATCTGAAACAGGCTCCAGGCTCTGAGCTGTCAGCACAGAGCCTGACACAGGGCTCAAACCCCACAAACCATGAGATTGTGACTTGAGCTGAAGTCGGATGCTTAACTGACTGAGCCACCCAGGCGCCCCAGGTGGCCCTTGTTTTTAACCTTAATAAAGAGGACTCACACTACATAATAGAGAAACTGTTTCAGAAATCCACTGAACCTGCAGTAGGTGGGGAAAGCAGTTGTGTGTTAGGTAATAGACGTTAAAATATTTTTGTTGAAGAGAAAGTGGAATATATACAGGTTAGATTAAGAATTACATTTAATTCAACTTTTAAGCATTTAAGGTGTGTGCCTTTCCCCTGTTATTGTGATCTAAAGGGAAGACCTTCTAGGAAATACAACCTGAGTCGTGTATTTTAGTCATTGATTCTTAGTATTTGATCAAGAAGCAGTCTGAAGCAGAGATTGGTACGTGTGGTCTGCGACCTGTTTTTAAAAGTTTTATTGAAATATATAGTATGTCCATTTATTTACATACTGTCTTTTGCCACTTTGAGGCTACAACAACAGAGTTAAGAATTTGGGACAGAGATATTATGGCTTGCAAAGCCTCTGAAATATTTTGTCTTTGTGATAAGAGAAAGTAGTATATACCCTTTAAAAGTTTTTTTTTCAAATTAGATAATCATCGCACATGTTAATAAACAGAAGGATTAAAAAAAGTCTTCACTAAGTTATTCCCCTTTCTGCAGCATGAACCACTTCATAGTGGAACCAAGTGCCAACTATCTCCTTTGCTCATTTTACTTGTGTTACACTTTTTCTTATGGTAAAGAATAAAATTCTTGTATTATCAAAAAGTTTTGAAATGAAAGAACAAGACAGCTGGATTTTAAGAAAAACGTTTCTTATACCCAACTTGCTTTACCCATTTGCCACCTTTTTAGCTTTTGTCTAGAATAACCGGTTTTTAAAACACCCCTTTTTAAAATGATAATTATGGCTTTGGCTGTAGTCTATAGTAAGAATAAATGCATATGGTATTTTGGAGCTCTAATGGTTGCCAACTCTCAGTCAAGTACTTCTGGTACAATGACCAGCACTTAATAAATACTCAGTAACCATTTGTTGAGTTGAATTTAAGTAGCCATTGTTCATGATACAAAATTAAATAATTCCCTTGATACTTGGGAATTAGTCTGTGGGTAACTAACTGCTGACTTCTACAGATAACAAGATGCGTGACTTATTTTGAAGTTAATTTTAGGTATAACCTAGAATGATACGTGACAACGGTATATTAAAAAGAAAATTCATAAAATATGTTAGATCACTGGTGAAATTAAGTAATACAGTACAGGTTTTGTGAAATAGTTTTAGGGTATTGATTTCAAGTTTTGTTTTTAGGAGAAAAGGATTCTGTGAATATTCATGTTATGGGTATTTGAAGGTGGGTTGATCATCTTAAACTTTGCAACTTTTCACATTTTTAGTTAACATTTAAAGTCTGTGTTCTCAGAGAAGTTTTATTTTGAATTGTACTAGATAAGATGTTTATATTATTAAACTTACTTAATATGATATCTAAATGACTTTTTCTGCCCATTTTATTTTTTAAAACATTTTTGTTTGTTTGTTTGTTTGTTTAGAAAGCCCAAGCAAGCAGGTGAGGGGCAGAGAGAATCCCAAGCAGGCTCTCTGCTGCCAGCACAGAGCCCAGCTTAGGGCTCGAACTCACAAAACCAGGATATCATGATCTGAGCCCGATCAAGAGTCGGGTGCTTAACTGATTGAGTCACCCAGGTACCTCTTTTTCTTTTAGGGCATTAAGATATCCTAAATAAAAATTACCTTATCAGGATGAAAATGTACTCTAGATTACAAAGTAAGGGGTGAGGAATAGGGATGCATAATGCAGCCATAGTGAGGATTATGTAAAGTTGGCTCACGGTATAATTTTCTGAAAGCATCTTCAGTTGTTTTACTATGGTGTCATGTGTGTGATTAAAAAAATTAAATCTAGTAAAAGACATAACAATTTTTTTAAAAGACATAACAGATTAAATGGGGCCTAAAAAAGTCCTTGCAAGAAGTCACTACAAAAACATGGCATAATATGAAGTTAAGGAAATGACCAGAGTGAGTCTGTACAGCTAGCCTGCAAGGAATTCTGGGGTCTAGCAGTGTGATCCAAATCTCTCCTGGCCCAGACTGGCAGTTTCTGTCACCTGATTTAAATATGGATGAGGATGATTTTGGATCTTGCAGCTAGGGTTAGGCCTTTCAGTTTATCAATGCATGCATTTCTGTAAGATAAATTTCTAGAGGTAGAATTGATTGAGATATTCAGTATTTACAATGTCAAATGCTATACTTTCTGTAATAGTTCACTTGCAGTTCTAAAATTCAGAAAGCTCTTAAAATCAGCTTTTAAGAAAAACTAGCAAAACTCAACCCGAAGTAACACAAGCCTATTTATAGTAGTATTTTCACACTGTTCATATTTCCCACAGTAAAGATAGTAGTATGTTCAATTATGGAGTGTTGTGCCAGACTCCTTGAGAGTCTTTTAATACATGATATATGTACCACATTATCTCTATGAAACCTGAAAAATTCTAAATTCCAGAACATACCTAGCCCTAAGAGTTTGTTTTTTTAATTTTTAAAATGTTACTTATTTTTAAGAGAGAAGGAGACACAGAATCCTCAGCAGGCTCGTCTCCAAGCTGTCAGCACAGAGCCCAAGGCAGGGCTCAAACCCAGGAACCTCGAGATCATGACCTGAGCCGATGTCAGACGCTTAACCGACTGACCCACCCATGTGCCCCTCTAGCCCCTAAGAGTTTTGTTTAAGGGCTTGTGGGTATGAATTGACCTACAGTTCTGTGTAAGAATGCTCATTTTCTCCACACCCTCACTGGGTCTTGCATTATTGATAAGTGAAAGTAGCCAGTGATTTTATGTTATTAGCCTTAGAGGTTATAGCAGTAGAACTTAGATTTATAGTGTAACTTTCAAATCTGGAAGAGCAAAGTCATTACCTTAAATGACCCAAAGTCTCTCCCTGCCTTTGCACCTGTTTTAATTATGTTCAGAGTTAAGTTGGCTGAAAATTTGACAGTGTATATCAAGTTAGCAGTTCGTGTAATAGTATATTTTGGCAGGAAGTACAATGTGATCTTCTCTTTGACATATGGGAGATACTTTGTGAGAAAAAGTGTTAGTGGTTCCAATCACAGTATTATTTATAGGTTTCATGTCAATAGTACTTGATTTTCTGATTATGGGAACTGAGAGTCATCTGATTAGAAAAGAAGTGATAGTTTTTAGCTATTTAGTAATTCTGTATGCGTTTTACCTCTTCTTTTCCTGATTTGTAATTCCTTTGCCATATGTTGTACTTAACTGATTTCCAAATAAAAATTTAAAGTTAAATTTTAATTCAATTGGAATGTCTTTCGATGAATGCTATGTAATATGACTACAACCTAGGGTTTTTCCCCCCCAGTTGTTTCAACACTATTTGTTGAAATAAGCCAGTTTTCCTATTTTAAAATGCCAGGGTTTAACATATCTAATTTGTTATATTTACTTGGCTTTATTATAGATTTTTAATATATTTTAATATTTGATAAGAGTCATGAGGAAAACTTGCCTTCCCTTCCCCTCAAATATCTTGGCAACTACTGTGCATTCTTCCAGATGAATCTTCTGCAAATAGGATTTAGATTGGATTTGTATTAAATTTATACGTTTTGGAGAACATTCATATTCGTATAATATGGAATCTTCCATGTAGGAACACATTTCTCTTTATCATGTTTGGTTTTAAAAACGTTGTCTCCCCCCCCCCCTGTAAAATTGTAGTACTCTTAAAAAGATTTCTAGGAAGGAACTACCACTGTGCAGAGATATACTGCATATGCTTCCCTTACTGAACTACAGATTTAAAAAATACTTAGTTTCAGGGTGCCTGGGTGGCTCGTCTGATTCTTGGTTTTGGCTCAGGTCATGATCTCACGGTGTGTGGGTTCGAGCCCCACACTGGGCTCTGCTGGCAGCTTGGGATTCTCCCTCTCCCTCCCTCCCTCCCTCCCTCCCTCTCTCTCTCTCTCCCCCCCCAACTCATGCTCTCTCTCAAAATAAATAAACTTATATATATGTATATTCATGTATATATATATATACATACACATATACATACACATATATATATAGTTTGGAAATTAACAATGGAATCTGTTTACCATATAGTTTAATTTATATTAAATGTAAAGCCTTTGTAAGTGTATTTAGAATATATCCCCAAAATGAGATTCTCCATGCAAGAGAAATGGGGGGTTTTTTGTTTTCTTTTTCTCTTAAACTATGTTCATGTGTTGCTGCTAAACAAATAACTAGTGGATTTGGCTTTGCTGGTAATTTAAATTCTTTATTTTAAAATAACTTTAAAATACCTGCTTACTGATGTGGTCCTTGTTTTCTGGAATGTTTATATTTTGTAGAGAAGACAAAATTAATTTAAAACTATAAATAATATTTTTTCTGTGTTTTTTATTTTGAATGTAATAGACTTTAAATGTCCCTTTTCTCAAGGAGGCCCTGGGTGGCTTGAGCTTCCAAATATTTACTTTAGCTCAGGTCATGATCCCAAGGTCATGAGATTGAGCCCCGTGTTGGGCTTCATGCTGAGCATGGAGCCTGCTTGAGATTCCTATTCTCTCTCTCTTTCTCTCTCTCTCTCTTTCTTTCTTTCCCTGTCTCTTTCTTTCCCTCTGTCCCTCTCCCTGCTTGTGCACACACACTCTCTCTCTGTCAAAAAAAAAAAAAAACACAAACAATAAATAAAATATACCTTTTCTCATGTTTCATTTTTATGGTAATATCTGAAGTTGAACTTCAAATAAATATAATTTATATTTAAATCTGCTATTTTAGCACTGCTAGGAATTTACCCATGGGATACAAGAAAGCTGATGCATAGGCACGTATGTACCCCAATGTTCATAGCAGCACTTTCAACAATAGCCAAATCATGGAAAGAGCCTCATGTCCATCAGTTGACGAATGGATCAAGAAGATGTGGTTTATATATTCAATGGAATACTACATGGCAATGAGAAAGAATGAAATCTGGCCATTCGTAGCAACGTGGATGGAACTGGAGAGTATTATGCTAAGTGAAATAAGTCAGGCAGAGAAAGACAGATACCATATGTTTTCACTCATGTGGAACAGGAGAAACTTAACAGAGGACCATAGGGGAAATGAAGGGAAAAAAAATAGTTAAGGAGAGGGAGGGAGGCAAACCACCAGAGACTCTTAAATACTGAGAATAAACTGAGGGTTGATGAGAGGTGGGGGAGAGGGGAAAATGGGTGATGGACATGGAGGAGGGCACTTTTTGGGATGAGCACTGGGTGTTATGTGGAAACCAACTTGACAATATGACAATACGCTATATTTTTAAAAAGTCTATTTTAAGCTTTATATCCTAAAAATGTTCTGGCCTACATACTCTAACTGAATTTTTTTTTTTTTTTTTTTTTTAGTTTCTCCAGAGGATCCACAAAACCTAGGATGTCACCACAAAATCTACCTCGTGTGTTACTCTCTTTAACTCATGAGCTGCACAATAATTACAAATTTGAGCAAGACGTCTGCAGACTGTTGGAAAACTGAAGAATCTAATTAACACAGGATGACCTAGGAGTGATTCTAAGCCTATAACAAGAAACTCTTCATTAGTGAATGTGTCAGTCTTGATTCTGAATGCTACAGATAACAGCAAGCAGAGTTTCTCCTTTCTTTATTTCTGAAGCATTCACTTGACCTTCCATCAGTAAGACTGACTTTTCCAGTTTGTTTCGGGAGATATTAATGGAATACAGTCATGTCCACTCAAGACGAGAGGCAGATCAATACTGAATATGCTGTGTCCTTGTTGGAACAGTTAAAACTGTTTTATGAACAGCAGTTGTTTACTGACATAGTGTTAATTGTTGAGGGCACTGAATTCCCTTGTCATAAGATGGTTCTTGCAACATGTAGCTCTTATTTTAGGTAAGTACTTAAATCTTGCTTGGCTTGTAATTTCAAATGCAGAATGTTAGCTTATTTTAATGTTTTAATAGGAATTCTTTTAGACGTTTCAATTTTAAAAAATAGACATCTTAATGTTTTGCCTAAATTTTCTATTCCAATGGCATAGTGCTTTGCCAAATCACTTCCTCACATGTTTAAGTAAAGGACAGGAAAAATAAGTTTTTACAAAGGTTTAAATGCAAGAAATTTGTTGAAATTAACTCAGGTAGTTTTCATTGTAAGGGGGCAAAAAGATTCAGAATGCTGTTATACCATTAAAAGAGGAAGAAAAATGAATAATTTTTATTTGCTGAGATTTTAAAATACTACATTTAGAAAAGAGTAGTCAGTCATTGATAGATGTAAGAGTTGTAGTAGGCTGAATAATAACTTTCAGAGGATAAATGTTACTGTTTAGATGTGTTAATGACTTTATTTCCTTTGCACAAATGTGTTTCTTTTTCTCTTGGTTTACTATTATCATTTATGATATCCTTTTAGCCTTACCAGACTCCTTGCCAGATTTAAATATTTAGTAATTGATACTACTGTTGTTTTCTGTGCTTCGGAATTTAGAAGCTGATTTATTTGTAATAGCAAATAAATAAAGCTTAACTTTTCATTTTTATGGTCTTCTGCAACTTTTAACCTTTTAAGTAGGTTTCTCTTTATTGTGTGTTTCATGAGAGGAACAGAAGCAGAGGCGTAGACATTCTTTTATTTGTGTTCTGCCCTTAGGTTGAAGTTTCACTTAATATTTGAAAGGGACGAGGTGAATAAGGATGAGTTAAATGTGGACCAGTATAATCCTACCACAAATATTAGTAGCCATATGTGGAGAACAGCTGTGAAAGTTAATTTCTGCTGTTCTTTAGTGTCAGCTATAGACCGGACAGGTTTAATGTTGACTTTATAAGGTTAACATACATGAAGGTGTAGAAACTTCACATTTTTTAAAATGTTTATTTATTTTGAGAGAGAAGTTGGGGGGCAGAGGGGAGAGTCTTCACACTGTCAGCGCAAAGCCCAGTGCAGGGTTCCATCTCACAAATTGTGTGAGATCATGACCTGCACTGAAATCAAGAGTTGGACTTCACCGACAGCCACCCAGGTGCCCCAAAATTTCACATTTCTTAATGTAACACATCTCATGATGATTCCAGAAGCTAAGGCCCAATGCTAATTATCTTTGCTGTGCCTGCAATATTTTCAGGTTTCATGCAATTTCAGACATTGATTTTCTTAGAAAGCATATTTGCAAACAGTGATTCTAAAATTTGGTTGATCATCAAAATCCTAAGAGCTTCTACAAATAGAGGTTCTTGGATTTCAAACCTAGAAATTCTGATTCAGTGAGTCAGGGTTAAAGTTTCAGAATTTTGATATTTAAAAGCTTCCCAAATGATTCTGATGGTCATTGTGGGTTATTTGGATCTATTGGCTTAGTAGATGGTGTTGGAAATTAGAGGTAATAGATTCAATCAATACCTAGGCTTATTAGCTGTCCCTTTTTAATGGCCATTAATTATAAACTGATTATCCAGTATTAGAGTTTTATGCCTTAGTTGTTGATTTTCAGACTGATATTTATAATCATAGAATAGAATCTTTTGTATGTGAAATGACCTTAGCAGTCGTCTAGTTTGATTTTTAAACCTGTGCAGAAATTCCATGTGTAATAGTCTCTGTATGGTCATCATCTTGATATGGAAGTAAACATGCATTTTTATGGCTGTCTTCCTTTTTTTTCTCATTGTTTATTTGTGACTGTATAGATAACACACTGTTCTTTAAATTCTCTAGTCATGAGGCTACTATTTATCTTTAAGCAGGTTAGAATTGATTTTCCGGAAGACCAGGAGACTTAAATATTTCAATAATGTTACAGCCTTAAAGACAACAGTCTTTGTAAGGCTACTGTTATTTCCTTATCACTGGCTAGTTCTCTCTTTTAGCATCCTTGGTCTTCTGAGAAAATGCATTCTCTCTAAAGCAAATCAGATAATAAGTAGAGTTAGGTAGAAGTAATTTTAAGTAGAAAGAATAGTCTAATACATGTTTGTGATTAAAGCTACACATCTTTAAAATCCTGTGTCTGGGCTGCTTACATAATCCACAAGATGAAAACACTCCTATATATATTTTTTCTTCCATACATAGCTTTCCTCTGGAGTAGGTGGATTGTCCTATATTTCCATAATAATAATTTGATCTTTTCCCAAGTGTTCTTCAGTTGGATTCTTTCAGGTTTGTCGATTTTAGTATATCTTTTTGTATACTACTATTACCAATCTTTACCAATAGAAATTTACTATTAGAAATTTTTCCTTTCGGGTTACATACATCCTTCCTTTGTAGTTTAAGTTACCAGTTACATCCCACCAAGAATCAGTAGAACCTCAGAAAATCAAAAGAACCTCTGAAACAGTACTTCTTAGTAACATTTACGGTTCATTTTAGACACCAAATGAGAGATTGAAAATTACTCAGCACCTCTTCCATTGTGGTACTTTCCCATATTTCGGATATAATTTGTAATTCAGTATTTGCTCTTCCTTAAAAATGTTTAAAATTTTCATGTGGTGCCTGGGTAGCTCAGTTGGTTAAGCTTCCGACTCTTGGTTTCAGCTCTGGTCAGTTTCACAAACAGTGAAATTGAGCCCCACATCCGGCTCCGCACTGACAGCCCGAGACTGCTTGAGATTCTCTTTCCCTCCCTCCCTCTCCCCACCTCTCTCTCTGCTTCTCCCGTGCTCAAGTGCTCGCTTGCTCTCTCTCTCTCTCTCTCTCTCTCTCTCTCTCTCTCTCAAAATAAAGAAATAAACTTTAAAAAATAAAATTTTCATGATCAGGTTGGCTAGACTTTTATCTTTGGTCTTCAGCAAGCCCAGCTCCTTCACAGATGTCCCTAATTCTGGTGTTATAAACCATGATGTAGTAGAAATAGCCAGTCTCAATGTCATCTGTAAGTCTGCTGTTCTCTTGCCCTCTCTCTTTTCCAAAATTACTGTCTTCTACTGGAATAGACATAAAAACCACCTGATCCTCATCTTCCATTTTTACTCAGAGCTCTTACAGTTCTTTTTCAGGTTTCTTTTGGTTATCTCCCATTCTCTCATGTCAGACAGGTGAAGCCAGTAGTTGTAGGTGTTTTTAGAGGCGCCGGGGTGGCTGAGTCAATTGAGCACCCCATTCTTGACTTCAGCTCAGGCTGTATCTCATGGATCCTGGGATTGAGCCCCATGTTGTGGATGTTGGTGCAGAGCCTACTTGGAATTCTCTCTCTCCCTCTCTCTGCCCTTCTGTCTGTCTCTCTCTCAAAATAAACATTAAAAAATATATATGTTTATAAAGAGTTTTTTGTCATGTCTTGGATATTTTCCAAGAACACTTCCTCTTCTCCAGTACTCAGATTTATTTATTGTCATTCTGTATTTTGGGGGAGCATATCATCAACCACCCTGATTTGTTTGTGCCACTCTTCCTCTCTTCCACTGCCTGAGGTTTAGCTGCTGTCCTTACTCCTCATTCTGAGTTATACCTTGAAAGCGGTTAGGTAGTCACCAGTGACTTTGTGGTGTTTGTTATTCTTGATTTCAGTTTTTGACACCCCACCTCTCTTGTCCTAAGTAGCATGGTACTGGACTGCTTATTTCTCTGATGAATTTTTCTCAACCTTCTGTTATTCTTTTTTCTTTTTTTATCCTAATTGAACTTTAACTCAGGTTGGTCATTGAGATTCTGGATGCATTTTTCTTTTTAGTTTTTTAGTCCCCCTCAGATACCTTATTCAGCTTTAACACATGTCACTTTGTAGATAATTCACAGCCCACCAATTTTTTTTTTAATTTTTAGAGAGCTTGCATAAGACAGGAGGAGAGAGAGAGTCTTAAGCAGGCTCCATGCTCTCAGTGCAGAGCCCAACATGAGTCTCGATCTCACAACCTTGAGATCATGACCTGAGCTGAACTCAGGAGTCAGACGCTTAACTGACTGAACCACTCATGTGCCCCCACAGCCTACTATATTAATACCTCATCTTCTCCAGAGTTTCATTAATATTAAATATTTAACTATTGTATTATTTCCATTTGACTTAATTACCCTTACCTTAAATCCAAAATTTAACTCTCCCTTTTCCCGGGATTAACCTGACCTCACAATTCTTTGATCTTAAAATTTTTCTCTCAATGGCTAGCAGTTATTTTTTTAGGCAATAAGTAGCTTTATTTCCCTACCTACTTCCTACTCTATTCCATTCCCTGTGTTCAGAAAATCACCAGATCTTGATTCATTGTGATAGATAGCTTTTGTATCCTTTTCTGCCACCCTGGGTCAGGTTCTTCTTACTCCTTATCTAGATTATTGTAGTAGACTCATAGCCTATTTTCCCGTCTCCAGCCTTTGGCCCTTGAGGTCTGTAACTAGCGTATTCATTCTAGAATACATTTTATTATGCTGATAAATTCATTCACAAAACCCTTTAGTGTTCTCCACTATAAGAAAAAGCTTAGACTCATATGTCTCTTTTTTTATTTTGGAGAGAGAGTGTGAGCCAGGGAGAGGGGTAGAAGGAGAGAGAGAATCTTAGCAGGCTTCACAGCTCAGCACAGAGTCTGATGCGGTCCTAGATCCCACGACCATGGGCTGAAATCAAGAGTCCAGACCCAACTCATTGAACCACCCCAGGTGCACCCCTCCTAGGTCTTTAAAAGCCCTGTGCGATCTGATGGCCACTCATTTTTCCAGTTTGTTTTCCAGTCTCCTGCATGAACCCTGATGTTCAGCCTTGCTACTGGGAAAAAACAGTTCTGTTCTGCCCTATTTTATCCATGTTGAAGGGCCTCCTCATCTTGTCCTTGAGGGGCCCAAGCTAGTGCTGTTGTCATATCCACTTTTGGTCACTATAGACTTTTGTATGCATGCAGTAATATTCTTTGCATTGTTTTTTCATCTTTCACCTACGTATGGGTGTATGTTTTTTATTCTCTACAACACTAACTGCCTTTTTGGCATTTTTTCCTGTATATAATAGATTTTTAGGAAATTGTCCCATATAGTTTTAGGAAATCAGTTTGAATAAATCACATTTTTAACAGCTTTATTGAGATATAATTTACATACCATAAAATCCACCCATTTTAAATGTATAATTAAATGCATTTTAGTATATTTACAGAGATGCACAACCATTTTTACAATCTAATTTGAAACATTACACTCACCTTGTGCTCATTTACAGTGACTCACCATTCTTAGCCACAGCTCTAGGTAACTACTAATTCCCTTTTGTCTCTATGTTTATTTTGGGGGGGATATTTCATATAAATGGGATGATACAATATGTGGTCTTTTGTATCTGGCTTCTTTCAGTGAGCATGTATTTGAGATTCATCTGTATTATAATACATACCAATATTTAGTTCCTTTTTATTGCTGAGTAGTATTCCATTGTGTTAATATAGTGAGTGAGTGGATTTCATGTCTTCACTCAGCATGGTGGAATAGTTTATTATGTCTTTGGCACCGAATTATGTTTTTCTCTTGTGTCCCTCAAAAGCTTTCCTTGTAATGTATCCGTAGGCAAATATCCTAAATAAGCATCTCATGTTGTCTAGTTTTCCTTCTTAGGTCACACAGGTTTTACACTAAACCCATCAGCTTTGTTTCTCTTTCTGCTGTAGGGCCATGTTCATGAGTGGACTCAGTGAAAGCAAACAGACACATGTTCACCTGCGGAATGTGGATGCAGCCACCTTACAGATAATAATAGCTTATGCATACACGGGTAACTTGGCAATAAATGACAGCACTGTCGAACAGCTTTATGAAACAGCTTGCTTCCTGCAGGTAAGCGATTTTTCCTCTATTATATACATAAACTGTGGTTTATTTTCTCAGAGAACATTGTTTCATCAGTGTTGTCTTACATTGATACAATTTTCTTACTGCAGATCTTAGAAGGTAAGTTTTCTCTTTTTAAAGCATATAAGGGAGCAGCGCCTGGCTGGCTCAGTAGGAAGTGCAGGTGGCTCTTGATCCTGGGATTCTGGGTTTGGGTCCCATGTTGAGTGTAGAGATTACTTAAATAAAACTTAAAAAATGTGTAAGGGAAAAACAGGATTTGATTAGCCAGTAAACTTCTTTAGTTTTATGATGAGAGCTTAATTAAAAAGATGGGTGAAAATGTCATACTGGTTTCATATTCTGCCTAATATACCTGAGAATTTAGATTTCAGGTAGAAGTAATTTTTAAAAGTGTTTATTAAATTTAAGTGCCTTTTATCTTTTCTAAAGCCTTAGAAAAGTAGGTACTTCATAAGTGTGTGCTGAATGAGTATGAGTGACACTGAACATCAACACAGGTAAAATTCTGGGAACCACAGTATAGTCCATGTCTTTATGTAGCTTTCTTCCTTTTATTCTGTACTCTTTTTTTCCCTAGAAAATTGTGCAGTGTCCCACTGTACCTACATCTCTGGGAAAACTGAAGCCATAGTAGCTTCCTGGTGCCTTTTTTTTTTTTAAGTTTCTTTCTTTTGAGAGCTGGAGAAAGTGAGAGCAGTGGAGGGTCAGAGAGAGAGGAGAGAACAAGAATCCCAAGCAGGCTCCGCACCAACAGCATGGAGCCTGATGTGGGGCTTGAATCCATGAACCCTGAGACCGTGACCTGAGCCAAAGTTGGACACTCAACCAACTAAGCCACCCAGGTGCCCCCTGGTGCTTTAGAAGCATAACCTAGATGTGAACTTGAAAGGGGGAAATGCTATAGTATGTGCACTGTCTTTCTGTAGTTTGTAAGTTTTCAATACCTTTTTTAAAGCCAGGAACTAAAAGCAGGTATTTTATATAATTGCTAAAAAAATGTTTTAAAAAATTTGGATTTCAGAATACTTTATTACTGTAAATAGGAACACTGTTCCTTTTTCCCTACCATGTTAGTGAACTCATATGCATATGCTCACAAAATGCAAAACAGGACTCTTGGCTCTTTTATTGGATTGCCCTGACAGGCCTAGGATGGGGCATTTTGTGACACCAACATGATCTTCATTATTAGACACAGGGAATGGTAATGTTTTTATATCCCACATACTGTTCTAACGCTTTATTATAGATAATGCTATAGATATATAGATATTATTTAATCTTTACTGTATTCATTGGTAAGGATTTCCCCATTGTATACAAGAGAAAGCTGAAGCTTGGAGAAGTAAAGCTCCCTAATACTGTACAAGTACTGACCATCCAATCTCAGCAACCTGACTCCTCAGTCTAAGCTGCTTCTAGTTAGCTTGTTATGATGTTGAATAGATATAGTAGGTAGCAGTTCTGATTCAGCCGAGATCTTCTACTCCTCCTTAAGAAAAAACAAATCTGGGAAACAGAATGGCTAAGGTGGGTCATTTAAACGTAGGTAACTTATAATGGCACATAAATGTGTTTATTGTTCCTTTGGTTATGTTACCTCTTTAGGTAAGTACTTAGTCATTTATAAAACAAGATAATCATGCACAATGACTGTCTTGTCCATGTTGAGAAAACCAGATTCCAGTTCCTCAAACACTTATGATAAATTTATGAGGATAAATGATAATTATTTATGTACTATGACTTATTTACATTGTTTCCCTTTGGTTTTCTCAATCATATTTTTCCTTTAAGGCTATTTTTAAGAGCCTTTTTAATGTTACACTATTAGCTCTTAAATAGGACACTTAGGCCACTGGACAAGAAGAAATGCAAAAACTATACATAGTCTTATAATTTTATTATTATTGGAAGGCATTATCTCTTAGCCCAAACATACACATGTAAAAACAAACTATAGTGTAGGGATCTGATTAATATACTTGTGTTTTACATAAAAGTAAAATTTGTCTTTATTAACCTTTTTTCCCTCTCATTTTAGGTAGAAGATGTATTACAGCGTTGTCGAGAATACTTAATTAAAAAAATCAATGCAGAGAATTGTGTGCGATTGTTGAGTTTTGCTGATCTGTTCAGTTGTGAGGAATTAAAACAAAGTGCTAAAAGAATGGTAGAGCACAAGTTCACGGCTGTGTATCACCAGGAAGCGTTCATGCAGCTGTCACATGACCTACTGATAGACATCCTCAGTAGTGACAATTTAAATGTTGAAAAGGAGGAGACAGTTCGAGAAGCTGCTATGCTATGGCTAGAGTACAACACAGAATCACGATCCCAGTATTTGTCTTCAGTTCTTAGCCAAATCAGAATTGATGCACTTTCAGAAGTAACGCAGAGAGCTTGGTTTCAAGGCCTCCCACCCAATGACAAGTCTGTAGTGGTTCAAGGTTTGTATAAATCTATGCCCAAGTTTTTCAAACCAAGACTTGGAATGACTAAAGAGGAGATGATGATTTTCATTGAGGCATCTTCAGAAAATCCTTGTAGTCTTTACTCTTCTGTCTGTTACAGCCCCCAAGCAGAAAAAGTTTACAAGCTGTGCAGCCCACCAGCTGATTTGCAGAAGGTTGGGACTGTTGTAACTCCTGATAATGACATCTATATAGCAGGTGGTCAAGTTCCTCTGAAAAATACAAAAACAAATCACAGTAAAACAAGCAAACTTCAGACTGCGTTCAGAACTGTGAATTGCTTTTATTGGTTTGATGCACAGCAAAATACCTGGTTTCCAAAGACCCCAATGCTTTTTGTCCGCATCAAGCCATCTTTGGTTTGCTGTGAAGGCTATATCTATGCAATTGGAGGAGACAGTGTAGGTGGAGAACTTAATCGGAGGACCGTGGAACGATATGATACTGAGAAGGATGAGTGGACAATGGTAAGCCCTTTGCCTTGTGCTTGGCAGTGGAGTGCAGCAGTTGTGGTTCATGACTGCATTTATGTGATGACACTGAACCTCATGTACTGTTATTTTCCAAGGTCTGATTCATGGGTAGAAATGGCCATGAGACAGACTACCAGGTCTTTTGCTTCAGCTGCAGCTTTTGGTGATAAAATTTTCTATATTGGAGGGTTGCACATTGCTACCAACTCTGGCATAAGACTCCCCTCTGGCACTGTAGATGGGTCTTCAGTAACTGTGGAAATTTACGATGTGAATAAAAATGAGTGGAAGATGGCAGCCAACATCCCTGCTAAGAGGTACTCAGACCCCTGTGTTAGAGCGGTTGTGATCTCAAATTCTCTGTGTGTGTTTATGCGAGAAACCCACTTAAATGAGAGAGCTAAATACGTCACCTACCAGTATGATCTGGAACTTGACCGGTGGTCTCTGCGGCAGCATATATCTGAACGTGTACTGTGGGACTTAGGGAGAGATTTCCGGTGCACTGTGGGGAAACTTTATCCGTCCTGCCTTGAAGAATCTCCGTGGAAACCACCAACTTACCTTTTTTCACCAGATGGGACAGAGGAGTTTGAACTGGATGGAGAAATGGTTGCACTACCACCTGTATAGTTGGGGAGTTGAGGAAGTGCACGCCTGATTTATGTGCTTTGTCGTTTTCTTTGCTAAATAAGAGAGGCTATGAAAGGACTAAATATGAGTACATAAAAATCTATCTTTGATAAATTTTATTTTTATGCCCTACTTAATATTTGCATCAGTATAATATATATCAGTGAGTCTTACAGAAAGATATGCTTCCATAATATGAAATAGATTATCCAATAATTGAGAAACTTTTACATGTATCATGAGAGCATAAGAATCTGGATTATCTAACATTGTTAGCCCTGTGTTATGTACAGTTCAAGAAGTTCACTTATTAAAGTAGTTTCCTGTTTCTAGTGTGGTATATCGCAAATTGTGCTGAGGTTATTTTAGTATATGTATTTCATTCCCGTGCTTCTGTTCTGAAGTCCTGGAATACAGTTTTTTTCAGTGTAATTAATTCAGCTGCACTTAACACTAGTGTCCATGTTGGTATAGAAGTGTTTAAATCCTATACTATAGTTGAGGAAGATCTTCCATATTATGGTATTGCACAGGGAGAGCTAGGACTGCAGGATCAGTCTAACTATACTATTAGGTGCATGTACTCTCTTTTCACTAACTTATACTTGTCTATCTAGACTACAGGTCTTCCAATCAGCTGGTCATTTACCAGGTGTGGACTTAAGTTGCTGGGCTTGCAATAAGAATTGCTAGTCCCTCGTTGTGCGGGTCTGTGTGGAGCTTTAATCAGTAAATGCCTCCACTCTGTATTACATTAACATTGGCTCATGCGTATAACTACCTGCTGCTGTTGTATTTCTCCATCTTAAAGATTTAGAGTGGGTTAACCAGGTCATTACATCTTAATTTAATAACAAGCATTACTGTAGAATGATTGTGTATAGATATCCATCAGCTGTCAGGGTGTGTTTTTTTTTTTTTTAACCTGTCGTGTGTGTGTGTGTGTGTGTGTACTGGGGGGTAGGATTAGAAAGGTGAACTGTTCAGGAATTCTCTGCACTAGCTGTGCAGAAGAGCAGATAACTAGTGCTGCTCTGGCATTAATCCCAGGAACCACTAGCAGGAGCGGGGGCGCCGCCAATCTAACATGAGCACAGGTGCTTCGTGACGACATCACTAGCATGTTCAACTGCATCATGTTCTGGCACTGTATTTTGAATGACATTAATTTATTAAATAAATTGTATATATTCAATATCTTTTTTTGTGATGGCAATGGTGTGCTTTTAATTTTACTGGGTCAGTTTAGCTTGCTAAAGGTTTTCTATTTTTTGTTTCTTTTTTTCAGGATTTTGACATACATATATATGTATTTCTATACATTTGGCTTTCCTATATTATTGTCTGATTTGAGCCTTACTGTATCATCATCTTTAGGGACACATAGAGACAGTGCCTTTAACCCTAGTCACAGATTAGGATCATCTGGAGTACTTTTAGATTCCTGAGTCTCACCCCAAACAAAACAAACTACAATTTCCGGTGGGTAGGACCCAAGCAACCGTGTCTTTCAAAGCACTACAGGTGATTCTTTCGTGCAGTCCCATTGAGAAAGAACCCTTGGTTTAGGCCTTATTAAATAAGGATTTCACTCGGGTTGCCAATCTTCGAACAGCACAGTGTCAATCATGGTTACCAACTTTAACTGCCTTTCACTGCCTACTGAATAAAGTCCTAAATTCTTGAGCACTTTTAAGGCTCTCTGTGACTTTAAATTAACTTTTACAACCTTACCTTCCATTGTTTTCCTATAAACTTTTAACTTCTAATCAGGCTTTTGCTATACTTTCCTGCCTTTGCCTATGCTACTTGTTCTGCTCACAGTGGTCTTTTTGTCTCTATTCTGCCTGTAGCTGTCTTTCTGATCTACTTGGGGAAGGATTTTGTTTTGTGTACATATATATATTTTTTTAATTCAAATTAGTTAACAGGTAGTGTAGTATTGGTTTCAGGAGTAGAATTTAGTAATCCATTGACTGACTTATGACACCCAGTGCTCATCCCAAGTGCCCTCCTTAATGCCCATCACCCATTTTAGTCCATCCCCCCACCCAACACCCCTCTAAGAGCAACCCTGTTTGTTCTCTGTATTCAGGAGTCTGTTTTGTTTTGTCTCCCTCTCTGTTTTTATCTTACTTTACTTGGGGGTAGTTTTTAAACGAATGCTTACCTGCTAACCACCTCTTACCCTGTACTGAAGAGAGTCCCTTCTCACACATCCTTAGTACCTTGTACCGTGATCTGTTAACTGTACCATTCTGTTGAGTGTTCTTACTGGTGCTCTTCTACAAAATGATGTTTTTGAGGGTGGGGATTTTCTTACATACAGCTGCATCCCACTGCAGTGTAGCATAGCTGGTGATAAAAATGTTGAACAAAAACTGATATATGTAAAAGGCCTTGAGTTTGAAATAGTCAAACCCAAATTCTTTATTTTCATTAGGAGTTCCACTAGTAGTCACCTCTTTTCTTCACTCAGCTCTCCATCCAGCTTATAGCTGTCACCTTAATGCTTCAGCCACTCGCTTGGCAACATCCCAGACTCCTTTTTTTCCTGTCATTATTTTATCACTGTGTGGCAAAACCTGAATCTTAGAGGAGTTCAGCTCTCTCTGCCTTTGATTACTGTTGGGTTGCTGAGCACTGCCACAGGAAACCACATGATGGCACAGATTGGTGCCACTATATAATCTGCGGTCACCATCCACTAGATCCTCAACAGTAGCAAGCTACCCTTCATTATTCAAAGCAATTTGAAACCTTCAGTCATAGAAAATCTTCACTTCCCTAATTCTGTTAGCAGTTTACTTCTATTTCACAGGAAAAATGATAGAGGGAAAACTTCCTGAACTGCATCACCAAATTTGTGCCTTCCTCCACTACAAGTTCTTCCTCTTCTATTTGGAGAGAAAATGAAAGTCAAGAATCTGTATTAAAGATAGCATCCTTTCCAAGCTTCTTGCAAAGTCTGCTCTAGGATTACTCTGGCTCCCAAACTAGTTTGTGCACCAGACTCTTGTCAGGAACTTAAATACAGATTCCTGGACCTCTACCCACACCTTAAACTTGAAATAATCGTCCCTGATTCTGAAGCTGCCCTCTCATTCCTTCACTGTCTTCAACTTCTTTAGTTGGCTCCTTTCCTTTCTTTAAACATGACCAAACTTTTTTTTTTTTTTTTAAACAATCTTTTCCTCCTCAACCCTTCTTTCCCCCTTCAAAACCTAATTCCTTGCTGGAATTGTCTTTTGACAAACCACATTTCACCATTTACCACTGAACCTGTATGAGCCTGGTTTCTGCCACCATCACTCCACTGAAACTTTGTGGGGTTTTTTTTGTTGTTGTTTTTTAAGTTTGAGAGAGCACAAGCATGCAAGTGAGGGGGAGAGGGGCAGAAGGAGAGGGAAAGAGCATCCCACACAGGCTCCATGCTGTCAGCGCAGAGCCCAACATGGGGCTCAAACTCATGAACCATGAGATCATGACCTGAGCTGAAATCAATCGCCTGAGCCACCCAGGCGCCTCCTCCCCCCGCACCCCTGCCTTTTTTTTTTTTTAAAGCACAGAGTCTACTTTGTTTTGCTTAACACATAATAGCACTTTACACTGTTCACTTTATTTGAAAGACTCTAAACTGGACCTGTGATGTTATACTCCCGTGGTTTTCTTCCTACCTCTGGGGCCTTCCCTCAGATGCTGATTTCACCTCTTTTAAATCTTGATCTTGTATATTCGCACATGCCTTAAACAATACTGTTTATTTCCATGACTTCTGTTGATTCCCTTCAGCCTAGACCTTCACCTGAGAGCCAGACTTGGATACTGTCTTAGCTTGGGCTGCTTATAACAAAGTGCCAGAGACCAGGTGGCTTAGAAATTTGTTTCTCACAGCTCTGGAGGCTGGAAGTCTGAGATCAGAATGCCAGCATGGTCAGATTCTGATATGGACCCTTTTTTGGGCTATACGGACTGCTGACTTCTTGTATCCTCATGTGGCAAAAAAAGATGGAGCAAGCCCTCCAGCCTCTTCTAAGGGTACTAATGAGAGTCATGAGGGCTCCACACTCATAACCTAATTACTTCCCAATACCATCCCATTGAGATTAGGGTTTCAGCAAATGAATTTTGGAGGGACACAAACAGTTCAAAACCGGTAATCCAGCTTGAGTATCTCAGTTATCTCACATCTAACATGTCTTAAGATCTCCCCACGCCCACCTCACACATGCGCCTGGTTCAGGTTCTTTCAGTAAACAGCACCATCATCATCCTGCTGTTTAAGCCAGAATCTTGGAAGTTAATTTGACTTTCCTCTTTCCCTCATCTCCATATCCTGTCACAGGGCCTTTTAGTTTCTCTTAAATACCTCTTGAACTCCTCCTCATCTCTAACATCAGTCTAGAGCCCCTATCATCTCACCTTGAGAACTTAATTTCCTGAATCTCCTTTCTAAAAAACAACAGCTTTATTGAGCTGTAATTCAAATACCAAACAACACAATTACAGAACATTTCATGCCTCCAAAAGCCCATACATACTCTCCATTTCCCCCCAGATGATCGGTGCTGATACCTTTCTTTCCTCACACTTTTTCCACACCGCAATTTACCTTTTTCCAACAATTATGTCATGCCTTTGTTTTGAACTTTTACTGTCTTTGGAATGGAGTGCAGACTCATTTCTGATTTACAAGGCCTTTAGAATCTGATCTCTCCTTGCTTTTCTAGCCTAATTTTCTTTCTTACAGCTTACAAACTCACTAAATTGAAATTTTTAGTTATTTTAATAGGCCTTGTCCTCTTTCACATACAATTTTTTCTGCCTCAAACACTCTTCCTCTTTGGTTAGATCTAAGATAAGCATACATCCTACTTTATACTTATTCTCCCTTTGACTTTTAAAAATGTTCCTGTTTGGATGTAAATGATATGGTAATCCTGGTTAAATTCAATTTACATGTCAAGTAATTTCCTTTTGGTAGCTTAAAAAATTCTACCTTGGGTTCCTTTTATTTAAATCTCAATTTTACCCAATATTGTCTAACAATCACCAAACTATCTGGTTTGGGTACTTGTTTTGACTGTCTTCACTGCTGTTGAGGGCAAGGGCTTGCATCTACCCTCTATTTCTGTATCCTCAACATCTAACAATGCCTGGCACATAGTAGACAAAATAAAAATCTGTACAAAGGAGCGCAGAGGTTACAAAGGGAATCTGAATTTAGACCACTATTTTGAAGTTGTAGTAATTAGTCGTGGAGTATCTGACACTATGGAGAAAGGATTTATCAAATAAATTAACATCAAATGAGCTGGCATTTAAAAAAGAAAAAAATAATAACTCACCAACATGTAACAAGGATTTGACCAAGTAGGTTTTATCCCAGGAATGACAGGTTGGTATAACATCTGAAAATCACATAAAATATCATTAGCAGAACAAAGGAGAAAAATTATGTGATCTCAGTAGGCATAAAAAATATTTGACAAAATCCAATATTCTTTTATGATAAAAACAGCAAATTAGAGAAGGAAACTTGCCCAATCTGATACAGAAGATCTATGAAAAACAGCTTATGTCCTACTTAATAGTGAAAGACTGAAAACTTTCCCCCTATGGTCAGGAACTAGACAAGGATGTCTGCTTTCATCACCTCTATGTGGAATTGTACTAGCCAAGGCAATAAGGCAAGAAAAGGAAAAGTCATACAGTTTAGAATTTAAAAAAAAAAAAAAAAAACTAGAATGAATAACTTACCGAGTATCCTTAGGCAAGGATACAAGAACAATACATAAAAACAAAAATCAGTTGTGTTTTATGTACTATCAATCATAAAAAATCATTAACAATGACATAACAGGGGCGCCTGGGTGGCTCAGTCGGTTAAGCAACCGACTTCAGCTCAGGTCATGATCTCACGGTTCGTGGGTTCGAGCCCCGCGTCAGGCTCTGTGCTGACAGCTCAGAGCCTGGAGCTGCTTCAGATTCTGTGTCTCCCTTTCTCTCTGCCCCTCCCCCGCTTACTCTCGGTCTCTCCCTCAAAATAAAATAAAGACATAAAAAAAAAAAAAACAATGACATAACAAAATTAGGAATAAACTTAACAAAAGATGTGTAAGACCTGTACACTGGCAACTATACAACATTGCTGAGAGAGATTAAAGATGACCTAAAGAAGTGAAGATAGAGCATGTTCATGGATTGAAAGAATACTGTTAAGATGGCAATTCTCTCTGAATTGATCTACAGATTTAATGCAATCCCTATCAAAATGCCAGTATACGTTTTTCCTAAGAAATTGAAGAGTTGATTTTAACATTTTTCTAAAAAAGCAAAGGATCTGCAATAGCCAAAACCATTTTCACAAAAAGAACAAAGAGCACTTATACTAAAAAATTCAGGGGTGCCTGGCTGGCTTCAGTTAGTAGGGCACATGACTCTGTCTCAGGGTTGTAGTTTTGAGCCCCATGTTGGGTGTAGAGATTAGATAAAATCTTTTAGGGTGCCTGGGTTAAGCATCCAACTTCGGCACAAGTCATGATCTCACAGCTTTTTGAGTTTGAGCCCCATGTCAGACTCTGTGCTGACAGCTCAGAGCCTGGATCCTGCTTTGGATTCCGAGTCTCCCTCACTCTATACCCCTCCCCTACTCATGATCTGCCTGTCTCTCTCTCTCAAAAATAAACATTAAGAAAAATTTAATCTCAAAGTTATACTATAATGAAGACAGTGTGGTACTGCATGAAGATATAGACAGAATATAGAATCCAGGAACATATTTTTATGTGTTTATGGTCAACTTTTTGATCAAAGTGCCAAGGTAATTCAATAGGGAAAGATAGTCTTTTCAACAAATGCTGCTTGAAAAATTTGTTCATGCTTATATATATATATATATATATATATCCATAGAATTACTAAAAGAAACATGGATGAGTTCCTCTATGTGATATTGTGACACCTGCTGGTATCTGAGAATATTTCAAACTGTTAGTATCTCTGTTATCTTTAAAGAGCTTTTAAAAATAAAAAGACCAAGGACTCTACAGGAAATTGATCCTGTGAGATAAACAATGAATAGGAAAAGAAATGGCTAACCATATGAAAACATGCCCACCTCATTCATATTAAGTGAAACTTCACACACACACACAAAACCAACACCGAGATACTATTTCTTATATATTTAATTGGCAAAAGTCTAAAAGATTGACATACTGTTGGTGGAGAAACAGGCACGCTCGTACATTGCTAATGGCCCTGCAAGTTATTATTGTAGTTGTTGGGGATTTGGCTGTACTGGTAATATTACTAATCCTTTCCAGCAGCAATCCCATATCTAGTGATCTCTCCCAAAAACAAAATGACAAAATATATTTTTTCCACCTGGCAAAAATATTTTAATGTAAATATGCATAAGGCTGTTATTCCTTAGAACATTCTTTACAATAGCAAAAACAAAAACAAAAAACCAGAAACAACCCAAATGTCCATCAGGAGAGGATTGGTTAAATAATATCAAATCCATACAGATCTCCAAATTAATGAGCAAAGTGGAGAAAGTGTGTGTATAGTAAAATATATATTATTTTATCTATAATATTTGCTTATGTGTTTAAACTAGAAAGATAAATTACAAACGTTTTTAAATGGTTAATTAGAAGGAGAGGGAAGGAACAGAATGAGGGACAAAAATAGAAGTCTTCTTTGACTTTGAATATATCTTGTTTGGTAAATCTGACTTTAGAACTAGGTAAATTTTTACATAGTTATAAAGCAAAATTAAATTTTAAAAATTTAAGATGAAGCTAATGAATCTAAATTAGTATCCAGTGGGTGGCATAACCACACAAAAAATTACAGTAATGTGTACATCCCTAGTGGAATAAACTGAAAGGAAAAAAAATCTTTCACTGTTGTTAATCACATTGTTAGTGGTAGTATTGGTATTAGTATCCTGAGACATACTGTGTGTTCAAGTAAATGAGTAATAATCTAATCTGTTACTACTAGAGTCTCTTTAGAGCTGGGATGCTCTGTGTGGAGGAAAGGAGAACCAGATGTAAAACAGAGGAGAGCAAGTAAAACCCCTGTGGTCCTGAGTGTGCAGTGCTAGTATCTGTATGTACTCACCATACATCTCAAACAAAACAGATTTCCCTCCTTTCTACTGCCTGGAAACAATTACCAATCATGGCAAGGAGCATCCTAGCCCCTGGACTGTAGTTTTGAGATAATATTTCCTAATAAAAGGAACCGAAGATTCTTGAAGAAATGGCTGATTCTAGATAGGGGGCAAAAAATGTACAAAGGAGTCTAGAAACACCTTACATCAGCTACCAAGGAAATTATGGAAGGCTGTTACAGTCATGTCAAAAGACTTGGAACCAACTAGCCTACATGAACCATTGGCCAGGCCTGACGAGGGCTCCACAGGATGGGAAACACCTAAGATACAAGATTGCTGGAAAGGCCTGAGGACCCATAAGGAGAGCAGGGGCATGTGGGGGGTGACAGTAATCACTGTGCAAAACTCCTTCTCAATGGCTTAGTGCTATGGAACTGCTGGCCACAGGAATATGACCTGGTGGGTGAGGGTAGGCCCCGTCTAACAGGCCAGGATGGCCCAATGCTTGAAGGAAGGTGCAGGGAGCAAACTGCACCTGTGAGAGACGGCATGACTCCACATCCAGGCTCCCTGGGATCGGTCCCCATTCTGGCTTTGTAGGGACTGACAGGGGCCACAGAATTTTTTTTAAAAAGAGAAAAAGGGCGCCTGGGTGGCTCAGCTTCTGACTCTTCATTTTGGCTTTGGTCATGATCCCAGGGTCATGGGATCGAGCTCCACCCAGCGCGGAGCCTGCTTGGAATTCCCTCTCAAAAATAAATAATAAATAAATAAATAAATGAATGAATGAATGAATGAATGAATGAAAAAAAAAAAGAACCATTGGCCAAAGAGAGGACAATGTGAGCAACAGTAGAATAACTCCAAGAAGAAGATCCAAACATTAATAATTTTTTGAGAATTAAAGCTTCTGAATCATAACACATTTCCCCTTCACTTATTGTGGTTAATTTTCGCTTCCTTTCATCATTGTGCCAGAAGCATTATTTTGGCGGGGGGAGGGAGGGGGAGGGAGGAGGAGTAAAATGCAAATATTAATATATGTATTTGAAAGTAGATCCTTTTCCAATACCAACCACATGCTGTGTCACATCTTCTATGCTGAAAATATTCCTCTCTGTGAGGGTGCCAGCTGTTTAATGGTACACAAAGGACCTTCATTTTACTCTTAATCTACTGAACCTCCTAGTGGATACCACATAGGTCAATGCTTTTTTTTCCTGGAAATGGTCTATTAAATATTTAACCTCTTTATCTTCTTCAGAAATTAAAACAACATGAAAATTTTCAAAAACTTTTTCTTACTTTTATGTGGAAAAAGTGTACCCATTAGAATATTTATTAAACCCTAAATAAGAGGACTTTATATCAAAAGAAATGTCACTAATCATCTAACATAATGAATGTCAAAAAGTCTACCATGCGTTCCTGCCAAAATATGGAAACTTGTTTAAAAAAAAGATTATGGAAAAAAATAATACCTCCAGTGGATTAGAATGTATTAAATACATTTAATACACAAGTTCATTTTTTATTTTTTAAACTTTTTTTTTAAGTTTATTTATTTATTTTGAGAGAGAGAGAGAGAGAGCCAGCAGGGGAGGGGCAGGGAGAGAATTTTAAGCAGGCTCTGCACTGTCAGCACAGAATCCAATGTGGGGCTCGAACTCACGAACTGTGAGACCATGATCTGAGTGGAAATCAAGAATCAGGTGCTTAACTGACTGAGCCACCCAGATGCCCCAACGCAAGATCATTTTAAAACCCCCAAATAGGGGCGCCTGGGTGGCTCAGTCGGTTAAGCAGCCAACTTCAGCTCAGGTCATGATCTCGCAGTTCGTGAGTTCGAGCCCCGCATCAGGTTCTGGGCTGACAGCTCAGAGCCTGGAGCCTGTTTCAGATTCTGTGTCTCTGACTCTCTCTGCCCCCTCCTCCACTCATGCTCTTTCTCTCTCTGTCTCAAAAATAAACTATTAAAAAATGTTTAAAAAAAAAAACCTACAAATAGTTGATCATTATTAGAGGATAAAATAAAGGGAAAGATTCAAGCATTTTATCCTTCCTTTTATATACAAATGGAACCATGTGATAATAAAAGAGTTAGGGGCAAATTTTTTCTTTATATGATATTCTAGCTAACAGATAAAGAAGAAATGACAGAATGAGATATCACTATTATTCCAAAATGGATCTAGGCAATAATTATCAATATAAAAAAAAAAAAAGAGAGAGAGAGACTAGTAGGTTGGTAGGAGGACAGCCTACCTATAATCATCTTGCCTCTTCTCCATCAAGACAATCTGATCAAGTCTCTATACCCAACTACCAATTTATGAAACTACAGAAGTTACAAGAACATGTTAAATTATGCAATCAACAAAATCCAGATTTTGGAAAACTGCACAGGACAAATGACTCCATTTCTTTAACAAATTGAAAAAATAAAGTTGTGGAAGGAGGAACCTATAATAAAGACGTAAAAGATTTATCCACCCATAGCATTATGTAGACTTTACTTTGGTCCTGATTAAACCAAAAAATGAATATGGCTTCACACAGAAACTTGTACAAAAAAATGTTCATAGCAATATTATTTATAATAGCCAAAAAGTGGATAAATAAAATGTGGTATACCCAAACAATGGAATTCAGCAATAAAAAAAGAATAAAGTACTTATTTATGGTACAATATGGATCAGTCTTGAAAACTTTATACTAAGTGAAAGAAGTCAGACAGAAAACACCATATATAGTATTGTTCCATTTATAAGAAATGTCCAGGGGCATCTGGGTGGCTCAGTCAGTTAAGCATCTGACTTCGGCTCAGGTCATAATCTCACGGTTCATCAGTTCAAGCTCCGCATTGGGCTCTGTGCTGACAGCTAGTTCAGCCTGGAGCCTGTCTTCGGATTCTGTGTCTCCCTCTCTCTCTGTCCCTTCCCTGGTCTGTCTCTCTCTCTCAAAAATAAATAAAATATTAAAAAATTTAAAAAAAGAAATCTCCATAATAGACAATTCCATAAACTGTATATCAGGGGTTGCCAAGGGCTGGGTGGGAAATGGTAAGTGACTACTAATGGATACAGGGTTTCCTTTTTTAAAATTTTTTTAATGTTTATTTATTTTTGAGACAGAGAGAGACAGAATGCGAACAGGGAGGGGCAGAGAGAGAGAGAGGGAGACACAGAATCTGAAACAGGCTCCAGGTTCTGAGCTGTCAGCACAGAGCCCAACATGGGGCTTGAACCCACGAACTGTGAGATCATGACCTGAACCGAAGTCGGACGCTTAACTGACTGAGGCACCCAGGCGCCTCCAGGGTTTCCTATTTGGGATGATGGGATTAAGATGGTGATAATGACTGTACATCTTTGTGAAAATACTATAAACCACTGAATTGTACAACTTTAAGTGGGTGAATTTTATGGGATGTGAATTGTACCTCAATAAAAAAAATAGGACATTTGTGAGACAAATGGAAATTTAAATACTGATTTGTTACTTGACAATATTAAGTTATCAGCTTATAACATTACAACATTTATGTTTTAGAGATACATCTTATTTATAGATGAACAATAATGCTGGGGTTTGCTTCAAAAACAGTATAGGATATAGTTGGAAAACCGTTATTTTGCAGGTATCAGAGAAGAGAACTGAATCAGGTAAGAATCATCAATGGATGCTGTGATGATCCTAAAATATGTCCACAAATTCTTTGATATTCTCCCTTCAAGAATTGGAGCTTAAAAATAATGTAGTGCCTAACTGTTTCTTGTAATTTGGGCTTGGCCTTAGTCACTTTTTTTTTTTAATTTTTATTTATTTTGAGGTGGGGGAGAGAGAGTGTGCGTGTGCAAGTGCAGGGAGGGGAGCAGAGAGAGGGGGACAGAGAATCCCAAGCAGGCTCCATGCTGTCAACACAGAGCCCGATGCGGGGCTCAAATCCACAAACTGCAAGATCATGACCTGAGCCGAAACCAAGAATCCGAGGCTTAACCGGCTGAGCCACCCAAGGTGTCCCTGGACTTAGTCACGTCCAATGAGTCCACTGTAGTGAAAGTGAGTATATGAGTCCCAAGAGTAAGTCACGAAAGGCGCTGCTCTCTCAGGGATCTCTTGCTCCAGAGGAAGCGAGTCCATGGCTGTGAGAACACAGACGCAACTCTAGGGAGAAGTCTGAGAGGCAAGGAACTGACAGTTCCAGCACAAACCTGCCAGGTGTGTGAGTGAACCGTCTGGGCAATGGATTCTCCAGCCCCAGGCAAGCCTTCAGATGATGGCAACTTCTGGCCAACACTGAAATGTTTCTCACCAGAGACCCTGAAGTAGAACTATCCAGCTAATCACTACCAACTTCCTAACCCACGGAAACGGAGATCATAAATACTGTTTTAAACAACTAAGTTTTGAAATTATGTATTATGCAGCAATAGGTAAGTAAATACAGATGCTGAATCTAAGGGAAATTTTGATGATAAGCAGATTATTTGCATGATCTTAAAGCATCTCCACACACTGTTTATAATTTGCAAGGGGGGAGGCAATAACTAGTTGTACAGTGATGCAATTGGGCAACAACCTTGACCAGTGATCAAGATCAACATCACCAATGAGGGACAAATAGACATATGCCTCCACATGTGATATCCTGAGAGGAACACAACATCACCTAGGCAGTATTCTGGGCAAGAATGCATATTTTGAATCTAATCATAAGAAAATGGTAGACAAACCCCCAATGAGGACCATCTTATTAAAAAAAAAAAAGGAAGAGGGATTTATTTAGCCAAAATGTGAATGTCATAAAAGAGAAAATCTCTGGAAATGGAGGCTGACAACTGGGTACAACACCTATCCTTGAACTGGAGGGGAAAAAATGCTACGAAGAACACAATTGACGAAATTGGAATATGAATGGTGAAATATATATAATTGAGTCAGTGTTAAATTTACTGAAGTTGGTCACTGTACTATATGTAAGAGAATATCCTCATTTTAAAGGAAATACAGGGCGCCTGGGTGGCTCAGTCGGTTGAGCGTCCGACCTGAGCTCAGGTCATGATGTCGCAATTCGTGGGTTCAAGCCCCGCGTCGGGTTCTGTGCTGACAGCTCAGAGCCTGGAGCATGTTTCTGATTCTGCTGTCTCCCTCTCTCTCTGCTCCTCCCCAACTCATGCTCTGTCTTTCTCTGTCTCAAAAATAAATAAACTATAAAAATTAAAAAAAAAAAAGAATCTGGCTTTAAAAAAAAATAAAGGAAATACATAATGAAGTATTTAAAGGTAAAGGGCTATCATACATTAACTTGCCCTCAATAGGTGGATAAAAAGTGTTTGAGGGAAAGTTGTGCGTGCGTGTGTGAGAGAGACAGAGATATGAAGAGATGAATATGGGTAAAGGGTAATAGGTGTTTGGTTTTGTCTTACTATTTTCATTTTTGTTACTTAACATGTATACTTGAAATTATTTCCAGATAAAAATTTAAAAGATAAAAATTCTATGGGATGGAGGGAGAAAAGCGATGGTAAAGATGAAATAAGATTGGCTGTAAACTGACAATTACTGAAGCTGAATGGTATATTACAAAAGGTTTATTAAACTCTTCTGACTACTTTTGTATATATCTGAAATATTCCATGATAAAAGACAGTGAACAATAAGAGAACTGAATTTGAAGATCCCAAGTGTCTCTTCCAGTGCCTAGTTCCATGGTCTTTTTAAATGAATTTAAAAAAAATTTTTTTAGGGGGCACTTGGGTGGCTCCATTGGTTAAGCAGCCAACTCTTGATTTTGGCTCAGGTCATGATCTCATGGTTCATGAGTTTGAGTTCCACATAGGGCTCTGTGCTGACAGCATGGAACTTGCTTTGGATCCTCTGTCTCCCTCCCTCTGCCCCTCCCCTGCTTATTTATTTTCTCTCTCTCTCTCTTTCAAAAATAAATGTTTAAAAAATTTTTCAGTGCATTCACAATGTTGCATAACCACCACCACCATCTATCTCTAGAACTTTTATCTTGCAAAACTGAAACTCTGCCCAGTAAACACTAACTTCCCTTCCCACTCCCCCTCCTTCCAGCCTCTGACAACCACCCTTCTGCTTTCTGTCTCTAGGATTAGGACTACTCCAGGTACGTTATACAAGTGGAGTCATACAGTGTTTGTTCTTCTGGGACTGGCTCATTTCACTTATGTCTTCGACGTTCACCCGTTTTGTGGCACGTGCCAGAATTTCCTTCCTTTTAAAGGCTGAATGATACTCCACTGTCTGTACACAGCACATTGTCTGTGGACACTTTGGTTGTTTCCACCCCTTGACTACTGTGAAAAATGCTGCTGTGAACATGGTGTACATGAGCTCTTTGAATCTCTGCTTTTTAATTTCAAGCCTGGAGTTTTACAATTTGTTAGAGAAAAAAAGTTCTATTTAAATTCCTCTTACCATCTGGGATTTAGTTTGTTTGATGTTTTTAAGTGATCTTCAAAGGGGCGATGATAAAGCTTTTCCGGAGAAAGCAAAAATGTGACTGGTCTTGACCGTTGCAGCTGAGCTCCAGTTTCATTTCAAATGAGTTCCTTCACGTGCAGTGCTATTTACATGCCTATTTGACAGTTATTTCTGTTGGATGGATTGGATAATAGAAACCTTGTTTTAGGTTTTGGACACTGGGTAAGCACAGGGAAAAATGACCAAAGTTGGTCAAGTTCATGAGAAAGGGCATGAGAGCCTGGTTTCTCTAGTAGCACAATCCCCTTCTTTGAGGCCTGAGAGCTATTATTTTCTCACGTTTGCTTTTCCCCGTGTACCCCAGGATGGTGGCACTTCTTTCCCCTTTCCTAAAGGGTTACATAATTATGCAGACCAGCATCATAGGCCTTTTTCCACTTGGACAGTACTTTCTGGAACTGCTAGATTTCCAGATGAGAGCTGTTTATTCTGGATCAGACTTAATTTGGTCAGCTGAATTCTCTTGGGTATGGAGAGTTTTTCTTACCCTCGGCCTACTTTTTGTGGTACTAAATATCCTTTTACAGTTTCACCAAGCACTTTGTAAAATAGAAAGAGTTGAAAGCGCTGCTTTATTTTGCTTCCTTAGCTCCTTTTGCTGTTTCCTGGGGTTGGTAAACTGTAACCACAGAGCCTTGTGCTGGAGAGGATGTCACAATATTCATCAAGGGCCTACTATGCGCCAGCCCCTTCCCCACACTGTCCATTATAGTACTAGATAGTTACCCCTCGAATATTAAGAGTGGTGATGGAGATGTGTTCAGGGCCTAATGAGGAAAAAAAAAAAAAAGACACTGGCAAAGTGAGTGGCTTTTACTTAAGTGCAGTGTCTTCTCTACCTTGATGCCTGCTTGGATTGTCCCCCCTCCAATACATTACCATTCATTAGCAGAAGAAAATCACTAAAGTGTCATTGATCTCCCAAATCACTCACTGTTCCATGTTCTCACAACAGCGTGGGAAAAGCTGAGAAAAGACACAGGAAGGAGGAAGAAGTGCAGAGGGAAACAAGTTGGATTCCTGCCCTCCTGTGAACCGCCTACATTCGTATAATCGTTTTTCTGTATCTTCTCCACATTACCTCACTTTTCAGTCATTAATAGCTAACATTACAGTGAGAATCACACTTATTAGCATTAGGGTTTTTTTTAATGTTTATTTTATATACTTTGAGGGGGAGAGGAGCAAAAAGAGGGAGAGAAAGAATCCCAAGCAGTTTCCGCACTATGAGTAGAGAGTCTGACGTGGGTCTTGATCTCACAAACCTTGAGATGATGACCTGAGTTGAAACCAGGAGTCAGACGCTTAACTGACTAAGCCACCCAGGCACCCATTGTTAGTATTACTCTTAAGTGTCACAGCAATCCTGTTGTGACATAGAACATATCCATAGTGACATAGAACTCTATACACATACGTTTCCCCCCCCTATGGATTATTTACTTGATATAAACCCTGAGGAATGGAATATAAACCAGGTTTAGGATGAGATTAAGTCCATTTAAAATGAGTTAGATGCTCTCCGCTAATTAAGGTAAAGGTACAGGGCCATAAAAAATGTTCACTCCCGCGTTAATGACGGATCCTGCTTTTTAAAAGGGCACCTTTTAAAGCAATGAAACTAGTATTAGCTTAACATTCAAACACATTCAATAAACTGTTGGAATGCACGAGCTTGATCTACTGCAGGACGCATGGAGACCCGACCAAGGAAGGAATAAATGGTCAAGTGCTGGAGGAAGGCGTCCACGTCAGTCAGAGTGGCCTTACTCATCATTCATCTAAGACTCTGAGCAGTTTCCCACCTAAGGGAGGAAGTTGGCCCCTATGGAACAGGTGTCTGAATTGTGCAGGTCACTTATATGAGGGGGTTTTCGATACAGTATAGAACTGTACTATATTTTCTTCCTTTATGATTTTCTTAATAACATCATCTCCCTCGCTTTATTGTAAGAATATAGTATTTCATACATATAACACAAAATATACATCAATCGACTGTTTACATTTTCAGTAAGGGCAGTGGTCAATAGTAGGCTACTAGTAAAGTTCTGGGGGAGTCCAAAGTTATGCACAAATTTTTGACCACGTGGGTGCTCTTAATCCCGTTGTTCAAGGGTCAACTGCACTTCTTTTCCTTCCTATGTCTGCCACTTGGGGTTTTCCCTCTCTTCACTTTCTTTTCCTTAATCCTTGTATTCTCACCAAGAGTAACTTGCGGTGGTTTCTATGCATCTCAGGCTCTTCTGGCTTTAGCATCTCCAGAGATTCTTAGTTCTCGTCCATCATCACTCATCCCTTGCTAGAGTTTTACTCACTCTAACCTGCTCCTTTTCAGCATCACAGGCCATGGGCCCCCCTGAGGGTGGGCTTACCTTTACCGTCTCTATTCAGAATCTTACCTTCTTCACTCAAGAAACAGAGCGAACGCCACTTCCTCCAGGAAGCCTTCTGTGTCCCAGCGAAAAGGACTGCCATGGCACTTTAGTGGACCTCTTAAGACACTCATCACTTCATATCAAATTTTTGAGCAGGTTTCATCTTGTTTTCTGGACTCCAGACAGGACCATAGTTAAGTGGGGTTGTGACTGACTGAATCTTTACTTACTGCTGCTGGGTCTGTAGCCAAGGGGAGCTGTTTTTAGCTGTCAAGTTGGAAGTGAACATTTTGGGGGGCTGCTACACAGAGCATTTCGGTTGTCTGGCACCTTTATGCTGTTTTCATATATACGCTGACATGTAGGTTTCTATGCATAGAGACAGAACCCCCATAAAGACTGTCCACACAGGAAACCCATTCCGCATTCCCGAGGAATTGTGTTAGAAATTTTGGAAACGTTCCCTGCTTTTCAAGGGAGAAAAGTCACAGGATTTAGCCTGATAACTTAAAAGGGAACAAAAAACCCAGGTTTTCCAAGCAGAAAAGTAGCAGTGAGTATCCTTCATTTCCAACAAAGCCCCAGAAGAAAAGTGCTACGGATTCATTAAGCCCCGATGCTCAAAGGAGAATTCATGGCACACAGAAAAAAAATGTTTTAAACTTTGAGTCTCAAAATGAAGGAGCTGTCACTAATACTGCAAAAGTGGGAAAATATGTACGATTAAAAACTCCCAGCCCTGCTGGCCCTGTGATTTTAAATAACCATACAATGGGTGGCACACACAAAATACTCTTCTTTATCTGTAAAACTTTACCTGGGAATTTCCACTGCAAAGGCATTTAGTGGGAGTGAATGATCTATTGAGGGCACGGAGGCATTGGTGCCTCGTGGATGACCTTGCACAAAGGGCCAGTCCAGGATCACTGCAGCGGAGGACGGTGTAGTTTAACTTCGGTCTCAGTGGTTTCTAGGAAGTGCTGCTGCGGGACCGTCCTCTGGGGCACAGCCAGGGGGGCACGTGGAAAGGCTACTTTTCAACTCCCTGGTATCCTACCTTGACCTAATCATCCCCCAGAGCAAAGCACTGCTTTCTGGGAAAGTTGATCAGAAAAAAAAAAAAAAAGTTCCATGGATTGGATCAAATAGGAATGAAGATCCCTGGATGGGGACTACAGGTGGGACTTCTTAGTATACAAAAGTACTCCCTGCCTGCCTGTCAGGGGATGAAGACAAAGTGAGTTTTCTACACCGCGCTGGTGGGGCAGGTCTCCTGGGGCTCCACTTGGCCAGAAGAGTAACTGAGACGCCAGAGTGTCCCCTGTGCTCTCCCTAATCACTGAGACTTGCTTTTCACTGACAAGCGCTGCTAAACTCTAGCAAAATCCAAGGAAAACACATGTTCTCACAGCGACCGCTTTTTGACGGAGGGCAGCAGTCACAGCAGTTTTGTTCTTGGGCCTATTGTTTGGGGGCAAATGGGATTTAAAGTCGGCAGAAAGCTGGGAGATTGGGCTGCTGGGTTCCGAGAGACAGCACTGAATGTGCGGCCAAGAGCAGTGCGAAAGAGGTGTGCCTGCTTCTCAACCAACTTTCTAACGCAGCACCCAAGCTGCCTCATGGCCGCGGAGAAGCCCTTCCAGGTTTCCCCCTGCCTTCTCCAACCAGTCTCTCTCCCTTCTCCCGGCTGACAGGGCTTCCCCCATCCTGACCTGGCCATGCAGGGCCCAGCCACACCGAAGGACGTTCACTGCTTCCAAGTCTGCCTGTGCTCATCTCCCAGCCCCGGAGTCCTCTACAGCTCCCAGGGCAAGAGACTCCTACTTGTCCCTGTCAGAAAGCAGCTGGCCACCATTATGCGCTTGGACACAGCCTTGGCTTACCTTTGACCCGGCCCTTTGCCTTTGCTGAACTGCAGGCACCAGGAGGGCCAGGAACCACGTGTGTGGCCTGTGCTATGGGTGTACATCGTAGGCCCTCAAATATCTGATGGGGAGAAGATGTAGTTTAAAATACAGTATGAGGGACTTGGGTTAATCTTAAGAGTGGCTTCCCAGTGTGAGGAGCTAAAGACACACAAATCTTGGGTCCCTGAAGGCCAGTGTGTCTCTGACACGTTAAAAGTCCTGAGAGTTTGTGGCTGCCCAGGACAGTTCTGGAAAACACTGGACATTTATGTGATTTTTTTGACTTGGGGAAGGTCAGCCCTTCAGAGTAAAAAAAAAAAAAAATCAGGTTCTCTCATCCATCTTCATAAACCAGTGCACAGAACCTGTAACAAAATGAGAAAAATATAGACAAATTAAGTTAGTATGACTCAGTTAATTATTTGATTTAAAGGATTCTCCTTTACTCTGACCCTATGCTCTTCTCATGTTTTCGTATCAAGATGTCTTTGTATGAAGTGAATGTGAGAAGATGAAGTAGTTTATAGAGTCCGTACGTGACAAAACAAGAAATGTTAAAACTGTCTAGCCATGTCGGTGGGGGCGCGTTCGGGTAGTGGAAGGAATTCGACCTCTACTCTAGATCACTCTAAAAAGAAGTTCCAGGTGTCCAGGTGAATAAATATGAAAGGCAAAATTTTAAAAACTCCTAGAAGATTATAGAGTATCAGGACCTTGAGGTATAGTCTTATTCATAAATAAGACACAAAAAGGTAAGATTTCCTCTAACCATAAGATATATTTAACTACATTAAGAAATCTAGTCATTAAAACAGATAAAAAAGAATGAAAATAAGTCACAGAATGAGATATTTGCAACACATAAATGACAAATAGTATCCAGAATACATACATATACATGTGTATAAAAACTCATAAAACACTCAAGCAAGTAAGAAACAGACAACCTAATAGACACCTTTCTGAAAGACTTGAACAGGCATTTAACAAAAGTAGAAATCTAGGAGTGCTCAGGTGGCTTAGTCAGTTAAGCATCCGGCTTCAGCTCAGGTCATGATCTCGCGGTTCATGGGTTCGAGCCCTGCCATCAGGCTCTGGGCTGAGAGCTCAGAGCCTGGAGCCTGCTTCGGATTCTGTGTCTCCCTCTCTCTGCTTCTCCTTCTTGTGCTTTGTCTCTCTCAAAAATAAAACATTAAGAAAAAAAAATTTTTTTAATAAAAAATTTAATAACAAAATTTGTTTTGTTATTGAGACAGAAACAGCATGAGTAACGGAGGGGCAGAGAGAGAGGGAGACACAGAATCCGAAGCAGGCTCCAGGCTATGAGCTGTCAGCACAGAACCCGATGCAGGGTTCAAACCCATGAACCGTGAGATCACGACCTGAGCTGAAGTTGGCTGCTTAACCGACTGAGCCACTTAGGCGCCCCAAGAAAAAAATTTTTAAACAAAAGTAGAAATCTAAATGGCTAATAAATAAATGAAAAGGTACTCAATCCTATTAGTACTCAGGGAAATGCAAATTAAAACCCACAATCGGATACTGTTTCACACCCACCAGACTGGCAAAAATTTAAATTCCTTGTGATACCAAAGCACTGAGACAATGTGGAAAAATATCCAGCAGTTTCACTCTGGCATTTACACCCTGGAGAAACACATGCAGGTGCACTATAATGGTCAGGGCAGCACCGCCGTTTACGTGAACCCTGAATGGGGACCAGCCAAGTCCACCTTTGGCAGACTGATAAACTGTGGGATAGCTGTAGAATGGCATAGTATTAATAAAACAATGAAAGAGAATATATCTCCTAAAAACAAAATTTAAGCAGAAAAATACAAATGGTGAGTCCACTTATTCAAGTTCAAAAACAGACACAAAATATGCAATTTGGAATACATATAGAGGAAGGAGGTAAAATTATATTTAAATGATTATCTCAAATATGAGAGTATAAAAAATACTTCTGGAGGAAGAAGAATTATGACCACAGAGATATACATGGAGTAGGGTTTTTAGGTGCTGGCTAACATGTTATTTCTTACGTGGGTCGTGGTTACATGAATGGTTGCTTTAGATTTATTTTAATGTATGTTCCTTGCTCTTTTCTGTATGTGTATTTCACATAAGTTGCCCATCTTCTTATTTTAGAGAGCCAGCGAGAGAAAACATAAGGAGGGGAGGGGCAGAGTAAGAAAGAGCGAGAATCTCGAGCATACTCCAAGCTCCATGCGGAGCCCGACTCAGGGCTGGAACCGAAGAACTGTGAGATCATGACCTGAGCCAAAACCACGGAGACACCCAAGCGCTGCCCCACCCATCTTCTTAAAAAATGTTTTACTAACTGCAAATCACCAAGCTTGGGAAGCACCTAATTACGTGGTTCTCAATAAACCCTGAGTCCAAGTGTTTTAGAAAGGGCTCAAAGTAGCTCTGAGGCGGGGGGCACTTTAAGAGAGAGACTGGAGCTGGGTCTTGGATTGTGGGTTCTCTCAGGAATGTTTCTCTGAACAATCAGGGGGTGGGAAAGTGAGGCCCAGCAAAGGTTGCAGTTGGCCCCAGGGCTTGTGCAGGCTAGGGCAGCAGTTCCTGTGTGGTGACCTTGTATGCCTGACTTCGGAATCTGGACTTGATTCTGTAGAAAGTAGACACTGGGGGTTACCATGTAACAATTAAAAATACCATAACGCTTTAGGAAGACACATCTGGGTGTGGGGGGGTAGGACTAGAAATGGAAACCAGTAAAGGGTCAGGCACAATACACCGGGAATGTGGAAGCAGAGATGAGGAAGAAAAGCAAGAACTCGTGACGGAGTAACAGATTTTTCCAAAAATGGATGATCAGTTCTTTTCTGGCCCTTCCACTGTAAAGCTAGCTCTAGGGGTATAAAGAGGAAGTAAGAGAGATTCTGTTTTACAAGGACAAGTGGCTGGACCACACAGGGTCAGAACAGGACTGGCAGACATGCAGACTTGATGCTGAGGGCCTGACTTCAGTCTTTAAAATACCCTACAACCACCATTGAAGAGAAATTGCCTGGGCAGGAATAAGCAGGAAAAGTGAAGGATGGTGGACGTAACCAAAACCAGAACGAGTTGTCTAATGAACTTCAATGTCATCACCTGGCTCCAACAACGGTCCAATTTTGTCACGTGGCTTTCGTCATTTTCCCACAGTTCTAGTCCGCATCCATGCACCGCAGGAGTGTCACTGGGTCCAGTCAAAGATAAAACACATACATTTAAACGATTTGAATCGTTTCTCGACTGGTTCTTCAGTCATGGTGGGAGGTCAGCAGTTCCAAATACAGGTGTTGACAGGCTGAAGAGCAAAGAGCATAACCATTCTGATCTGCCCAGGCTGCTTCCTGGCTTCCGACTCCATGATCATACAAAGTGTGCTGAGTGAGGGGAGATCAAGCCCAGGCAAAAAGGACCTTCGTGAAGGGCTCTTCCTTGGGAAAAAACGGGCTCCATAATCATACTCTATAATCACACTCCTAGATGTTACCAGATTCAATAATTGCAACTAAAGAACAGGGAGTTCTGACCTTGGAGATGAGGGGGAACCATCCCCCCACCACGGCAGAGCCCAATGCCCAGTTGCAGAGGTCCTTGGAAAAGGGGAGATGCTGGTGGCACCGAGCTCTACTGTCCCCAGATACCTCATCAGCTCCAGGGTGTTAATGGTGCAAGTCAGAGAACACTGGTACCTTAAATTAACCGTGCACTCAAGTCAGTGCACATTCCGTGGGGCAGAGAAATCAGTCTGCTTCTATGAAGCACATCACAAAGCTCCTCTTTTGTAGGAGAGCTGTAAGAAAATCACAGTACCTGGGGGTGTGTGTGAGAGAGAGAGAGAGAGAGAGAGAGAAAATACGCCAGGAGCCCCCCTCAGTGGCAATGCCACGGGGCTGTTCTGAAGCTTACCGGTCCAGGTGGGGAATGGGCTGCTTGTGACAATGTTCTATTCCCCTGGGGGTTTCTGTCAGTGAGCGTGGGATATTATCGCACGACCAATCTCTGCTTGGTTATACTTTGTGCAGAGGCTTCCACAGAAACTCAGAGGCTCTTCCTGCCTTAAAAATAGAGGTACCACCATAAACAATACCAAAAGGAGAGTTTAAAGGCGTAATGGGTCCTCTAGTTCAGTCTGTGTACTGGTTTTTTACAGGAAGCTGGCAGTGCTGTCCAACCGTGGAGCAGGCCCGAGATCACACCGACAACTAGAAGGGTATTTCTAGAAAGACAGGCCAAGTACGACTGTGTGCAGGACAAACAGAATAATTTTATTCTTATTTTTCCTTAAAAATACAGAACTTTTACAATTCACTATGATTAGACGTGATTTATAATTTTAACATTTTTTTTAAACAAATGACAATGGAAATAAAGAACTAGTACAAATTATAAACCTACTGGAGCAAAGAGAAACTATCTTTCTGATCGAAACGTGTGCCACAGCTAAACCTCCTCAGAAAACTAAGATTTCTTAGCTAAACTTTCTTAGAGGGTTTGTGGGAAGCCTTTAACCTCAAATATTTAAACTATTTGTGTGACCACTAAATGCCTTCACCAACTTGTTGGTCAAATGCTTCCTACATTTAGGAACCAATGACCAAGTGGCCTGAAACACGTTAAGTCTTGATCCTATTTTTCCAGCTATAAATTATTACTATTTCAAGAAAACAATATTTTCTAAGCACAGAAGCTTTCTAAAAAACTTCAATTACCTTTTCTGGCTCAGTACCTGACTGAAATGTTCAAATGTTTATATTGCACACAAAAAAACTTGAGCAGCATACTGTGTGTGTGTGTGTGAGAAGCTGATGAAAAAGACGACTGGGGAAAAAACCCTAAATTGTGACCCATTTACATGATTTAAATATATAGTTTCTATATCTTTAATTAATAGAAGTAAAAAGGTAAACTTTAGAACAGCACAGAAATACAAATCATTAGAGTTTTACAAAATAGACTCAACCCCTATACGTGCACAATCTTTTAATTCTGGAGTTACCATACAAGGGAGGAGCTAATTTCTTCTACTTCATATGAAAGCAGGAAGTCATGTGTACAAAGTCATTTATATGAAAACAATAAAGATTCACATTCCTTTTCTTTGTCCTTGACAAATATTTATGGAATGTTGGAAATTATGAAAAAACAATTCCAATGTCATGAAGTCCAAAGACTTGGAATGAAATACTCCCAGTGGCGTGCTGCGTTGCACAGAATGACCATCCTCTTCTAGAAACCAGGGCTGCATTCCCTGTCAGCTTTAACTGCTACCACTGACCTGGGTGGAAAGGCCACCATTGCTGTCCCACCTCTGGTGGCATGCAAATGTCGATGCCATCTCAAGAGTCCCAACCAACTCCCTGATAAAATATTGGGCAACATTTAGCATCTACTTTCCCCAACCGCTGACACAGATAAAATAAAAGTTCATGTGGTTCAAGACCAGTCCATTGCCCTTCACAGAGCGGAGTGTTCCCCAACTCCTCACCAGGCCCAGAGAGAAACACGGGCTGTAACTTCCACAAAACAAAGTACAAAAAAAACCTGCTTGTCAGAGAGATAATATTATAGCTTCGTTTTCAAACTTGTAACCAGTAGATTCAAACTCTTAACTTCTCTGTAAAAGAATTCTTAAAACCTTAAAGCACATTAAATACTGCGTCCTCTGAATGCCTTCAATCAGATTTTAAGTACCTTGTTCCTCAACTTTGTGACTTCTAACTTCTCTCCCTTTCAAATTTGCTTTTTCCTTGCTTCTAAAGCAAATTATTGAAAAAAAAAATCCAATGCTTAATATAGAACTGAGAAAGCAAGATAAATTTGAGGAGATCACGTCATATGCTCTGGTTTGCTGCCTGAGGATATTTCTGATGTTTCTTAAAGCAAAAGTAGATAAGGATTGTTTTAGAGCTCGGGCAGTAGTAAATCACTAGTGGATCTGGAGACAGACTATTCATCCTGGTTATGTGAGTCAAATGCACACGCAAGATAACTCTAAATCTCACTCTGACACGCAACTTTTTCTCTGCACCAAACCCAGGACGGGTGGTTGGCAGCCGTAACTGTTTTCCTTCCCTATGTAAAATGTCATTAGAATGCCTTAGTAGGAACTACATGCCAGGGACTTTTCCCCAGCACTACTTTAAAGTTACCTAGATAGCAGTGAGGCCACTGCCAAGCTACAGATGCCGTCCTTGCGGCTGGCACACCCTGGAAAAGCCTGGCTGACCCTAGCTCCCTCAGTCCTACTGACAAATACTCAGTTCTTAGACACAAATGCACTGGAGCAAGTGGGGCCAAAGCGGAACGTCCACCTTCACCAGCGGTATGTCCAAAGATGGCCCCATGTTGGCTCCCATGGCTCACAGAACCAGGGACGCTGCAGCTTCTGTGGCTGGCCATTCAGCTGAAGCCTGGAATCCAAGTCACAAGCATGCAGGCTCACAGGACAAGGGGTCCAGGCTTCCTGCCTTCAACTGTGCTGGCTGCCTAGGGCCCCTGCCAACAACATATTGGCTTACGCTCCCTGAAAACTCCAACGCCTCCCAGAACCTGAAGGAAATATAGAACTATGGTCTTTTGACTACTTCTCTGACAGAAGTTCTATCTTTTGAGATACTCACTTTATGCTAAAAATCAGTTAAATGACCAGCTCAAGAGTTGAACTCTTAACTAGAAAAATTACTAGAAAGTTCCTGTAAAGGTATACGTTGAAATGGGGAAAAAGTGATCCTAAAGCAAAGTTAAATTTCATGTAACCATATTTATTTCAGTGGACAGCCAAGTGTGGACTGGCCTGCTTCCGAACAGTGAGAGATGAGAGTCTACCCCAAGCCCGCAACCCAAACAAACTGCAGGATGGACCAGCGGCGTGCTGGCTGACCTCACAGGTGCTCTCGGCACCGTCAAGCTTGGGCAGTGGAGAGCTAACAATTGCACACTCTCACTAGACACTCCAACTAATGACGCGGCCTCATGAAACAGGATGTTAGAATGAATTCTTTATAGTCTCAGTGCAACACTGATTCAAGTACCTTTTAAGGTTTTGTTTGGTATTACTTTCTTCTCTTCAAATAGTATTTCCTGAGAAGGCTAACTTTCCCAGCAGAAGTGGAATTAATAGAGTTCTCACAATAAGCCCTTTCATTGATCATCACTGAATTCTTGAGTTATTGTGCTCAAAAGGAAGCACGCTTTTACGTTTGCTGGACTTGTGTTAAAACACAAATAGGAAATTTTAGAGATCTTTAGATCATTTTCCTATGTCTATTTCACATGCCCTAGAAGGATTTACCTCTTACATCAACATTTCGTAAGGGATAAATCAAATATAATCACGTGTTCTCCTTAATTAGATCCCTTATTTTCCCAACACCCTATCATATGTAGATCATACTCACAATGTATTTGCCAAGTGTCCTTTGTTACTGAAAAACCAGTCTATCCCCGTAAGTACTCCCTGAGAATACCCATCCAAAGTCCCCTTGAAGAGCAAATGAGAGCTGCGCATGGCAGATACGTGAGGTCCAGTTGTATAAAAATCTTCAGTAGATAGCACACATGTGCATGTATCTAAGGGGAAACCAGAGATCTTTTGTGAAACAAGACTGATATCACAGCTGTAATTTTCTCCTCTAGCTTCTTGCTTTTCTAAATGTGAGTGAAGATGAGATTTCTATTTAATATTTATGGATCATCTTGTTTTTCTTTTATAAATACTTTTTATAATGGGGTAGGGATTGATTACCGGAGGATTCTTCATCAGGGAAGTAGAAAGGCCAAGTGCCTTGAAAAGCTGAATGAAGAATAAGACTAAGAAAAAACTTGTATGTCTGTAAACGGCCAATGGGAAACGGTTCAAAAGAAGAAATAGAAGGCACAAACTGCGGGTTAAAAAATGCTTGTAAAAGACTGCAAGATAACTAGAGTTGACAGAACTCACAGCTAGGGGTTCTAAAGCCTTGCCCTAAATACACATTCTGGTTACACTGCTCCAACACCACTGTGACATTCTCAACGCCTCAGAGCAAGTGCTTAGGACTGGGAAAGAATAAACTAAAAACATAAAACACTTCATTCTCAGAACTACTGCCTCTGGCTTTCACGTTTCTGGGAGGCAATAAATCGATAAATGTGTTTTGTGGGTAGAAAACCAACAAACAAAAAAGCATCATATAATCAGTAAAATAACAACAAAGGGCTGGACTGTATGGCCCCTTAACTTTTATAAGCACATTTTAGGGCCAACTTGAGAGAAATGAAAATAGTAAGATAACTTAATTTTACCACATATAAATTACAATGGCCATCTGGATATTCAAACAGCAAATGAGAACAAAATTTACATAAGTAAAAACTCTTCTAAAGTAAACAAATGTAGAATATCAGAACTGAAAATTCATTAGAAGGTTCACTGTGTGTTTTAATCAGGCTCAGACTGAAATAAAAGTAGTCAATTTAAACCCCAACCTGGGAAGGCCATCCCTGCTATGGCTGCGATTTCATCTTTCCAGCATCCTGCGACATTCATTTAGACAGAGGGCAACCATTCACGTAAACAGTTCGACGTACTGGTCCCCTGCTGTGGACCTGTGGCCGATGAAGAGGAACAGTCTGGGAGCAGCAGACAGACAGGGAACACTTAAACTTAAGGAAGGGACAGCGGCCTCTGGACACCTTGTCAGGGCTTCCCGTCGGGCGGCTCAGTGAGACTCTGGGGGGCGGGACTGGTGAAAGTGGAAAGCCAGGAAGACATAGCTGTCTTTGCACTGGAAAAAGCTCCTCCAACTGATTGGCCTGGAGGGAGAGGAGAGGAAAAACAAAAGGAAAAATGTCTTTGCTTTGTTAAGAGACACTGAAAGACCAATGCTAATGAATAAATATTCATTCACTGTGTTACTAAAATACCATTTAAAAATTTTTTTTAAATTTTTATTTTTGAGAGAGAGACAGAGACAGAGTGTGAGCAGGGAAGGGGCAGAGAGAGGGGGACACAGAATCCGAGGCAGGCTCCAGGCTCTGAGCAGTCAGCACAGAGCCTGATGCAGGGCTCAAACCCATGAACCATGAGACCATGACCTGAGCTGAAGTCGGACAACTTAACTGACTAAGCCAGCCAGGCGCCCCACTAAAATACCACTTAAATTTCTACTTTCAAAACACTCCCTTTCCATGAGCATGTCTGGTAGGAAACTGGGTAACCTCTGGGTTTAAGAGCCTACTCTCCTAAGTGTTCGTTCTGAAGGTGGTCGGCCACCTCTTTCCTTCCTACGCAGCACACCAGGCCGGCGGTTCTCAGGACTGGCTGCGCATCAGAATCACCTGGAAGTGCTGAGAAAGAACTCTGTGCTCTTGGGAGCTCACGTCCAAGTTGATAACTGATAACCACCTCCCCAGGCAAGAGTGGTGAGGCTGCTCTCAGGAAATGTGCTTTTGTCGTCTGAAACGCTGCTGTCGTAAGTGAAGATGCCGACTGCTCCACCTGCCTCAGGTCTGTCTGTTTTGTTTTCAAGAACCTTATCTCCAAAGTCCATGTTCAAGTGAAATTACTTCAGTTGAATCATATACTCCCACTGTTCTTAGGGGAGTGGGGAAGAGAGCTGGCCTTAGCAGCAGCATCACTAAAAATGAAGTAACAATTGACATCATATATCTATAATGAAGTAGAAAATAAGTGTGTAACACTGTATGGAAATAAATGTTCACACATTAAATTCCATTCCCTGTAATAAAACAGACCCACTGATGGGCTATGTGCTCGATGTCTGTCTTCTAAAGGGACAGGTCTGCACAGTACGTATGTAGGCCACTCACCCGAACTCTAGGTACACAGAATGTTACAGCTGAGGCCTACACAGAAATCACCTAATTCCAGGGCTTCTGAACTGTGTACAGGAAGGGTTAGTCAGCCTTTCCAAGAAGCTAAGGAAGGAGATGGCACCTATTTCTACATATTGATATGACCAAGCAAATATGGAAAAATGTAAATAATTGGTGAACCTGAGATAATTGGGAGCATGCACACTGTTGCAGCATTTAAGTCTGAAATACTAAAAAAAGTTAAAAATATAGAAAAGGAATGAGACATTTTTTTTAGAATGGATATGGAACAAACTGCAAAGTATTTTAAGTGAAGAACACTACATGCACAAGAATGTATACAACAGCATGCTATCGTCTGTCTGGATTCGGTTCTCAGGGTAACACTGGCCTCATTAGATGAACTGGAGAGGATCCTACCTCATCCACTACATTCTGAAAGAGTGTATAAAATTAGTATTATTCCTGGGGTGCCTGGGTGGCTCAGTCAGTTAAGCGTCCGACTCTTGGTTTTGACTCAGGTCCCACGGTTTCATCAATTTGAGCCCCGCATCAGGCTCTGTACTTGGAATTCTCTGCCCCACCCCCACTCATGCTCTCTCAAAAATAAATAAAACAAAAATTTTTTTTTTTTTAAATTAGTATTATTCCTTAAACATTTCATAAAATTCATAAGTGAAGCCTTCTTGGACTGGATTAAATAAAAAACTTTATGACATGGTTTTTATTTTTAATTCAATTTATTTACTAGATACAGGGCTATTCAAAGTCCCGATTACTTATTGCATCAGTTTTGGCAATTTGAGGGTTTTTTTTTTAAATGTTTATTTATTTTGGGGGTGGAGGGGCAGAGAGAGGGGAATAGAGGATCTGAAGCAGGCTCTGCACTGACAGCAGAGAGCCTGCCACGGGGCTTGAACTCATGAACCACGAGATCATGACCTGAGCTGAAGTCAGATGTTTAACTGACTGAGCCACCCAGGCACCCCGGCAATTTGAGTCTTTCAAAGAATCTGCATATTTCATCTAAATTGTTTAAAAATTGGCATAAAGTTATTCACAATATTCCCTTATAATCTTTTGAATTTCTGTAAGATCTATAGTGGTGTCCCCTCTTTCATTCCCAATACTGGTAATTTGTATTTTTTTCTTATTAGTCCATAATGGTTTTATGGATATTGTTGATCTTCTAAAAATGGCCTGTTGATTTCATTGATTTTTCTTTATTGTATGTGAATACCTTAGAAGACAGCATTCCTAATGCCTGCTTTATTATGGTGTTCTACTACTTATAAAAAAATGCAAGCAGCTCAGGAAATGGGGACAAAACTTCAGTGAAACTTGAATCCTTGTAAGAGAACAGTGAATTCATCAGAAATTGGTCTTGTTCCATCAGGAGTGACAAAATTTGCTGAACTTTGACATTACCTGATGTCACAAGAATTTTAACACTTTGTGAATGTTCTCACAAAAACAACTTTTGTATTCAACAATCTTGTATTACAGGATACACAGATTTCTACAACGTTATAATTTTATCAATGACACACTGAGTACAGAGAAGAGATGTGTTATGATTCTAATCTGTTTCTGGCTAAGGGCACGTCTTACCAACAGCTTTTCCTGTTTGTACAACATTTCGGCTGGTTGTGACCATGACGTTCCCAATTTTTTTGCCGCGTTCACTGTTTTGAACAGAACTGAGTAAAGCAAAGAAGTTTTAAGTACATTACAAAAATTCACACACAGCACCCTCTATAACCATCCCCCAAATTAGAATTGAGGGAAGAAGCTAAATTATTTGTCGTGCATCAATTAATTTAGTAAACTTTTTAAGCATGTACATTTTCAGAAAATACTAAAATAACATGCAGATGAACCAGAAAAAGGACATAAGGATGCATGGTTAATTCTCCCTACAGTTATGATTGGCTAAAGTTCCTCTACCAGAATAAAAATGGCAACTCTGTTATTAGTTCACACCATTCTCTATGAAACAGCAGTGTTTTCACTCTGAAACATACACACTGCTGAGCTGAAGAATGTTATGCACATATTTGGTTACTATTTGAAGCACAAGTCTATCAAGTGGAGAAAAACAATTCCTAATTAGCAATGAAACACATGGCATAAACTCAGACATAAAAATTTTGCTAGTTTTTTTCTCTAAATACTCACTGTGAGAATCTTAACTTCATGTCTGACACAGAGTACTGGCCTTGAAAAGGATGACTGTAAAACAAAGTTTGAGTCTATTAGACTATGAGTATTTTACCAATAAAGCTTCAAAACGAAGCTGTCACAAGGAAGTATCAGTAAACCTTACAGGGGTGACTCAGCTGGGTGGCGGTGCTCTGCATGTGACAACAGGGCTTTGATCACAGCTTTCTACTTACAGTCTCGGGAGCCTCTCTGAGCTTACTTCCTCACTTGTAAAAAGGTGTTTTTTTTTTCTTGGAGTGTGTTGGGGAAGAAGAGGTTTGTTAATGCTACACTAATGTTCTGATTTATCTGGTCTGGGGTTGGGCTTAAGCATCAACTTTTTTTTTTTAAGTTTATTTATTTTTGAGAGAGACAGAGACATCATGATTGGGGGAGAGGCAGAGAGAAGGAAAGACAGAATCTCAAGCAGGCTCCACACTGTCAGTGCAAAGCCCCATGCGGGCTCGAACTCACAAACTGTGAGATCACAACCTGAGCTGAAACCAAAATTGGACACTTGATCAACTGAGCCACCCAGGTGCCCCTATTTGCACATTTTTAAAACTACTGTCTTAGAATCCTTTAAAGCCCACTCCAGCTAAGCCTCTTATGAACCTGCATTAAAATCTGTAGAGCTGGTTCAAATTCGAGACACCACAGCAGATGCAGAGACTGGATAAAGATCTGACCAGGTTATGAGTGGGGAGCAGCAGGGGAGGAGACCAGATGGCCCTGCATGCCACACTGCGGATGGTCGTAGAGGACCCCCCACCTCCACCACCACAGTGAGGGCCACCAGACAAACAAACTCACATCTGTTTCCCTTCATCACTCTTTAAAATACAGACCTTGTGGTTAGTGAGGGAAAATACTTTGAACTCTTGGCCCTTTCATTTAATACTATTAAGATGTTTTTGCCTTTTAATTCTGTTTTTACCACATTCAAATGGCAACATAGGTTTCTGCTACAGCCCAGCGTGATGATTAAATTCACCAAAATCACTGCTGAACCTAGTCATTTTTCTTGATAGATGATATAAAGGTTAACAGACATATTCTTCACAACCCCACTATACTTCATCCTTGCAGATGCTTCCCCAAGTTACTATGACATAAATATCTGGATTTTGGGGGGAGGGAGAGGGAATATTCTTAATAGCACCACTTAAATCACATTCCCAGTCTAGTTAACTCTGGCTCTCAAATAATACAGTAGTCAGTACAAAACTGATTATTGTCCAACTCTCACCAAGGAGTTTAAAATACAAATGGAAATAAACGTTCAGTGTATACTTGATAAACATTCTGGTCATCAAAACAAAAACATTTTAATAGTTTAATTTAGAAAAGAAGTTCTCAGGACGTACAGTAGTTCCCCCTTATCTGCAGAGGATATACTCCGAGATCCCCAATGGATGCCTGAAACCACAGTCCGAATCCTATATATACACTATGATTTTTCCTGTACATACCTACGAGTTTCATTTCTAAATTAGGCACAGCAAGAGATTAACAAAAATGATAAAACAGAACAATTATAATACACTGTAATCAAAGTTATGTGAACATGGTCTTTCTCTTTTTCTCTCTCTGAAGATCTTTTTCTTGCACTGCACTTACCCTTCCTCCTCTTGTGATGATGCGAGATGGTAAAATGCCTACGTGATAAGATGAAGTGAGGTGAAGGATGTTAAGAACTATGATGTAGCATTAGATTGCTACTGACCTGATGCTACAGCACAAAAAAGATCATCTGCTACCAGACTGCGGGTAAGCCGGGTACTGAAACCGTGGAAAGTGAAGCCACGGATAAGGGTACTACGGTACACATTCTATCAATGGGTCTCCTTAGACTCCTGTGTTCCATTCAAAGATAGCATCATTTCATAATGGCCCCACTCCAAGGCATATTTAAATGTCTTTTATGCCAACGTGGATCAAGTCTGTCAACATTCAATATTGTGACAGGTATTAAATTTTGTAGGATTTTAGAATCTGCGGTGGAAACTAGGTTTGACCACACACCTAGGAGTTCAAATATCAACTTCAGCTTTTTCACACTTCATGTTTTAAAATAACCTCTCAGTTTCAACCTCTCGGTGGTATTTCCTTCCAGGTTTCCACCTGGTTTGACTATTCTGCTAAACTACGGATCCAGGGAAAGGGAGAGAAGAACTATCCTGTATCACATGGCATCACCATGTGCCAAGACTTCCTCTTCTGAATTATGCCAAAATCTGGGAGAAATGTAAAATCCTTCCAAAAATGTCTGAAGCTTTTTGTGTAAGAAGAACAGGGAAGCAGTTTTCAGCTGCTTTTCTGTATCCGGAATTTTATAATTAAGAAGATTTTTGGAGATATTCACAATGTCATCAAAATTAAAATACAACCCTTCCTCACACTGGGGCACACTTAGTAAATCCACCACGTTACGTACTATCCATCTTCAGAGGATGTGCTTACTTTGGATTTATTTCTGCAAGTGCTGGATGCTTGTTGCTGTTCCACACCCTGTAGTTGTGAGTATTCTTCCATGCTGTAACAAAGGTTGTCCCATAGTCCGATAATATCTTTTCATTATCTGTCAAGTAAATATTTGAAAGTTGAGCTGGACCGTAGCCAGTCAGGGATGTGAAAATTAACAACCCAAAAGGGTGAAGGAATGGCTTTGTCCCCTCCACCCCCCTGCTTTATAGGGGAGATAGCCTACCAGATATCAGGAAACTTGGGTCTAGTTCCAGAAATCCTGTTAAGAAGCTATGTGGCCTTTGGCAAGTCACTTAATCACTCAGAACTTCATTTTCCTAACCGGAAAATAAGAGGGTTGAGCCAGATATATTCTAAGGTTCCTTATAATTCCAAAATATTTCCACGTTCTCCTTACCAAGGTTAGGAGGTACAGTATTATTTATTAAACAAAAACTGCAGGCTAGACAGTGAGTAAATATATTGATGTATACATATGGAGTAGGCAATTAGAGTATCTTTCTGTCTTTTCACAATTGTCATTTTTCTATTAAAAAATTAGAATGAATATATGAATTGGTTCTTTTAGTCAGTTTTTTCTTCTTTAGACTTTATCACACTATTTGGTGAAATCATTCCTTAA
>CM053559.1:58124806-58180871 GCA_028646485.1 Cryptoprocta ferox | reverse complement strand
TCTGTCTTTTCACAATTGTCATTTTTCTATTAAAAAATTAGAATGAATATATGAATTGGTTCTTTTAGTCAGTTTTTTCTTCTTTAGACTTTATCACACTATTTGGTGAAATCATTCCTTAATTTCCAAGCATTTCACTGTTATTTTACTTAAAATAACAGGGGCGCCTGGGTGGCTCAGTCGGTTGAGCATCCGGCTTTGGCTCAGGTCATGATCTCACTGTTGGTGGGTTTGAGCCCCGCAGTGGGCTCTGTGCTGACAGCTAGCTCAGAGCCTGGAGCCTGCTTCAGATTCGGTGTCTCCCTCTCTCTCTGACCCTCCAGTGCTCGTGCTGTCTCTCTCTGTCTCTCAAAAATAAATAAAAAACATAAAAAAATTAAAAAATAACAAAGGAATTTTCATATTTAATGTTGAAGACTTTTTAGTTAAAAAAATTTTTTTAATGTTTATTTTTGAGAGAGAAAGAGAGACCAGAATCCGAAGCAGGCTCCAGGCTCTGAGCTGTCAGCACAGAGCCTGACATGGGGCCCGAACTTACAGACTGTGAGCTCATGACCTGAGCCAAAGTCGGACACTTAACCTTAACTGACTGAGCCACCCAGGTGCCCTCGGCTTTTTTATTATCAAGAGGAAGCTTTAACAGAGCATTTGTTCTGCTTGGAAGAACAGAAAACGTTTGGAGAATGGATTCAAATGGCTTTTTCTTCACATACTAATTTTAAGTTGCTTGCTTTGAAGGCGAAACATGACTTCTGTTGCTGGGAAAAAGGAAGACGATGTACACGTGGCTCCAAATGCAATGTAAGGAACTTCTTTTAGGAACGTATTCCTCAAACAGTTCACTAGGCTGAATCTCCTTTAACAGCAGCATGGGCCGGATTATTTGAGTTTAAATCATAGCTCAGTCTCTACCAGATGGATGAGCAAGCTATTTAACCTTTCTGGGCCTCATTGCCTCCCCCTGTAAAAAGAAGATGACAAGGTATCTACCTCCAGGATTGGTGTGAGGTTGAAATGAGTTAGTAGACATAAAGTGCTCAAAATAAAACAGGTCCCTGCACATATGAAATGTTCAAAAAATTTTTTTAAAAAAGGCTACTACTTTTATTTATTTTTTAAGTTACTACTATTATTCAGCACTTATAGCTATCGGGGAAAATACTTTTAAAAAGTAAATTATTCATGAAGCTAACATGACTGGGGGAGACTGGGGTTTTCTTACTAGATTATTGAATGATTCTGAACTTGAGCATTTAGTCTTGGTGTCTCAGCCGCTAAATCTGTAGAAGAGCCAGATATTTTAACATATCCCATTAACAAATAAGGACTTGCTCCAGAGTGTTCCTTTACAAATGAAGAACACACCCAAAGCCTGGGTTTCAAATGTCACACACGCTTCATGAAGAACTAACCTGAGAGATGGCAGTGGTGGGATTGATTACAGCATCTACTGACAGGACAATGTGAATGTACTTAATGTTACCATGGAACTAGGTACTTTATAAATGGCTACGATGGTAAATTTTAGGTTATGTGTATTTCACCACATTTTTAAAAACTTCCCCCAAACTGTGGTCGAGGTAATTGGAAAAAAGGAAAAACAAAAGCTCAACACTCTTTTAACAAGAACAAAAATCTACCAAATCTTTGCTACATATCCATGGTAGTAGGCGACCATGTTGCAAAAGCTCATTGTAGCGCTTCATTTGCTCTTTTTATCTCTTTTTATAGATTTTCTTCTCTATGGGGAATGAGATGGTTTTAACACAGGAATGAGTCTTTTACCTGCTCCACCTTAACGATTTAGTAGGAATAATATTTCTTAGAATGGGAAATTTGAAGACTTAACTATTGGGAATGTGATTTCCAGTGATTTCTACCTTTTATATTTCTTTTCTCCCCTTACATATCTTAAAAACATGTGAGCAGCGTTTATAAATAGCCCCCAGATCCTGACATGTCCTTCCTTCCATATGGAGGAGCAGTAAGCAGCCACATAAAGGTGACAAAGACCTGGATTTGCTGTCTTGATAAGTTTTTTGTTTTTATGTTTTTATAAAGAAAAGCTAAGTTTCAAAAAACGTTTGAAATGGTATCCATTTTTGTTAAAGGATCACCACAAATACCACAAAACCAAAACCCAAAACATATACACAGAAAAAGGTCTGAGAGGATATAAAGTACTCAAAATGCTGAGTAGTTATCTCTGTATGAGGAAGTAACAGATAAGGTTTCAAAATGAAAATGTACTTCTTATGCAATTCAAAACGTCACGAAGATTACAAAAGGAAAAACTGGCTGTGTGCTCCTTACCTAACTGCAGCGTGGCGGCCAGCAGCGCGTGGATGTAGACCGCAAACTGGGCTCGGATCCATTCATCGCCTCCCTCCCAGCCCGTGCCATCCAGGAAGACGTCATCTCGGTTCTCTGTCACGTGCCTCACTAGGTAATCTGCGAACCTGAGGTCTGCAGTGGTTGGGTTAAGCAGCTTCCTGAGTTCTGGATCGTGGATCTGGATCAGAGCCTCTTCCACCTAGAGGGTACCCAGGTACAAGTCAGAGTCTGGGCATTCACGCAGATATCCATGCCACACTTTATAGAGAGTAACTACTGGGAAGCTGAAGCTGGAAATAAGAAGATATGAATAACAGCATTCTCAAAAAGTGAGGCTAAGAGACAGGTTTTTACACTCAAGTTTTTTCTTTACTTCAAAAATCCTCATTTCGTGGTTTTATTTTTTATTTTTTTTATAGTTTATTTTTGAGACAGAGAGAGACAGAGCATGAGTTGGGGAGGGGCAGAGAGAGGGAGACACAGAATCTGAAGCAGGCTCCAGGCTCTGCGCTGTCAGCACAGAACCCGACGCGGGGCTTGAACCCACGAACTGTGAGATCACGACCTGAGCTGAAGTTGTCCACTTAACTGACTGAGCCACCCAGGCGCCCCTCATTTCATGGTTTTAGAAAACACATATACAAATATTTGATTCTGAGTTATAGGAGTAATGCATATTGATTCTAAATATCTTAGAAAACAGCAATGTGTGGTAAAAGTCACCTCTGTCACACAACCGGAAATAAACACAATTTGTAAGTACAGTTCCTAAAAATCCTTGAGTACACAGATACTTTGGAATACTCCTATTATGTAATATTTGAGATACAAAGAGATATATATAACTTACAGGCTAGTTTTGAAATATAAATAATAAACCACATAACTATGAACCCACCAACCAACTGCAGAGCCACAACGTAACCAGTAATGTTGAAGCAACTCTGTTGTCCCTCCATCTTTACTCTCTGCCTTGGGAGGTATGGGCCTTTTTTTTCTCCCCTCAAAATTAGGACCCCAGGTTTTTCATTTATCACTGTAAACATCTTCCCATAAATCACATTTCGGTGCTTTGTATTAGATACTATACGGGGCACCTGGGTGGTTCAATCGGTTAGTGTCTGACTCTTGATTTCAGCTCAGGCCATAATCTCACAGTTGTGAGATCCAACCCTATGTTGGGCTCTGCAAGGGGCACAGAGAGCCTGTTTGCAATTCTCTCTTCCACTCTCTCTGCCCCTCCCCTGCTTGCACTTTTTCTTTCTTACACACAAAATAAACATACATTTTTAAAAAGTTTTATTTTAAAAAAACATTTTAAAGTTTTTTATGTTTATTTATTTTTGAGAGAGAGAGAGAAAGAGAGAGAGAGGGAGAGGGAAGGAGGGAGGATGGGCAGAGAGAGAGGGGAGAGAGAGAATCCCAAGCAGACTCCACACCACAGGGACCAATGAGGGGCACGAACTCACAAACTGTGAGATCATGACCTGAGACGAGATCAAGAATTGGACGTCCAACTGACTGAGCCACCCAGGCACCCCCCAAAAAAAGGTTTTATGAAAAAAAAAAAAAAAAACAACTATAAAAATCCAGGCTGGGTGAAATTTTTTTTAAAAAACTACTTCAATTGTAAAAGTGAACACATGATTTAAATTTCTCATATGTGGATGTCAAACATTTATTTGTAGGTCCTTCCTCTTGGTATCAGGAGCATATTAAACAGGCTAGAAGTATTTAAATTATTTCAACAATAAACACATTTTAATTCTGACATCACAGTGGGCCCAGACTGCCCAGCTTGCAATCCTGGGTCACCCACTTACTAGCCATTTGATTTCTCTGCTCCATAGCTTCATTACGTGTTAAGATCTGGACAGCAACAATACCCAGCTCACAGACTGTTATGAGAATTAGATCAGTGAATATACCTAAGGTGTGTAGAATGCATGGGACAGGAATTTTTACCTTTATTAGTGTTATTCCTGTGCTGTCAGAATTCCAGGTAAGAAAAAAACGGGGACCAGCAGTGTCAAGCACATGTGCCCATATGCAAACCCACCTCCACAATGGCATCGCTGAGGTGCTTCTGTTGCCGGAAGAGGATGTTAGTCGCCCCAGCAACAAATCCGCGCACGGTGACATCAGAGAGGAGATGGTGCTGCTGCAGTGCCATGTAAGGCAGACACAGATACCCCTATGAGTTACAAGAGTAATAGACCGTATCAGGAATGGGGCAGCCACCTCTTTTTTCAAGCCAGAGAGCCAACAGTAGGAAAAGAAACTCCCAAACTTGCCCCACTGCCACACCATCCCTAGCACAGTTGATTGGACTCACTACAGCACTATTCCAGGGAGACCTTGGGTCTTGACTGCATGGAGGCCAGTCAATCGCTAACCTTTTCCATGTGCGGTGGTCCAACATGAAAATTGTCTTACGTGATCACTTTGTTCTCAGTTCAACTTAAAAGCTTCCACAGTAACTAATGAACTGGACGTTTTCAGTTAGGAAATGAAACATTAAGCCCATGAAAAAAGTATGTTGTTTAGTAGAAAGCTGTTAGTTCTTCCACGAAAACTTGAAAACACATAACCAGCGACAGACTGTTAATGAGAATAGCAAAGCACTGCATCTGGCATTTGTTTACTTGCCCCATTGTTTAAAATCATGCAAAAAGATTTCAAGGTATTTGCTACATGTTTAAAGCAAAAAAAAAAAAAAAAAAAAAAAAAAAAAGACACTTGCAGTAGCTGTATATTTACTTAACTTCTGTTTGAACTGTATTTGAAAATACTGCCCCGAAAATTATAGTCGAATTGTCAAACCATAGCAGGCAGTTAAGTGTACAAAAGGCAGCATATTTCCTGAGAAATAAAGGTGTTAACATTGCAATGATACAATGGAGGAGGATATGGCATTTCTGTTGGAAGACTGTCAATCAAAATAGATACCCAACGAGTGGCACAACTTTGTTGAACCCCTGAACTTGTTTTCAATCTCAAGTCCTGTGACAGTTTTACTTTCTTATTTCTCATCGCTTTTTAAACAAACACTGAACTAGGGAGCACTCTCTGGGTGATGGCTTATTTTTGAGGGCAGGAGGCATCTCTCTTGCTACTTCATGTTCTTCACTGTGTCCTATGATGTGCTTCATACCTAACAGCTTGCTGTTAAATATCTTAATATGAGAGAGAAAAAACTTCCAAAAGTTTGGAATATAGGTCCAGTAACCTTTTATTCTTTTTCTTCACAGTATCTTCCTCCATTCGTAAAATGCCAACTAACAGAAATGGCAGAAATAACCCCGTGTATGCATTAGAGATACTCAGTACAGTGCTTCTCAACCCATGTCCCTCTGGGGACTAAAGGCTGGAAAGACCCCTCCCTGTTCCTCATTCAGAATCACTCGGCTGGTAAGGCTAAGGGTTCATGCTTTACTTTATGAGCTATGTATTTAAAAACAGACTCCCCCTGACCCCAAGTACCTGTTTCTAAACATAAATATTACAATATTGAATACTCTTTATATATTACAACAGCATGAAAACAAATAAGTACGTTTTTTAAAAAAATCAATAGTTCAAAGCTTTTTAAAAATACGAAAAAATTACATTCCTTAAAAAAAAACTACACGTATGCTTCCTGGACCAGCATTCTACTTCTTATATTATCCTACAGATACACCTGCTCATGTGTGAGATTTGTAAAGAGTTATTTACTGCAGGGTTGTTTATTATAGCAGCAAAAGATTCGAATCCTAACTATTCAGGGGCAGGGAACCAAATAAATTGTTTGTCTATACAATGGAACATCCTGCAGCAATAAAGTGATGGAAGTCACTTCCAAGGAATAGTTGGTGAAGAAGTGTAAAAAAAATGGGGTATAGGGGAGCCTGGGGGGCTCAGGTGGGTTGTGAGATTAAGCCCCGCATCAGGGCTCTGAGCTGAGTGTGGGGCCTGCTTGAGATTCTCTCTCTCTCTAAAATTGAAAAAAAATGGGGGGGGGGGTATAGTCTGGTACCATTTGTGTAAAAAAGGAGGGGAAAATATCTACACACGTATGTATGCATAAAATAACCCCAGAGAAAAGAGAAGACTAATAATGCTGGTCACCACTGTAACCATGCTTTGGAATCTTCTGAATACTGAACCATGTGAAAGTATTACATATTTATAAAATTAATTAAAATAGTTCAAAACAGTGTTAAATTGTGTCACAATTACTTAAAAAAAAATTTTTTTTTTAACATTTATTCATTTTTGAGAGACAGAGCATGAGCGGGTGAGGGGCAGAGAGAGAGACACAGAATCCGAAGCAGGCTCCAGGCTCTGAGCTGTCAGCACAGAGCCCGATGCGGGGCTCAAACTCGCGGATTGCGAGATCATGACCTGAGCCGAAGTAGGACACTTAACCAACTGAGCCACCCAGGCGCCCCAACAATTACTTTTAATAAATGATCTATTTTTCCCGAAATCTCTTAAAGCTCCTTCTTGTACACTGGCAATAAGAGCATGAATCCTGTCACATAATTCACATAATGCAGCCTCCATACCTAAGCCCCCTCCTGGCTTTCCACTTTTCTAAGGTACTTTAATGTCCATATTTGGAGCTGTAGTATAAAATAGTAAGAACAAAAATTCAGGGTGACCTGGGTGGCTCAGTCAGTTAAGTGACGGACTTCAGCTCAGGTCATGATCTCATGGTTCGTGGGTTTGAGCTCCACGTCGGGCTCTGTACTGACAGCTTGGAGCCTGAAGCGTGTTTCAGATTCTGTGTCTCCCTGTCTCTCTGCCCCTCCCCGACTCACGCTCTGTCTCTCTCAAAAATAAACAAACATAAAAAAATAAAAATTCGAACAGGATTTGCACACCCATGTTCACAGCAGCATTATTCACAATAGCCAAGGCATGGAAGCAACTCAAATGTCCATTGACAGATGAACGGATAAACAAAGTATGATATATGCATACAATGGAATATTATTCAGCCTTGAAAGGATGGAAATGGTGACATATGCTACAGCATGGATAAGCCTTGAGAACATTAGGTTAAGTCAAACAGGCCAATCACAAAAAAATAAATAATGTATGATTCCACTTAAAAAGATATTTAGAGTCGTTAAAATCATAGAAACATAAAGGGTGGTTGCCAAGGGCCAGGGGTAGGAGGAATGGGGGGTTACTGTTTAATGGGTATACAGTTTCAGTTCAAGATGAGAAAGTTCTGGAGATCTATGGCACAAGGATGTGAATGTAACAACACTACTACACTGTATACTTAAAAATGCTAAAAAACAGGCAAATATATAAATATATATAAGTATATGTATATATTAAAAAAAATTTTTTTACCACAATTAAGAAACAAAACCCCTACATCTCTGCTTGGTAAATGTAGCAGAACTGTCATGAGCTAATAACCCATGAGCTAATAATCTGCTAAAGAGCTGCAAAAGCAGTGTGTCTTCTCTCTTGTGCTACGGTATGATCAAGACTGGATGCCATCTTCTTACGTCTCCTCTGGTCAGGGGTGATAAACATGTTCATGAATTGGAAGCCTCCCTGTTACAGGGATGTCCATTCTCTCCACAGCTTATCTAGAGTTTAAAGGTAATCCTAAAATTGATGTGGAAATGGAAAGGACTAAGAAATGCTTGAAGAACAGTAATAAGAGGGGGAGCCTTTCCTCTGCCTGATAGGATATACATACAGTGTGGGGCTGCCCCGGGGATAGACAAATATACCAATGGAAGAATAAGAAAGAATGCAGAAAGACTCCTTCTTCAAACACACAAAAACTAATGCCAGTTAATAATAACCAAACTGTGCAAGTCAAAACTATACAGCTTTAAATTTTTTAAATTATGTTTATTTTGAGAGGGGTGGAGGGGCAGAGGGAGGGAGGGAGACACAGAATCTGAAGTAGGCTCCAGGCTCTGACCTGTCAGTGCAGAACTTGACATGGGGCTCGAACTCACAAGTGTGAGATCATGACCTGAGCCAAAGTCGGACGCTCAACTGAATGAGCCACCCAGGTCCTCCAAAATTATACAGCTTTAAAAGATAACACAGGTGACTATTTTCATGACCTTGAGGTGGGGGGGTGCTGCTTAAATAAGATCCCCAAGGCACTAACAAGAAAGTAAAAAAAAAAAAAAAAAAAAAAAAAAGATAAACAGGAAAAGTATTTAGAATATATTAAGTCCCACAAATCAGTGTCAGGGAAAGATTTTTCTAAATGTTTTCAAAATGTTTTTATTTTTGAGTGAGAAAGAGTGAGCGAGCGAGCATGGGTGGGGGGAAGGGCAAAGAGAAAAGGAGACACGGATCTGGAGCAGGCTCCAGGCTCTGAGCTGGCACAGAGCCTGATGTGGGGCTTGAACCCAAGAACCACAAGATCATGACCTAAGCTGAAGTCAGACACTTAACCAACAGAGCCACCCAGGAGCCCTGAGGACAAGTTTTGAACAAATACCACAAAGGATATGGAAAGATGCTCAGCCTCAATAGTAATTACTGAAAAAAAAGCAAACCAAGAGACACAAGATACTATCAGGTTGGCTAAATATTAGACTAAATATTAAAAAGTCTGACAGTATCAAGTGTCGGTGAGAATGCAGAGCAATGGGAACTCATACCCTGTCTTGGGAATGGAGGACATTGCCACAACCACTTTAGCGAACAATTTGGAATTCTTCTAGTACAGCTGAAGGTACCCATTCCACATAATCCAGTATTCTTGTGCTTAAGTACTGAATGCTACAGAAACTCTGGCATGTGTCTAGCAAGACTCCTGAAAAAGATTTTCATAGCAGCATTACTCACAGTAGCCAGAAATTGGCAACAATGCAGATGTCCATCCACACACTGGATTAGTTGCAGAATAGCTGAAAATGGAAAACTACATAGAAATAGTAACATGCAATGTCAAGCAAAAACATGGATGAAACTAAAAACAAGGTCAAGAAGGAAAAAAAAAAGTATGGTTCCACTTAAATAAAAATTCATAAACACGTATCCAGGACTTTTTGGCTAGCCAGGCAAGGTATCTGTAGATACCCTAAACTTGAAAATGACAAGCAGGGCTCCTGGATGGCTCAGTTGGTTGAGAGTCTGACTCTTGGTTTCAGCTCAGGTCATGATTCCAGGGTCGTGGGATTGAGCCCCAGGTTGGGCTCCGGACCCAGGATGGAGCCTGCTTAAAGTCTCTCTTTCTCTCTCCTTCCCTATGCACCTCTACCCTGCTCACACACGCTCTCTGAATGAATGAAAATGACAAGCTGCAAGCAAGCAACCAAATATAAACTCAGAAGCAATACTTAAAGGAGGTTAATACATGTGGCAGATAAAAAAAAAATCTGGTTTCCAACTACATATGTTTTTAACTTTTTTGTAAGTTTATCGTTTTACTAGAACAGTTAAAACAAATTAGGAATTCACAATTGAGCTATCTTCTGATGGAGGCAACTAAATATTTAAGAAACCAAAGGTACCAGATAGATGTAATTTAAAAACATAAGTGGCTGATCTCTTAAAAAAATACAAAAAACTCAAAAAGAATTTAGTGCTGCCTAAAATTATATTCCCTATCTCTCAGATATTAAAAATAAAAATCCCTTTTATTCCATGAGAGTTGCCTCAATGAGGGGGCTCTTCATCAGAGTGCCATTTATGGTAAGACCTAACATTTTTTACCGAATAATAAATATTATCTCATACCTGGAAAAGAGGAGGCGGAAGTGGACTCATGAGATTAAAACAAGTGGGAACCTGGGGTGCCTGGGTGGCTCGGTTAGTTAAGCGTCCGACTCTGGCTCAGGTCACGATCTCACAGCTCATGAGTTTGAGTCCCGCATCATGCTCTATGCTGACAGCTCAGAGCCAGGAGCTTGCCTCAGATTCTGTGTCCTCTTCTCTCTCTATCCCTCCACTGCTTGTGCTCTGTCTCTGCCTCTCTCTCTCAAAAATAAATAAGCATTAAAAAAAAAAAAAATGAACAAAACAAAATAAAAAACCAAGTTGGAACCCTAACTCCCAGGGCTCCAGGCCTTCAGGCTGGTCCTAACCCTAACTGCTTTGCTTCAGTATGTAGCCAATTCCAGTACTCTTTTAGGAGTCAGGTAGGAAGATTTACAATCAGGGAAAGGAGCACCTGGGTGGCTCACTCGGTTAAGCATCTGACTTCAGCTCAGGTCATGATCTCACGGTTCGTGGGTTCAAGCCCCGCATCCGGCTCTGTGCTGACAGCTCAGAGCCTGAAGCCTGGTTCGGATTCTGTGTCTCCCTCTCTCTCTGCCCCTCCCCTTCTCATGCTCTGTTTCTCTCTGTCTCAATAATAGATAAATATAAAAAACAAAATTTTAAAAATAAATAAATAAATAAATAAATAAAATCAGGGAAAGACATAAGAAAAACCCTCAGGACATCTTCCACATCTGAAAACACTACCCCAACTTCTTCTTTAGCTTTTTTCCACCTCCCTCATTTTCCTTCAACTTTTCTCTGGCTCTAAAGTGGTACAGTCCAGCATAGTATATACATCATAGAGGAGAATTCTCTAATTTTCCTCCTCCTTCTTTCCCTTTACCTTATGGGTACTATACCCAAAATCTGCCTCTAATCCCATCTCCTCTCCCTCAGCACCCAGGTTTCTTCTCTACACTTCTGAAATCAATTCTCGGGACATATTCAAACATATTTTAGCATCTGCGATTTGTGGCAGTGATTCGGTAAGCCTCATTTCTAAGACTGACATGGAAGGCATCATTCTCCGGCAATTTCAAGTACCAGAGAGAAGACTGGAAAACTGGAGAGCTGAGGAATCTTTTCCAGACATAAATGTTTTATTATGTAGAAATTTTGTTTCTATTTATTCATATGCTAACTGAGTCAAGGGACTTATTATTCTCTTCAAAGCTCAATATCCTACCTTCAACAAAATTCTCCAGGCATGCAAGCTTTTCTCCAGCTATTTTTAAAATTACTTTTAAGATTTTTGGCTAACCTAATTCCTTCTGTATAAGTCTTTCATAATCTTCAAGAGAAAAAAAGGCCTAAACACAATTCACTTTTAAGAATATTTCATTGTGTCAACTATACTTCAACTCAAAAAAAGAGTATTTCATATTCCAAAGTTAACTGACATGAAAGCAATCAGCATTTGCATTTACAATTGCAATTAAATAACAATTTAATCATTACATAATAAAACACAAAACCAAAAAGAAAAATGATTTACCAGCATGATAGCGGTAAGCCCATCATACATTCAGTACTGGTCTGTGCACACAAATAGAATATTCTGCCAAACATGGTTTATTGACAGCCCACAAAAATAAGTTTATATTGCTTTAATTCAGCAACCTCATGGACAAAAACAAAAATCCCTCCCCAGTTAATCACCCTCCTGATGTCTCCACAATGATAAAAATTGGAGGGTCAGTGGGTAATGCAGCCACGTAAGGGCTTCAAAACCTATAGGCAGTTCTTACACTCACATGTGAAGTCAGAAAACCCACAACTGGTGGCTACTGACCATACCCAGTAGTGTGAGAACCCTGAGTTTTCTCCTCAGGTTCCTAAATCCCAGCTTTAAGAAACTGTGCAATAGTTCGATCATAAAATCAATTGATACAATTTCAGAATCCCCCAGCAGGCCACAAAATGAACAAAGCATTCTCCATTAACTATGAAGCATTACTGACGTATGGCAAATACTTATTTGTAAAGCTGGATAAACGCCAAAAGAATTTATCATAGAGGAAGAAATATATGTTCAAATCAATGCTACCCATCTTTCTTTTCCACATAAAGTTTTCCTCATGGATAGTATTTGAAGATAATCATTAAACTTTGCTCTAGTTACCAGAAAGATGTATCTGTCTTTCACAGTGGACTGCAATATCATAGATATAAGAACTTAGTACGGTACCTGGCATATGTGACACTATGGTCAGAGATAACCATTGCACTATACATATGTATCTTCCAATTTTCAAGGAAAATTTTCACACCTGCAAATGTTTTCAACGCTGTAAGTTAAATTCTAAAAGTGTCAGTTTCTTTAAGGGCCTCAATAAGGAACACTAAACTTTACCTTTGTGAAAATGGCCAGAGGCATGCCATATTGGTCCTCTTCCAAACCGGAAATTAGCCCTGGTATCAGGACCACCTGGCCTGTATTAGCTTGAGGTTGTACAGTAATCGGAGGACTGTCTGAGGGCACAGACTCCTTTGCAAATGAGTTTGTCTGTTCTGACCCGACCTGTTCCCTTTCTTTCAAGGTGGGGTCCTCTAAGACACTAGGATCCAAGGTCTCCCAGTCACTTTCCGAAGATTCTGGAGATGGGCGAGAAGGAGGTTTCAAATATTGACTAGTATCACTGGGTTCCTGTCCTTTACTGCTGTCTTCTACTTGGAGCAAAGGTTCTTCGGTCTTGATGCCAGCATCTTCTCCATGGTTTCCTGTTATGATTTTCTTAACAGTTCCTGAATTGGTATTTAAAATGTCAGGAGCAGACATAGAAACAAAATCATCTGCAGGTGGATTACTTTCATGAAGCCCAGCATCTTCGGACATACTCTTTCGGGGTCTGTACTGAGAACAGTCACTGAGACCATGTTCAATCATGCCTATAACACACAATATTGAAGAACATCTAGGCTTACAATAAGTTGGGAGAGAATAAGAGTTGCATATTCCATTTTAAGTAGAGCTAGTGGAACTCTCCTATAATAATTGTAATAAGTTACACTTGCACCTATTAAAGAAAAAAAGAAAGACAAGAAAAATCTCATACTAAAGAGAGAAACTCAGGAGCACCTGGGTGGCTAAGCTGGTTGGGTGGCCGACTTTTTATTTTAGCTCAGGTCATGATCTCCCAGTTCGTGAGCTGAGCCCTGCATTGGGTTCTGCGCTGACAGGACTGCAGATCCTGCTTAGGATCTGTCTCCTCCCTCTGCCCCTCCCCTGCTTGTGCTCCCTCTCTCTCTTAAAAATAAACTTAAAAAACAAAAAAACAACAAACAAGAGAGAAACCCATTGTCAAAAGAAAATCATGTTAAAATACAAATATTTTTCCTAACAAGTTTATCCTTGAAAAATTTTTATCATCGAAAGTTCCAGTACAAGTTAAATAAAGAGTAGATACTCTTATCCTCTTACCTGGAAAAAGGGATAACACAGTCATCAGGGCACCCACCAATTTATTCACTGGAGAAATATAAAAGAGAACCTGAAATAGATTCAATCAAAATTAAATTAGAAAATCCAGGAGTCAACAATATTTTTAAAAAAAGGTAGGGGGAGTAGAGAAGGGACAATTCTTTACAGAAGAGTAATAGCTAATAAATATAGCACTAATGAAAGAATAAAAATAAATCACCAAGCATCCACCATGATACAGTTAAAAATTACCAATGGAAGCTAAACTATTGTGAAAGGTTGTTGGGCAAGAGGCTATTCACATAGCTTCAAATTTATCATCCCACAGATTAGCTGTTAGTTGCAAACAGAAACACAAGTACCTCACTGTGAAGAATTCTGGCAACTACCACCTTAATCAAATGATTAAGTTTCACATCAACAGTGATAGTACCAACAGTTAAAGGCTCCTGGTGTGGCAACTCTGTGGAGGACACACCACCACTTGTATACTATCCTTGCCAAAAAAAGTTTAAGCAGAAACTAGCCACAAGAAAATAATCAGGCAAATCTAATCTTAAACTTTAGTCTGGATTTATTTTTGAGAGAGAGTACAAGCAGGGGAGGAGCAGACAGAGAGGGAGAGAATCCCAGGCAGACTCTGTGCTATCAGTGCAGAGCCTGATGCGGGGCTTGACCTCATGAACTGTGAGATCAATGACCTGAGCTGAAATCAACAGTCAGATACTTAACCAACTGAGCCACCCAGGTGCCCCTGGTCTGGATGCTTTAAGGAAAAATAAAAAACAAAAAAAACTGGGTGGTTCAGTCGATTGAGCGTCCAACTTCAGCTCAGGTCATAATCTCACGACTTGTGAGTTCGAGCCCTGCGTCGGGCTCTGTGCTGACAGCTCAGAGCCTGGAGCCTGCTTCGGATTCTGTGTCTCCCTCTCTCTCTGCCCCTTCCCCTGCTCACACTCTCTCTCTCTCTCTCTCTCTCTCAAAAATAAATAAATACTAAAAAATTAAAAAAGAAAGAAATATATCCTAAAATATTTAGAGGTGAAGTACCATGATCTTAAAATCATTAGGATTTAGGGGAAAAATGAACATATATAAAGCAATATAATGCAAGAGTGGCAAAATATTAACAATTGGTAAATGCAGATCAAGGGTATAAAACTTCATTACAGGATTCTATCAATTTTTCTGTAGGTTAGACATTTTTCAGAATAACAATTGAGAAAGAAATCACAAACAGGATTATGTGTTGCATTAAATGTAACACTAGTCATCATTAAATTAGTTGGGGAAAAAAAACAAGCAAAGATTTGCTTAGGTTTTTTTTCTGTCATAAATCATTTAGCAACACTAAAGTGCTATCTGATAGAGCACAGAGCACAGCACTCACAATTGTCTATACTTTCCTTACAGAGTAATCTTGAGGACTGCTTTCAAAGTATGGAGAAACCAAATGTTGCATTAAAGGACAGACTTATTTCATCAAATCAATATGAAAAGAATGTACCTGTGATTTGCCACATTAGATAAAGATACATGACCATAAATGCCACTGCATGTAACTAGTCTAAGTTCTATTTTGCAAGACTTTTGCTTCAGATTAGTATATCTACATGTGCTCTGGGTTGCAATGTAAAGCATTTATTATTATGAGTTACAATAACAAAGACTGAAACTGACAACTCAACAAATAAAAAACCTACAAACAACTTGATCAAAAAATGGGTAAAGGACTTAGACAGACTTCAGGGAAGTCATACAAATGACCAATAAGCACATGAAAAGGTGCTCAACATTACTAACCATTAGGGAAATGCAAATCAAAACCAGGACATAACTACCTCATACCTATTAGGATGGCTACTATCAAAAAACTAAACAACAGCAAGTGTTGGTAAAGACGTAGAGACACTGGAACCCTTGTGCATCACTGGCAGGAACGTAAAATGGTGCAGCCACTAGGGAAGACAGTATAGTGGTTCATCAAAAGAATTAAAAATAGAACTACAATCTGGTCCAGCAATACCACTTCTGGGTATATACACAAAAGAATTCGAAGCAAGGTCTTGAAGAAATGTATGCATAACATTCATGAGAGTCATAAGGTGGAAGCAACCCAAGTGTCCAAAGGATGAAGGGATAAACCAAACGTGGTATGTACATACAACGGATATTATTCAGTCTTAAAAAGGAAGGAAATTCTGACACATGGATCAGCCTTGAGGACATTATACTTAGTAAAATAAGTCAGTCACAAAAAGACAAATGCTGAATGATTTCACTTATATAATGAACTTAAGAGTAGCCAAATTCATAGAAACCGTAAGTAGAAGGATCAGGGTCAGTAGGAATGGGAGAATGGGAAGTTACTTGTTTAAGGGGTACAGTTTTAGTTTTGCACAATGAAGAGTTTGTGAGTGGATAGTGATGATAGCACAACAATGTGAAGGTACTCAATGCCACTCAACTATACACTTAAAAACGGTTAAGATGGTAAATTATATTTTACATGTATTTTACAATAATTAAAAACTTTAAGAAATTAAAACATTGTTGGGGTGCCAAATGAGCCACCCAGGCACTCCAGGAATAAATTATTTTTAAGGTAACATACCATACTAGACATTGTAAATGGCTGACTTTCAACAACTGTTTCACCCTACTCCGCTTAGCACAGCAATATGGTATATAAAGCTGGCCCCAGAGGTCCCTGGGTGGCTTAGGAGGTAAAGCATCCAACTCTTGATTTCGGCTCAGGTCATTATCTCCCAGTTTGTGAGATCTAGCCCCATGTCAGGCTCTGCACTGACAGCGAGGAGTCTGCTTGGGATACTCTCTCTCTCTCTCTCTCTCTCTCTCTCTCTCTCTCTCTGTCTCCACCCCCTGGCTCAGGCTTGTATGTGCTGGCTTCTCTCAAAATAAATAAATAAACTTAAAACAAAAACAAAAAACTGGCCGCAGATCCAAGGGTGGTTCCTGATTAGTCTCAACCAGAGGTGAAGCCAATGTATTCTATAAAGGGTTAAATAGTATTCTTCCTTTGCAGGCGATATATGTGGTCTCCGCCACGACAATTCAACTCTGCCACTGTATTGCAAAAATACCCATAGGTGAATGGGTATAACTGTGTTCAAAATAAAACTTCATTTATAAAAATAGCTGGTAGGCCAGATTTGGCTCTGGGGCCTAGTTTGTAGACCCCCGGTCTAAAATCATGGCAATCCCATCTCTTTGTACTAGAGAGTGGTCTGGACCCCAAGTTAAAACCAATCAGTATATGTACTACTTTGGCAACAATTTTTTGTTCATTCCAGGCACATGGCCTCATGGGTCTAAACAAATTGAAAGGAAGATTCTTACTAAATGGTTTGGGAACAGGTACTATCTCTATCACCAGTTATAACTGAGAAAGCATATGGGCCAATCATCATTGGCAGTTAACCTACACTACAAGGGAAACCAGGCTCAGGATAAAGCTAGCAATGTAGACTGTGGAGCAAAGAGATGGAAAAAAATCTAGGTAGTTAATTATACTGCAGAACCATTTAATCAACCAGCCCTGAAATCTTTAGTAAGCCAATACGTTTCCATATTATTTAAGTCAGTTTAAGTTGGGCTTTTATGTTCCCTGTAGTCAAAACTATTTTGGTAATTGGATACTGTCAAATTGCCCCCAGAAAAGACTACACAAATTTATACTTCTATGGTAGTGTACAAGAATAGGTGCTTCAGTCTACCACAATTTGATAGGTAAAAAAGCCTTAATTTATAATTTACCATTACATTCTAAGTTTATATAGTATTTAAGAAAGAAAGGTCACTAACGGTTAAATATCCCATTCCTTCAAATCTCACCTTTTTTTCAAGAAGAATTAGTTTAAACAGGATTAAGACCTAAAGAAAAAAAATACTGTATTAAAATAAGAAACTCATGGTTTTTATTCATTTCCCTTTTCCCTTCCTCAAACATAACCATAGATCATTTAATCAATACTATTAGCGATAATGCTTAGAAATACACTGAAAATTATGAACCTATGCTGAAAAATAAAAAATTGTCTTCTAAAAAATGTGAGAACCACTTAAATCTCTAACAAATTGTGCTTTTTGGAAAGAGTTATGCATTTCTGCTTGAAATATCTGCAAGCTCCTTAAAGGGCAGGGACTTTATTTCTGGATGTCCGAGGTATTCACATAGCAGATACTCAATAAATGTTTGTTAAATGAATTACCAATGTGTGTATGCCCCAGTCAACATATACTTTAATAATAAAGATCAGAAGATGTAAGTATATTTTAAGGGAAAATGTTTCACCCTGAGCAACATATAAAGCGTTCTGCAAGATTAAAACAAGTTTCTTTCCGCTCTAACTTCATGAGATCTGAAATTACAAAGGCAACAGAAAAAAGTATCCTCTCCTGAATAGAAATAAACAGTATTCCTATACAGTACTTTAAAACTTTCTACCAGGTAAGCACTAACACTAACACTTCCAACTTTTATCCTTATGAGAACGGTCTTAGAAGAACTAAAACATGGTATACCACAATTTCCATTTGACGTCGTAGCACATGGATTTTGCTAAGTTAAATGAACACAACTTTAGTACATAAGTTAAATAAGATATCATACCTTATGTCGAAAATGAAGCACGAGATCTCGAGGAGACAGACCTACAATGTTAACAAGAAAGCTAATCTGTGATGACAACATACGAGTTTTAAGAAAGTTTTTTTTTTGCCATCAAAAAGACAGGCAAAAACCAGGAAGAGTAAGAATATGTAAGTATTAAAATATTTATGTAATATTCCATTATGTACACATCCACGCAAAATTTATCAAATAACTGGGGCACCTGGGTGGCTCAGTCAGTCAAATGTTGGACTCTTGATTTCAGCTCAGGTTCTGATCTCATGGTTCATGAGACTGAACCCATGTCAGGTTCCGCACTAGAATTCTCTCTCACCCCCCTCTCTGTCCTTCCCCAACACAGGCACACATGTGTGTGCACTCTGCCCCACCCCCAAATAAAAAAACCCCAAAACCAAAAAACAAAGGAAGAATTTATCAAGTAACTGTTAACAGTCAAACATAGTGTGGTCCAATGGAACTTTCTATAATGATGAAAATGTTCTAAATCTGCATTGTCCAATACAGTAGCCACATGTGACCTATGAACATTTGAAACGTAACCAAGTTGGGGTGCCAGGGTGGCTCTGTCAGTTAAGTGTACGACTTTTTATTTCGGCTCAGATCATGATCTTCAGGTTCATGAGTGCGAACCTGGCAGTGTCAGTGCAGAGCTTGCTTGGGATTCTCTCTCCCTCTCTCTCTGCCCCTCCCCCACTTGCACACACATGCTCTAAAAATAAATTAAAAAAAAAAAAAAGAAACATAGCAAGTGTACTGGCAGACTTTTCAACTTTAACTTTTATTAATTCTAATCTAAATGTAGTTACATAAGGCTAATGGCTACTGTTCTGGACAGTACAGCTCTACTGTTTTCTCCCCATTCTACAAGTATCTTATAAATCATACAAGTTTAGACATTATGAAGCTTATACTATAGTGACAGTCAATCATTTAAACATGGTTTTTGGTCACCACACATCATGGCTATTACTTCTGCATCATAGTCTTCTCTGAACATCTGCATAGGACATGAGAAAATATTCAGAGAAAAATATATTCTTAGGAGTTTTATGACCAGCTTACATTACACACAGGATTATAAAAGGGAAGGAAGGAACTACCACAGTTTGGCTACGTCATGCTAAAATAGGAACCGAGTGAGTGAACATCAATCACTGTGTGATGCTAACTTTCTTCCTAACCATAAAAAGGATATTTATTGAGTGCCTATTGAGCACCTTGGACACCAATGAATATCCTGGGGACTGTCAAAACAGTATAAACAAAACCCCCTACTGGAAAAATCTTAGGATAGAAAAGAGTTGAGCATATCTCTCTCTCTTACTCTTCCTGTTATGAAAGGAATGGACTTGGCCAGCATTACCATAAGGAAAAGAAAACACTTCCACTATTATTCTGAGAAGCAGAAATTTGCTTTATACAGTAACAGTTCTAAATATTGCTACAATTACATTGTAACTCTTTTCAATACAAACAATGGGGCGGAAGATATTTAAGGAAACAGCAAGATCAAACACTGAAGAATTTAAATTTAGATCCCTTATAGAAAATTAATTTTGATGATGAAGTTTTTTTACATGTAACTTGGGTTTACCAAACAAAAAGAAGTGATTTCTGATTTGTAAAAAAGCTACTTACCAAGATATACTTGGGATCCTTCTAATGAAGTTCCTCCCAAGGAACTATTCATATGTTCATAAAGCTCCTATAAAATATAGATTTCAATTTAGAACATTTTACAATCATTTCAGATACTAAATTAGAAGTATAATGACCAGGAAAAAAAATTGGTTCTTTAACCTAGACAGTTTGTTTTGCCAGACCCTAAATTTAGAAATAATCAAGGTCTCTCTGAAACCTTACCAGTTTCCAGCACTCCCTCCTTCTCTTCCTCTTCATTTTAGAGCTTAGTTCATTCACATGGTGGTATGGATTGTAGGCTAAGTTCCCTCTACTTCCTTGGTAAACACCTAATTGTCCTACACTCACTAGGATCCAGGAGAGATCCATGTTCTACACATTCATGGCAGCCCTGAGAAAAACATGTTATCCATCTTTAGTAAAATAGTCATGTAGTCTTTATTTATTTATTTAATTTTGCTTTGGGAGATAGAAACCAGAAGACTAATACATAAACATACTATGCAGTACATAAATAAAGCAAATTTAGAAAAGCAATGCCATAGCAAAAGAGCTACTATCCATCAACAGAGGCACTTTATGTTAATTGCACTCCTTTGTAGTCATTACTTAATAAAAGGCAGTATAGTTAAATTTAGTAAGTATCACCTGTACATTCTGGGCAAATCCATTGCCATTCTTATGTCTCATTGACATTCTTATGTCTTTCTTAAGCTAACAAAAGATTATCTTCACAATATTATTTACAGGATTTACTTGATTCATGAAACAGTCTTCAACCAAATACATCTCCAAAGGGATATAGTTACCTTTAGAATGGAAATTTGGGAAAAATCCTTCTCTTCAAAATATGCATGTGTAATGAGCTGAAGTTTTGCCTGAAGTAAGCCATAGAGAGGCTTAAAGAAAAAAAAATTACTATTAGTTTGACAATAGTAAAAAACCAAACACCTTACAAACTTGTAATAGAAAGAGAACAGGGAGAAAAGTAACTTCAACTTTAGTGTCTATCACAGCTGAAAGCTGTTAAATAAACTGTTCTAGCTCTATGGCTGCCAATGTAAAGCACCTGACCCTTGGAGTACAGTGGTTGAGTGTGTCGCGCACTCAGCTACATGACCGTGGGCACCAAACTTCCCCACACCTGCTTGCTGATATGAACATAAGCTTATGAAAAGAGAGTACATCTTATGGGGTTGTGTCTAGAATTAATATAACACAGGTAAAAGCCTTAAACGGGGGCACCTGGGTGGCTCAGTCAGTTAAGCGGCTGACTTCAGCACAGGTCATGATCTCACGACTGGTGGGTTCAAACCCAGCATCAGGCTCTGTGCTGACAGCGCAGAGCCTGGAGCCAGCTTCAGATTCTGTGTCTCCCTCTCTCTTTGCCCCCCCCCCCCAACAAAAAATAAACAAACATTGGAGAGATCCAACATGGTGGAGAAGTAGGGGGACCCAAAGTTCCCTCATCCCTCAAACACAGCGGTGTTGAGGGCAAAGGACTTTGAATTCCAAGAGTCCGGGGTGCAGAGTGATAGAGACACCTCCAGGGGTCCACGGGGACAACCTGACGGGCCATAGGTGCGTGATTACGAACTGGGAGAGATAAAACGGGCGGTGTAGGCATGAATGGGAGGGATCTCCTTCTGCGGAGAGACAAAGGGAAGAGAAAGAGAGGCTGGGGAAGTATAGGACTGTATCTGGACAAGAGAAAAACCATGGACCAAGATGGACATAGATCCAACCTCTAACTGCTGGGCTTTCTCCAGAATGGGGCCGGTTGCCCTATTCGGGCATCTGGGGAGGAGAGGAGAGGAGCCAGCCTTGGGCTCGCTAAGTAGTTCAGAGGCGCAATCCGCAGTGGGACAAAGCAATCCCCTCCCTGGGGGGCAGTGGGAAGAAGTTATATAACCATCCAAAGGACAAAGACTGCTTGTGCCCACCAGTTAAGAGGCCATATATCCATGGCACTTCCCTGGAACTGGGGCACATGGAGTGGCCTCTAAGACATTGGGTTTAAATCCCAGCTGAGTGCCAGGGAGGCACAGGAGTTGGCAGAGCAGGACAAACTGCCTCACTTGCGCCTACAGCACTGTGAAGATGACCTGAAAGAGTAGTCTGGGGCACCTGGTCTGGGGAGGGGACTGGGGTGTCATGGGGTGTCACCATTTTTCTCCCCATCACCAAGGTGGGGCCTCAGGGAATGGACTGCAGGGCCCACAGTGTAGGCAGGACCCGCCTACACCAAGCCACGCCCCCCGAGCCTGGTAACTGCTTATCTACTGGAGCAGGATTGATGCTAATGAACCAGACCAAGGCACCAGGCAGTTTTGCATTTTCTGATTTAATTCTTGGACAATTCTCTCTCTCTGTATATATATTTTTTTCCTTGTCTCCTTTTTATTTCTTCCCTCCTCCAGTCTTGTTATTCTGGTTGTTGGTTTAAGCAGACATATTGAATCTATTCTCTTTATTACCTGTTCTATATCTCCTTTATTTCCCCCTATCTCTCTGGATTAAGCCATATAGTTTCTCTGCCTGGTCAATTTTCATTTCTTTTTCCTTGCCCCTGTCGTTTCTCTCTTTGTATGGAATAAGGCCTCTTCCATCAACACCACCCCACCCTGTTATTTTGCTGTTGCTGGTGTTTTTGTTTGTTTTGGTCTTTGTTTTTTGTTTGTTTTCTTTTCCAGGGCTATTTCAAAGAATAAATCAAAGCACACCTGGTGGAGGGTGCAAACCATCACTATGAGTAGGGAGATAATGCAACCAGAGTCACAATAACAGACAGCAAGTAACACACTCCAAAAAACACCCCCTGAAGGGCCAGGCCCTGGACAGTGTATGATCCCTTTTTGTAGTAGTGCTCGCAGGTGCAGGACACATTAACAAGCTTTTAAAACACATAAGGGACAGAAAACTAGCCAAAATGATGAAATGGAAAAATTTTCGAAAGAAATTCCAGGAAGAAAGGACAACTGAAGAATTGATCAAAACAGATATAAACACTATAACTGAACAAGAATTTAGAATAATAGTCCTAAGATTAATCGCTGGGCTTGAAAAAAAGAAGACAGCAGAGAATTTATTGCTGCAGAGGTCAAGGAACTAAAAACTAGTCATGATGAATTAAAAAAATGCTGTTAAATGAGGTGCAAAATAAACTAGAGGTGGTGACAGCGAGGACTGAAGAGGCAAAGGGGAGAATAAGTGAAATATAAGATAAAATTATAGAAAAAGATGAAGCTGAGAAAAAGATAAAATTCTAGACCATAAGGGGAGAATTAGAGAACTAAGTGATTCAATGAAACGTAATTAATTTCTGTATCACAGGAGTTCCATAAGAAGAGAGAGAGAGAGAAAGGGGTGGAAAGTGGACTTGAACAAATTATAGCTGAGAACTCCCCCAATCTGGGGAAAGAAACAGACATTGAAATCCAGAGAACTCCTTTCAGACGTAACAGGAATCAATCTTATGCATGACATATCATAGTGAACTGGCAAAATACAAAGATAGAATTCTGAAAGCGGCCAGGGACAAACGGACCTTAACCTACAAATGTAGACACATAAGGGTAGAAAGCAGACCTATCTACTGAAACTTGGCAGGCCAGAAGGGAGTGGCAGGAAACAGTCAATGTGCTGAACAGGAAAAACAGGCATCTAAGAATCCTTTATCCAGTAAGCCTGTCATTCAGAATAGAAGGAGAGACAAAGGTTTTCCCAAATAAAAACTGAAGGAGTTCATCACCACTAAGCCAGCCCTACAAGAGATCCTAAGGGCGGTGGGGGGCACAGTGTGGTGCCTGGATGGCTCAGTTGGTTAAGCCTCCAACTTTGGCTCAGGTCATGATCTCATGGATTTGTGGGTTCGAGCCCTGTGTCAGGCTCTGTGCTGACAGCTCGGAGCCTGCTTCAGATTCTGTGTCTCCCTCTCTCCCTGCCCCTTCCCAACTCACACTGTGTCTCTCAAAAATAAATGTTAAAAAAAAAAAAAAAAAAAAAAAGAGAGAGAGACCCTAAGGGGGACTCTGTGAGTGGAATGTTGCAAAGTACAAAAGACCAGAGACACCACTACAAGCATGAAACCTACAGATAACACAATGACTCTAAATCCATATCTTTCAATAACAACACTGAATGTAAATGGAATAAATGTTCCAATCAAAAGACATAGGGTATCTGAATGGATAAAAAAACAAGACCCATCTATTTGCGGTCTACAAGAGACCCATTTTAGATCTGAGTACATCTTCAGATTGAAAGTGAGGGGATGGAGAACCATCTATCATGCTACTGGAAGTCAAAAGAAAGCTGAAGTAGCCAAACTTATATCAGACAAACTAGAATTTAAACTAAAGGCTGTAATAAGTGATGAAGGGCATTATATCATAATCACAGGGTCTATCCATCAAGAAGAGCTAACATTTATAAATATATATGCACCCAATTCAGAAGCACCCAAATATATAAAATGATCACAAACATAAGCAATCTTATTGGTAAGAATGTGGTAATTGCAGAGGACTTTAATACTCCACTTACAGCAATGGACAGATCACCTAGGCAGAAAAATCAATAAACAAACAATGGCCCTGAATGATACACTGGACCAGATGGACTTGACAGATATATTCAGAACTTTTCATCCTAAAGCAGAATACACATTCTTCTCAAGTGCACATGGAACATTCTCCAAGACAGATCACGTAGCAGGTAACAAAATAGCCCTCAATAAATATAAAATAATTGAGATCATACCATGCACATTTTCAGATAACAATGCTATGAAAGTTGAAATCAACCACAGGAAAAAGGTTGGAAAATCTCCAAATGCATGGAGGTTAAAGAACATCCTACTAAAGAATGAATGGGTCAACCAGGCAATTAAAGAAGAAATTTAAAAATATATGGAAAGAAATGAAAATGAAAATACGACAATCCAAACCCTTTGGGATCTAGCAAAGGCAGTCCTAAGAAGAGAATACCCTGCAATCCCAGCCTATCTCAAGAAACAAGAAAAATCCCAAATACATAATCTAAAAGCACACCTAAAGGAACAAGAAGCAGAACACCAAAGAAACACCAAGGCCAGCAGCAGAAGAGAAATAATACAAATCAGAGCAGAAATAAATACAGAATCCAAAAAAACAGATCAATGAAACTAAGAGCTGGTTTTTTGAAAAAATAAAATTGATACACCCCTAGTCAGACTTCTCAAAAAGAGAGGGGTCAAACAGATAAGTATTATCTGAGAATAGTATGAAAAATTATATGCCAACAAACTAGACAACCTGGAAGAAATGGACAAATTCCTAGACATACACACACTACCAAAACTCAAACAGCAAGAAATAAAATTTGAACAGATCCTTAACTAGTGAAGAAATTGAATCAGTTATCAAAAATCTCCCAAAAAGTAAGAGTCCTGGGCCAGATGGCTTCCCAGGGGAATCCTACAAGTCATTTAAAGTTGAGTTAATACCCATCCTTCTCAAGCTGTTCCAAAAAATAGAAACGGAAGGAAAGCTTCCGGACTCATTCTATAAAGCCAGCATTACCTTGATTCCTAAACCAGACAGAGACCTAGCAAAAAAAGGAGAATTACAGGCCAATATCCCTGATGAACATGGATGCAAAAATTCTCAACAAGATACTAGCAAATCGAATTCAACCGCATATAGAAAGAATTATTCACCATAATCAAGTGGAATTCATTCCTGGGTTACAGGGCTGGTTCAATATTTGCAAATCAATAATATATCACATTAATAGAAGGAAGGATCAGAACTATATGATCCTGTCAATAAATGCAGAAAAAGCACTTGACAAAATATAGCATCTTTTCTTAATAAAAACCCACAACAAAGTCGGGATAGAAGGAACATACCTAAACATCATAACAGACATATATGAAAAGCCCACAGCTAATATCATCCTCTATGGGGAAAAACTGAGAGCTTTCCCCCTGAGATCAGGAACATACAGGGATACCCACTCTTAGCACTGTTGTTAAACATAGTGTTGGAAGTCCTAGCATCAGCAATCAGACAACAAAATGAAATAAAAGGCATCAAAACTGGCAAAGACGACAGCGCCTGGGTGGCTCAGTCGGTGAGCGTCCGACTTCGGCTCAGGTCATGATCTCACGGTTCATGGGGTCAAGCCCCGCGTCGGGCTCTGTGCTGACCGCTAGCTCAGAGCCTGGAGTCTGCTTCGGATTCTGTGTCTCTTTCTCTCTCTGCCCCTCCCCTGTTCACGCTCTCTCTCAAAAATAAATAAAATGTAAAAAAAAATTTTTTTTTCAAAACTGGCAAAGAAGAAGTCAAACTTTCACTTTTCGCAGATGACATGATACTCTACATGGGAAACCCAAAAGACTCCACCAAAAGGCTACTAGAACTGATACATGAATCGGCAAAGTCGCAGGGTACAAAATCAATGTACAGAAATTGGCTGCATTTCTATACACCATTAATGAAGCAACAGAAAGAGAATTCAAGAAATTGATCCCATTCACAATTGTACCAAGAACCATAAAATACCTAGGAATAAACCTAACCAAAGATGTAAAAGATCTGTATGCTGAAAACTATACAAAACTTATGAAAGAAACTGAAGAAGACACAAATGGAAAAACAGTCCATGCTCATGGACTGGAAGAATAAATACTGTTAAAATGTCAATACTACCCAAAGCAATCTATACATTCAATGCAATCACAATCAAAATTGTACCAGCATTCTTCTCAAAGCTAGAACAAACAATCCTAAAATTGTATGGAACCACAAATGACCCCAAACAGCCAACTAAAGCAGGAGGAATCACAATCCCAGACTTTAGCATCTGCAGCAAAGTTGTAATCATCAAGACTGTATGGTATAGGCATAAAAACAGACACATAGACCAATGGAATAGAGAACCCAGAATTGGACCCACAAATGTATGGCCAACTAATCTTTAACAAAGTAGGAAAGAGTATCCAATGGAAAAAAGACAGTCTCTTTAGCAAATGGTACTGGGAGAACTGGACAGCAAAATGCAGAAGAATGAAAGTAGGCTACTTTCTTACACCATACACAAAAATAAACACAAAATGGAAGAAAGACCTAAATGTGAGACAGGAAACCATCAAAACCCTAAAGGAGAACGTAGGCAACAACCTCTTTGAACTCAGCCGCAGTAAACTTCTTACTTGACACATCTCCAAAGGCAAGGGAATTAAAAGCAAAGATGAACTATTGGGACGTCATCAAGACAAAAGGCTTCTGGACTGCAAAGGAAACAACAAAACTAAACAGCAATGGACAGAATGGGAAAAGATATTTGCAAATGACATCTCGGATAAAGGGCTGGTATCCAAAATCTGTAAAGAACTTACCAAACAACACCCAAAAACCAAATAATCCAGTGAAGAAATGGGCAGAAAACATGAATAGACACTTTTCTAAAGACGACACCCAGACTGCCAACAGACACATGAAAAGATGCTGAACGTCACTCATCATCAGGGAAATACAAATCAAAACTGCACTGGGAAACCACCTCACACCAGAGTAGCTAAAATGAACAATTCAGGAAACAACAGATGATGGCAAGGATGTGGAGAAACGGGAACCCTCTTGCACTGTTGGTGGGTATACAAACTGGTGCAGCCGCTCTGGAAAACAGTGTGGAGGTTTCTCAAAAAATTATTACGACCCAGTAATAGCACTACTAGGAATTTATCCAAAGGATACCGGAGTGCTGATTCATAGGGGCACATGTACCCCAATGTTTACAGCAGCACTTTCAACAACAGCCAAATCATGGAAAGAGCCTAAATATCCATCAACTGATGAATGGATAAAGAAGATGTGGTTTATATATACAATGGAATACTACTTGGCAATGAGAAAGAATGAAATCATGCCATTTGTAGCAACATGGATGGAACTGGAAGGTATTATGCTGACTGAAATAAGTCAGAGAAAGACAGATACCACATGTTTTCACTCATATGTGGATATTGAGAAACTTAACAGAAGACCATGGGGGAAGGGAACAGAAAAAAATAGTTACAGAGAGGGAGGGAGGCAAACCATAAGAGACTCTTAAATACAGAGAACAAACTGAGGGTTGATGGGGGGTGGGGGAGGGGGAAATGGGTGATGGGCATTGAGGAGGGCACTTGTTGGGGGGAGCACTCGGTGCTGCATGTAAGCAATGAACCATGGGAACCTACCCCCAAAACCAAGAGCACACTTTACACACAGTATGTTAGCCAATTTGACAAATTATATTTTAAAAAATCAATAAACATTTTTAAAAAATCTAAAAAAAAAAAGGTACATAAACGTTAGCCATTATAAAAACTCCCCCTCTATTTTTAATTTATATCCAAGTTAGCATACAGCGCAATAATGATTTCAGGGGCAGAATCCAGTAGTTCATCCCCTACATATAACCAATCTTCATCCCAACAAGTGTCTTCCTTAATGTCCCTTGCCCATTTAGCCAATCCCCCTACCCAACACCCCACCAGCAACGCTCAGTTTGTTCTCTATATTTAAGAGTCTCTTATGGTTTGTCTCTCTCTTTTTATATTATTTTTGCTTCCCTTCCCTTATGTTCAACTGTTTTGTATTTTAAATTCTGCAAATGAGTGAAGTCATATGATATTTGTCTTTCTCTAATTCCACTTAACATAATATACTCTATAGAGTTCCATCCAGGTTGTTGCAAATAGTCATTATAAAATTTAAAACATTCTAATTCTACACTGTTATACTGTTTTGTAGTGACATTTAATCATCCTTATAACAGCTAGTTCTTATATCTAATTGAACATTCATGATTAAATTTAAGTTCATTTCCCTTTTGTGTCCTCTTTGGAGGCTTGGAACAACTAGTCTGTGTCCTTTATCAAAATATTCTTTTGTATACTTCAACAAAATTATTCCTTAATTCTTTATTTCTAATATTTAAGACCCTCCTCTACCATTTCCATCCTTTTTATTTTCAGTGTTCTTTTCTAGATGTTTTCTGATCTTTATGTCCTTCTTAGAATGCAGAGACCAATGCTGCATATTTCAATAAATAGTTAAAGTGTGTTTTGGGGGTGTGAAGTGTCCTCTCCCACCACCAATATCCCTGTTAGTATATCATTATTACCATCTAAAGTATCTAAGTATAAAGTCATTATATTTTTATATAGAGACTACAATGCGTTATGAACAATCAAACCTTTTTGTGTAAGCAAGCTCTCCCTATCCCTTATGCCTATTTAAAGAAAGGTAAAAGCTGGATCTTCACCCCAATTTTATCACTCAGTAGTTACAGGTATGAGAGTTAGACATTTTTTCTCTACTCTACATCTTTCTTTGTAAAATGAAAGCAATAAATACTTAGATTTGTTTTGTTTTTACATGAGGATTCAAATCACAATTATATGTAAAAAGTGTCTGGTATAGAATACCTGACATACAGGCATCTGATAAATGACATTTATTATTATTATAATAGTTCTTTGAAGAAAGATTACTCAGGAAGCCTTTCAACATGTTGTGTCTACTATATTATCTGGAACTCCTATGCTTTAGTCATCTGGCCCAGTATAAAAAAGTAATTCATCGATGTCTATTTTTCAGGCTACCATTTTAGAAACTGTGTACAATCTACTAATTTTTCTGATGTCGAGGTCTTTTACAACCATTTTTTTTTTTCCCCCAGGAGTCTATTCTTGCCCTCTATTTAAAACTAAGATCTTGAAAGAAATATCGGATCCTCAAAATCTTAATTATTAAGGCCCACAGTATAAATTATTATTGTTATTCAGGATTTTAAGCTTCATAATGAAAAGCCAAAATAAATCCTATTTTGCAAAACTCAACTTATATTAAAGCACACTACATTCAAATTCTCTGTGGATAGAAGAAATTGGACAATGTAGAAGAAATAATGAAACAAAACCTACATACATTTGGTGACTGGGCAAATGAAATATTCTCCATTTTGATTTAGGTTAAATGCAGAAACAATTGTATTCAGTAAATCAGATAGCTGTAAGATAATTAATATGATAGAGATCTGGATTTCTCCCCACAGAGGGGCCTTGGGGGATAATATTTTATAAGTAGAATTAGTCGTTTGGTGTTACCTACCAGTAAAGGTGTTAATATCCCATTACTAATAAAAATGGAATATTACAAATGATTTAACAGGGAACTATGAAAATTAAGAGGTACTATGTATTTCCTACTAAAAATAAAAAGTTAAAATAATTATACACCTGCATCTGATCAACTTGTACATAGATGAAACAATTTTAAAGCATTTATTGTACAATTCATTATGTCATTTCCATTCCTCAAAACTTTTAAGTTTTAAAAAGCAAGTTAGGGCTACAATTTTTCATAACAAGAGTCATATACTTTTATATCAACACAATCTGAGTAATTATATTTTGCGTTTTAGTAAAATATTATTTATCCAAAGTCTTAAAAACAAAATAAAAATGGATAAATGAAATATATCAGCTACTTCATTTTGGTCAAGTGTCAACCTCTTTCCCAAAAACCTATGTAGAAGAGTTCCTTCCTCTTATCTAGTTCTGGGTAATGGTGCAAATGAGAGTAAAACTACTGAAAGGCAAAGAGAAAGAGGAGATACACGAGAATAAATAATGGGCTCCTGATGAATTTTAATCTATTACTGTTTCCAGAAATCTTTTATTCTACTAATGCCTCATCTTCAAGCAAAAATCTACTGTGAATGTTTAATGAACACATTAACAAGTTACTTGATCTCTTACCAACTTGCTTAGAACACAGACACTTTTCTGAACCGTCTCTCTGGTGATATCTGCTTGCCGCACTTTCAACGCCTATTACAAACAAAGAGCCATTATTAAAAATATTTCATAGAAATATTTAAAAATCATCTTTCAAAAATAAAAATAGCAGTGAGATAGAAAAAATGTCTTACATTAAGTTAAATTCCAAGTTTATTGAGAATCTCAAAAAATATTGAGCGAGTCAGCTAGGAAATTATGTGCCAGAATCTGGTAGGCACTGGGAACGTAACAGTGAGAGACAATCCCTACCTTCAAGGTACTCACTGTCTGAGAATACTTTTTGTGTAAGTTGCCACACCCATAATGCAAATCAAATGTCCTTGGTTCTGGTTTGAAAATGGGCACTCTGAGACTACTGCTTTTGGTGGGAAGGGGCTAGTTTATCATAGCCCCGCCTAGAGCCTAATTCATGCCTTGAGGATTCTGAGAATGACCACGTGAGATGTCTACATTCTTTGCTAGTAAAGAACAAGCCTTGATTTCATTGTCAGGTAACTAACTCTGGGAGCGAACTAAGAACTACTCTTCCCCTTTGTGGTATACAGCCTAACAGCTCCTTGCACCTGTCCTGAGGACCAGTGGGCCTCAGTGTCTTCAACTGACTTATGACTGATGACTAGTCATTAAGTCAAGAATAGAGCCTTCCCTCAATCTGTTTTCTGCCTTGACTGGATTCATCTGTCAGGTCTCACCTTCAATCAAAGGGAATCAGTCTTTCTTCTAGGCTCTAGGTCCTTCTGATATCTGTTATTAGGTGAGGATAGAAATATTTGGAGAAATGGGCAACCCCAATATACTGTGGACTGGGTCAGACCCAGGGGGAGAGGGAGACAGACGGTATGAAATGGCATTTTAAAGGCTCTGTGGAGCATGAGAACTGTCGTTAATGTCGACAGCTTTGAGGAAATAATTTTACTAGTGCTTACACAATCTATAGGGGACAAGAGTAAAAGGAACAATCTCCAAGAAAGGGGAGCAATTAAGTTCATCTCATGTAAACACAGATTAAGGGTAACAGTATATGAGGCAATCAAATGGACAAAACTACCAAGCTAACTCTTGCTCTCATGTTTACCTTTAAATTCAGTTATTAATTCCATAGGTATTTACTGGGTGTGTCCTATATTTCAGGCCCTGTACATGAAGGCCTGTTTCACAGTAGTTAACTACTTTGGGGATGGTGGAATTTACACCTACAATTTATTTTTAAATGCTTCAGGGAAAATGCAGACACACACTAAGCAAATGTGGTAGAATACTGACTACCACTGGGTACACAGGTGTTCACTATACAATTCTTTTAATTTATCTGCATGTTTGAAATGGTCATTATAAAAAGTTAAAGAAATTTTAGATTTACTTATTCATCTGAAGAAGTCTTTTAAAACTTATAGTTACCTAGGCTTTACTCTCAGAGATTCTAATTCAGAAGAAGGAAAGGCCAGGTGTGTATTAAGGAAAAAAAAAAAAGGTCTCCAGGTAATTCCAGTTAAAAACCACTGTTTACAGCAGTGGCTACATACTAGAATCACTTGAGGAGCTTCTGCAACTCCTGATAACCAGAACATTAAATCAGAATCTCTGGGGTTGGGAACCCATCATCTCTAGTATTCAGAGGTCCTGAGGTGACTCCAATATGTAGCCGAAGTTGAGAAACACTCATTTAGAGTATTAATGATCTACTGAAAGGCAAGAAATTAAAAAAAAATTTTTTTTAATGCTTTATTTTTGAGAAAGAGAGAAACAGAGCATGAGCGGGGAAGGGTCAGAGAGAGGGGGAGACACAGAATCAGAAGCAGGCTCCAGGCTCTGAGGTGTCAGCACAGAGCCCGACGCGGGGCTCGAACCCACAGACTGTGAGATCATGACCTGAGCTGAAGCCGGCCACTTAACTGACTGAGCCACCCAGGCGTCCCCAAGAGATTTTTACTCACAGAGTATCCTAACCACAAAAAACCAGTGCTGCTCAGAAGCAAACCATGAAATGGGAGGCTACCCCCATCTTGGCTTATTTGTATTAATTAGAGCTATTACAGTAATTCAGGCATTAAGCTGGCAAATAATTCGAGAATTAACAAAATCTTAGTTGTAGATAATTAAGATAACATGCAAGTGTTTCAAAGCTACAAGTACTTTCTACTAATTCTAAACAGCTGCTTAAAATACAACACACATTATCACTCAATTTTTCTAAATTACATACCAAACATTAGAAAAAGAAAACTCAAGGACACTGTAAAATTTAAATACAGCATTTTGAAGACAGATGGATAATTTAGGTGTAACTATCTAAAGACAATGGACCAGGAACGCCTGGGTGGCTCAGTCAGTTAAGCACCTGACTTTGGCTCAGATCATGATCTCACAGTTCGGGAGTTCCAGCTCTGCATCGGGCTCTCCGTGTGAGCACAGAGCCCACTGTGGATCCTCTGTCCCCCTCTCTCTGCCCCTCCTCCGCTTATGTGCACGCTCGCTCTCTCTCAAAAACAAACATTAAAAAAATGGACAAAATATTTTATGGTAATTATACTTACCCATGTCAACTTACAAAAACATTCATATGAATAAACTGGTACTCTTGGGAAAACAACTTCAAATTGTTTATAAAAATTTAAAAAACAGCATCAGTGTTTTTTGTTGCTGTTCACTGTAACTACCATACCTTGGCTTCAATTTGCCGATAGCAGGAGATACCATAGACTGTAGCTCCATTTCCATTTCTGGGTGGCAAGTGAAAAAATACAGTATCTAAGAGACACACAGAGTAAATACCAAAGTGAATTACCTTTATTAATAAATAATGTAAATTGAAGTTACTATATGCAGTTAATTAAAACAAAAATGATGATGTGACAAGGAACCCATGTCATACTTACATCTAGCATTGCAACTACTGGCTTCTTAGCATCCCTCTCATTGTCTTATTGTGTACATTCATTCACACATTCTCAAAAGCCCAAGAGGCTGAATAACAGATTAAATTGAAACTACAATCACTTATCACAGAAAATACTTTATTCCAGATTAAAAGAAAGTAGTGAACCATAAAAATGAAAGGCAACACATGAAATCTTGGATGGATCCAAGAAATTCTTGGAATAACTGAGGAAATTTGAACACAGATCAGACATTAGATGATATTCTCAAGTTACTGTTAAATCTCTTAGCTGTGATAATGGTACTAGTAGTATCCTGAGGAATGATCTTATTCTTAGGAGTGCATGCTGAACGATTTAGAAGTCAACTGTCATGATGTCTGCAACAAGGTGTTAGACTTTCAAACAGTAGAAGCAAACTGTACACACACATAAATATAAAGAAAACTTGTGTAATATTTGCTATACTATTTTTTCAACTTTTTCTATTTAAAAGCTTTCATGATAAAAAATCTGTAAGATTAAAAATACTGTATTTAAATTTTATGTTAAACTGCATAGTAACATTTTGTTTCATATGAAAATGACTAAGTATTAGGAAAACAAGTAATTAATACCAAGTTTAATCTGGTGTTTTGGTAGAGCCCCTAATGCCATGATAAAACTTAGTTCTTTGTGAAGCCAGTCAAAACTCTCATTTATAGGTAGGAGACTTAGTACTAAACCATAGCGTTGCTTTCTCTGACGATGTAAACATGCTTCTCTGACACAAACTTTTATTTTATTTTTTAAAGATTTTAAGTAATCTCTACACCCAACATGGGGCTCAGACTTACAACCCCAAGATCAGGAGTCACCTAGGTGGCTCAGTCTGTTAAGCATCTAACTTTGGCTCAGGCCATGATCTCATGATGAGTTCGAGCCCTGCGTCGGGCTCTGTGCTGACAGCTCAGAGCCTAGAGCCTGCTTCAGATTCTGTGTCTCACTCTCTGCCCCTCTCCTACTTGCACTCTCTCTCTCCCTCAAAATAAATAAACGTTAAAAAAAAAAAAAAGTCACAAGCCCTACCAAATGAGACAGCCAAGTGCCCCCAACATGCAACTTTTAAGCCGAGCACTGCAATAGCAGTGGCTCCAGGGGTGGAGAAGCAATCCCAGGTGGGCACTTAGCATACTAACCTAGTTAAGTTTGCAGCTAGAGCCCCAGTCAATCAGTAGCTAGTACAGGTAAGCCCTTTAGCTTCCCTTTGAGAGGAGTCTCAAGAATAATGCAGGAAGTGCTACCAGTAACAGATGTCCTAATCTGGCCAATCACTTTATTTAGCCAGCGCTCCTGGCAAAAAAGTGGCCAATGTTCAACAACATTACCAACATAATAAAGCCTAGCACTCCTCTGCAAATCTTCCAGTGCCTGACTAGTCATCTCCAAACAAGCATTTACATGTTTTATAGTTACAAGGAGTCAAAGGCCTTTCATTTACCAAAATATTTAGACTCTAAGAGGTCTTGAAAAATTAAAAATAAAAGGGGGGGCACCTACTAATTGCTCCATTATTTACATACCTTCCTGGTAGTTGTGTGCGCCATCTGGCAAGGCAAGGAAGGGCAAATACTTCCATTCTTCAGGTAAAGTGTGGCTGTCATGTCCATCTCCTGGAATCAGGGGCGGGTAAGAGAATTCAACCTAAAATAGTAAGGAACGTTAGCCAAAAGGTTGTTAATCAAAGGAGGCATTTTATCCTGATGGGCAAAAATAGTTTTAAGCTTTGCACACTTGTTGATACCATTTGGCACTATCAGCAAACCTATGGTACAGAAGAGGAAAAGGAAACAAGGAGTAAAAGGAGGAAAGATTTATAAGACCTTTCCCCTTTCTGACTTAAAGGGTTTTGGATTTTAATGTGCATAGGAGAATAGCGTATAGTAGTGGTGGGGAATAGATTGGAGATTTACATTTGGAAACTGTCATCAGAGATGATAACTAAGGCCATGAAGCCCTGAGAAAAACCAACATCCTACTGAATTGAACAGAAGAGGTCCAACAAAGAAGCCGAGAAGTATGAACCAAGATCCAGGCCTGCTTCTCATCAACTGGATCCCGTGCTCACAATTCATGTAGCTTTGAGCTATGTTTTTGCTGGGGGGGTTGGTAGAAGGAGGAGTGGGCATTAATCAACATTTCAGGTTATTTTCTTCTAAGATTGAGAATTGGTCAGTGAAAAGTTCAATGAAATCTCTCCAACACTGTGTCTTGTAGAAGTAACAAACTTTTTAGTATACACCCCTGGTTTCTGGTATTCCCCAAGTTTATCAGCATTTACTCTGTTCCTGTTTCTTTTTATCAAGTTTATCAGCATTTACTGTTTCTATTTCTTTTTGTTATTTCACGAGACTTGTGGAGAAGGAGAAAGAATTAAATGCATGAGACTTGGGGGTGCATTAGCTTAGTTGGTTAAGCATCAGACTTTGGCTCAGATCATAATCTTAATGGTTTGTGAGTTCCCTTCAGGTAAAACACAAGCCCTGCTATGGGTGAGTCCCGCTTCTTTCTCTACTCTCTCTGCCCCAGCTCATTTGCAGCACTCTCTCTCTTCTCTTCTCTTCCTCTCCAAAGAAAAAAATAAGAGAATCAAAGATATCTGAAAATGCTAAGGTTCAAGATGCTTTGAAGCTTGAGGAACAGGCCAAGAGGCAAGGACTGCAGGTGACCTCTAAAAGCTGGAAAAGGCAAGGAAATAGTTTTACCCTAAGTGTCCTGAAGAAACACAGCATTCTGGTTTCTGACCTCTGGAACTCTCTATGTATTAAGTCATTAAGGTTGTGGTAATTTAAGATGCAGTAGAAAACTAATACATGCTGTTAAATATAAAAGCAAGCAGAGTATCAGTAAATATAGTATAATTCTACTTTACTATGATTACATTTATGCAAAAAATCATACTTCTGTATCTTTGTAAATGAAGGGGATTGGAGAGAAAGGAATATTCCTGTTAAGTTTTTTTTCATCCCCATCTTTTGAAAAATTTTAAACTTACAGAAAAGTTTAAAGAACATAAACAACCTTATAACCATCTATATTCACAAACTACTAATATTTTGGTCACGTGTGCTTTATCTGTGTTGTATATGTATAACAATTTTTCTGCATTACTTGACAATAAACTGAGATTATCATTGACTTTCAAGTAAATTGGTATTTATTTTTAAATGGATATGCATTACTTTTAGAGTAAAAAAAAAAAAAAGGCAAAAGATAAGCACAAATAGTGCCTGGCTTTTGAAGGAAATCTTATTTCCATCCTATCCTCTTGGACACAACGGAAGATGTAGAAATCTATCTCCTTCTCTGAAGATTTAGTTAACAAATTACCAACGGTCAGAGTTTAATTAATATCTGATGCTTTGCTATGTTCAACCTATTCTCCCAACTCCTCATTCAACTGAATGAAGATCTGTTTTGGACTCTAGTTGAACTTAAAATGAAGTCAACTCATAAAATTGTTGTAAGTGTGGATACTGCATATAATTCAAGAATTCCATGAGTAAAATTAAGTTGGCTTTACGCTGAGCGGGGCCCAGAGTACTTAGAATATTGTTTCTTTGAGGTGTTAAAAGGAAATCCACAAGCCCAAAATGGAGCCACTTAGGCCAAGTCACCAAACAGGGCTTACTACTTAACCTAACTGTAGTTCCCCCCCAGGAAATATAGTCTTCACCAGTCAGTCAGGAACTTTCTGACTGGCACCAGATGAAGAAATCTGTCATATGGCCCTCTTCATCCCGCAAAGGAAGATGAGGTAAACCCACCTAACAGAACCCCCTGCCCTTCTCTGAAGAAAAAGGGACTATGTCTGGAATAATCCTTCTTTTTCTTTTGTTAACTTCCTTGCCCCACCCTCTTCCTATAAAACTCTTCCAATTTTTTTTTTTAATTTTAAATGTTTTTAAATTTATTTTTGACAGAGAGAGAGAGAGCATAAGCAGGAGAGGAGCAGAGAGAGACGGAAACACAGAATCTGAAGCAGGCACCAGGCTCCGAACTGTCAGCACAGAGCCTGATGGGGGGCTCGAACCCACAAACCATGAGATCATGACCTGAGCCGAAGTTGGACACTTAACCTACTGAGCCACCCAGGTGCCCCTAAAACCCTTCCAAATTTTTGTACAACTCCTCAGAGCTCCCCACTACTTGCTAGATGGGATGCTACTTGATTCAATAAATCGCTTAATAAAGCCAAATTAGATCTTCACATTTATTCAGTTGAATTTTTGTTCCTTAACAGGGAGAATGTATTCAAAATTTCAAACAGCTAACTTTTGGGACACACCTTTTACATATATTATACACTGCCTTTACTGTGTTGGGAGCTCTCAAGAATTCTTTTCTGTTGGTGTTATTTGCTACCAACAAATTCTAGCATTTGGAAACTGCTGAAGATGTTAACCATGTTCAAAACAGTTCACACAAACTCCTTTCTGTGTCTACATATACACAACAGTAATGGTGATTTGGTATTGTTTCATTATTTAATCCTCTATTGTTGAGCATTTTTTTCCTAACATCCTTACAAACTATTCAGTACTATTCAAGTATACTATAATAAAATATATATTTGGTCCTTGTTCTTGGTCCTGGCCTAGAGCTCCTAAAGCCCTGGAATTTTCTGAGTGAAGGCAGCACCTTTTGTTATTTACAAGACAATTTCAACTGTACCTGGGTTATTTAACAAGGGCACTTGGTGGTGGTGGGGCGACTAAATAGCATTTGGATGGGGCCTGGTCACCAGGACCTCTGTGGGGGGAGAGGAGCTGGAGATTGAGTGCAATCACCAGTAACTAATGACTTAATCAATCATGCCCATGTAATTAAAGTTCCATAAAATCCCCTAAATGATAGGATTCAGGGCAACTCCAGGTTAGTGAGGACAATGAGGTGCCCAGGAGGGTAGCGTGTCCACTGAGAACATGGAAGCCCCTTCACCACACCTGGTCCTATGCATCTCCTTCATTTTCCAGAGTTATATCCTTTATAATAAACCTATAAAGGTAAACAGTGTCTTTGTTGGTTCTAGTTGTTCTAGCAAATTACAGAACCTGAGATGGGTATGAGAACTCCCAAATTTGTGGCTGAATTGGACAGAAGTGCAGGTAGCCTGGGGATCCAGTACTGGCATCTAAAGTGAAGGTGTCTTACTTCTCCAAAGAAGACATCCAGATGGCCAACTGACACATGAAAAAATGTTCAACATCACTCATCATCAGGGAAATACAAATCAAAACCACAATGAGATACCACCTCACACCTGTCAAATGGCTAAAATTAACAACTCAGGCAACAACAGATGTTGGCGAGGATGTGGAGAAAGAGGATCTTTCGCACTGCTGGTGGGAATGCAAACTGGTGCACCCACTCTGGAAAACAGTATGGAGATCCCTCAAAAAATTAAAAACAGAACTACCCTATGACCCAGCAATTGCACTACTAGGTATTTATCGAAAGGATACAGGTGTGCTGTTTCGAAAGAGCACATGCACCCCAATATGTACAGCAGCACTATCAACAATAGCCGAAGTATGGAAAGAGCCCAAATGTCCATCGATGGATGAATGGATAAAGAAGATGTGTTATATATATATATACAATGAAGTATTACTCATCAAAAAGAACGAAATCTTGTCATTTGCAACTACGTGGATGGAACTAGAGGGTATTATGTTAAGTGAAATTAGTCAGAAAGACAAATATCTTATGATTTCACTCATATGAGGACTTTTAAGACACAAAACAGATGAACATAGGGAAGGGAAGCAAAAATAATATAAAAACAGGGAGGGGGACAAAAACATAAGAGATTCTTAAATATGGAGAACAAACAGAGGGTAACTGGAGGGGTTGTGGGAGATGGATGGGCTAAATGGGTAAGGGGCATTAAGGAATCTACTCCTGAAATCATTGTTGCACTATATGCTAACTTGGATATAAATTTTAAAAATAAATTAAAAATATAAATAAACGAATAAAAATAAAGTGAAGGCGTCTTGTGGGACTAAGCCCTTAAACGTGTGGAGTTTGACACTAACTTTGGGTAGTTACTGCAGAATAGAACTGACTTACAGGACACCCAGTTGGTGCCTGGGGAAAAACAAACAAGACTCTGTTATTTCCCGATCAATGGGATTTTAAAACCTTAAAAGTCATATATTCTTCATATTTTGAATACTGACTACTCTACACACTCCCTTTAGGATAAGTCCAAAACAATCCAGACAGACACAATTCCATGGCACAGAGGCTTAACAGGAATCCTCATGGAAGTTACCAGAGTTTCTCAAATGCTACTCAATTGAATCAAAAGGCAATTTGGACAATAATGCCAACTAAACTAAGCGGTACCACAGAAAGTAAAGGTAGGGACAGCTGGCTGCCCCTCTGCACAACTCCAGCGGAACCAACACTGCAGTTTACATGAGGGGGTCTTCCTGAAGCTATGCTGTGCAAAGTCTGTACAGCTGTACATGGCAGCCCAAAGTATATGGGAAAACTCATGGGCAAAAACCAAAGTCAATCTACAAAGATTAAAAAGAAACACTTAGAATGGTTATCATTCAGTAGGGTTACTATTAAATAATAAAAGTTTGTAGGGGCGCCTTGGTGGCTCAGTCAGTTAAGAGACTCATTTAGGCTCAGATCATGATCTAATGGTTCATGGGTTCAAGCCTGCGTTGGGCTCTGTGCTGAGAGCTCAGCCTGCTTTGGGTTCTCTCTCTCTGTCCCTCCCGAGCTTGCACTTTGTCTCTCTCTCTCAAAACTAAATACACATTAAAAAAAATTTTTTTAATGAAAAAAGAAAGAAAAAATATAAAAAAAATAATGAAAGTTCACAGCCCAAACTCTAACTTAAATTTGGGGATCAAAAAAAGTGTCTGATAGGACATCAGCACATACAATGTATGACAGATATAACAAATGTCTCCCCCAAGGGTAATGTTATTAAATCCTGCAAATTTCAAACATCTTTTTTTGTCAACTCATATTCGTATGACTGAATCTGTTTTGATTCTAATTAGCAGTAGTAATTTACATACTTATTTTTTATTTATTTTTTATTTTAGAGAAAGAGAGAGAACATGTGAGCAGGGGAGAGGGGCAGAAGGGGAGAGAGAGAGAATCCCAAGCAGGCTCCACACTCAGTGCAGAGTCTGATGTGGGGCTTGATTCAAGACCCTGGGATTGAGACCTGGGCCAAAATCAAGTGTCAGGTGCTCAACCAACTGAGCCACTCAGGTGTCCCATACATACTTACATGACTGCAACAGATATGGAGGGGAAAAACAACGGCTGATTTCTAAAATGTGAAAGCAGAATAAAGATGTTCTAATTATAAGGAATTAAAAGGCAACTTTTCTGAAAGCTAAATGAACTATGTAAGAAATGGTGACATGTTTGTTTGCCATGAATGGTAAAAATTACCACTCTTTTTCAGAGTTTATAAATCAAATTGCAAAGGTGTCCTCTAGAGGCGCCTGGCTGGCTCAGTCCCCAGAGCATGTATATGACTCTTCATTTCCGGGTCATTGGTTCGAGACCCACAATGGACATGAAGCCTACTTAAAAAAAAAAAAAAAAAAAAAAAAAGTGTCCCCCAGTCAGACTGCATTTACTTGGTCCTTAGAAACAAAAGGTTGAAAAAACACAAAATAATAACACAGTACCCTGGTGTAAACTCTGAGTACTGTACTTCAAAAGTACCCTTTGTTCACTTTCTAACAATGAAACATGCAGAGAACCATACAATAAAGCCACCATGCCAAACAGCACATAAATTAAACACATAACATAGTGCTCACAGACACCAATAGCATAGGAGGTATGCCTCCTAGAGAAGCTGAGTCAGCTGCTCTGCCTCTCTGCTCCCTTTCTAGGTCCCTCAGGGATTCCCCCAACTCTTCACTCAGAGCATGGGTGCTTGTTTTCTTAACAAAGCATTTTAGGGTCCAAAGTCAAGGCTCTGTCATGATGTTTTTCTCTTTAAAGACAACCCTGGATATAGAAGACAGGTCTTCTCAAAGTTATGTTTGCTCTGCCAAATCTCTAGAATAGTCAACACTACAAGAGTACTGGCACTCTACCTCTTTAGTCTCTTATAAAGTTGGCAACAAAAGACTATAGTTGTCAGCTGTTTATTTCTGTAACAGACTGTGCTTAATACTCCTCTATCTCAGCACCATACATTATTTTATAGTTTCACGAAAAATAAAGCATGTACTGTAAAAGTGCCATGGTACTATTGAGACTTACCATTAAAAGCTTTACGGTTTTTAAAACTAAACGCAAACAAAGAAAACAAATCTTAAACGAAATAAGTATCTTCGTTTAAAACACGTGCTTTTATACAGGTAATTGAATAAAGGCTGCCAGTTCTTTTTTCTAAAATTAAATAACTATTTCACTATTCCACATTCCTTTTATTTAAGATGAGGTACTTGGGCCTTTCAGCAGAATCACGATCTTCCAGTGAAGGAAGGACAAACATGAGTTTGTCCCTTGGCCACATAAATGCGAATCTATGAGAAAGGTGATATTGCAGGCATCGAGGGAATGGGCACTGTTCAAAATGGAATGCCCAAATATGGTCCCATGGCAAAACTGGAAGAGTCCACAGTGTTAGCCAGGATGCTATTGGCATTGTTGTAAACAAACAAGTGAAGGGCAAGATGCTTGCGAAGACAATTTAAGTACTGAGCATATTAAACACTCCAAGAGCCAAAATAGCTCCCTAAAGCGTGCAAAGGTAAATGATCAGAGAAAGAAGAAAGCCAAAGAGAAAGGTACTTTCTGAAGGGTCAGGCTGCTCCACTCAGGCACACTTTGCGAGAATCAATGGAAAGGAACCTGGACCGCTGGAACCCATTCCCTATGAATTCATAGCATGGTTAGGGGTATGTAAAAAAAAAAAAAAAAAAAAAAAGACCTCAAGACTATAATCAAAACAAAAAACAGATGAGGTACTTGGATTACGAAAAACAAAAGATGATGTGTATTTTAATTTAAATATAGAATTTTTTAGGGACGACTGGCTGGCTCAGTCAGAAAAATATGTAACTCTTGATCTCGGGGTGGTGAGTTCAAAACCCATGCTGGGTGTAGAGATTAACTTAAATAAATGAACTTCAAAAAATTAAATCACCTCAGGTCATAATCTCATGGTTTGTGAGTTTGAGCCCCGTGTCAGGCTTGTGCTGACAGCACAGAGCCTGCTTAGGATTCTCTCACCCTCTGCCCTTCCTCCATGCTCGCACTCTCAAAATAAACTTACAACAAAAAGAAAAACCTTCATTATCCTGTTTTTCTACTTTAAATTTTTTGTTTTTAACCTTATTTTTGAGAGACAGAGTACAAGCAAGGAAGGGACACAGAGAGAGGAGGCCCAGAATCTGAAGCAGGTTCCAGGCTCTGAGCTGTCAGCACAGAGCCCAACGTGGGGCTCAAATTCACAAGCTGTGAGATCATGACCTGAGCAGAAGTCAGACACTTAACCAACTCAGCCACCCAGGCGCCCCATGTTTTTCTATTTTAAAACCACTGAAATTTTACATAAACATACATTTATGTTTGTTCATGTTATAAAATTAACATGAAACTATACACACCGCCAATTAAAAGTCTACAGGAGATTTTTATAGAGCCATGCTCTTTTTAAAATTGTTTCTTCCAGGAAAGAAAACTCTTTATTGCTATATATGAATAGTGAAATTGAGAAACTCTACTAGTAAGTACTAATCTCAAATATATCTGAGAATAAATAGCCCTATAAGGATTTGGCATTCATTGGGGCGCCTGGTGGCTCAGTCGGTTAAGCGGCCAACTTCGGCTCAGGTCATGATATCACAGTTCATGGGTTCAAGCCCCATGTCGGGCTCTGTGCTGACAGCTAAAAGCCTGGAGCCTGCTTCTGATTCTGTGTCTCCCTCTCTCTCTGACCGTCCCCCGCTCATGCTCTGTCTCTCTCTCAAAACATAAATGTTAAAAAAAAAATTAAAAAAAAAAAGGATTTGGCATTCATTAAGACGGTATTTGCAGATCTACAGCTCACAAGTCAGAAATGCCATCAGCTATGGAGTCGATGCAGTTTGATTTGTGTTTCAGACAAATAAGAAAGTGCCATTTATTTCCAGTAATATCAGATTAGTTTTGTAGCACTACTTTATGTAAAGCTAGGTAAAGATAATTTCAAATGTGTTTATTAATTATGAGCTCTTACCTAAAAGTAAAAAATAGTTTTGGAAGATCTTAAATGTATAGGACTTTCCAGAATCTTTCACATTAAAAAAATCGAGAACTCCTATATCATTCTAGGTCCCAAGTAAAATGAACACTTTGGTCATATAGCACAAATATGGATAAGTACGTGGGGGAAAAATCCAACTTTCATAAACTTAAACATAATTAAAAAAAAAACATTTAAATTTTTAAGTAAAACGTTTCTTGTTATATTTGTAATAACCCAAAATTAGGAACAACTCATATGTCCCTTAACAGAAGAATGGGTCAATGATGGCATACAATTATAATACAGAAACTATGATATAATCAACAATATGGATCAGTCTCAGACATAACACTGAGTGAAACAAGTCAGACACAAGAGACACAAATACCTGGTGACGTAGGTCAGAATAGTGCTAACCTTCAGGCAAGTAATGACCAGGAGAAGGCGCCTGCACTGATCTTCTGAAGTGCTGGAATTAATTCTGTATCAGGATGGTGGTTACACGGATGTATGTGTACGTAAAAATTAATCGAGCCAAATAATCAAGCCACACCCTTAAGTTGTGTGTACTTTAGTGGTGACAAATTATACCTTAAGAAAATAAAATGCTTCTAAACCTCAACTTCCTTATCTATAAAAGAGGGCTAATAAAACCTCGGTGTGTAGAAAGGAAGAAATGAGATAATAAACACATCTAACAGTGCTCAGTATATAGAAAACATTCAATAAATGGCAACTACTATTACTAGTATCTTCATAGAATAGCAATGATAAATTGCCTGTCGACCAAACCTTATATTGGTATTATATAAATATAAATATTTATAAATTATATAAATACTTAGGGCATACTTCATGGAATTTAGAGTATTTGCTATAACTTGTTTACAAAGTGTAGAGACAATCACTGAACTTTCAGCACATTAGTTATACTAGCATCCAAGAGATGCCAGGGTTCTTGTATTAAACTATAGCTTCTATATCTCCTAAGATACCATGCTTATTTAACACATAGAGACAAACCATAAGAAATGACTGAGCCACTGTTTCTTTGAGCTATTTTTTTCTCAATTAAATCCTTCTAAGGCTCAAAATTTAAAGAATACAGATGGAGAATTGTTGCTAAGTCCTAGCTCTGCACAAGTAGGAGTTTAAACAAAGAAAATCATATGAAACAGTCCTTTCAAAAATACTGAAGGATAAAGAATTTTGTGATTTGTTACGAGAAAGGTTTAAAAAAAACTTTAAGATTTATTATTATTTTTTTTTAAGTTTGAGAGTAAGAGGAAAGGAGAGGGAGAGAGAATCCCAAGTAGGCTCTGTACCACCAGCACGAAGCCTGATGTGGGCTCGAACTCACAAACCATGAGATCATGACCTGGGCTGAAATTGGGCGCTTAACCAACTGAACCACCCAGGCGTCTAAGATTTTATTTTTGAGTAATCTCTATACCCAACATGGGGCTCCAACTCACAACCTCAAGATCAAGAGTTGCATGTTTTACAGACTTGAGACAGCAAGGTGCCCCTAAAAAAAAAAAAACCAAAAAAACCTCTTAAATTATTTAGACTTGAGGAGTTATTACAAGGTATAAAATGCAAAGATCTTAAGCGTACAGAGTTCATAGGTTTTGATGATTTATATACAGCTGCAGGCAACCACTTTCTTAAGACAGAATTATCATTATCCTAGAAAGTTCCTCTGTTCAGACTGCTAACAACACTAGGTTCTGCCTGTTGAATTGAAGGGTAGGTTTCTGAATGTAGGCTCTGATGATGGGTATTTAGCAAATGTTTGTTGATTTCACCTTATAATCATGCGAGTGAAGGGGAATCTTAGCAATCACCTATTTTAAAACCCTCATTTTACAGATGAAGAAATCAAAATCCATAAACATTAGGCAACCTGCCCTAGGTTACACATCAAATAACCATTAGGGTCAAGCTAAAACTCAGATATCTTGATTACCAGATATCCTTTGCTACTATTCGAGCAGAGAGTGGTAAAAGACAATCTCAGAACTCCAAGTACAAAGAAATATTAGGGATACTTTATACAAAGTTCCTCTAGGGGCACCTGGGTGGCTCAGTTGGTTAAGCGTCTGACTTCAGCCTAGGTCATGATCGCACCATTCCCAAGGTTGAGTCCCATGTCAGGCTCTGTGCTGACAGCTCAGAGCCTGGAGCCTGCTTCAGATTCTGTGTCTCCCTCTCTCTCTCTCTGCCCCTTCCCCACTCATACTCTGTATCTCTCAAAAATAAACATTAAAAAAATTTAAAAAACAAAAACAAAGTTCCTCTACAATGGAAGAGATAGTACAAGGATTTGTATAAAACATGGTAAGATGACAGACTGGTCTTTTGGATGAAATGGTACAAACAGAACATTGTTTATCTCTAGGTTATTGAAAATATATACATAGATATCAAAGCTTCAAAAACTATACTCTTGCAGGAAAAAAAATTAGATATTTCCTAAAATCTACTTTAATGAACTCCACCTTAGCAATCTTTTATATTTAAATTTATTTGTAACATTTTTATTCTTTGGTTTTATTTTGAATATTTTAATAGTGAACTTTTATATGGTAAAAAAGATTCTAATTTCTGGTAGTGCACTATCTCCATCGAGTCTAACAAATTGCTAACACCAGTGAAAGCCACAGGGGCCAGAACATATTTCATTAACAGCCCTGTTTGTCATTTCCTCATATATAAATATTCAATATATGTTGTGACAATGAGCATCATTTGGATGAAGAATATTAAGTGCAGAGTCCATATGTGAAATCTAACTCAAACATAGTTTATTCAGAGGTCAGACTTCTGACAATTACCGAGACGACTGCCAAGAACCAGAAATAAGAAAAGCATCTATCAGCCAGCCAGCTGTCATAAAGCCCCTGACAGTATTCCAAGGACAAGACTTTAGGTTTTCTTTTAAAACCTCTAAGTCATTCTATTTCATACACAGTTCTAATATATTTAGAAAATGCAGTCTCCCAGTCTATGGAAGAAAAAAAAAGTAAAGCAGGGAGAAGCCAAAAACTACAATGCTGTGTTTGGGTCAACACTAAGAGCTAACTGCTCTGTTGTCTCCCTTTCCCACTGGCTATCAAAAGCCCAACTAAGTCAGAAGGTAATCTGTGTTAAAAATAAATTGAGAATGCCACTGTACAAGTGACAGTTGCTATGAAGGAAGAATCATCCAGACTAACTTGTGTTCGGCATGTTCTGCTTCAATATCCATTTTAATAAGACCTCGGTGGAAAAAAAAAAGGCTTAAATGAAGTCTCCATACATAGGCAAAAAGGTGCAAAGATTTCGCCACAAGTATGTTATTTGTATCATTATTCAAAATAGCAAAAGAATTGGAGTACCAAAGTTTCTAAAAAGAATTAAATATTTCCACAAAATATTGTTTAGCTATTTTAAAATGTTATAATTCAGTATTTATTAATGTGGAAAGATATTAATGGCATAGTTAGACAAATAGGCAGGTCATAAAACTTTATTATGATATGTTTTTGGAAACAGGTATCCATATTTGTAAAAAAAAAAAAATAACTGGAGAACTAGAGAGTTATTCATCAAGGTCTTAAGAGCAGATTTCTTTAGGACACAGGCTTTTAAGTGATAGTTTTCTTTTTTTCCTGTATTCTCTCAGTTTTCTACTAAGTACATATTATTCTGATCATTAAGAAATGTATTTTTTTAAAACAACTAGAGGGTGCCTCGGTGGCTCAGTCCATTGAGCATCTGGCTCTTGATTTTGGCTCAAGTCATGATCTCAGTTCATGAGGTCAGGCTCTGCACTGACAGCACAGAGCCTGCTTGGGATTCATTCTCATTCTCTTGAAAGAAAGAAAGAAAGAAAGAGAGAGAGAGAGAGAGAGAGAGAAAGAAAGAAAGAGAAAGAAAGGAAAGAATAGGGCCAGTCTTTCTCAAATTATTAAGTAGGCGAAAAAAACTTCTCTCCCTCTGTCTTTATCTTCCTCTTGTAGTGCCCATCTCCAATAGACCAGAGCCCTTCTGCAGTTTTCCCTTATCTAGCAAAATCCATGATCTGCAAATGATCTGAATTGTATTATACCATGAAGGAGAAGGTTACCAAATATAAGCATTTTACTAGGGAATCAAAGACTTAAGCCAAAGAAATAGGCACTGTTAGGTACTTTCTAGCTACCTGAGGAGAATTATAGGAAGACAAAGGAATCTTCTAGTTATTTCTAAACTTCCATTATACAGGTTGACACCCATCTTGCTTAGCTGTGATGCTGAGGCCTAAAAGAAAACTATTCCACTGCTCTGTTAAAGTTCCAGCCCTGCAGAGTCAGAGATTTTCATCATTTCAGTATATAAAAAGCATGGCTAATACTAGAAAAAAAACCTCCAAATGAAAGTGCCAGTAGAAGGCTAGAAAATACAATCTTTTTACAGGACAGTTTCTCTGAGTAGCTAAAAAAGCATCTTTAGATATTATTCTCCCCTAACCTCTAACTCCCCAAATCATTGTTCCTTCTGTTCCAAAAGCCTTCTATTCTGACAAGAATCACAAACAATACTCCATAGTCACCACATGATCCCATCACGAGCAGGTGCCACAACTACATGCTTGTCGGGCAGCCATGTCACCAAAACCTGAATGGGTCAGGGCTTAACACTATCACCCTAACATAAACCAACCCCACCCATTTCCTCAGCCCAGCCCTGATTTTGCAATGCGTCATTCTACTAAGGAGATTTCCCCATGATCAGCCCACCCAGACAGAGAGGAAAATATCCCTTTTCTCTTCAGTGCTTCATTTACTTTATTCACCTTGGAACTAGTGTAAACATGAGTTCTAGTTCTTTCATAATTCTACTTTTCATAATTTTACTTTTTAAAGAAGTACGGCCTGGTAAAACCAGTTTATTCAAGAACTTAAAACTGCTAGCTTTGTACACAAAACTATAAATTCTATCAGGGCAGCAGTAAAAAATCAAGTAATAACTCCAGCTTTTTATGACGTCACTTTGGAAAATAACGATTCTCTATTAATTTCAGCGTTTAAAAAATTCCACTCTATTTATGAAAGAACCAAAAAGTTTATTTGATATTCATTTGTTTTACAATGTGTCTTACATGGTCATGCTAATCTGACAGTTTACATATTTACTGCCACAAATAAGGAACAAAACGCTATAGAACCCATAATCTATAATAAGCAAACGAGGCGTCCATAAATTATGTCACAAAGAGTTTTTGTCCTCTTATAATTACCCCCAGATATTGCACATGAGGTTTTAAGGAAGAAGAGTCTTTTGCCAAATGTGCACACCTGGGTGGCTCAGTCGGTTAAGCGTCCAACTCTTGATTTCCACTCAGTTCATGATCTCACAGTTGGTGAATTCAGGCCCTGCAATGACAGTGCTGCAGGGCCTGCTTGGGATTCTCTCTCTCCCCCCACTCTGCCCCTCTGGCAGGTGTGCTCACACTCTCACTCTCTCCCATAATAAATAAATAAACTTTAAAAAAATTTTAGGAAAAGAGTTGGAATGGATAAATATTTCAAAACTATTTTAAATGTCATGGTACAACTTTCACTTACAGTGATCTAAATGTTAAGTATATCAATAAACTAGAATAATCATCACTAGAAACTAACGTGTTAACCTACAGAATTCATTACACAAAGTGAAAAAATGATCAAGTGATAAAATTAAATGTCCATTTTAATTTAAATGAAGGAATATTTCATTTAAGATACATCTGAAGGCTTCAAAGGTGGAAAACATGTAGGAAACAAGATGAATGACCAAACTATGTCTAGTTTGGGGATCTTCCACACAGCTGTATTAGAAGATGGCTTTAACCTTGTGGTTCATGTGAAACTACCTGATTAACATAGCACTACAGAGAGCCTTTGTAACAGAAGAGTCTACAAAGATTTAGTACATCCTCCCACGTAAAGTCATCATGCTTATTAACCCAGCAGACTGGTGAAAAGCGTTACTTTTAAACAAAGTTTTACTTTAGTTCACTTCCATCTAAAAATTACAAACTGCATGTGGCACCTGGGTGGATGAGTTGGTTACATCCTCAGGTCATGACCTCGAGGTTCCGGAGTTCAAGCCCAGAGTTGGGCACTGTGCTGGAAGTGCAGAGCCTGTTTGGGATTCTCTCTCCCTGTCTGCCTGCGCGCTCGCTCGCGCTCGCTCTCAAAATAAACTTAAAAAATAAATAAGTAAAATAAAAATTACAAACTACAACCGAACATGGGAATTTTCACTATGAGTAATCTCAGTGTACGGAAGCAGCATTTTGAATACTTGGAAGAGCAATTAAAGTAACCTCACACAGTCTAAAATAATCTGAAGTCAGAATCACAATTCAGTGAGCCATGCCCTTTTAATCCTTTACACCTGAAACACAGTGGCTGATCAATATACCCTGGGGGGAATCTTACATAATTACAACCTCTGAAACACTCAATATGCTGATTAAAGAAAGAGCAGTCTCTAGAACATTCTTAAGAATTAATGCATGTAGGGGCACCTGGGTGGCTCAGTCGGTTAAGCATCTGACTTCGGCTCAGGTTATGATCTCATGGTTTGTGGGCTCGAGCCCCACATCAGGCTCTTCACTGACAGCTCAGAGCCTGGAGCCTGCTTCAGATTCTGCGTCTCATTCTCTCTCTGCCCTTCCCCCACTTGTGCTCTGTCTCTCAAAAATAAATATAAAATTTTTTTTTAAATAAAATAAATCATTTTTCCTTTCTGGGAATATGAGTGATATTACTTTTGACAATAAAACTGGTATAAAACATAATTATCTTAAATTTAGAGGACAGCAAAAAATTAAAAGATTTTATTCTTTCTCCTACCAATATTTCTTTTTTATTTTTAAAAGTCCCATTCAGTTTGGTTTGGAAATGGGCCCCTACTTCTTAATCCTAATAGACTCCTAAATTCCACATGGCTCAGCAGAATGAACATCTAAAATGCCAGAAGCAATTCTACATCTGACTCCAGGACTGTTCTGCAGTGTGGCCTCAGCAAGATCAATTTACTTCCTTCAAGTTTCAGTTACTTCAGCCATATCCAAAGTTAAAAAGTGATAATCAGGATCAAAGATGTGAAATTTTGAGGCACCTGGGTGGCTCAGCTGGTTAAGTGTCTGACTTCGGCTCTGGTCATGATCTCGGGGCTTGTGAGTTCAAGCCCTGTGTTGGGCTCTGTGTTGACAGCTCAGGGCATGGAGCCTGGCTTTGGATTCTGTGCCTCCCTCTCTCTCTGCCCCCTTCCCTGCTGGTGCTCTGTCTCTCTCAAAAAACAAACATGGGGGGGAAAAAAGATGTGAAATTTTGAAGTGTTAAAAATCTTTAAGAAAAGGGGTGCCTGGATGGCTCAGTTCGAGAAGCATCTGACTCTTGACTTCAGCTCAGGTCAAGATGTCTGTCATGAGACTGAGCCCCACGACAGACTTTGCACTGATAGTGCAGCACCTGCTTGGGATACTCTTCCTCCTTCTCTCAAAATAAATAAACATTAAAAAAAATCTTTAAGAAACAAATGAGCAAGGGGGGGTGGGCCCCCTGGGTGGCTCAGTGGTTAAGCGACTGACTTCGGCTCAGGTCCTGATTTCGCGGTTTGTGGGTTCGAGCCTGGCACCAGGCTCTGTGATGACACCTAGTTCAGGGCCTGGAGACTGACTACCTTGGGATTCTGTGTCTCCCTCTCTCTCTCTCAAAAATAAATAAAAAAACAAAAATTAAAAAAAAAAACAAATGAGCAAGGAATAAAAGACACAAACCAAAAAACAATCTCTTAACTATAGGGAACAAACCGGTGGTTACCAGAGGTAAGTAGGAGGGGACGGGTGAAACAGGTGAAGGGTATTAAGGTTATACCTATGGTGATGAGCACTCAGCAGAGAATTGTTGAATCATTGTATTGTACATCTGAAACTAATATAACATTATGTTAACTAAACTGGAATTAAAACTTGAAAAAGCATTAAAAATCTAATGGACACTGCACACCATGGTACCATCTCAAATATCCATCCTTTTACTTGTAAATACAGAGCCACATTAAAAAAACATATTCTAATGCTGCTGCTGCTGGGAATTTTTTTTTTTTAACACCACAGTAAACAAGGCCACTTCCTCTTCGGTATCTTTCTATGCTATTTTTCCCTGAGAGACAAAGAATAGAATACCTTAAAGTCAAGCAGTTGTTAGAACACATACAAACACAACCATCTTTTCACTCCACTTATCAACCTCTAACAAATTTAAATTTTGCCAATAAGTCTTCTAAAATGTAACATGTTCTGTGAAACTCAAAAAGAGAAATTTTACATTACCTAGGAGTAGCGGTCAGGAGTTTTAATACTTCAAGCATTTCAATCTCCTGCTCACTAGCACATTATGACATCATTGCCTTCCAATATTTGGGCTCATTAAATAATTCTGCTTCTATTTTGTTCCGTTGCCTCCAAAACATACACTGCAAACGTTCCATTGTTACCATTCACTATTCCAGTGAAGAAGCTTAAACGTGATTTTATATTTGCACATTTCTTTGCTTGGTAAATATACGTTCTTCTCTTACTGCAATTAAACTAGAAAGGTCAATCTTTCACCAAAAGGCAAGATCTGGAGATCAAATAGCAAAAGCAAGGCCCAATGGGAAGCGGGGGAGGAGTCAATACACGACCCAAACACGACGGATTCTAGGGTTTCCACAGATAAACAAAGGAAGTGGATTTTCCCACGCCGCCGACTGTGCCTCAAACAACCCGAGGCATTTGTGTGGAAGCCCACCAAGCTCGTAACCTTGAAGACACAGTCCAAGTGCTGAATTTTCCTAAAGCCTCCCATAATAGGTGCACATCCGGAAAGTCAATGGAGGCAGAAATGAATGAGGAACTGAGTGGGGCTGACCTTCGAGTCCTACCTCCCACGCCACCAAAGCACCTAAACACCTACCACCCCAACACACCAACACGTAGCTCCTCGGCTGCTCAAACCGCAATTTTCAGGAGCAGGAGAAATAGGGAGTGAGGGGGATGGGCTTCAGGTGGGGCGAGTGCGAGGAACAGGAATGGTATCAAGACCAGATGGGCCTAAGGTATTAAAGGTAACCCAGAGCTGGGCTGAGGGAAGTGGGCGCCGGCTGCGCGCGACCGCACGAACGGCGGGGGGACTCAGGCCCCTTCCTCACCTGGCAGCCCTTCTTGTGATGAAAGCCAACCACCACGATGTGCAGTACGGGCCCCCGGGGGGCGCCATCGCCTCCCCGCCCGGACTTCTCCATGGGCGGCCGCCGCGGGCCCGCAAGACGACGACTTCAACCGCCAAGGGCGGCGGGCCAGGAGACCCCACAGTCTCCAGGAGGACGGCGAGCGGCGGACTTCAGGTGTCAGCAGGGGCGCCGCATGAGGACCCCGCAGTGGGCCCGGAGGAGGCCGATGCTCCTGCAGCTGCGCGCCGCCCCCCAGGGCCCGGGCCGCGCTTCCCTCATCCGCTTCCGCTGCTTCCGGGCTGTCACCTGACGAGGCTGCCGCCGCCGGCGAGGCTGGGCGGGGCAGGACCCGGAGGGAACCTGATGGGGCGGGGCCTGGAGAGTGGGGCGGGGCCTATTGCGAGGGCAGGGCCCGAGCGGGCGCGGGGCTGGGGGCGTGCCTTGTCGGGTTACCCGGCTCTTCTATTCCCTACCGCTTGGGTTTGATGTGAACCCGCTTCTTCCTCCTTTGTCGTCTCTTCTTCCTTCTCAAAGTCTCTTCCCTATCCCTCCTCTTACCTTAGTTTTTCTCGGTTTTTACCATCTTTTTTTTGTTCTCTCTCCATTATCATTTTCTTCCCCTTGATAACAAGGGAGGCATATTGGTGGGACTGTATACCTGTGTATTTTACCTTTAAATTACTTGCTCACCCAGGGTTTTTCTTTTGTTTTGTTCTAGATTTCCCCCCCCCCTTTATTATGTATGGGAGTTTGGAAGCCTTTTAAGGCCTGAAGCAAGAGATCCTCGACAATAAAGGAAGTTTATAGGGAGAACTGTAAATGATTATTCCCGTCCTGATATTTAAATATATATATATATTATTTTCATTCTCTTTTCTGGGTTTAGTACTCTGGTCAGTACAAAATATATATCATCTCGGGGCGCCTGGGTGGTTTAGTCGGTTAAGCATCCGACTTCGGCTCAGGTCATGATATCACGGTCCATGGGTTGGAGCCCCGCGTCGGGCTCTGTGCTGAGAGCTCAGAGCCTGGCTCCTTTTTCAGATTCTCTCTCTCTCTCTCTCTCTCTCTCAAAATAAAATGAAGACTTAAAAAATTTAAAAAAATATATATCATCTATTGTCACCAGGATTCTTAATTTACTTACTGATGGTATTGTACTATTTCTTTTTTTAATTTTTTAATGTTTATTTATTTTTGAAAGAGAGAATGGGAGTCGGGGAGAGGCAAAGAGCAGGAGACAGAATCCTAAGCAGGCTCCAGGCTCTGAGCTGTCAGCACAGAGCCTGACTTGGGGGTCAAACCCATGAACCGTGAGATCATGACCTGAGCTGAAACTGGACCCTTAACCAACTGAGCCACCCAGGCGCCCCATGTATTATACTATTTCAATTTTATTTTTAAAAACTAAAGGATAGGTAGGTGCCTGCTTCAAATAGAATTCGAGATTACTGCAATAATTGGCTGTGAAGTTTATCATTATTAGTTGCCTATCCCTTAGTTTAGACAACCTTGGCAGTTGATATTTTACGCTCCTGGCCTTGTAATTTAAGAACTTGCACCCCCCCCAAAATAACTTGCATTCTAATTGAAGTAGAGCTGAAAAAAACAGCAGGCTTCCTGTAATTAAGTTCTTCCTGCATGATTCAGTACAAGTGTTTTAATGCTAATAAAAATACTGTAGAAAAGTTTTCAAGGTGTTGCTACCATTTCTTAACTATACAAAATTCTTGGTGTTGGTTCAGAACTGTGTGTGAAACTATATTATTCTTTGTATGCAGAATATCTTACTGTTTTCTTCCATCTGCCTCAATATTTTCCACAATTGACATAGCCAAAATTAAATCTAATTGTACAATGTTTTTAAATTTTTATTTTTAAACGTTTATTTATTTTTGAGAGAGAGAAACATTACGAGTGGGGGAGGGGCAGGGAGAGAGATACAGAGACAGAATCTAAAGCAGGCTCCAGGCTCAGAGCTGCCAACTGCGAGATCATGACCTGAGCTAGAGTCAGACGCTTAACCAACTGAGCCACCCAGAAGCCCCTAATTGAATAAACTTTTTAAGAAGATTTAAGGTCAGGGGATCTTAAAACTTTACATCTACAGTGAATACCAATTGTTTAATTCATTGTGCAGGACACCCAGTAACAGCTTTATAAATACCACTTTGCATCCTAGACCTTGCAACTAAAATTACATCATTTATTCATAACTATTTTGTTGCATAAATGTTTAAAAAGTATGTTACTGGGAAATTAACATACTTAGAGAGAGAGAAAGTAAGCAAGCGAATTTGCAGAATTTTTTCCAACTGTAAATATACAGACTGGTCCATCTAGAACAACTTTTAGGGGTGCACTTGGCTGAGCATTGACTTTGGCTCAGGTCATGATTTCACAGTTCAAGAGTTTGAGCCCCACTTTGGGCTCTGTGCTGACAGCTCAGAGCCTGGAGCCTGCTTCAGATTCTGTATCTCCCTTTCTCTGCCCCTCCCCTGCTCACACTCTGTCTCTCTGTCTCTCTCTCAAAAAAAATTAAAACATTAAAAAAAATTAGAATAGTAACTTTTACATTGTGTGTGCGGTTTTTTGTTTTGTTTTGTTTTTTAGAAAGAGAGAATGAGAGATCAGTAGCTCACATAAGTGAGGGAGGGGCAAAGGGAGAGGGAGTAAGAGAATCTTAAGCAGGTTCTACTCCCATCACAGAGCCGGATGTGGGGTTTGATCTCATAACCATGAGATCATGACCGTATATGAGATCATGACCTTAAGAGCATGTTGTCAGCACAGAGCCCCACTTGGGGCTCAGTCCCACAAACCATGAGATCATGACCTGATCTGAAATCAAGAGTCGGATGCTTAACCAACTGAGCCACCCAGGGGCCCCTCATATTGGTTTTTGAATGAGTTGTATTAATATAGAATGAATTCACTAACAAGATATTGTCTTTAAGAACAAATATCTATTGAGAAAAAAATAGAAATTTCTCTTATTTTAAAATTTTGGAAGAATATTAAGATTGTAAATAATTTGAGATAATACTTTCTGAACATTATTTTT
>CM053559.1:58087887-58124306 GCA_028646485.1 Cryptoprocta ferox | reverse complement strand
GAGCATGAGCTGGGGAAGGGCAGAGAGAGAGGGAGAGAGAATTCCAAGCAGGCTCCATGCTGTTGGCGCAGAGCCCGACATGGGGCTCAAATTCATGAACCATGACATCATGACCTGAGCTGAAGTAAAGAGTCGGTTGCTTAACTGAGTCACCCCGGTGCCCTTGAGCAGGGTCTTGAAGGATGAGCAGCATTTTACCAGAATTTGGTAGCAGAGCATCCTAAGAGCAATAAAGTAAAATAAAGTAAAAGGGAAAACATTTGGGAAGGTAAGAGTGTTATGCCAAACTTAGAGGAAGTATGTAAGATTTAAATAAAAATGTGGCGAGAGAGTTTTGGTGGTAAGCCTATGCCAATTGCACAGTGTTCCCTCTGCTTGGAATGCTGTTCCTTCCCCCCTTCTGCCTATCCAATTCTTATTTATCTCCTAAGGCTAGCCTCCTGTCAATTTCTTTGTGAAACTTCCCAAACTATCTATGTGACAAGTGGGCAAGTTATTTAACCTGAGTATGAGGAACTCCATTCAAACACTTGTCTCACAGGATATTCATAAAAATTAGGATTAAGTGTATTTGAAACTTTTCTGGCATATAATACGTGTTCAATATTTATGAAATGCAAAAAAGCCAGAATTGGCGTGCTATTTAGAAGGCTGAACCCTAGGAAGCTTTGAAATGAAGGACCCATCTGCTTTTGAACCTTCTTGTTGATATTTGCCTTAAACCATACCAAGGATCTCTAGTTCTCTAGGATTTGCTTTATATATTTTTTATATTATACTGCTATAATTTAATTTTATTAAATTTCTTGAGTCTAACATAATGTTTGTTAGTAGTCTTTCTCCCCCATTTATCCTTAAGCTCCTACAAGGGCAGAAGACCTTGTAGTTCTGTTTTGTACAGTTTTATACTCAGCAAAATGCCAAATAGTGTATAACTAATGCACATTATGAACGATGGGCGCATTAAACTATCTGTTGTATGAATGAATAATGTTATTTCTGCTCTCTCCTGTTTAGACTCCTCGGCTTTAAGTTCCTGGGACACAAACATAAAACAGACAAGGCAGAGAATTTGTTTGCTTTCTATTCTTTTCAAAACAAGTGCAAAAGCATTAAGGTTTCCTAAGTGTGATGACATTAACAAAGAGTGACATCTGGTGGTTGCTTGTTACCCAAGACAAATAAATTAGACTCCTATAAACTAAATTAGTAGCAGAAATAAAAAGAAAACGTATTTTTAAATTTCCACCCTATAAAAGTTAAAAATAAATGCTGGTTGTGGGTTTTCAATTCACTGTACTTTTAAAAGCAGTAGATTCTTTCTAAAGTGGTTTTTACAAAAATTGTAACAGTGAATTGGTGGCGGGAAAAATGAATTGATTTGATCTGAAAAAAAGCTGACTTGAGATGAGATGCAACTTCATAGGATAAAATAAGACGACTCAAAGGTTTTACTATTTTGCAAAACCTTTCAGGTTCAGGAAGAATTTATTCACAAGGCAATACCTTTAACGTCTGTCGGAAACAGCCTGGGGAATGCAGATATTGCTGAGGCCGCACCATGTTCAATTGGACAGAATTACTTCCCCACACCTCAGGACCCGGGAAAGAACTGACTGGGTGCGACTCGCTTGGACTGGCTGGATCGCACGTTCGGCCTCAGATTGGTAGAGCCTGGCCGGGCTGCGCGGGATGGGGGTGAGAGCGGAAGCGCGCTCTTTCAAACTCGCCGTCCGAACGTCGAGGCACGCAGGCCACTTCCGGCGTAGCCATGGCGGCTAACGCTACCACTAACCCGTCGCAGCTGCTTCCTTTAGGTAATTGTTGGCGTAGGGAGGGGGACCCGGAGAGCTCAAGCTAAGCGTTGGGGGCCGAGGGTCTGCAGCCGAAGTAGCCCTTAACCGAGTGTTAGGGAAATGTGTTGGACGAACTGCCTTACTTTTCCGGGGCTGGTTCCTAAATTCCCAAATCTCAGCTTTCCCCAACCGCTTATGCCTTTTTAGCGTGGTAGGGGTTCTTGAGGCGGGGACTTGTGACTCCCCAACCAAACCGTCACCCAAAAAGGTCCGCAGTTACTGATGCGTCATCGGCCTTCTTTGTTGTGGGCTCGCCTCTACAGTCATGGGTAGCCGACCCACTCCTCAATTTGGTATTTACGCACCCGGATTAGACCTGTCGTTAGTCTGGCTAGTTATTGAGGGAAGCACCGGCGTCTGGAATGAGCCTAGAAGGGGGATCTGCAAACTAGTTTTGTCATTCAGTAAATAGTTACTTAGCCTCTGTGCACTAGACGCAATGGCTGGGCATTATTCGACAAATTTAGATCACACGCACTGCCTTTAAATAGGACATAACACACAGCACTGGAAGAGATAGAACACTGGACAAGTAAGTAAACATCATGCCAAACAATGCTAAGTCAGCTAAACTGAGCTGCGTTCGGAGCACAGAGATAGTGACAAGGAGAAATCTCTGGTAAAGACGGTGCCTCTCTCTTCCAGTATTTTGTAGCTGAAAAGTTAATTTGAGTTACCGGAGGTGTCCATGATTTAAGTTTTCTTTATTCGACAGACTCTTTTGAATGCTTGGTATATTCCAGGCCTTGCCCATTGGGGAAATAGTCATTCGAAAACAAGGGGCTTAGACTCTGAGGGGGAGGAGGTTCGTATGTTAATCAACCTACAGTAACATAAAACCACGACTGTGATAAATTTCAACAAAGGAGAGGTAAGTAATGAATAGAGAAAATTTTTGTGTTGATTATGCAACAGATACGTAGTATAAGATGTACAATTTTTGAATGAATACTTTTCCTGGTTTATCTTTCACCATGTGCAAGTAACAAGTGCCAGTAGACAGTTAAATATTTGTTGAAGTAATGAATGGGTAAAATAATGTTTCCTCTATCCCCGCTTTTCTTTTTTAAATATATAGAGCTTGTGGACAAATGTATAGGATCAAGAATTCACATTGTGATGAAGAGTGATAAAGAAATTGTTGGCACGCTTTTGGGATTTGATGACTTTGTCAGTATCCTTTTAAAAGGTGGTGGTGGTATGGGTTTTTCTTCAGTATTTAAGAACAGAAGTAAGAATATGAACAGTCAGTTCTTACTGATTATTACAATATTCTCAGGGAACATGTGATAGTGTTTTATGAGGTGTGTATACTGAAAGAAGATAAAGTTCCTACCACTTACATGTGTTTTGCATTTGAGCTATTGTGTTAAACATTGTAATTAAAGTTGAATAAAGGCAGCAGCCAGAGTAAATTCAACCTAGTACATTTCTTTTCTTAACACCCAATTTCAGATATGGTACTGGAGGATGTCACTGAGTTGTGAGTAGTGTTAAAAATTAAAGAATTGGGGGGAATCTTTCTTTGAAGTAATTTTAGTATTAATGAGTTTAAAATGATTTCTGAGAAAACACTGCCTGTTAGAAATACCTTGAAGGTAGAAATTTTATCTACTGATAAAATTGGATGCTAGTACAATTGGAACACAGTTATTACCATAATGTAACTGTTAGTGAATTGTTAGAAAGTTAATGGAGACAGAGCTTTAAAGTAAAAGATATTAAAAACTGCCAGGAATCTTTGGGCTCAGGCAAATCAAGGTACTGATAATAAGAGCATTTAACTATGTATAACATAAAATGTAAATGCTGGCTCCATTATATTAGTTACAAAGGTCATGACTAGTATCTGCTTTCAAAATCGAATTGATTACAGATTGGTTTAATGGATAGGGATTAGTGGTAAGTAATAGTAAAAAAGTGAGGCTAGTAAATATTTCGTTTCATATTTGATCTGAACCTGGTAAGTTTGGCAAGTTTCAGCTTTTATGAAGATCAGTCCTAGTGAGTGTGGATCTTAAGCCAGTCAGTTCACTGTGTTGCCTTTGGGGAAGAATGTACATCATTCAGTCGAATAACCATTGCCTCTTAAAACTACTGATGTAATTGCTTGACCTCACATTCATTTATATGCAAGAATAACCTTTTTAGGGATCAAAATGTTGGCTTTGTTTATCATTGTTTATCCTGACTCTATTTTATCTCTTTATTTAGTGAAATCACACCAGAAGGAAGAAGGATCACTAAATTAGATCAGATTTTGCTTAATGGAAATAATATAACAATGGTAAGACACAGTGAAGCTCTTTTATTTAGATGTTAGCCCATTTTTGTGGGTCAAGGATGACAGATTACGTTGCTTGATGAGATGTGCATGTCCCAGTGGCACTTAAGTTGGGAAGGAGATGCTCTCATGATCAAGGCTCTAAAGCTGAGCCGCTGAAGATGACTTCAGGCTTAAAAATTAGTTTGCTTGGGCCTTTAATCTTTTAGTTTGCCAAGAATCATTGTTTAGGCACTGAGTATTAATTGATGATGTTGGGAACTGTAAACAGAAGTGATGACCTGGAGAAAATGGGAATGTGAGGAAGGTGTAGAGAGGCACAAGTGGCTTGGATTGTTGGGGAGGGGTTTTTAGATGGTGTGGGTGGTGGTGTTACTAATAATCTCTTTTTCCTTCTATGCAGCTAGTTCCTGGAGGAGAAGGACCTGAAGTATGAGTGGATTTCCTTGATTTAACTCCATTTAGTTTTATAATGACAACAAAATAGAAATTTTTTTTTTAACCTTTTAATGTTTGGATTCTGTAAAGCTAAGTTTCCCGTTGAAGGGAAATGTTTTGAAGATGCATTGTAAATGCCCATTTTTGTAAGTTAATCATTATTATCTTGGAAAAAGAACAGTTTGTTCTTTGAAGACAAAAATAAAAATTTTTTTGGTTAATTGTCATTTTATTTTTTTGTACTGTAATAGCCAGTGTAACAAAGATTGTAGTTATTTTGTCACTTGCTTTCCTATTATTTTATGTCCATGACCATTAGAGTCTCAAACAATTGTTCCAAACAAAATGACAAACTTTGAACAGTTATGTTTGAAAAACCTGAAATGATTACTTACAGAATTCAATTTAAACTCTGATACCTTGAAATGAGGATTTTTCTATTGAACTTGTTTCATTAAGTCCTTTTAAAAACATGCAAACTGGGGCACCTGGGTGGCTCAGTCGGTTAAGGGTCCATCTGTTGATTTTGGCTCAGGTCATGATCTCACAGTTCATGAGTTCAAGCCCTGTGTTGGGCTCTGCTCTGATAGGGTGGAGCCTGTATGGGATTCTCTCTCTCTCACTCTCTCTCTATGCCCCTTATACATGTGCTGACTCTCAACAACCACCACTACCACCCGCTCTCCCCCCACAAGCAAACTTCTAGTTATAAAATAAATAAGTTACTGAGATGAAAAGTAACAGCATAGGGAATATTGTCAATAATATTGTAATAACATGACAGATGGTGTAATCACTTATAGTAGTGAGCATAGTGTAATATATAGAATCGTTGAACTGTTCTGTTGTACACCTAAAACTAATATAACATTGTGTATCAGCTATACTTCAATAATAAAAACAATATGCAGATTGTAGAAATGGAGGTAAGAAAAATATTCATTACACTTTGCTGTATAGCCTCTAAGACTTTCTCAGTACACTCTCCTACACATTATTTTTACAAAAACATGCTCATCCTGAATATACTCTTTTGTAGTCCCATTTAAGACTTTAAAAAATATTTAAATGGTGCACATCTTTCCATGTCATATTTCAGTAACAATAATGTTTGCATTGTATTTCATTAAATGGATTTACCGTTTGGCTGATTTTTATTATAGGCCATAGTAGTCTAACTAAATCTTGATACTTTTTTTTTTTAATTTTTTATGTTTATTTTTGAGAGACAGAGACTGTGAGTTGGAGAGGAGCAGAGAGAGGGGGAGACCCAGAATTCGAAGTGGCCTCCAGGTTCTGAGCTGTTAGAACAGAGCCCAACATGGGGCTCAAAATCATGAGCTGTGAGATCATGATCTGAGCTGAAGTCCGGAGGCCCAACCGACGGGGCCACCCAGGCGCCCCTACATTTTTATTTTTCTTAGAAGAAATTCGTAATGTGAGGTCAAAGGGTATAGTCATGTTTTCCAGCAAAATGTATGTACCATCCTATACTTTGCCAGCAGTCTTTCATGGTACTTTTTTTTTCCATGGTACTCTTTACACACTTACCAATATTGGCTATGTTCTACCATCTCGCTTTGCCACTGTGATAGGCAAAACCTGGTATGTTTAAAGTTTTCTTTATTAATTTTGAACTCCTTTGTATTTTGTGAATTACTTAGGCTTTTGTCATTGAGATGTTTGTCTTCTTATTAATTTGTAAGAATTGTTAGTTTACTCTTAGGTATTTTGCAGATAATTTCCCTAGTTTATAGTTTGTCTATTATCAGTAATTTTTTTTGACATAAATAATGTATTTTTATTTAGTCATGTTGATCTCATTCTTTATGATTTTTATCATCAGTACACTTGGATTAGAAAGGCCCTCTTTGCTATGATTATATATATTTTTGTTACTTTATGTTCTTTTGTTTCATTTAAATCTTGCATCTCATCTTTAGTTTTAGGGTTTCCACAACAAAAAAGGGTCCAACTTTCTTTTTTCTTTCTTAAAAAAAATTTCTTTTTAACATTTTATTTTTAAGTAATCTCTATACCCAAAGTGGGGCTTGAACCCACAACCCTGAGATCAAGAATCACATGCTCCACTGACTGAGCCAGCCAGGTGTCCCTCTTTATTTTTCAATACAAATTTATTTTCCAAAACAAAGCACTGCTTTATGGGGTTCTTTCTTTCTTTCTTTTTTCTTCCCCCATGGTATAAATATTCCTACTGTGGCTGATTTCAAGCTGCCAAGGGTTTAACCATGAACTTGCAAACTTCCCAAAGATTTAACAGTTGGTTCTCAGGAGCTACTGGGAGCCTGTTGCTCCCACTACCACTTCTGACCCTTGTTGGGGAAGGCTTTTCTCCTGTTCTTGCTTTCTATTTGGAGTGGGGGGAGGGGAGGTGTGGTCAAATGTAATAGTGACCTCTTTTCACCCTTTTACTCACCATCCTATGGGAAATGGGTGGTCATACTCTGCTCCTAATTTTTTCCCTAAAAATTAGCCTTCATGGAGCACATATTCTTAGCTCCAACATGCTAGGAGTTTTAGAGAAGCTTGACCTCACTTAGGGAGGCATACAATTACTTAGTCTGGAAAGGTAGATGAATCTATTTCTGGGGTTCAGTAACAGGAAGTTCACTAGCCTACAGGTAAATGATACTTCTTAATCTAGTCTTAACAGTAATAAAGACGATGGTATGACTCCCATCTTCTTCTACTTTTGTCTTAACACTGCTATTCGTTTGGAATGGGTATTACTCTAAGGGTCTCTTCACATTTTGGGGTAACTCTTAGTTGTAGGGGCTGTCCTGTGTATTATAGAATGTTAAGCAGCATCCCTGGCCTATACCTACTGGATCCCAGTAGCATTCTTCCTCTTCTTCCATTCCCCCTGTTGTGACAAAAAAGGGCTCCAGATATTGCCAAATGTCATCTGAGAGCAAAATGATCACTCATGGTGGAGAACCACTGTTCTACAATAGAGACTATTTATTGGGCCCTTTAAAATCCCTTCACATGTTTGGTGCATGGGTGAGGAGCACTGTGTCCAGACAATGAATAAAATCGGGGAAGAATGCTGTGATTGTGTATTCCAGTGGGGTAGAATGGGTGATTTGAAGCTGAAATGTTCTCATATTAGGTGCTGACCACATAGGATTTTCACTTTGGCAGGTTGCTGGGGAGTGGCTGTTTTTACCCATGTGTTGTTTCCTCTCCAGAGGCAGGGCTGCATGTGCTGGGCCCTAACATGATGGTGAGGCCTCAGCAAAAATGAGGGCAGCAAAGGCAGAAGCTATGCTGGCATTGGTGACTTGTGTAAGTTTTTCTCAAATTTTGGTTTGAAAACTGCTATCAGAATCACTTGGAGAAAACTAGTAAAGAACACAGAGGTCCAGGCTTGTTGAAGTGGGGTAGGGCCTTGGGCCTTTGTATTTTTATAGAGATCCCAAATTCCCCAGGTAATTCTAATCCTCACCAAAGCTTGAGACCCACAGCCTTAGAGTATAGGTTGCTGCAGATATAGCTTTTAAAGCAGGTGTGACTAAAGCAAGAATTTGATGATAGAGAATCTGTATATGTTAGTGGATGTGTTAGTGGATAGAACAGTTTTTGCTACATTTAAACTGCTGGGGAGCTAAGTTCCATGCATGCTGTGGAGTACTAGTGGAGTTCTAGTTTACATTGCTGGTGCCAAGTCTTGACAGGCAGTGATCCATCTGCTGCCTCAAATGCCGGACTTGGGTCTGCACCAACGAGGAATTTGTCCATAGGCTTGGGGGTCACTTCCCATCCAGGCAGTCTCAATTTCATTCTTGAGGGTTGATTTGTTGATTATACAAGCTCTAATCGTATCTTTAGATTTCAGGGTACAAAATTGCAGCTTCACCGACAGAGGTGTGGTAGATTTCTATCAGTTAAAAAAAAAAGGGGGGGGGGAAGGGCCCTTATTGTAAAGGGAATATGAGATCTTCTAGGATTGAAGGTGAGAAAAATCTCAGTGAAATTATTGTAAGCCGAAAGAGGAATGCCTATGCATGGGGCCTTTTATTTTTCAAATTGTATTTTGTAAAATATATATTGTAAATATACAATTTACAAAACTGTATTTTCTAAAACAAAATTGTATTTTATAAAATATATACATTCAGACTTACTGAAGAAAAGTTGCAGGAATCAGAAAAACTCAGACCCTACTCAAATTTTATCAGTTGCCCTAACAGTGTTCATAGCAAAAGGATCCAGTCCTGGATCATGTGCTGTATTCAGTTGTCATGTTTCTCCAGTCTCCTTCAATTTGGAACAGTTCTTCAGTCTTTCCTTAACTTTTAGGACTCTGACATTTCTGAAGGTTGCAGACTAACCATTGTAAAAGATTCCTTAAATTGGCCTTGTTTATTGTCTCCTCATGAGTAAGCTCAGAGTGTGCATTTCTGACAGGTGTATCACAGGAGCAATGCTATTCTTTCCAGTGCATCTCATTGCATATAATGTCGACTAGTTCCATTTCTAATGTTGTTAACCTTGAGCTTTGATGTTTGCCAGGTTTTTCCATTGTACAGTTACATTTTCCTCCGTTTTTATTAAATATTTTGTGTGGTGAATATCCAAGACCATGCAAATATCCTGTTCATCATCCTACTTTAACCTGCAAGTTTTTGTGTTCCTCAATGTTTCTTACTGAAATTAATTAATTAGTAATTGATTATTTAATAAGTAAGTCCTGTATTAGACTAGCAGTCAGACTAGTAGGAATAAGAGGAAACTACTTGAAGGGGGTTGTTTCCAAGTATGAAGAACAGAATAAGGGCTCAATATTGAAACATTTTGATAGATTTAATCTACTTTATCCAAGGTTGACCCTAACTGAATCTTTGGTTGTTGACCATTTCATTCCTAAATTTAAAAATAATCATGAATGACGTCAACTGGCCACCAGAGTGCACTGTGGAACAGGCAGCTTGTTGCTGAAGTCCAGGCTTTTGTGTTTCCCCCAAATCCGCCTTTCAAAGTGAGGTTTCTGGGCTTTCTACTCTGCTGTACTTGAGAATCACACCACAAGGGTAGGTAAAGGGTTGAATTGTTACTATTTTACACTGATTTTTGACAAAGAGGAATCTGTTTTCATTCACATTTTCTACTTGAGGTGCCCTTTTTTACTGTAAAAAACTTAAATATAATGTAGATGAAAATAGGGGCTCCAGAATCACACTTACCTGGACTCTAATCCCAATCAATCCTTTATTAGTTGTGTGAGTTTAGGTGGCTACTTAATGTCTCTGGCCTCGATTCTCTCATTTGTAAATTGGGAAAAATAACCACCTCTTAGAATTGTAAAAATTAACTAAGATAATATATGTAAAGCATCCAGTATAGTTGGGCAAAGGGACTCAAAAGATATTTGTTGAATTAAGTGGTGACAACAGAGTAGGAGGCTTTTTTATTCTTAGGATAAGACTGAGAAAGTAACCTTTATTACTCAGAAAATGGCTGAACTTACAACGCAATTAGTTTTAAGTTTTGGAATGAAAGAGGCAGGGAGATTTCAAATTTTGTTCATGGTTATCATTAATTCATTAATAAAGCAAACATTTATCGAGCACTTACTTTGTGTCTGCCTTTCAGAAACTCCCTGCTTATCCAGAAAGATAGGAGGGATCTCCCAAGTGTGATACAGTGTGATGAATACATTAGCTTTTGGAGCATGTGGAGAGGGGAGGGGTGGGATTGGGAAGCAAAGAAGGCATTTTGTCTCATAATTGCTGCTCCTTGAGCCATGGGCCACATTAACACTTCCTCATAGCAACCCTGTTATTTGTCATTAGTTATAGTCAGCCTCACCATCAACATCTCATGAGGGTAGTAAGAAATGGGAAGGACCTTATTTTTTCCTCTACTGAATTGCCAGGAGAGCATCTCTTGCTGATTGCTGTTGGAAGTGTGACATTTAATTAGTGGAGAAAATTGAGTCGGGCAAGAGGCAGCCTGTACCAGCAAGGGGTGAGAAAAGGATGGGGAAGAAGTGATATGCTCAGTGGGACAGTTTAGCCCAGGTTTTTTTCTAGATCCAGATTGGGTGCTCCCATTACCACAGATGGAGACTGCAGAAGCTTAAGGGATTTTCCATAGTGATGGGGACCACAAATGAGCCGCCATGGACACCTAGAGGTGGAATGGAAAGAGGGGAACATAGGTGCACAAAGGCAAGGAGAGAGTGATCACCTCCACTAGGGAGTGGTCAGGAAAGGCTTTCCAGAAAAGGTAATCATTGAGCTGAGTTTCAGTGGTTGTTTTCCTGGGAAGGGGAAAAGCATTCCAGGTAGTGGGAACAGACTATGCCAAGGCACTGAAGCTTTCTTTCTTTTTTAAATTTCTTCCTAATGCTTTTATTTTTGAGAGAGAAAGAGAGACAGAGTGTGAGCAGGGGAGAGGCAGAGAGAGAGGGAGACACAGAATGTGAAGCAGGCTCCAGACTCTGAGCTGTCAGCACAGAGCCTGATACAGGGCTCAAACTCATGAATGGTGAGATCATAACCTGAGCTGAAGTTGGACACTTAACAGACTGAGCCACCCAGGCACCCCGGCACTGAAGCTTTCTAAAATGCCACCAAGATGTTGAGCATAGCGTTTTAAAAGTTGTATGAAGGACCTATGAAAATACTGCCACATACGTCACCCAGATTCTTTCCACTTAAGAGGTGCTGAATTTCTGTAATCCCTGTCTCCGGAAAGTGTCCCCCTAGAGGGAGGTAACATGTAGTTTCTGCCCTGTGGCTTGTTTCACAGCAGTCGCTCCTCACCTCATATAAACTCAAAGCAGCAAAAATAGCCTGATATGTAATGGGCTTTGTGTTGAGTGGATGTGTATTAAGGAGTGGTTTATGTGGTTCAGGGTTCAGGTACTATTTCAGTATTAGTAAAAGATGTTTTGCTGGGCAGTTGGGTTTATTTCACCCTAGGCCCTGGGAGAACTGGAGCTTTGTGAAGTTTTCAGAAATTTAAGCTTGGGCCTCTTGATCAGGAGAAATGTTTTTCCTGAGAGGTGAAGAGACTCTGGTTTCTCTTTATGTGTTTGGAGGAAAAGGCAAGAGTTTTTGGAGTTAACCACACTTGGTTTGATTGTTGGCTGTGTCACTTTCTAGCCATTTGAGATGGGGTAAATTATTTGTCTTTCCAGGTCTCAGTTTTCATATGTATAGGTGCATATGTGTGGATTCGTATACATATATAGAATTAGGAGGATATGTATGTCATAGGGCTGTTTTGAGCATTACCATGAATCTTTGTATGTACAGAATCAGGCCTATCATGGATATTTAGCACATGTTAGGTCTTGTCTTTTCCTGAACTACTGCTGGGGGCTAGCCCAATGCACACTATGGGGAAACCACTCCCCACCCCGTTACTGTTTGAATCCAGACAAAATCTAGTCAAAATAGACACCAGGAATATCTGAGAGAGGAGATTGTAGTTGAGGTATGGAAGTTGAGGGGTCTGCCTGAAGAGTGGGTTCTGGGAACAGTGAACGATGCTGTCAGTGCCCCCTGCAATATCCCCTTGGACCACCTTGGAGGTCACTTTTAACTTGGGTGGTCAGTTTCTGTGTCACACCAATGACCTACTCAAGCACCTGATTCTGTTTGAAGGTTTTCTCTGGCCTCATGTACATGCTATGCCTGGAAGTGCTGGGGAATTACTGCCCCCAAGAGTGACTTTCGACTAATGGGGACAGGAGTTGAATAAGAATTCCAGCTCTCTTGCTCCTAGGTAGAGGAAATTCTCACGGTCTCTTGGAGGGTCCTCAATGGGATGGAGTCCCAGCTGTCATAGCAGCATTAGCATATCTTGTCACACACTTCTTTGCTCCCCCACTTGCTTTCTGGGATGGCTTCCAGAAGTCCTATGTACCCAAATAATTTGGTGTTTCCAGTAGCTGGGGCAGATCACATCACTACCATGGGCCTACGTGCTGCTCACATCCAGGGCTTCTTTGCTATCCCTGTGAGGGACTCACAGAGAGAACCAAGAGAATATTGCCAACCAGAGGAACTGTGTTGTCATTTCTCCCAAAGCAGGAGGCTGCATCATTCATGGACAGACTGAATGTGGTGTTGGCCTTGGAACACAGAGAAAGGAGAGCCATGGAGGTGGATAGCATGATTCTGATCCGTGCTTAAGGATCAGGTGGCCCTCCTTGTGGACGACATACACTATACTGCAGTCAAGCTACTCTATGCCAAAGCCACTAAAGTTTATGCCATCTTTACTCATGAAATATTCTCTGGGCCAGCCATTTCCAGAATTAATAATGCTGCCTCTGGAGCTACCAACATCACAAATACCATTCTACAAGAGGACAAAACAAAACACTGTTCTAAGATGCAAGTTATGGTATTTCAATGATTTTGGCTGAGGCAATCTGAAGAGCAGACAATAGTACGTCTCCTACTTGTTTAGCCATGGCCCTTTATATCTCCACTATATTATGATTTCATACATGATACTCTGAACTAAATTTTTTTGATTTTAGAATTTAGTAAAATACAGAATGATGATGAATATTAAAGCATCAGATCTCTGTTTTAAACTTTGGAACATATCTTGATGGTTTTAGGAGACAGTGGCTTGGGATGTTTGTTTTGTTTTTAATTGAACTTGTCTTGAATGAGAAATGAGAAATGTCAGTGTCAGAGCGCCTGAGTGGCTCAGTTGGTTAAGCGTCCAACTCTTGATTTCAGCTCAGGTCATAATTTCATGGTCGTGAGATTGAGCCCCACACTGGGCTCTGCACTGATAGAGCAGAGCCTGCTTGGGATTCTCTCTCTCTCTGCCCCTCCCCTGTGCGCATGATCTCTCTCACAAAATAAAAAAATAAACATTAAAACAACAAAAAAAGAAGTATTAGTGCCATTTTGCCTTGTTGTGATGGGGAACTTTTACTTTTGTTCTTATGATATGCTGAGGCCACAATCATATAATTGTACAATTTCCTTATATAAATATAATCCCCTTGGAAATTTCATACGTTATATATTTCTGAGGTTGTCAAAGATAGCTTCTTATTAAAGCACTTTGTGTACTAGTTTACCTGTAATAATGATATTATGAACATTTAAGTAAAGCCCAGATTAGCTCTCTCCTTTCAAGTATACATTAGAAAATTATGAAATATCCTGAATGTTGACTTTCAGGGTTCAAATAAGCCAGTTAGCTATTTTGCTTAATTTAAACCAAATTTTATTAAGCTAGAAATGCCACTCAATCATTTATTTTCTCATAGAAGTTAAACAGATCAGGCAATGTAATCATAAATAAATGCAGTTTTATGAACTACCTCTAATCTAACTGGGACATCACCACAATTTTTAAAACTACCACTTCTAAAAACACATGGTAACTACCCACACCTACTTGAACTTCTAAGTCTTAAAATTCCGAAGTTCTGTCCAGCAATAGAGCTAATGTTTTCAAACTTATCATCAAATTGATGAGCAATTTCTGACTGCCTTAGTGGGTTGCAAATTGAAGTTGGAAGATGTACAGTATTTCCTAGTTTTTTGAGATGTGCTCAAGTATATCCATCATTTTTTCCTCAATAGTTTTATGTTGTGGATTTCCCTCAAAATAAAGACTACCTTTAATCCATTAAGACTTATTCAGTCTGATCCTTTATTTTGCTTTGTGATATAAGAAGTAGATAAATTTGTTATAAGTGCTTCTAAACACTATCCCCTTTCTGTATTTATTTCATTCATATTAAATACTTATTTGCTTTTTGTATTCTGAAGAGGCAAGTCTGTTAAACAAATGATTATTTTAGCTGTGGATTTTGTCTGAAAAATATAGGTAAGAGAAAGTGAAGAAAAAGTATTAATAAGTAAACCTTAATTGTTTCATTAGGATAATGTTCAAAAACTGCCAAAAGTGAGGTGGAGAAAACCTCATTGAGGATTATGTTACCCACAGGCTGATAATTTATGACAGTTCCCGAAGTGAGATGCTCTGCTGCCACAGAGAAAAGTTGAACTTTAGATAAATATTGACTGGAATATCCAACCTGAATAATTAAGATCAAAAAGAAAGGTGGGGATTTGCCTGACTAGATACACCCTGGGAACCTCCCTTCTGCTGTAATTTAATAAAGGGAGGCAGTATACCCTCTGATCTAAGTTCTGAATTGAAAATCCAAGCTAGTTATCAAACAGATTTGTATAACATCTACAGTTTTAAACGCTGATCTAGTAAAAGGTCAAAATTAAAGCTAACAAGTAGCCTTTAGTTATTATTGAAGAAATGGTGTAGTGCTTTCAAGTGAGAACTTTATTTAAATCTGACAAACATTACAATGTAACAATGTATATCCAGAAAGAATTGGTTTAGCTTGATGAAACGATCATGTTTTGAAGCTGTGTAGTATTTAGTATTTTTGAGGAATATATAAATTCTGCATTTGAATATCTTTTCCTGGAGAAATGGAACTGTAGTTTTAGACCTGTTTATGAAGACATCTGACTTGCCAATATAGACATGTTACATGGCTAAAACCAGTTGATTTGGAGATAAACATCTGGCTTTGAGATATTTGTAGTCTAAGAATATATTGAACAGGTTTTACAATAATGATCCTCAGACAGAAAATGTGAGTTAAAAACTTGCATTATCTTTCCCTGGCTTGAGGATACACTGTTCTACCATTACCTAACATCGCTTTTGTATTTTAAAGTATTTTATATACATTTGTGACTTAATTAGTATGCATTTGTCCATACTCAGGGGCCAAATTTTAAGATTTGCAGATTGCTATCCAACCAAGTTGATGAAGATCCTCTGTAATGATCCCAGGCCTTCCCCAGCTCTTGCTCCTCACTGGTCCTGAAGACCAACCACATTTTTCTAATCAGGTCTAACTCTGTTGAATCAGGAGAGGCTCAGCTTCTATCTAGTCAAATAAAGGAGTCAGAGAAATAAGAACATGGAAAAGTCATTGGATCCCAAACTTATATAAGAAAATTTACAGACGTTCATATCAGACCATATTATATGATGGCAATATCCAGGAATCATGACACTAGGCTGTCTGTATGGAACACGATGTTTCTCCAATACTAATGCTAAACACTTTCAATACAATCATGTAGCAAACTAAAAACAAAATGACAAAAAATATCTTGTTCCTTCTTACTGAAGGTTTCATGGAAGTTGTTCTAGTCAAGTGTTCTTCATGAGCTGAAGGAGTGAAGAGGCATATCAAATACATCTGGGATCCACACAGAAATCTGTACAAGAATGTTCACAGCAGCACTATTCATAATAATAAAAAGGTGAAAACAACCCAGGTATCCATCAACAGGTGAGTGGATAGACAAATAGTGGTATATCCACACAACGGAACACTATTCAGCCATAAAAAGGAATGACGTGCTGATACATGCTATGCCATGGATAAACCTTGAAAACATTACACTAGGTGAAAGAAGCCAGCACAAAAGGTCACATGATTCCTTTTATATGATATATCCAGAATGCACAAATCCACTGAGACAGAAAGCAGATTAGTGGTTACCAGGGATGTGGGTAAGGGTGAGTGAAGAATGACTTCTATTAAATGGGTACAAAGTGTTTTAATGGGGTAATGAAAGAGTTTTGAAGCCAAAGAGAGCTCATGGCTGCACAAAACTGAATACACTGAATACAGCTGATAGTCCACTTTAAAAAAGCTAATTGTGGGGCACCTAGGTGGCTCCATCAGTAAGCATCTAGCTCTTGATCTCGGCTCAGGTCACGATCTCATGGTTTGTGGGATCGAGCCCTACATAGGGCTCTGTGCTGACAGCGCAGAGCCTTCTTGGGATTCTCTCTCTCTCTCTCTCTCTCTCCCTCTCTCTCTGCCTCTCCCCTGGTCTCTTCTCTCTTTCAAAATTAATTAATTTTTTTTTCAAAATAAATAAATTTTAAAAAATAGTTAAAAAATAAAATAGCTAATTGTATGTTATGTGATTTACCTCACTTAAAAAAAAAAAAACCAAAATCACAAACTGCTGGGAAGGTTTCTAAAAAACCTGAGCCTTGACCTTTCCCAGTCCCACATTCTGATTTGCCTCCTACGGAGCATATTGACATGCAAGCTCACGTTGTAAGGGATGTGAGGTGACTACCTAGCTAAGGGTGACTCATCATCATTTATTAAGCAACCTGGAGGCTTGAGAGCAGTGCATTTCGGGCAATTTGATGATTCCTTTAGGCAGTCTTAACATTGGGCTCCGTGGGTAGCAAGAAATAGCATGTGATTAGAGCAGAAGCAATTACTCTTAGAAAAGCATCATTAATTTTAAAAGCTCTTGTCCTGAGCTATGTGGCTAAGTGGAAACAAATTAGGATGCTGTCTAGAGAAAAGAAAGTGAAGTTTTCCCTTCTTTAGAACAGAAGGGAAACCTAAAGTCATCTATTCAAGTAGTTAATTCTTCCTCTGGGGGTGGGAGTGGCAGGTTTGGAGGCTTGAGGGTGATTGGTGGTAGGTTAGTCGTAGGAGGCCTAGGGTTTGCATCAGTTCTGCTTTGAGCCGCTTCAGTTCTGTGTTGCTTTGTCTCCTCAGCAATAAAAAAGAGCTGTTCACATTTCCCACTTGTTTCCATCTTAGAGTCTTTCTGGGGTCTCATTAGTAAGGCGGAAAAGGCAGGGAACCATTCTCAAGAGACCTGGTTTCTTGGGTCTGTTCTTGGATCACTTTTGGGGGCTTTGTCCTTCAGTAAAGTAAAGCAAAGCAAGATCATCGTCCAGGTTCTTACTTAGAAATGGATCCTGAAATGCAAATTCTTACTATCAAGGAATTCAAAGCCCTTGGACAGTGGGTACTTTTACCCCAGCCAGATGGGACGTAAAAACCAAACCAAACCTCAGTGAATGTCTCTCTGAGGCTTAAAATAATACATATTGAACAAATAGTGTGTCCCAGGCTTTTTTCTATGTTCTTTTATAAAGATTATGTCATTGAATGATATTTTGACGCATTACTATACCCACTTTATAGATAGGAAAACTAAGGTCCAAAGAGATTGCCTAACAAACCCAAAATCCCATATCAAGGATCTGAATGCAAGGTTTGTTTGTTGTTTGTTTTTTATTTTTTTAGTCCAAATCCAGTGCTCTTTCTACGTCATAATGTAACTGTCTTTGCCTTGGGAAATACTTAGCAGCTATACTTACATTTCCCCTTTCCACCCTTCTCCCCTTTCTAGTTCTAAATAGAATTTCTATTCTTTGAAAAGAAAAAAACACATCTAGTTTCTTCAATTCTATACCCCCTATTTCATTTTATAGCCCAGAGTAAATTGACTTCTTCCTCTGTCTTTCCATTGAAACACTCTGCAAAAGGTGGTTTCCAAAACGGATGGGCATATTTAATTCATATTCTTTCTGGACCTCTCCATGGTGGTTGCATTGTTGGCCAGTCCTTCCTCCTGCTCTGATTGTCTTATCTTGGTCTCTCCTGGTCCTTTTGTCCCCTCGGAATGTTCTTCCTCAGTCTCCTTTGAGGGCTCCTGTTTATTCAGAATGATCTCCAGTGGAAGTGTCCTGGCATTCCAAGAGAAGTCCCATTGCCACTCACAGTTACACAATGGTTGGCCATTAGTGCATTTTCTGAAGTCTGGATGATTCAAAGTAGATAGCATACATAGAGAATAATTCCCAGGTTAGGCTGAGACCTTGTCTTTCTTCTTCACTTTTGAATCATTACTGCTTGGCCTATTATTGGTATAGAAGGAAGTATGTGCTGAATTAATAGAAAGATGGGTATATCTCCAAATAGAGAGTGGGTCCATTCCATGCAGAGGGCCCAGAAAGTGCACCAGGCATGTGGCCAGAAGCACATGGGGGCTTTCCTAGGCAACTGTGAGGAGCATAGTGTGGCAATAACATAGGGTGAAGGGCTGAGGAAACAGTTGATGATGAGGTTGGAAAGTGTAAAAAAATGGTCAGACTTTGAAATGGAAAAAAAGAAAAAGAAAAGGTTACTGGGTATCTTACAGAATGCTGGGCATTGTCTAGCACACTTTTCCATATTGTGTTGTTCTATAGTGGTCTGTGTTATTTACAACCCTGTAAGTTATACAACTCTAAGAGTAAGGCAAATTATTCTTGTCTAGTGAAATGAAAATGAATTTTTTCAGGTGGAGGTATAGTTGATTCTCCACATCCTCCAACTCTAAATCAAAAGGTAGAAGGAAGCATTCAGTTTTGCTTCTGTTAAGAAATTCATTTCAGGGGGACCTGGGTGGCTCAGTTGGTTAAGCATCCAACTGTTAATTTCAGCTCAAGACAAGATCTAGCAGTTTATGAGCTCGAGTCCCACGTCAGGCTTCATGCTGACAGTGCAAAGCCTGCTTGGGATTCTCTCTCCCTCTCTTTATCCACCCCTCTCTCTTTCAAAATAAATAAATAAATAAATAAATAAATAAACATTAAAAAATAAATTCATTTCCGCATTCCTGAGTGTCTGTATATGCGTCTGCTCTGTGGATACTCCTTTGAACTGGATCTTAATAACATCTTACCAGGTCCTTATTAATCAATCAGCAGGCTAAATAAAATCTTCGACAGGTGTTCACTTCATATCTGTATGAGAGTCATGCTTTTATTCTTCATAAAAAAAGTATTTTTTAGTAGAAAGTAGATGGGAGTTAGATTCGAAGGGTCTTGAAAGCCACTCTGAAAGGTTTAGATTTTATACACTGTCAGAAGCTTTTGAAGCTGAAACAAAATGGGTTTAGTTTTATGTTTTTGGACTTAGGAGCATGTGGAATTGGGATGGAGAGACCAGGTATTGGGCCATTGCTAGAATCCAGGTAGAAGACAGCAAGAGATGCAATAGGGCTGAGCACAAAACCTTTGCATGTAGAGTCATGCCTGGTACTTCACAAACACCAAAGGAATAAAGAAATGGATAAATTAAGTGCTAAATTTAGAAAAGAGGCAGATCAGGGAAGCATTTCTGAAGACAAATTTGAATTAGGCACACCCATTACTTTCCAGACTCAATAATTTAAACCATCTGATTAAATTTTGGGGGTTTATATTTTCACTGACCCTTTTTAATATGATTTTTTTAAAGGTAGCACCAAGTAATAAATCTTCCTAAGACATATTCTGAAATCCTCTTTAACTCAATTCTATATTCACTGTTTTTGCGTTGTTTCTGGTGACTTAGAGTCTTCAGCCCACAGGGTATCACAGTTGTCCTCCTTGAAGAATATTATGCTCCCCAGAGGGGTAAATAAAGAAACTGGCACTTTGAGGTTGTGGTGGACAGTGACTCCAGTGAGCCACTTGTGGAGTCTCTTCCCACATTGACCCTGTGGCCTTTTTTGCCAATGTGACGTTAGTGGGCTTAACATAGGCAGAGGCTAGATACACAGTTGTACACTGGAGCTTGTTCTCTGGACCACCCTTGCAGCCCAACTACCATGCTGTAATGAAGTTGAGGCTACCCTTAGAGACAAGCCACAGGGGGAGGTACTAGAGTTGGAGATGTCACATAAAAGAAAGACCACATGAAGGAGAACCAGGGTCCCTAAATGAGCTTCCCGCTAAACGCAAGCTGCATGAGTGACCCCAGCTAGTCTCCCACAGATTTAGGAGAAATGATACATTGCTATAGTTTTAAGCCACTGTGTGTGTGTGTTTCATCCAGCAATAGAGAACTGAAACAAGGTGAGAGCAGTTTGCCTGGAGGGCAACCAGGAAGAGTACATCTGAATGAAGCTCACTGTTTGAAAAATTCTCAATCAGTGGTCTCAGTGATTCTGTTTAATCACTGTTCCTATCTCCAGTAAGATAACAAGTGTATCCCCTTTGTGAGCTATTTAAGCTTCAGTCCTCATCTGGTTAAGGTCAGTGGGTCTTTGAACACTTCCTTGATCCCCAGTCTGTTCAGCCTAGATCTCACCAGAGGGAAAGGTAACATGGCAAGCCCTTAGGTATAGGAGATTCTAGAGGGATCCCAATAATTGGCTGTCTATGTCAGACAGACGCCTGTAAAATTGGTTTCACCATAGGAAGCTCTCGAGGGGTTTGGGGAATTGGGTCCATTTGGCTAATTATTCTTGATCTTTCTCTCTCTCTCTCTGTCTCCGTCTCTCTCTCTCTCTCTTTCACACACACACAATTTGAACATGAAATCAGAACAAATGAGAATAAGGTATGATCACTTAAAGTGATTTGTCTTGTTCTTGCTTTGGGTATATATTTCATCTCACAGAGAAAAGAATTTGAACTGTAAGTTAGCTATTCTTGGGTGACCTAAAATGTGAATACCTGTCCAAAGATAAAACAATCAACACTCTCCTTCCAACATTCCCTATCAGAAATTACTGACTTTAATTTCCGTGCTTTATTCCTTGCTCTCATACTCACTCTACTTATCAACATCTATAATACTGAATGATACTTTTAGTTGCTTTGCTTGAAGAATAATATTTGGTTGTAGATTCATGAATGGCTGTTGAGCCTTTGGCTGAGTGGAAGAAGTAGGCTGAAGGTAAGAGCAGACTACTTAGGGCAGTTTTTGTAGAGGACGTGTGAAGTAAGGGCAAAGAGGGAAAGTGAAGAGCTACCAAAGTAGGTCTGAAAGGGTTATTCAAGGGAGAGTTGTTGGGGTGATGGCCATGTGCTGAGCCTCTCTCCACTCCTCTGTTTCCATTTCCATGGAATTTTCAGCGAAATACCCATGACTAGGAAATCTGTTGTGGGATCAGTCTGTTTTGAAGTGTACCAAAGTGCTGAGTCCCTGGGTATAGGGTATAGCAGAGACTGCCCTGGGAGATCCACATTACCTGGGTGCCATGAGTAATGTGTGTGGCAAGAACTCCAGTGGTATAATTAGTAGAAACTGGTGCTCACACAATGTGCCTCCGCAGTATTTGAGAAGAGCTCTCCTCTTCTTCTGTGAGCAGGCCAAAGGGATTGGATTAATCAAGGACCAAGTTCTTGGAAAGCAGAGAATAATGGGAGAGGGAGGGATAATGGGTAGGTTGGGAATAGGAGATGGAGCCACTGTTGCTTGTGTAATCTTTAAAAGAAGCCTGACATTTTTGGAGGCAACCAGTAGGCCTCAGGTTGGCTTAAGCTAATCATGGGTCTCTCTCTCTCTCTCTCTTTTTTTTTTTTTTGCCAGTGATGCAGTTTAAGGAACTGAACATAGGACCTGGTTCTGGCCAGTGGATGTAAGGGGTGGGGGTGAGTCCTAGGGTACAATTTTACTCCCTAATAAAAGAGAGATCTATTCTAAGAGAAGGCCCTTTCCCACTAGGCTTCTTCCTTTCTGCTTGGATTGTTATTGCCTGAGGTTGCAATACTGGGAGCTTTGGCGGCCATCTTATGACCCCAACAAGAAGGTCACGCAATGGCAGAGAGGCTGAGAAACACTGGAACCACCAATCTCCAGACATCTTGTTAGGTGAGATGAATAAATACGCTTGTGGTTAAGCTACTGTTGATCAGGTTTCCTGTTACATGCATTAGATACAGAACCCAAGTATCCCTCCCACTTTTGTCATGGGCTAGATGAAATTGGATGCTTTGGCGTCCTCATCTTGAATACAGAGTTGGAGTTTCCAAGTTGCAGCCAGAGGCAGCTGCGGAATTGAGGTAGTGCCCTGGGGTTGGCTTGCTAGGCAGCATGCTGGGTTCTGGTCCCTACAGAGCTTGTGCCAATGTTCACCTTGGCGCTCACTTGCTTCCCCTCTCTGTCTCTCTCTCTTTCTCTCTCTGGGCTTCCTTTACCTTCATCCACACCCTTCCCTTCTTCCTCCAAGAGCTGCATCTGCCTGTGGGGGCAGCGGCTCCTAGCCTAGAGAACTCTGAAGCAGCTCATGCTCTGGTTAGATTGAGTGTGTTCCACTTTGTGGCTGGGATCCTTTCAACCTAGACAAGGCCCCACAATATCCCCATAGCTCATGGGCATAGATGTGGTGTACCACCAGCAACCACCTTGGGTCGCTTCGGAGGAATACTCCATTGTTGTGTCTTCTTGCCCCTTCTTCCCCTCCATGCCGGGTACTTAAGCTCCAGCACAAGTTCTGGCTATAGCATTACTTAAAGGGCAAGTCATTTAACCTATTTATGCCGCAGTTTCCACATTGCGAGATAATTATACCTCTATTTAATTGTTATTGTGGAGACCAGGGGAGGTGGAAATGCCCTGATCTCTGCTGGGCATTGCTGCTTCTCCTATTTTGACCCCCTGTACAGGTTAGGCTGCCACTGGACTCCCTGCTGGGACCCAGCCTCCTCCTCATACCCTTGACCTTGTGACTCATCCTTTGTTTTTCAGGTCATGGCTGGATATCCTGTTGTGACCCTAGTTCTATTCTGAATGGATGGCTCTTTAGATAAACTGGCAAAAAAAGTTCTTTAAAAGTTAAAAAATAGAATAAATGCACCCAGATCCAAAACAATTCTGTCATTTCAAAATGCCGCAGATTTGATAAATGGTGGGAGTTTGGCACAGCACAGTGGTTAAGAACAGGCGTGGGTTTGAGTCAGAAAGACCTAGATTTGAACTTGCATAAACTTGGACAGGTAGCTGAACCTCGCTGAACTTGTTCCTTGACCATAAAGCGGGATTAATACTATACTGACCTTTCTGTGTTGTAGTGATGACTTGAGGTGACGTATGCTAATGTGTTACTACTTGCTGAGGGCGAGCACCTCATGCGCTGCCAGCATGGTAGAAATGAAGAACCTAAAGCATAGTAGAGGTGAGACAGTCCCCCAGCATTGTGCAGCCGCTGAGTCATGGCACTGGGCTTTGAATCTAGGATCCCTGTCATCAGAGGTTCTGCTGCAAACCCTCCGCTAAGTGCCTCATTAACATCCCCCAGCACGTAGGAAGTGCTGAAGAAAGACTACCCTTGATTATTATTGTTTATAAATGCACATTAAATCTGAAGTATCATTAGATGAATTTGTTTAAAATTCTTTAAAATGCGGGGCACCTGGGTGGCTCGGTCGATTAAGCATCCAACTTTAGCTCAGGTCATGATCTCACAGCTGTGGGTTTGAGCCCTGTGTCCGGCTCTGTGTTGACAGCTTGGAGCCTGGAGCCTGCTTTAGATTCTGTGTCTCCCTTACTCTGCTCCTCGCCCACTCACACTCTGTCTCTTTTTCTCTCTCTCAAAAATAATCATTAAAAAAATTAAAAATAAAATAAATAAGATTCCTCAAAATGCTCCAAAGATGGTAAAAATAAGAATAATGCAAGCTAGTAGCTGCAAGAACACTGAACAGTATTAAACATTAGTTTTAGTTTAAAATGTAATTTGTGGGGTGCCTGGGTAGCTCAGACAGTTAAGTATCCGACTTCGGCTCAGGTCATGACCTCACAACGGCTGTGAGTTCAAGCCCCACATCGGGCTTTGTGTTGACAGTTCAGAGCCCTGAGCCTGCTTCGGGTTCTGCGTCTCCACTCTCTGCCACTTCCCTGCTTGTGCTCTCTTTCTCTCTCAAAAATAAATAAACATAAAAAAAATTTAAAATATTTTAATTTGTAATCATCTGTAAATTATTTTAGACATACTGAGGAGAGTCCCAACTTCCTATGGGGCCTGCCTGCGTGTTGTTGTGTGTACCACTTTTTCATAGCCTCCCGATTATCATGTCACCATTTTTGCCTTCCTGCTAGGCCCCACTCATGCCCATGATGGAGCCTCCTAGAGGGCCCGCCGCCTGCCCACCCCCCCTCCGTGATAGGCTCCTCTCCCTGGCTGCTCTCTCCCAGGGCAGGTTACAGGGCCCGCCCCCTACTGGCTGCATGTAACATCCCACCTGGTTTCATTTGTTCCACCTTGGAGTTTCTGTTCTAATGCACAAGTGCATGAATTTTAGTTTGCGATTTTGATAGCCAGTCTCGAATAGTGAGTTTATTATGTGTAATTGTTAATTACTTCCCAGGCAGTAGCCCATTTAATTTGCACAATGAGATAGATAGTATTAATTCTAATCTTAATATAGACCTTCAAACTCTGTTTAAAATAAAAAAAATCTAGCCAGAGTCATAGGTTTTAAATAGGTTGTGCATGAGGAAGAAAAGGAACGAGCCATTCATTTTTTTTCCTGGCTTAAAGAAAATTTACAAATGTTTATACCTCCCCGAAAACAAAGCCATCAATTTAGATATCATTACTAAGGCAATACATTATTAGGAAAGAAGACCAAGCAAAATTACAGACTTCAAGAAGTGAAAGCTCACTTTCACAGTCTAGCTGTCTTAGAAGACTCCTTTGTTAGAAAAGACATTTGCAAGGGCAGTTTTGTGACACAGATTCTTCGTTGCTTTTCTAAAGCTGGAAGGGTGGCCTACCTTGTGGAGATTTCTTCCACCTGCTCCTGGGAGGGCATTTGTTTTTCACAGCCGTGCACGGTATTTTTCATTAGTCAGTACTGAGAGAAATAAAGGCTGGCCCGAGAAGCCCAGAACCCAAATGAGGACAGGAAAAGGGTATAATAGGATTATTGACACGTTTATAGATGAGACCTTTTATTTCACCATTGTAACATTGTGACATTGTCCAGTTTGAGAGTGCCATCTGCTTCCTGCTGTACCCCAACCAATGAAAGACATGTAATGTTATCATCTCTCTTTTGCAGATGAATATAATGAAGGTCAGAGAAAGGTTAAGTAACTTGCCCAGGGTTTCAGTGGTGTACATGATGAGAACTAGGGAACAAACCAACATCTGTCTATTCCAAAGCTCAGTTTATTACTATGCTGTGCTTTATTAATGAGCTTGAGGAGACTCAAAGCTGGAGTTATGGGGCAGGTTACGTGAACGTTATTGTTTATGCTTTTACACCGGTATGCAGAGGCAGAGACAGCTGCTGTGAGGTACACTATATCACTGGCCCTGATTCTTTCTCCTCCCTGTGCTGGGGGCCTACTTCCCTGCCTTCTTGACTTGGGTTTGGCCATGTGACTTGTCTGGCCAATAGAATGAGCCCGAAATGATGGATACCATCGATAAAACTCCGTAAGCCCGGCAGGACTTGTAAGATCCAAGAAAGACAGATGAGTGGAGGAACCCAAAGTACAGTAGGGAGGGAGAACCAGCCTCCAGGTGGAAAACTGGGAGTTCTGCCTAATCGGATTGGGACAGAGGGGTTCTTGTTGCCTGGGGCATAATAATTGCTGCTTGGCTGGTGCCATTAAATATTCAAGAATATATTTTTAAAAACCAATAAACTGGTTGTGGGAAGATGTTCCATCTTACTTTAATCTATTTTTTATAGAGTTTTCACTCTTCTGGTTTGTAAGAGTAGAAGTAACAGTGAATCAAAGAAATCCTGTTGTCAGGACTTACATTTAAAAACACATTAAGAAATTCCACGAGTTTATCTTTTTGCTGGGTAGGTTTTGAGAACATTGTCTTAAATGTCAGCAGGACAGATATAAAAACAATTTCCTAAATCTAAGAGCCTGGCACTGCCTTTGAAGGTGGTGAAATCTCTTTTGGAAGGTTATGTGTCAACAGCTCTTTGTAGAGAAGCTTTAATTTCATCTCTACAAGAGATAAGGCAGAGACTGCCTCCCTTATAGGCTTTGTATGTGCCTCCTCTCCCACAATGTAGATCGGTGGTCATATAATCTTTATCTTTTATTCCTAGCCTGTTCCTGGCATGGAGCTAGTGGTTGTCCAACGTTTGTGGCGTTGAAGAGAATTTTAGCCTTTTGCATCTGAGAGACTAATATACAGGAAATGGTGAGACCATATATAGAAATACAACTTGGACCAGTTGTCTACAGCAACCAGTCCAGGAAGCCAAACGATAACTCTTGTAGCAATTGGCCCCAAATGACCCAGACTTGATTAATAGCTGACAGCTTCCCTACTTTTTGCCCCACTTCTAACTTGGGACCAACTGGAGAAAGCCAAATATGCTGCCCTAGCCAATCACATGGGATACCCCGTTTCTTGTTAGTCGGCCTACAGCTTGCACATGCCAACAGCCTCCAATCAAGGCACGGCCACACCTTCCCCCTTTTCCACTATAAAGCTTTACCACTCCTCTGCCTGCCTTTCGTCTCTCCAAGTGTAAGTGATGGTAGATGATGCCTTTGCTATAGTAAGCCCTGAATTAATAGCCTTTGCTTGTTCTCATTTGGGTGTTCTTCATGTAGTTTCACACATTTGTTGCAACTGCTTCATTTAATGAATTGAAATAGGAAGATTTAAACTATTTTAGTTAAATGCAACAAGAATTTATTGCATGCTTAGTATATGCCAGGTGCTAGGTGTTTCCTATTTAAGAAGAAAATGGTTGGGGCACCTGGATGGCTTAGTCAGTTAAGCGGCTAACTTCAGCTCAGGTCAAGATCTCAAGGTCTGTGAGTTCAAGCCCTGCATCGGGCTCTGTGCTGACAGCTCAGAGCCTGGAGCCTGCTTCCCATTCTGTGTCTCCCTCTCTCTCTGCCCTTCCCCTGCTTGCTCTGTCTCTCTCTCTCTCTCTCAAAAATAATAAACATTAAAAAAATTTAGAAATATATTAAAAAAATAAAACAAAAAGAAAATGGTTATTATAATAATGTTTATTTTATAATTTATAAATTATAAATTTAAAAATAATTAAAAGTTAAGAAATAGTTAACAATTTTAGTACAATAATCAATGTTTTTTGTGACTTTGTCGAAAAATTTAGACTGATTTATCATTTATTAAGTCATTTTATATTAAGATCTATTATAATAGAAGTACATGGGTAGGAACAAACCCCAAATCACTTGAAATATTACTTGCTTTTAGGTCCAAAATACAAGTTGCAATGCTAAATCTGCTAAAGAAACCATATCCTAGACATGATGGCCACTACCCTTTAGTAAGGTTTTTCTGTAAATGGCCAGCTAGTGAATATTTTTGGCTTTGTGGGCCATATAGTCACTGTCAAAAGACTCAACTCTGCTGTTGAATGCAAAAGCAAATATAGATAATACGTAAATGAGTATTTTTCATTTCCAATAAAACTTTATTTGTGGACCCTGAAATTTGAATTTCATATACTTTTTATATTATTTTATTTTAATATTTATTTATTTTTGAGAAAGAGAGAGAGAGAGAGTGCAAGGGGGAGAGGGACAGAGAGAGAGGGAGGCACAGAATCTGAAGCAGGCTCCAGGCTCTGAGCTGTGAGTACAGAGCCTGATGTGGGGCTCGAACTCATGGACTATGAGATCATGCCCTGAGCCAAAGTCGGATGTCTAACCAACTAAGCCACCCAGGTGCCCCTCGTATACTTATTTTTAAAGTTTATTTATTTATTTTGAGAGAGAGAGCGAGCAGGGGAGGGGCAGAGAGAGAGGGAGAGAGAGAATCCTAAGCAGGCTCTGCGCTGTCAGCACAGAGCCCAGTGTGGATCCTGATCTCACAAACTATGAGATCATGACCTTAGCTGAAGTTGGACACTTAACCAACTGAAATGTTCTTCTTTTTTTTATTTTTTCCCAACCATTTAAAAAATATAAAAAACATTCTTAGCTCACAGGCCACATAAAAACAGATGACAGGCCATATTTGGCTCTGGGCCATCATTTGCCTGTATCATAAAAATACACTGAATTTCTTTTAATTTAATAAGGATACAGAAGATACTAAGATTAATCATTGCTTTTCCCATGTGTTCCTACTATGATTTTATATGTCTTTACATGTGGTATATGGTAGAAGTTATCTGTCTATATTAGTACAGACTGATTTATATACATAACACATTCCATATAAAATTAAAAAAATATTTTCACATATACACATTTCATGTAATATTAAGTATAATTAAAAATATTATCATAATGTTTTCTTCTATCCTTTGGTTTCCTTTAGAATTGTGTTTCCTGTTTATGATTTAGACTCTGGATCACAGTTGGGTGGGTGGGGATGAAACAGCATCATCAGCCCAGCATATGCAGATGTTCTTTGAAGTCTGAGGGAATTACAGACATTAGGTTTCCTTTTCTAGCTTTATTTCCTACTATAGGGTAGTGACAAATAAGAGCAATTGAAACACTCCTGCTAATAGCCTTTAGATTTCGATCATAGGACCTTTGGCAAAAATTCAACCACAGTAAAACCCATGGGGCCTTGTTGGCAAATTAGTGGCATACTTGCCTCTCTCTTTACCTCTGTCTTTGACAGACCCCTTTAATCTATTACTGCACTCTTTCCTGCTCTGCATGGATATGGCTCCAGATTCCTGCTAAACACAGTGCTGGAGACAGCCACTACCAGTCAAGTGCAGGCATCTGCTTTATTTTTGTCTCACTCTTAAAATTTTTTTAATGTTTATTTATTTTTGAGAGAGAGAGAGAGAAAAACAGAGCTCAAGCAGGGGAGGGGGAAAAAGAGAGGGAGACACAGAATCCGAAGCAGACTGAGCTGTCAGCAGAGAGCCTGACACAGGGCTCGAACCCATGAACTGCGAGATCATGACCTAAGCTGAAGTTGGATACCTAACTGACTGAGCCACCCAGGCACCCCTATTTTTGTCTTAGTCTTGATATAACAAAAGCTCAGTTGTTAAAGTTTATCATGTGAAGAATAGTTGAATAAGCTGGGAAGGAAGACTCTTGTGACTTTTCAGTCCGGTAAGTGTCTGACTTCGGCTCAGATCATGATCTCTCAGTTTGAGAGGTTGAGCCCTCCATCAGGCTCCATGCTGACAGCTCAGAGCCTAGAGCCTGCTTCAGATTCTGTGTCTCCTTCTCTGTCTGACAGATTTGGTCTTTTTTATTCAGATCATGAAATCTGGTGTGTTCTTTTGTTTGTGGTTTTTTGTAGGTTTTTAAAAAATGTTTTATTATTTTTGAGAGAGACAGAGAGACAGAGCACAAGTAGGAGAGGGGCGGACAGAGAGGGAGACACAGAATCTGAAGCAGGCTCTAGGCTCTGAGCTGTCAGCATGGAGCCTGATGGAGGTCTCAAACTCACAAACTGAGAGATCATGATCTGAGCCGAAGTCAGACACTTACCAGACTGAACCACCCTGGTGCCCCTGTAGTTTTTTGTTTTTTTTTTTAATTCTTGGAAGTGGTTCAATTTAATTTAATTTAACACAGCTAAGGCAAAACATATGAAATTAAATAGGAGTAGGTTAAAAATTCTGCATTTAGGTTCAAAGGCCCATGCACCAAATGGGGGAAGCAGCTCCCACAAAACAGGCCTGAGGTATGAAACATAACATGCTCAGAACACATTGTTGAAAGTCCAGGGTCTGCTACATCATAGGAAGGGACAATTCCAAAGTATTCTAACCTGAGTAGACCACATCTGGATCGTGGTCTTCATGAATTGGGAATTCAGTTTTAAGAAAAACATTAAATAAACCCAACAACAACTAGAAAGTATTAAAAGGAGCACAATGGAGGAAAATAAAGGGCCCGCACAGCGTGTCATACGGGGAAGAGCTGATGAAGCAGAAAACAGTTGGCTTGAGTAGGGGAAGTCTGATGGGGCACAATGGCTGTCTTCATATATTTACAATTGTATCACGTAGAAGAAGGCATAGATTTTGTATTCCTCTGAAAGTCTTTGTTTCTTTCTTCTCAATAACTGAATTTAATAAAAATTGTGGTAAAATATGCATAAAATTTACCATCTTAATCATTTATAAGTATACAATTCAATGGTATTAAATACATTCACATGGATGTGCACCCAATCTCCAGAACTTTTTTATCTAACAAAACTGAAACAACTCCCCATACCTCCCTCCTCCCAGGCCTTGGCAACTACCATTCTACTTTCTGTTCTATGAGTCTGACTATTCTAGTTCCTCATACAAGTGAAATTATGCAGTATTTGTCTTTTTGTAACTGACTTGTTTCCTTTAGCATAGTGTCCTCAAGGTTCATCCATGTCATATCAAATGTAAGAATTTCCTTCCCTTTTAAGGCTGAGTAATATTGCATTATCTGTTCATGCCACATATTTAAAATTTTTTAAATCTATTCCTCTGTTGATGGACATTTAGGTAGCTTCCACCTTTGGGCTCTTGCGATTAATGCTATGACATGGGTGTACAAATATCTCTTTGAGTCCCTGCTTTCAATTCCTTTGTGTATACACTCAGAAGTGGGATTGCTGTATCAAATGTAACCCTATGTTTAACGGTTTGAGGAGCCGCCATACTGTTTTTTACAGCAGCTATACCATTTTACATTCCTACCAACGGTGTACAGGGTTCCAATTTTTTCACATCCTCATCAGCACTTGTTATTTCCTGTTAGTTTCGTTTGTTTTTGTTTTTTTAAATGTTTATTTATACTGAGAGAGAGAGAGAGAGAATGTGTGAGTGGGGAGAGACAGAGAAAGAGGTGGAGAGAGAATTCCAAGCAGACTCCATGCTCAGCCCAGACCCCAACAAGGGGCTCAATCTCACCACCGGCCATGAGATATTGACCTGGACTGAAATGTTATTCAAAATAAACTGAATATCTAATCCCAAAACAAATCTAAGCAATAGTAAATTTTAATGTATTTTTATCGATCACATAGACTCCTAAAACCTCAGCAGGGTGACCTTCTTCATTCCCACAGTAAACCTTTACATTAGAAAATCTAGAGCAGGGGCTGGCATACTACAGCTCACAGGTTAAATCTAGCCTGCCTCCTGCTTTTGTACAGTCCTAGAACTAAGAATTATATTAACATTTTTAAATGGTTAGGGGGAAAATCAGAAGAATATTTTGTGACAAGTGAAAATTGTATGAAACTCAAATTCTAGTATCCATAAATAAGGTTTCATTGGGACATATTCATGCATATACATTTCTGTATTGTGTATGGCTGCTTTTATGATCTAACTGCAGAGCTGAATAGTGTGACAGCAAATCTATGGCTTACAAAGCCAAAAATATCTACTATTTGGCTCCTTATAGAAAAGTTTGCTGGCCTCTGCTTTAGAGGAATGTTTTCTAAAAACATGCACTATATGCACTATAATCCAGAGTCTGTTGTGATCTGGGAAATGGACAAATACGACCCATATACACAGAATGAATCAAAGATTCATGAAACAGCTCTTGAATTTACTTATTGTGATGCCTTCTGATTCCATTGCATTGCATTCCATTCCATTCCATAAGAAACAAAGTCCAGGGGAGACCCATTGAATTCATTTCATGACCCAGTGGAGGATTACAACCACAGCTTGAACAATTCTGCTCTAGACAACAGAACTAAAGCACAAAATGAAGTGAGACTGATTTCAGCAAAGTATTAAGACCAGCTTTAAAAAACCTTGTGTGTGTGTGTGTGTGTGTGTGTGTGTCTCACATCCATGAAATACAGCCAGATCAACACTAAACCATCCTGCATACCTAGAAAACTGATTTAAGGATTAACACAACAATCTGCACAACCTGAACCACCAAACTCAGCAGGTACAAGGCGCGGAGCAGTGAACTGGGGGAGAGAGAAGCCACGGAGGGCAGGGAGCTGTTTTTGCATACGGAGAGAGGACAGACGGGGGAGAGTATGAGAAAAGCACCACCCCTCCAAAGGAGCTGGAGAGAAAGTGGAAAAGTGGAAACAGCCTCAGGGACAGAACTAAAAAGGGAAGAGAAGGTTTAAATTCCATTAAGACTCTATAAACAGGGGGAGCACAGTCTGAACTCCATAGGTCCATACCTCATGATGCTCTGGTGAGAAGGGCGAATCCTGAAGAGCAGAGTGAAGTCCCTGAAACGCTGCTGCTACACGATTGTGTGAACTTCTGAGGCCGGCTGGCACCCAGCTGCACTCTCTGGGCATTGGCAGCAGCACAGTTCCGTGAACGTTCCTGGGTGCAGCCGGCACCTGGCTGTTGCTCCGTGAGACCCTCCTGCAGAGGGCAGAACGGGTCAAAGCCGCAGTCCCTAAGAAATAAGGGGTCTGGAAAAACAGGCGCATCTGAGATAAAACTCAGGAGGGAGGTGAGCCTGGCAATCTGACGGCTTGGTCATGGACAGTGGAAAAGTGGAGAGTGGATGGAAGCCAGAGACAAAGGACGGTGTGAGATTGCTGATCAGGGAGAATAACAGAGTTCTGATAACAGAGTTCTGATAACAGAGACTGGGTGACGCCATTTTTATCCTCCCACGCAAGCGCATACACACCTACAAGCGCCACAACAATCCACCCCAGTAAGCTAAGGAGCGCCATCTAGTGGAGAACGGAGCCATAACACTAAGCCCCGCCCAACTGGGTGAACTTCTTCAGGAACATCACAAGTTTCTCCGGCTGCTTAGTTTACCGACTATAAAGTACTTCATACTTTGACTTCTAGGGAAAAACGATGTAATTTCAATCGTATTTCAGTCTGTTCACTGGTCCATCTATTCAATTTTCTCTTTTTTTCTTTTTCGTTTCTTTTCTGTTTCTTGAATACAGAAAGAGAAAAAATTATTTTTATTTTCAATTTTTATTAAAAATATTTTTATTTAATTTTTTACTATATTTTTTACTTTTCTGTAAATTTTCAAATTCTATTTTACTTTCATCAGTTCATTTTATTTTATTTCATTGTATTCATTTTTTCAAAATTTCAAACATTTTCCTTTTTTTTTCTCCTTTTTTTTCTCTAATCTATTACGCTCCTTTCAACACCAGGACCAAAACACACCTAAGATCTAGCATCGTTTATTTGATTTGTGTGTGTGTGTGTGTGTGTGTGTGTGGTTTTTAATTTTTTAATTTTTTTACCTCATTAATTCCTTTTCTGCCTTCAAAATGATGAAATGAAGGAATTTACCCCAAAAGAAAGAGCAGGAATAAATGACAGGCAGGGACTTAACCAACACAGATACAAGCAAGATGTCTGAACCAGAATTTAGAATCATGATAATAAGAATACTAGCTGGGGTCAAAAATAGATTAGAATCCTTTTCTGCGGAGATAAAAGAAGTTAAATCTAGTCAGGATGAAATAAAAAATGCTATAACTGAGCTGCAATCTCGAATGGATGCCAGGATGGCAACGATGGATGAGGGAGAGCTGTGAATCAGTGATATAGAGGACAAACTTTTGGAGAATAATGAAGCAAAAAAAAAAAAAAAAAAAGGAGGGAGACTAAAGCAAAAGAGCACAATTTAATAACTAGAGAAATCAGTGACTCATTAAAAAGGGACAACATCAGAATCATAGGGGTCCCAGAAGATGAAGAGAAAAAGGGATAGAAGGGTTATGTGAGCAAATCATAGTGGAAAACTTTCCTAACCTGGGGAAAGACACACACATCAGAATCCAGGAAGCACACAGTACTCCCATCAGATTCAACAAAAACCAACCATCAACAAGGCATATCATAGTCAAATTCACAAAATACTCAAGCAAGGAAAGAATCATGAAAGCAGCAAGGGAAAAAAGTCCTTAACCTACAAGGGAAGACAGAGCAGGTTTGCAGCAGACCTATCCACAGAAACTTGGCAGGCCAGAAAGGAGTGGCAGGATATATTCACTGTGGTGAATTAGAAAAATATGCAGCCAAGAATTCTTTATCCAGCAAGGCTGTCATTCAAAATAGGAGAAGAGGTTTAAAGTTCCCCTGACAAACAAAAATTAAAGGAGTTCATGACCACTAAACCAGCCCTGCAAGAAATTCTAAGGGGGACTCTCTGAGGGGAGAAAAGAGGAATAAATAAGTAAATAAATAAATAAGTAAATACCAAAAGCAACAAAGACTAGAAAGGACCAGAGAACACCACCAGACACTCCAACTCTGCAGGAAACATAATGACAGTAAATTCATATCTTTCACTACTCACTCTAAACATCAATGGACTAAATGCTCCAATCAAAAGACATAGGGTAAGAGAATGGATAAGAAAACAAGATCCATCTATGTGCTGTTTACAAGAGATCCACACCTAAAGACACCTTCAGATTGAAAGTAAGGGGATGGAGAACCATCTATCATGCTAATGGTGAACAGAAGAAAGCTGGAGTAGCCATACTTATATCAGACAATCTAAACTTTAAAATAAAGACTGAACAAGAGATGAAGAAGGGCATTACATTATAATTAAGGGGTCTATTCACCAAGAAGAACTAACAATTATGAACATTATGCTCCAAATGTGAGAGTACCCAAATATATAAATCAATCAATCACAAACATAAAGAAACTCATTGATAATAATATCTTAATAGTAAGGGACTTCAACATCCCACTTACAGCAATGGACAGATCATCTAAGCAGAAAATCAATAAGGAAACAATGGCTTTGAATGACACACTGGACCAGATGGACTTAACAGATATACTCAGAACATTTCATCCTAAAGCAGCAGAATATACATTCTTCTCCAGTGCACATGGAACGTTCTCCAGAATAGATCACATACTGGGACACAAATCAGCCCTCAACAAGTACAAAAAGATGAAGATCATACCATGCATACTTTCAGACCACAATGCTATGAAACTCGAAATCAACCACAGGAAAAAATTTGGAAAGATAACAAATACTTGGAGACGAAAGAACATCCTATTAAAGAATGAATGGTCTAACCAAGAAGTTAAAGAGGAAACTTAAAAGTAAATGGAAGCCAATGAAAATGACAACACCACAGCCCCAAACCTCTGGGATGCAGCAAAGGTGGTCATAAAAAGAAAGTATACAGCAATCCAGGCCTTCCTAAAGAAGGAATAAAAGTCTCAGATACACAACCTAACCTCACACCTTAAAGAGCTAGAAAAAGAACAGCAAATAAAACCCCAAACCAGCAGAAAACGGGAAATAATAAAGATTAGAGCAGAAATCAATGCTAGTGAAACCAAAACAACAACAACAACAACAACAACAACAACAACAACAAAACAGTAGAACACATCAATGAAACCATAAGTTGGTTCTTTGAAAGAATTAACAAAATTGGTACCTCCCATAGTCAATCTGATCAAAAACAAAAAGTAAAGGACCCAAATAAATAAAATCAAGAATGAAAGAGGAGAGATCACAACCAACACAGCAGAAATAAAAACAATAATAAGAGAATATTATGAGCAATTGCACGCCAATAAAATGGGAAATCTGGAATAAATGGACAAATTCCAAGAAACATATAAACTACCAAAACTGAAACAGGAAGAAATAGAAAATGTGAAGAGACCCATAACCAGTAAAGAAATCGAATTAGTAATAAAAAAAATCTCCCAAAGAACAAGAGTCCAGGGCCAAATGGCTTTCCAGGGTAATTCTATCTAACATTTAAGGAAAAGTTAACATCTATTCTCTTAAAGCTGTTCTAAAAAATAGAAATGGAAGGAAAACTTCCAAACTCTTTCTATGAAGCCAGTATTACCTTGATTCTAAAACCAGACAAAGACCCCACTAAAAAGGAGAGCTATAGACCAATTTCCTTGATGAAAATCCTCAAAAGATATTAGCCAACCAAATCCAACAATACGTTAAAACAATTATTCAGCAGGGTAAAAAATCAACGTACAGAAATCGGTTGCATTGTTATACACCAATAATGAAGCAACAGAAAGAGAAATCAAGAAACTGATCCCATTCAAAACTGCATGAAAACCCATAAAATACCTAGGAATAAACCTAACCAAAGATGTAAAAGACCTGTACGATGAAAACTATAGAAAACTTATGAAAGAAATTGAAGAAGACACAAAGAAATAGAAAAGCATTCCATGCTCATGGATCGGAAGAATAAACATCATTAAAATGTCTTTATTACCCAAAGCAATCTACACATTCAACGCAATACCAATTAAAATTGCACCAGCATTCTTCTCAAAGCTAGAACAAACTATCCTAAAATTCGTATGGAACCACAAAAAACCCAGAATAGCCAAAGTAATACTGAAGAAGA
>CM053559.1:57842782-58087387 GCA_028646485.1 Cryptoprocta ferox | reverse complement strand
GAGGTTCCTCAAAAAACTATCAGTAAAACTCCCCTATGACCCAGCAATAGCACTGCTGGGGATTTACCCAAGGGATACAGAAATGCTGATGCATAGGGGCAGATGTACCCCAATGTTCGTAGCGGCACTTTCAACAATAGCCAAATCGTGGAAAGAGCCTAAATGTCCATCAACTGATGAATGGATCAAGAAGATGTGGTTCATCTATACAATGGAATACTACATGGCAATGAGAAAGAATGAAATCTGGCCATTCGTAGCAAAGTGGATGGACCTTGAGGGCGTCATGCTAAGCGAAATAAGTCAGGCGGAGAAGGACAGATACCATATGTTTTCACTCATAGGTCTAACAGGAGAAACCCAACAGAGGACCATGGGGAGGGAAAGGAGGAAAAAGAGTTAGGGAGAGGGAGGGAGACAAAGCCTGAGAGACTCTTGAATACTGAAAACAAACTGAGGGTTGAAGGGGGTGGGAGAAAGGGGAAAGGGTGTGATGGTCGTGGTGGAGGACACTTGTGAGGAAGAGCACTGGGTGTTATATGGAAACCAACCTGACAGTAAACTATAAAGTTAAAAAAAATTATTCACCACGACCAAGTGGGATTTATACCTGGGATGTAAGTCTGGTTCAATATCTGCAAAACAATCAATGTGATTCATCACATCAATAAAAGAAAGGACAAGAACCACATGATCCTCTCAATAGATGCAGAGAAAACATTTGACAAAATACAGTATCCTTTCTTGATAAAAACTCTCAATAAAGTAGGGATAGAAGGATCATAGCTCGAGATCATAAAAGCCATATATGAAAGACCCAATACTAAGATCATCCTCAATGGGGAAAAACTGAGAGCTTCCCCTCTAAGGTCAGGAACAAGACACAGATGTCCATCCACTCTCACCACTGTTATTCAACACAGTATTGGAAGCCTTAGCCTCAGCAATCAGATAACACAAAGAAATAAAAAACATCCAAATCGGCCAGGAGGAGGTCAAACTTTTACTCATCGCAGATGACATGATACTCTATATGGAAAACCCAAGAGATTTCACCCAAAAGCTGCTAGAACTGATCCATGAATTCAGCAAAGTGGCAAGATATAAAATCAATGCACAGAAATAGGTCGCATTCCTATACACCAACAATGAAGGAATAGAAAGAGAAATCAAGGAATCGATCCTGTTTACAATTGCACCAAACACCATAAAATACCTAGGAATAAATCTAACCAAAGAGGTGAAAAATCTATACACTGAAAACTATAGAAAGCTTATGAAAGAAATTGAAGAAGACACAAAAAAAGGGAAAATATTCCATACTGCTCGATAGGAAGAACAAATATTGTTAAAATGTCAATACTACCCAAAGCAATCTATATATTAAATGCAATTCCTATCAAAATAACACGAGTATTCTTCACAGAGCTAGGACTAACAATCCTAAAATTTGTATGGAACCAGAAAAGACCCCGGATAGCTAAAGCAATCTTGAAAAAGAAAACCAGGGGCGCCTGGGTGGTCGGATAAGCGTCTGACTTCGGCTCAGGTCATGATCTCACGGTCCCTGGGTTCGAGCCCCGCGTCGGGCTCTGTGCTGACAGCTCAGAGCCTGGAGCCTGCCTCAGATTCTGCATCTCCCTCCCTCTCTCTGCCCCTCCTCAACTCACACTCTGTCTCTCTTTCTCAAAAGTAAATAAACATTTAAAAAAAAAATTAAAAAAAAGAAAAGAAAAGAAAACCAAAGCAGGAGTCATCACAATCCTGGACTTCAAGCTGTATTACAAAGCTGTAATCATCAAGACAGTATGGTACTGGCACAAAAACAGACATTCAGATCAATGGAACAGAATAGAGAACCCAGAAATGGACCCACAAACATATGGCCAACTAATCTTTGACAAAGCAGAAAGAATATCCAAATGAATAAAGACAGTCTCTTCAGAAAATGGTGCTGAGAAAACTGGAGAGCAACACGCAGAAAAATGAACCTGGACCACTTTCTTACGCCATACACAAAAATAAACTTAAAATGGATGAAAAACCTAAATGTAAGATAGGAAGCCATCAAAATCTTAGAGGAGAAAGCAGACAAAAAAACTCTTTGACCTTGGCTGCAGCATGCAGCAACTTCTTACTCAACACATCTCCGGAGGCAAGGGAAACAAAAGCAAAAATGAACTATTGGGACCTCATCAAAATAAAAAGCTTTTGCACAGTGAAAGAAACAATTAGCAAAACTAAAAGGCAACTGATGGAATGGGAGAAGATATTTGTAAATTACATATCAGATAAAGAGTTAGTATCCAAAATCTATAAAGAACTTATCAAATCAACACCCCAAAAACAAATAATCCAGTGAATAAATGGGCTAAAGACATGAATAGACACTTCTCCAAAGAAGACATTCAGATGGCCAACTGACAAATGAAAAAATGCTCAATATCACTCATCATCAGGGAAATACAAATCAAAACCACAATGAGATACCACCTCACACCTGTCATAATGGCTAAAATTAACAACTCAGGCAACAACAGATGTTGGTGAGGATGTGGAGAAAGAGGATCTCTTTTGCACTGCTGGTGGGAATGCAAACTGGTACATCCACTCTGGAAAATAGTGTGGAGTTTCCTCAAAAAATTAAAAACAGAACTACCCTATGACCCAGCAATTGTACTACTAGATATTTATCCAAGGGACACAGGTATGCTGTTTTGAAGGGGCACATGTACCCCAATGTTTATAGCAGCACTATAAATAGCCAAAATATGGAAAGAGCCCAAATGTCCATTGATGGATGAATGGATAAAGAAGATGTGGTATATGTATACAATGGAGTATTACTCAGCAATCAAAAAGAATGAAACCTTGCCACTTGCAACTATGTGGATGGAACTAGGGGGTATTATACTAAGCAAAATTAGTCAGCCAGAGAAAGACAAATATCATATGACTTCACTCATATGAGGACTTTAAGACACAAAACAGATGAACATAAGGGAAGGGAAGCAAAAATAATATAAAAACAGAGAAGGGGACAAAACATAAGAGACTCTAAGATATGGAGAACAAACAGAGGGTTACGAAGGGGTTGTGGGAGGGGGGATGGGCAAAATGGGTAAGGGGCATAAAGGAATCTACTTCTGAAATCATTGTTGCACTATATGCTAACTATCTTGGATGTAAATTAAAAAAATAACCTTTTTGTTATGGAAAATTTAAAACATATAAAAATAGAGACAATGGGATAAGAAACTCTCATGGACCTATTACTATGATTCAATAATTACCCACTCATGGCCAATCTTGTTTCATCTCTATTCCCTTCATGCCTTCACCTGGGTTTTTTCTGAAGCAAATCACAGACCTATCATTTAATCTGTGAATATTTCAGAAGGCATCTTAAAGCTAAGGACTATTCATAAAAATTTAAGCGTAAAATTTATTTAATCTAAAAAACTAATAATAGCTCCTTAACACCATCAAATATCCAGATAGATTTCATATTTTCCCAATTGTCACATGAAGCTTTTTGGTAACAGTTTGCTTGAATCAAGATCCAAATAAAGTTCATAAATTACAATTGTTTGATATGGTTTTTAAATAGCTTTTATGTCTAAGATTCTCCCCCACCTCCACTTGCAATGTATTTGTCAAAGAAATTACTTGCTTGTCCTGTAAAATTTCACAGTCTAGACTTTGCTGATTGTAACTCTGTGTTGACATTTACCATGATCCTCTATCCCTTGTATTTCCAATAAATTGGTGGTAGATCTAGAGAACTGGTCAAATTCAGGTTTGATTTTTTGGCAAGACAACTTCTAGGTGGTGCTGTGAACTTACACCAGGAGGTATTGACTATTTGTTGGTCTTGTCTTTCTTGTGTTATTAGGGGTCACTAAAGATTATTGACTAGAGCCATTGGTAACAACAGCTTTTCTTTTTTAAGTTTATTAATTTATTTTGAGAGAGACAGCGTGAGTTGGGGAGGGGCAGAGAGAGGGAGACAGAGAATGCCAAGCAGCTCTATACTTTCAATGTGGAGCCCAAGGCAGGACTTGAACTCATGAAACCATGAGATCATGACCTGAGCAGAAACCAAGAGTCAGAGGCTTAACTGACTGAGCCGCCCAGGCACCCCAGGAAGAACAGCTTTTTAAAATATCTGTGCTGCTTAATTGTTAAGTAGACTGTCTCAGAAAGCAATTATAAGAGCAAATTTATCAATTCTCTTTGATTAATCTGTAACATTGACTGTATTTCAAATAACATCTCATCTTTTTAGGCGGATTTGTTAAAAAGGTAAATCTAGAAAAAATATGTATAAGAAAATCCAAGGAGATTTTAGAAAGTGTTATTAAAACTTACTACAAAGTTGCAGTGAATAAACTATTTATAGGAGCAGGCTAGTAGATTAATATTTGCTCCATGTTTTTTTAAAAATATTTTTTAAAACATTTTATTTATTTTTGAGAGAGAGACACACACAGAGCATGAGTGGGGGAGGGTCAGAGAGAGAGGGAGACACAGAATTAGAAGCAGGCTCCAGGCTCTGAGCTGTCAGCACAGAGCCCAATGTGGGGCTCGAACCCATAAACTGTGAGATCATGACCTGAGCTGAAGTCGGCCGCTCAACTGACTGAGCCACCCAGGCGCCCCTCCATGTTATTTTTTGTGTTTTAACAGTAAAAGGAAGATAAAGTGTGGCGGGGTTATGAGCGGTTTAAATTTTATTCTTTATGCTTTTTCGTAGTTTCCAAATTTTATCCCATGAAAGTATATCACTTTAATAATCACTGAAAGAATATATTAGAAAAAGTAATGAACTCTCTATTACTGATCATTAACTAGGTGTCATAAATTTTAATTTTAATTTTTTTTTTTTTTGTCAGAGCCCTATAGAAGGAAGTCCTACACTGGACGGTAAGTTGGAAAAGATAGATGGCCCAAAGATCCAACTTAAATTTTCTTTTTGATTTTTATGGTAGACACACATTTGTTGGAGTCAGAAGACATGAGAACTAGAACTAGACTTTTATCTATTCTTATCCCCACTTAGGTTTGAGCCATCCATTTCAGCTTTTAAATTTTTATTTTGTTTGGATACAGAATAGGGTGGATAATATCTTTAACCTTTCTAATTTACCAGGATACGACAAAAGCAAATGAAACAATAGAATACCTAGTGGGAAAACATCCTGTGTGTCATTGTTTTTAAGAACAATACTTGCCATGTTTATTCCTGTATTGTACCCAGAGGCTTAGCAATGCCGTCATAGTGCCAGGGCTCTACATCCCAACCCTTCTCCGGTTCTCAGATTTCCCTGGAGCAAGTCATCCTCTGACTTTTCAAGGTTGAGTTATATGAATTTTTCCTTTTATTTGCCATTGCCTCTGGTACAGCTCATGTTTCCAGCATGGTATTATATTCCCATAGTCCCCAGCTCTGGGCAGAAGCCATGTTTTATCCTGTGTTTGGCTGACAATAAAAAGCTGTTGGTACTTAATCGATGTCAAAGGAGCCTGACTGAATTGCTTCTTTGCTTCTGTGTGTTCTGCCTTGACTTGAAATTATTCAGTTTCATGAGTTTGGGGTCTTTTCTGGAGCACTCTGAACTTCCTTGGGAATTGTTTAGACCTCCTTAGCAGAGAGCAGTTAAAATAAGGTTGACAACAAGACTTCTGTGAAGCTGGTGAAAATGTTAACTGTGTTATGTTGGGATGAGACAGTGGCTGGGGTGGAAGATTTAGGCTCTGCTGCCACTAACAAGCTGCTAGCTCTAGTTCCCCCACATGACCAAGAAGGAGGCTGGACTCGGGGATCTTTACAGTTCTTGGGGGCTATTATCTGTGTAGAGCCTCTAATTCCAATTTAATGACCTAGGTTCCAGTCTGGCCTCTGCAGGGTCTTCAGGAAATCATTTTACATTTCTGAGCCTCAGTATTCTCATCTGTAAAATGAGGATAATAATACTTATATCATAAGATTGTTGTAAAGGTTAAATGAGACAAACCATATATATTATCTAGGGCTGTGTCTAGTGCCCTATGGGCTCTCAAAATACTCTTGTGTCTCCTCTTTTCCTTTACTCAAACAGGGGTAAATTAATCTCCAAAAAACTTTAGCTAACTAAGGCTTAGAGTACTATCTCATAGGGATACTTATATTCTACAAGGGATTCTTAAAGATGGTGTCAAAGAAAACATTTCTGAACTTAATAAGGAGAGGCTTTATTTGAAGGATTGTTGCAAGGGGGGAGAGACTATTGTAATTGGGAGAATGCCCTGACCATGAGATCTGCAAGTGTCTAAAGAGTTAGAAAAAAAGTGGTCTCCTTTTATAGAAAGGAATAAACATAGCCAAAAAGAACTGTATGTGATGAAGCGGATGAAAGGGTGACAGGATCTGATAGTAGATCAGGGGATATTTTACCCTGAGGCCAGCCTGTTCTCAGGAGGGCTTTGTACTGGCTCAGGATGAAGTTGGCCAAAGTTCAGGGGCCTGGAGGAAGGAGAGAAGCTTAACTAAAGTTTGGTTAACAAGAATTTTATCCAGTTGATCAATGGGGATGAATAGTTTAGCTAATCATTTATGAGGCAAAGAATGGAAATTTGGAGGGAGGGTTAGTGTCTTAGCTTTGTCATAGATAAGCAAAGGAGCATCCTTGAGTCCTACCTAAGTAATTTGATGAAGGGTAGGTTTTGTAGTAAGCTGTTTTTGAGAACATCATAGGGGAGGGGACTTCTCAACCTTCACAATTTTTCAGGAGTGCAGGGCTCAGGTAAAATTCAACATTGTCAATGGTAAAACTTTCAGGATCCAAAGGCACCCAGTTGGTGACATCTTTGCAGGATATTGATGAGTGAGTCAAAAGATCAAAAGATCTTTCCAATGCCCCTCAGTGAACACTTTGCTGAGCACCCACCAGTAAAAATCTGGAGAGAGCTCTCCAGTCCTTGATGGATGAGGTCAGAGGCCTGGAAGAAGAAAGGCAAGGGCCATGAGAATATCACCTATAGCTAGCACATTCTCTAACAGTTTACTCTAAACTCTAGCTGACCACACACAGCCCCATTTTTTGAAATGCAAGTGAAAACAGAGAGAGGATTATTTCAGTTTCCCAGGCTCATTTCTTCCCACTGACAAGAGAACTGGAAGATTCTAGCTATCAGCGGCAGTGTCAACAACCAAACTCAGTTCATCTGAACATGCTCCAAGAAAAGGGTGTGCATGTGCGTGCATGCGTGTGTGCATGTGTGTGTGTGTGTGTGTGTGTGTCCTGGGGAAAGACTTGGATCAGCTAATATGGAAGAGGGGACTCTGGAGCTTAGGGTAGCAGCTCTTTATCATCCCATTCAGAAATATTAGGTTTATGTACTTTCACAACAGGTAGAGCCAAGTGGAATATGTCACGTAGTCTAAGACCAGAACATCTTATCTCTTTCCGTGTTCATCTTTATATTATTCCTAATGATGACTATGACAGGCTTGCAAGGAAACCAAGTCAAGGTGCAAGGATAGGAAATGTCTGCCCAGGGGGCTCCTTTTCTAAAAAGTCCTTTGCCCAGAGTGAGCATTTATCCAGGCTCTATTAATTCATCAGGTGAGCAAGGAAATAATAAAAAGTGGTTAAAAATTATCAAAAAATTAATATAGCCATACAGATACCTGGGTAGGTGGACCCTGTTGCATTCCTTTTGCCTGCTCTGAGAAGATGGGTTCATGATGTTGACTGAGGTGAGAAGACACTGCATTATCCTTATATGGTAAGTGGATCACAGTTTGTGTTCTCTTAAATGGTGGAAGGTCCATGTAATATTAGCTCAGGACCTATGATTTCAGCTTCTGTTCTCTCACAGGAAACAATGCCAAGGACAGAGGGCTGTGTTGGACTTGTAGCTGTCCCATCCAAGTTAATTCTGACTCATCTTCTGTAAATACCAGTTGAGGATTTTAAGACCTTTTTGTTTTCTCTTTTCATCTTGGGGCTTGTTGATCTGGAAGCCACTTCTTTGATAATACTACTTTACATATACTTATTTGTATGCCTTTTTACAGATGACAATGTCCAGTGTCATGCTGTCACAGAAAGGGCACTGAATGAGGAGGAAGAGGAGGAAGGAATGAGGAGGAGGCACTGAATGGGTCCCAGTCCACCTGAGGAAATCACTGAAAAGGCCTTCTTTCTTCACACACTCCAACCTTAGACATGCTGTGTATGGTACAGTTGTTTTGCTTCACAATTCAATGCCTGAAAACCTTTGGAATGCGGAGCAGTGTGGTAGGAGGCTGGATCTAGAAAGGAGTCACGCAAGACCCAAACCACCACTAACTGGCTGTGTAACCTTGGGCAAGACCTAAAACCTATCTGGGCAACAGGATTTTAGCTGAAACATAATGCCCTTCCTGCTTCTAGCCCCATATTAGGTCTCACCACCTTCCCATTGCAGTCAGAGAAAGGATGGGGCCCGGCAGGGTAGGCCTATTAATAAGGCCCCTGGCTGCTCTGGCTTCCCCTCAGTTGAATCTCCAGAGCCCGCTGGCGTCTGCCTCCCTGCAGGGAACTAGCAGAGTGGTCTCCCCTTGCATCTCCACAGCCACCTATGGCCTACCCACCCCCCCCCCCAACCCCCACCCCCAAAGGAAGTGTGGGCAGTAGTGGTTCACACAAGGGGGAGGCACCCTGGGTGAGGGGCAAGGGAGGAGGCACGCTGGGGAGGAGGATTTACAAGTCTTCAGGGACAGCTCTGAGCCCTACTCCTCGGGAAAACACAACCTAGATGAGTCGTGATATTGGCTCTAAGAAGTGTAATTGAGAAAGAACAAATGTGGGCTTCTCCTCCGCCCTCGCTAAACTCTCCTTTCTCTCGGGGGACAAAGGAGGCCTAGGTGTGTGGAGAGGAGCAGGAAGTACATGCCAGGCCCTTGGTCCCAGGTGAACCAAGGGCAGAAAGTAGAGAGAAAAAGTACCCCTCACTTAATGCCACACCTCTTCCTTCCCCCACCTTCCAGTAGTCTCTGGACAATCTCCGCACATCGACCCCTCCAAGTGTCCCCATCAGCCACAGGACTGTCAGACAGACGCGGAGACAGCCCGGGTTGTCATTGGTCCGCTTGAGGTGGGCGCTCAGCCCTCTCCTCAGCTTCTTCCTCTTCCTCCACCAGGAGGGGCTGCAACCCGCGGGGTCAGAGGCGGAGCAGAGGCTGGGGGCGCTCCGGAGAGCAGAGGGAGTACGTCTTTGGCAGGCAAGGAGTTTGGGTCTCCTGGGGAGACGTGGCCGCTCACCTGGGCCCAGCCCGGCCCGCTGAGATGGGCTCCTTCTCCTCCGCGCTGGCGCGGTCCCGCAGCGCTGTGGTGCAGTTGGGCTCGTCGCCACCGCAGCGCGAGGAACCACCGGCTGCTCCCGCTGCTCGAAGAGACCCATTCGCCTTCCCCAAGACCCGGAGGCTAGGACCCGAGCGTGCAGAGACGCCGGACCCGCCGGCAGCCTGGGAAGCTCATCCTGCAGCGCCGAGCCTGGAAGAGCGCGGGAAGTTAGGGAGTCCGGAGCTGTCCGCGGTGCTGAAGCCTGCAGAGAGTATGTCCCAGCCCTACTTGCCCCGAAGCGGTAGCGCCACGGGTGAGTCTTATCTTGCACAGGGATGTAGGAATTGCAGGGAGCTGCTGCCTGGAGACCTGTGTGTATGTGTGTGTGTGGGGGGGGAGGGGGGGTCTTACCATTTAGGGGAAGAAATGAAGGCTCTGTTTCCAACAGGATTTCGCTTTCCTTGTTTTCTTGCCCATAACTTCTTTTATAAGTTATGATTCATTTCTGCCCATAGGGAGTTATTTCAGAAGGACCATCTTTCACAGGGGTTTAAACAGTAGCAGGCAAGGCAGTTTACACCATACGGGTCCTCTTCCCCAGCTTTGTACTGACACTGGCACCAGGCCGAGAAGTCTTTCTTGTTGTCTTGGAAAGATAAGGATAAATGATGTTCGTCTTCCCATCTCCTCCCAGGGGAAATGGGAAAAGAGCAGGAGATCCCTGCTTGTCTAATACCTTAGTTCCATGTGTGAAGAAGGAAACCAGTATTTGAACTAGTCTCTTGAAGGGGCTTGGGGTGTGTGGTTGGGGGAAGACATTGTTAGGGAAGGCAGCAAGGGAGAAGTGAAAAGAGCACACAAGATTTGGGGTCAGGTGGATCTAAGTTTCCATCTGATGTTTTCATTGTGATTTTGGGCAGGATGCTCTCTTTGTGCCTCAATTTTATCATCTGTGACATAAGGATGATAATAACTTGAATCTCACTAGGTAGCTAGAAAATCTAACCAGACACAGTGCATATGGAAGAACTTTGAAACTGTAAAGTGCTATGGAGATATTCGGTATTATGCCTGAACCTGATCTCTGAACCTCTTCAGCTGAAACTGAAGGGAAAAAATTTTTAGTTTGAAATATTCAAAGGCTCCATTTCATAGGGCAGGTCCTACTTTGTGTAAATGGGAAAGAAAAATCTCTCACACTAGAAGTTACTAAATGCATCAGCTGGCTTTTTGGTTTCACATGAATCCCCACTTTATTCCGGGCAAGGTTGTGATGGTCACTGCTATTGTCTGTTGAGTTTTCAAAAAGGACTCAGTGGATTCAGTGCACAATGTTGGTTCCCCTAAACAGAAAAAGATGAGGTTAGTGGAGAGGGAGATTGGCTTACACTTTGACTCATGAGAGGTAAGGATATGTGTATTCCTATTCCATTGAGAATTTCCTTCTAAAAAATATTGTGTTTATCCATTAGCTTTTATTTGTTCTTATGTTATTCAAACAACCTTCCTAAACAAAAATTAAAGGAAGATACATACACACCGCTCTTGTGAGGGGAAGGGGGATTTATCACTGTAACTATATTAGTTTTTTCCATTCATAGACCCTGTCTTTGTGGTATTAATGGGAAGAGACCCAGATTTGGAGTCAGGGTACCTGGGTTCTACTAAGCGCTACATCCTAGGGCAGAAGAACTATATTTTCTAAGCCTGTACTATTTGTTCTTTAAAAATGAGTCCAAATAGAGTTGTAACATTTCCTATGCCATGAAACTCAAAGGAAGTTATGGTGATAAAAATGATTTGTAAACTGTAAGTACTCTACAGGGTAAGGTATTATCAAAGTATCTGGAAGCTTAATATTTTCTAATGTATGGGATGCAAATTTAGTTTTTTTAATAATCTTATTATGGTCTATCATAGTTACATTGGATGGAATGTGGACTTGCTTTGTGAAACTCTTTAAAATTAATTTGTGTGTGTGTGTGTATGTGTGTGATATTGGTTGAATTACAAATCTATGTATCTACCTATGTATCTATTTATCTGAAGGAATATTACCATATATTTTTCTCACATTTTTGATGATGTGGACATAAGATTTGGGTGTTGTGATTAATTCATACATTTATGATGCCAGGAGACAAATTTCTAGGAATTTGCTTTCAATTAATTTCTGTTCTGGATTTTATGAACATACCTTTAAATACTATTAACTTTAACTTTTTGATTGTATAAGAATTCATTTTTTCCCATTCCTTCCATTTTATTTCATAAAGAATATCACCAATTAAAAATGACATTCTGAGTTTTATATCACCTAGGATACGTATGCAAAGTTATTTGATTTCTATATTTTGCTCTTTAAAAAATGGTATTTGAGCTTAAATCTTTGAAGTCTGATGAGTTTAGATAGGTGGAATTGGAGATCATGCTCAGTTTTATCATCTTTAAAAATGAGATTAGTTGTCCTTACCTGTAAGCTGGGCGGCCCTTTGTTGGATTCAACTGAATTTTTTTCAAATACTGCATAGAACAGCACAGAACTTGTGAATCTGGGAGCAAAGTAGCTGTGATGCACACTAAAACTTGTACTTTACAAGCCAAACTGATTGTGTGTGTGTGTGTGTGTGTGTGTATACAAATGAGTGCTATGTGTCAGATGCTATTTTATGAGATGGTAGGATGAAGTTATTAAGACACAGAGGGATTAGAAACTAGCCACACAGCTAGTAAATGACAGCCAGAATTTAAAACCAGGTAGTCTAGCTCTAGAACTATGTTCTTATCCACTTCTCTATGCTAGTTAATCTAAGTGCTGTATGTTTATTTCGCATTTGTTAGTCCTTAGTTTATTATTTAGTAACATTTTTTGAACTTTTTATTTTGTCCCAACTATGGTCAGGGGAACCAAGAGAAATTGCACTAGTCCTGGGTGGGAGGTGTCAGAATATTAAGGAAGAAATAGTCATCTTGGATATTATAGTTGAAGCCAGAGAAATTTAGGGGGAAAGTGAGATTCAGGGTGTAGAGTTAGGGCAGTAAGGCCAGCTGTCTTTCCTTATCCAAAATTAAATGCTTTAGGCCTCTGAGATTTGTTTTATTATAGATGTTGATGGTTCCCTACTACTCTCATCATACTGTTGTGAAGATTAAATGAGATATGGTGTCAAAACCCAAGTGGATGTGGGGAAGAGCACTGGGTGTTATATGGAAACCAACCTGACAATAAACTATAAAGTTAAAAAAAAAAACCCAAGTGGAGACCTGCATATATTATGCATGTGTATTTTTTTAACTTTTAAAAACTGTTTATTTATTTTTGAGAGAGAGAGAGAGAGAGACAGAGTGCAAGCGGGGGAGGGGCAGAGAGAGCTGGAGACACAGGATCCAAAGTAGGTTCCTGAGCTGTCAGCACCAAGCTTGATGCGGGGCTCAAACTCACAAACTGTGAGATCAAGACGTGAACCAAAGTCAGATGCTTAACCCACTGAGCCACCCAGGTGCCCCTATGCAAGGGTATTTTGTATGTTTGTTTCTTTTCAAAGTTTCGAAACCCCACTTATTGATAGAAAGGAAGGAACAGCTTGATCCATTTTCAGTAAAAGGGTATCTCAGAATAAATGAATAATCAAATAACAAAAAACGTTCCACAGCTATCTGTCTATTGTGTAATAATATGCAGTAGATTAAACAAATAATAATAATCTGCAGTAGATTATCTGAGGCTTCTAGCTTTTGTTAGAAATTCTTCTTGGGCACCTGGGTGGCTCAGTCGGTTAAGCATCTCACTCTTGGTTTCAGTTCAGGTCATGATCTCCCCGTTCATGAGATCGAGCCATGCATCAGGCTCTGCACTGACCTGTTTAGGGTTCTTTCTCTCCCTCTCTCTCTCTGCCCCTTCCCCATTCACACAGACTCTCTCTCAAAATAAATAAAAATAAATTCCTCTGGATGGGTAGAAACTTTGATATTATTGAGTAAAGTGATTTTTGGTTAATAATCTGTGTATTAAAATTATTGGGGCTCTTTCAATTTTCAGTTGCCATCCCTTTTTTCTTTTGTCTTGCTGTTTTAACATTTGGAAAGTGTGTGTCTTGCAATAGCTAGTTTCAAAGTGCAACCAATGTTTGTCAGATGGTGGTTTTGGAACATTGTCTTCCTGAATTTCATTATTCTTGGTTTCCATCTAAGTCCTCTGTGACTCTTGTTAAGAATATCACTGTTGGGAGAAAAACTTTTCCTCTACTCACTTAGATTCAAAATAAGGGTCCTGCAAATTAACTGACAATAGATAGATTAAGGAGAAAAGACAGATTTATTTATATTTGCATAAGGGAATATTTAGTAATGAGTAACTTGTTGAATTTCCAGAGGTAAAGGTTTTTACACCAACTTAACAACAACAACAATAGAGAGGGGTAGTTCAGGGCTGCAGTGGGCAAGTATAGAAGGTTCTAGTGTGCTTTCTGGGTGCTAATGGGCAGCTGAATTTTCACAATTCCCAGTGTTAGGGTCAGTCTTTTCCAACTCTGGAAACTCCCTCAAAGGAGGAGGGTCATTTAGAGCTGTACTTTTGGGAGGCTCTGCTTAAGTTTAGTTAATGTTTCTTTCTATTGGTGCCGGTCAGATGTTTTTAGTTTAAAGCAAATTTTGTATCACTTTGGTGGGTTAATAATCTCGTCACCATTATTTACCTATGATTCAGTCCTCTCATATGTTAGCACCAGTGGTTTTCAAATTTTGGTGTTTATCATAATCACTTGGAGAGCTAATTCCAGAAGCCCAGGCTTGTGGGTATGGGATAAGGCCAGGCATCTTAGTATGTTAACCACATTTCCCAGGTGATTCTGTTACCACCAAAATGTGTATCACACTTACCTGGAGCCTTGTAAAACACAGCCTCCTGGGAGGGGGGGTACCTGGGTGGCTCAGTTAAGTGTCTGACTTTGGCTCAGGTCATGATCTCATAGTTCAAGAGTTTGAGTCCCGTGTCAAGCAGCCCAGAGCTTGCTTCAGATCCTCCATCTCCTTCTCTCTCTGCCCTTCCACCACTTGCACACACACACTCCCTCTTTCTCTCTTTACAAAATAAATGAAAAAAACATTAAAGAGGCGCCTGAGTGGCTCAGTCGGTTGAGCGTCTGGCTTCCGCTCAGGTCACGAACTCGTGGTTCGTGGGTTCCAGCCCCGCGTCAGGCTCTGTGCTGACAGCTAGCTCAGAGTCTGGAGCCTGTCTTCAGATTCTGTGTCTCCCTTTCTCCCTGACCCTCCCCTGGTCACTCTGTCTCTTTCTCTCTCTCTCAAAATAAAATATTTAAAAAAACATTAAAAAATTAAAAAAAAGAAAAAACATTAAAAAGAAAAAAAAATCCTGGGCTCCATCTCCAAAGTGTCTGATTAGTCAGTCAGTTTGGCAAACAATATGAGAATTTCCATTTTTAACAAGTTCCCAGATGTTGCTAATGCTGCTGGTCAAAGGATCACACTTTGAAAAACACTGGTCAATGCATAGAAGCCACCTAGAAGGGACACTTTCTTAGATGTATTTTATTAGCCATTATTGAGTTCTTGATTATGGATCTTGGCAGATGCTACAGAGGAGAGAGATTCTGGATGCAAGGTAGCTTTCATTTACCTAATCTTCCTGTTTCATCTGCTTAGCTCCTTAGGGCCACTTTCTTGGAGTCAATTTCTAAAGTTTCGGGATAATTATGATTCTTTAACAGCGATTTTTAAAAAAAATTTTTTAAAGTTTATTTATTTTTGAGAGAGAGAGAGAGAGACAGAGCACAAGTTGGGGAGGGGCAAAAATAGAGGGAGACACAGAATGTAAAGAAGTCTTCAGGCTCTGAGCTGTCAGCATACAGCTGGGTGTGGGGCTCCAACCCACAAATCATGAGATCATGACCTGAGCCGAAGTTGGACGATTAACCAACTGAGCCACCCAGGAGCCCCAACAATGATGGTTTTAAATTGGGATTTTTTTTTGAAAATTTTAGGTAAATAAAAGGACTGAATTAAAAATTTTCCTTTACCTTTTAAGATTCTTTTGGCTAGTCTAACAATTAGATTGACCTGAGACAGATTAACAGGAGAAAGTCAAATTTAATTATGCATGTACAGGGAATCCACATAAACATGAAAGTTTCCAAAGATGGTGGGGCAAAATGAGGTATATATTATATATATACCAATCATATATATATGTGTGTACGTATATATATACACACATATATATATGTATGCATATATATATGACTAAGGGGAGAAGGGGTTAAGGATTTGGGGCTGCAAAGGAAAGGAAGACAATTCACAGGAAAAGTGAAAAGAGTAAATGTTTGGTAAACAAATGTTTACTAGACCATCTAGAAACAATGGGACATAGAGAGGAATTTTGACAAATAGACTTTGCGAAGTTCCTCCCTGTCTACCATACCTAGTTCATATTATACTGTAGTTATCTATGGTGATGGCTCCATTCCTGGAGCGGGTCCTCTGTCTAAATCCTTTTAGAAAGTTAGTGGGGAGGCAAAAACGAAAAACCTCTTGAGTCCTGTTTCTTAAAGGTAATCAGCCTAAATTAATCCTTATGTCAAAAACACACATTTTAGGTGTGTCAAATTTTGCTGCCCTACAGACTGATTAATGCAAAAATAAAACAAAACTCTCATCATTTTAAAGATCAGAAGGTGGATGAAGTGGTGATTCAGCCACTAGTGTCTTAATCTTCAACACTCAGAGCATCTCCTAGGATATGTCCCTGTTCCAAGTTAATTTAAACATACAAAAACAGCCTTCTAAAAACGTAGGTTAAAGATGGAATACTGGTGTGCTGGGCAAGTACTGGGCCACTGTTTATTTGACATTGCCTCTAGGAACTGCCCTCTTCTGCCAAACTGCCTCTTAGGGAGGCAAACTGGGGTCCCAGTATTGTATCAAGGCTGAAAAGTCTCCATACCACTTTCCCTTCATTTTCTTTCCTGATAGTTACTAGAGGCATTGCTTCCAAAGACAGAAAGACAGTCTCATCTTAGGGCAGGGTTGAGACCTCTTTATCCCTGAACCACCAGTGGTATATTTGCTCTTGTTGGGTGGAAGACTTGGGGAAGGATGATGTATATCTGAACAGCACTTTACAGCTTAGAAAACCCTGAGAGAGTCTCTTTATCATTTGATCTTCAGGACAGTGTTCTGAGATAGATGGGACAGATGGCCTTATTGTTCCCCTTTAATAAACAAAGGACATTGAAATCAATCAACTTTTTATTTATTATTGATATCATGCTTTATACTAGATCACTTGCAGTTAGTTAGATTCTTAGGTAGCCCATTATTTCATCCAGGAAGCATGGCGCCAGGGAAAGAGGCTCTGGAATCTTAATCCTTGACTCCGATACTTCCTGGCTACCTGAACTGAGCATTCTCAGAGCCCACTTCCTTATGTAGAAATGGAAATAGAAATGATATTAACCTCATCTCTATAAAGTAAGGCACTTAGCACATGCCTTGAGACATGATAATCATTTAGTAAATATTGGTTATCTTTATAAACAGATCAGAGATGTAGGTATCTTTCCTGGAGTCCCAAAGTCAATGAACTGGAAGAGCTAGTACAGAGACCTTTAGATTTCTAGTCCAGTTCTCTTTCCACAGTGCCATGTTGACTCTTCTGTGGAAATGAAACAATTACGTGTAGTGAGGAAGGTAGGGAAGAGAAGGGTATAGAACCAGTAAAGGATTGAAGGCAGAGGGGAAGCAAGCAAGAAAACCCAAAGCAATTCATTCGATGTTAGAGGATTGGAGTCCTAGCTCACTCATTTCTGGGGTAAGGACATAGATCACATATTTTTTTAAAAAATTTTTAATGTTTTATTTATTTTTGAGAGAGAGAGAGACAGCGTGAGCAGGGGAGGGACAGAGAGAGAGGGAGGCACGGAATCTGAAGACAGGCTCCAGGCTCTGAGCTAGCTGTCAGCACAGAGCCCGACGCGGGGCTCGAACCCACAAACTGTGAGATCATGACCTGAGCCGAAGTTGGACGCTTAACTTACTGAGCCACCCAGGCGCCCCTAGATCACATACATTTATGTTATCCTTGGTGTTACATTGTCTGTAATTTACTCACTGTTCAACCTAGATAGTGATGTGTGTGTGTGTGTGTGTGTGTGTGTGAGAGAGAGAGAGAGAGAGAGAGAGAGAGAGAGAGAGAGCTTTAATCTGCCTTCTTGGGGTGAGCAGTTAACATTGGCATCCTGATCAGAAATACTCAATAAGAAATATATTCCTACATTCTTCGATTATTCCTCTAATTGCTCCAATTATGTGATATCTAATTCCATTAAGGGATTTTAAAATCAAGATAAAGGTAATTAGAAATAATTTTTCATTGGCCAAAAAATATTCATTGGTAAGAAATATTGACAGGCACTTCTGTCCTTTCACAAATGAGGCATATGAACTGGGACATGGAGAGTCCAGAGATGTATACCAGCTCAAGTGGCACCCTACTCCTAGGTTTCTGATTTGGTTCTATATGTACTTCACCTCTTAGCAGAAGATTTGGGTTTTGGCCTGCTTGGATTGCTCTCTGGTCCTCCTGATAGATAGCTCCATCTATGTGCAAGGGACTGGATATGTAGTTTTCTGCATGTCTAGGAAGAGGAGGAGAACGATAAATATTGTGAGCATTGGGGTTCTTGATAAAATGCATTCTCCTGGGCACTTTCCTAGGCCTACTGAATCAGAATCTGACAGTGGGGCCCAGAAGTCTGCATTTTTACACACATACCTGGGGGATCTTATTTATACTAACTTTGAAAATTGCCTCCCTGTTCTGTTCTTGGCATTCTTTTGGGAGTCTAGGTGACTTGCTTATAGATAGACTGAGGTTTAACTGGGACCAAGTGAGATCATGGATGTTCAAGGGCTTTGAAAGAGTATGCATACACCAGACTTTGATTTTCATGGAATGGCCGAGACCAGGAAAATGGGTGTGCATATTGGGCCACTGTTGGCAACAATTGGATCTAATGAGCAAATGTCACAAGAAACTGATTGCCCTTTGTTCAAACTTGCCTTCTCTGATGTCACGTCCACTTCAAAATCCCTGAACCTGAATAAAAGAAATAAAGTCATCTTTAATCAGTTAGTGACTTTAGTTTATAAAGGCTTTTTTGTTTTTTAGTTTATTTGTTTATTTTGAGAGAGTAAGAGAGCACAAGCTGGGGAGGGGCAGAGAAGAGGGAGAGAGAGAATCCTAAACAGGCTCCACATTGTCAGTGCCTAGCCAGATGCTGGCTCGAACTCAAAAACCATGAGATCATGACCTGAGCCAAAGTCATACGCTCAACTGACTGAGCCACCCAAGTGCCCCTGTTTTGTTTTGTCTTTAATCAAAATTGTACCTGCTGAAGGAATGGAAGCTAACCTCCAAAGGAGTCAGAAGGGAGCTCTCAGAGAGGCTGGTCTTTTGCTCACTTGCTCTCTGTTATGCTGTCTCTCCATATCTACTATTTTTTGAGTATCCTTTTATTTAACAAGATATATCTTACTAAACATTTGGAGGATACTAGAAATTGGTTAATTTGAACAATCTATGAATTAAGTTAGAAATCCAAATTCAGTGACAGACTCTTTCCTCCAAGTTCTGCTCCCCAGCACTCTCTACTCCCTAGCTTACAGATTCTAGAAGGATTCCATCATGTTGCCATTTTTTTCCTGCCAGTTAGAGTGCTGGGCTCCTTACTGATATCACATTTTCCTAACAGACCTCAATAAAACTAAGACACGATCGGAAGAAAGGAACCATTAGATCAGTACATGCCCAACCTATTCACTTAACCTTCTTTGTAGAACGGTGAGATTTGCCGGTGGCCCAATTGCTCCAAGAGTTGGGTGGACCTCGTTTCCATGCTATTTGAAGATTACATGGCAGGGCTGTTTGGAAAAGGGTTATCTTTACTTCTCAAGCCCTGTCTGACTGTTTATGTTGAATTAGTTTCTGGACTTTGACACCCTAACAATGACCATTTTTCTTTCAGTCCCAGAGAGAAGAAACATTACTAATCTGAGAGAGCCCCTTCCAGAATAAAACCTCTATTCTCAAGGAAAAACTGAAGTGTAGCCTTTAATTAAAAATTTTTAATGTTTATTTATTTTTGAGAGAGAGAGAGAGAGAGAGCGTGAGTGGGGGTGGGGGTGGCAGAGAGTAGGAGACACAGAATCCTAAGTAGGCTCCAGGCTCTGAGCTGTCAGCACGGAGCCTAATGCAGGGCTTGCCGAGAGCCATGATATCACGACCTGAGCCAAAGTCAGACACTCAACGACTGAGCCACCCAGGTGCTCCCTGGAGCATAGTCTTAAAATGTATATGTTGCTGTATCTTCCCATGTCTGAATCTGGTTATGTAATGGTTCTGCTTGGAAAGTAAGCAGTGAGCTGTTGTTGTTAGTGATTATAAAAGTGCAAAGCAAAAATTAAATCATTATATTATATAGGTAGGAACAATAGAACTAACACTTATTGATCATTTACTGTGTGCTAAGAAACTATTCCATGCATTCTTTATGTATCAGGATTACACCACGAGGTAAGTACTGCGTTATCTCCTTTTTATAGATGAGGCACTGAGGCTAGGCGAATTATCCAAGGTCACACATTTAGTGAGCTCATACATCTAGTCAGTGCTGGGCATGGGATTTGAACCAAGGTCCTAAGCACTGTGCTGAACACATGGCACCAGTGGCCTGACGCTGATGAAAAAATTTGGCCAATTTGTTGCTGCCATGGGGACAAATAATATGTGAGGAAGACAATAATGCTGTAAAAGTTTTCAAAACAACATTTATCATTATCTTTCATTATTGTAATGTTGCGGTCAAAATATAATGGTAAATATATTGAGAAGTTGACTGTAGAATATTATTTCTGAATCAGATTATCTCTGGTTAAAGTTGAAATAGGAATATATATCTATATATCTTATAGATATATATATTTGGTTACAGTATATAAAATTACAATATCTAGAAAAAGTTAACATAAAAGAACAAGACTCCTAAAATATCATCTCCTTAATGAAACAGCTGTTTTGGTATCTGTGTATACCTTCCCATGTTTTGTTTATGTGCATAATATGATTTTTACCCAGTTGGGATTATAGTATTTTTAAAAAATAAAATTTTTTCTCTGGGAGTTAATGTTATTTAGTAGCTAAAAGACCAGGCTCTGGGGTGAGACAGATGGAGTTAGAATCCTGGTCCTGTGTAGTCTTGGGCAAGTTACTTAAACTCTTTGAAACTCAGATTCCTCATCTATAAAATGGGGATGCAAACCAGTGGCTTTACTGGGTTGTTTTGTGGGTTCAAGGGCTTAAAGCAAAGCTCCTAGCATGGTGTCAGGCACAGAGTCAGTGCTCATGGGCATTAGATATTATTTTTATTATTACGTGTTCTTAAAAAATTATTCTGATATTTACTAAAATAGTAAGGAAGACTTTACCCAGGACTATCCCAATAGGACTTTTACAACAGGGGGTGGGGCACCTGGGTGGCTCAGTCAGTTAACCATCTGACTTCAGCTCAGGTTGTGATCTCACAGCCAGTGGATTGGAAGCCCCACATTAGGTTTTGTGCTGACAGCTCGGAAACTGGAGCCTGCTTCGGATTCTGTGTCTCCCTCCCAATCTGCCCCTCCGCTGCTTGTGCTCTGTCTCTCCAAAAATAAATAAACATTAAAAAAAAAAGAAATATTACAATAAGGGAGAGAGTTCAGGCTCAGTTCTGAATACAGCAAAAATAAATGAGGATTTATAGAACTAGCAGAGTGAGGGGATCAGTGACTAGAAATTACTACATTTTACTAAATTACTAAAAGGGTAAGTAAGAGGAGTTTTGTTAAAGTGACCTAACAAGATTCTTGCTAAAAGCAGGAGAAGGACCTAGACATCAAGAAGAACTTGATCGGTTATCAGGAGAGATCAGATAGTCAAGGTGGGAGGATTCTTGCTACACTGACTTAGCAGGATTCTTGCTAGACCTGGGCTGTGTCTGGCAAGGAAAAGAGGAACAGAGAAGGCCAAGGTTGAGGCCTAGCTGAGACAGAGACTGAGAGGAGCCTAACTAAAGTTCGGTCAAGGAGAGAGTCTTTGTCAGGGTGTGATTTTTTAGACTACTAATAAAATTACTACTAAGTAATGCATTTTTAGTATAACTTCCTTTTTTAAAAGCATTTTTTTAGTGTTTATTTATTTTTGAGACAGAGAGAGAGAGAGAGAGAGAGAACGAGTGGGGTAAGGGTAGAGAGAGAAAGGGAGACACAGAATCCGAAGCAGACTCCAGGCTCTGAGCTGTCAGCACAGAGCCCGATGCAGGGCTCGAACTCATGGACTGTGAGATCATGACCTGAGCTGAAGTCGATAAACTTGAACCACCCAGACACCCCTAGTATAACTTCCTTAAAACCAGTACTAAGGCTTGTCAGTGCTTAAAAAAAAGTGTCACTCTCTAAAGGAAACCGGTCAGAACTAGGATTAACTCCTACTTTGTACCAGCTTTGCTGGGTGCCTCGGAGCTTCTCTTCTTGATGTTGGTGCCTGTGCCACAGAACTGGGTATTTCAGTTGGGAGCCACTCAGCTCACCGAGAAAGCTTTGAGACTGAGTGGAACAATAAAAGGCCCTGTTGGGAAGGTGTCAGGCTTTACTCCCAATGAGGTTGCAGCTCTTTAGAGGCTCAGAGAATGGGTCTTTTGCAGCTTTCGGGCTGGGTCAGTCTGCCCTGAGGAGGGCAGCAACATTTTCAAACATTCTTGTTTCTTTCTGACCTGGGGCAAAGTCTGTGGGCTGGGAGTGGGAGCAGAAGGTGTGGATGGGGTGGGTGTTTCCCGCTAGCTCCCCTCTGTGGTTCTTCTCTGGGTCTCTGTAGACACACAAAGCCTGTAGTTTCCCCTCCCCCTCCCCGGGTCAGTGTCTTCACAGCTCCTCATTGTTGGCAGTTCCTCCTCACTCACGCCCCACTAAACCGGTTCTGATTTAGAGAAGTGTGTTCTGAGCCTAACATATGGTAACTTCACCCAAAACCAGTTTTTCCGAAGAACGAAGAACGCGTGCAGACCCCCACCCCAAGCCTGAGCTTTGCCCCATCTCTCACCTTGCTCCTGATGCTCCCTAGTCCCTGATAGTGTCCCTGAGCTTCAGCCTGTCATCCCATGCACACTTTCCTTACACTTTGAAGAAAATACAGGCTGAGTGGGGGTCAGTAATGGGGTGGGGGGCGGGCAAGGGATGAGGTTAGCTGACTAAATTGTTTATATTTCTTAGTAACACCAAGTTTCTAAAAATACTGGGCCACATCAATACAGCTGCATCAAAATAGTCAGCAAAGTGTCACCTGTTTTCTCAGCAGGGAGTAACCACTTGGCTGTATCCCTTTCTAGTTACATTTTGAGTTTCCTAGAGGAGCAGGGCAGGGATGTCTCCATAACTCTCTCCCTTCCAGACCATCTCTCTCCACTTCCAGGGAATGCTCAGAGGCTCTTCTCACCCCTACCCCTGAGCCTCTGCATCCCAGAGGAGGGTGAAAGGAAAAGTGGAAGGGAGGAGGGTTCTGGGAGTATCTTGTGATCTTAGACCAAAGATCCTCCGTGTGTCTTGCCAGCACCGCCCAGGGCTCCTTGTACATATCATCGCCTGTCACTGTGTGTATCTGTGCGCGCCCTGAAAGACTCCAGGCTCCAATCGCTGGCATGTCAGGCCACATCACTTCCGAAGGCTCCTGGAGTGGAGTGGGGTTCAGACACGGCGTTTAGGCCCTGGGCGCGGCCGGGGATGGGGCGGGGATGGGCGGGGCCGGCTCCGCTCTCTGGCCCCTCCCCCTTCTCCCCACCACCTTCTTTCAGAAGTTTCAGGCCCCTTCCTGAAGAGCAGCCTCTGCCCAACTCAGGGGAAAGTTGTTCTGCCGGGGTTTTTTCACCCACCACGTGGCCTTGGAGATGATTAGCCTGTAAATCAGCCATCAAGACTTTTTGCTCTTTCCGCTCTGTCACTTTTTCCACTGCCACACTAATTGTGGGTTCCCGGGGGAGAAGGAAAGCAGGCGCGTCCTCGATGCCCCTGCCCCTCCCCAGCCTCCAGCCTTTCGCTTTGTTATCCTCAGTTCTGGGATTCCGGCTTCACTGGGTCCGGAAAAAGAAGGTAGGAGTACCAGTTAAGAAGGGGCTCTAGACCTCTGTCTTCTCAGACACTGCTTCTCACGCTGTCCTATAATGAAATGACAAGGCGAGTACTCTTCCCCTTGGAGAAAATTTCTCAAAAAAAATTTTTTTTTAAGTGGCCTCCTTGAACACACACACTTTAAAGGGACTAGGAAAAAAAAAGCCACATGTGTACTTTTAATATATAGTTTTTGTTACTTTTGTTAACACCTATTAAGAAATCTCAAGTCGGGGCACCTGGGTGGCTCAGTCCCTTAAGCATCTGACTCAGGTCATGATCTCATGGTTCCTGAGTTCCAGCTGTGTGGGGCTCTGCCCTGAGAGTGCAGAGCCTGCTTGGGATTTTCTCTCTCTGCCCCTGCCCTGCTTGTGTTTCCCCTCTCTCTCTCTCTCTCTCTCTCTCTCTCTCTCTCTCTCTCTCTCTCTCTCTCTCTCTCTCTCTCTCTCTCTCTCAAAACAAAGCAAAGCAAAACAAAACCAACCAAAAAAAACCTTAAAAAAATCTCGTCGCAGAAAATTATTAATTTAGAATATTATTTTTTCCACCCTTACATTTCATAAAACAAATTTTTAATGTTTATTTATTTTGAGGGGGAGGAGGGGCAGAAAGAGAGAGAGAGAGAGAAAGGGAGAGAGAGAGTCCCAAGGAGATTCCCTGCTGTCAGCGCAGACCCCAACCAGGGGTTTGATCTCTCCAACCCTGAGATCATGACCTGAGTGGAGATCAAGAGTTGGAGGCTTAACTGACTGAGCTATCCAGGCGCCCCTCAGAAAATAATTTTATTTAATCTTTTTACATGCATTTTTATCACTAGTGTCATTGTCTTCACTAAAGCCGTTTTGGGGTCACCTGACATTTTCCACAGCACATCATCTTCCCCGTGTCTAAGTTTGTACAACAGAGCTCTCTGAAACTGTGAATAGTGTGGCCACTGGAAATTTTACAAGGCAGCCGTTGACTGAGATTTAGGTGTTAGCCATTCAGATTTGTTTCCCCTCCTCTTGTGAAGTCTGAGTTCTAATCCACTGGAAAGGAGAGATTTGGAGAATTCAAGTGTAAGTAAGTCTGTCTTTTTTGAGGGCTAATTCTGTACATACACAAACACCCAAACAAAATCCTTGTTTGATATTAGGGCACACACAGCGTTAACGAATACCTATAGCTGCAAGGGACCAAAAACATTGTCTGATAGTCGCTATTAATTTTTTTTAATGTCTCAAATCATTTACAATTTGAAAATGGCTTTATTATTTTTATAAAAATAATGCAATCTTTTGGCAAAAATGTCAAATAATGTAGAACAATACAAAGGATAAATCATCAACAAACTACTCGCCAAAGATAACTACTGTTAACATTTTGGTAAACACCTTTTCAAATATCTCTTTAGGCAACACACACACACACGTACACACATACACACACACGTGTACATATTACATAAATGGATTACATTATACATAGTATTTTATAATGTAATGTTTTCCACTCAATAATATTTTGTGAGCATTTTTATATCAATATAGTTATACATCATTATTTTTAATGGGTGTTCTTCTGTGTACATAGTATAATTTACCTCTCACTCTCCAACCGATGGATTTGGGGGCTACTTCCAGTTTTCTTCATTATCAACTATCCTGTGTCTTAGTGAATTTTCCTATTTCTTATAGCAATTCTTTTGTCGATTCTCTTGTGGTTTCCAGATATATAACCACGTCATAGTAATAGTTTTATGTTGCTACTTCCAGTTTTTATACTTCTCATTTCTTTCTCTTGTGTAGTTATATTTATAATTATATTCATATTACTCCTGGGACCAGGTTAAATTATAATAGAGTGAGCTTTCTTGTTTCTGACTTTATTAGATTGCTGTCTTTAGAATAAGTGTATGTACGTGTACATATAATATATATGTATATATATGATATATATACATATGGAAAATAATATAATATATAATAATATATATGTATATAATTTTATGTATATATATGATATAATATAATATAATATATAATGTATATGCATATATGATATATATACATATGGAAAATAATATATTAAGGAATATAATATAGTAAGGATATATGTATGTGTGTATATGTATATATGTAACATATATACAAATATATACACACACCCACAGAATTATTCAAAGATACCTATGTTATTTGACTATCTATATATCATCTATTTATATATTTTTCTCCAAATTTTAATTTAAATACAGGCTAGTTAACATACAGTGTAATATTGGTTTCTGGTGTAGAATTTAGTGATTCATAACTTGCATACAATACCCAGTGCTCATTACAAGTGCCCTCCTTAATACCCATCACCTATTTAAGTCATCCCTCTGCCCAATTCCCCTCCAGTAACCATCAGTTCGTTCACTGTTGTTAAGAATCTCTTTTGCTTCTTTTTTCTCCCTATGTTTATTTGTTTTGTTTCTTAAATTCCACATATGAGTGAAATCATATTGTATTTTTCTTTCTCTAGCTTATTTCGCTTAGCATAGTACTCTATAGCTCTGTCCATGCCATTGCAAATGGCAAAATTTTATTCTTTTTGATGGATGAATACTATTCCATTGTGTGTGTGTGTGTGTGTGTGTGTGTGTGTATTTATATATATACCACATCTTCTTTATCCATTCATCAGTCAGTGGACATTTGGGCTCTTTCCATAATTTGACTATTGTTGATAGTGCTGCTGTAAATATTAGGGTTTGTGTCTATTTGAGTCAGTATTTTTGTGTTCTTTGGGTAAATGCCTAATAATGCAACTGCTGGCTCATAGGGTATTTGGCTTTTTTTTTTTTTTTTTGAATCAAGACTAGGGGTAGAGGCTTATCAAATACCATTTCATCCCTTACGGAATCAATATGACTTTTCTCCTTAGATCAATAAATATGAATAATCAATAGATTGCTAATATGAAACCATCTCTGCCTTCCTAGAATCAACTTTACTTAGATAAGACATATTATTGTTTTGATGTGCTGTCTCTTTCTGTTGGTTAATATTTTATTTAGGATTTCTGCATAGATATGAAGTGAGATTTGTCTTTAGTTTTTACCATGTGTGAAATATTTACCAGATTTTGATACCAATGTAATACTCTCTTTACAAAAAGAAGTTTTTCTTTCTATACTCTAGACAAGTTTAAATACTGTTGAAATTACCTGCTTTTTGAAACCTTGAGCCTGGTGCTTTTTGAGGTGTGTGTGGGGTGCAATTTTTGACAACTTGCTCTCTTTCTTTTCAAGAAACTGGATACCACTCAAGATTTTTGGTTTCTTCTGAGGAATCTTTAGGCAAATTACATTTTCCTAGAAAATTCTTTTTCGTTCAGATTTTATAATGTATTCATTTAGGCTTGAGTGTTCTCAGATGTCTCTCTGAATTTTACTGAATGCAGTCAAATGCTCTACCCCTGAATTTTACTGAATGCTTAAGCAGGATTGGCTCGAGCCCCCTTACCAGTTTAACTAGTGGGCCATGCACACTCTTCCCCATCACCAGAAGTTTCCAGTGTCCAGATTCTGTGGTGGTGTCTCTCCATTTCTTCCCTCCGCCTGCTGTTGCCTGCACATCACCCCACAGCAACCCCACTGAACACAGCTCTGATTCCATGGTTGTCCAAAGTACCACTGACCCAAGATTGTGGGTAGAGCAGTTTACAGACTGTTTTACAGAGGAGGTGGTCAACGTTGAGCTCAACACAGCAAACAACTTAAAGTTGTACATTAAACTCTTCTCTTGTTTTCTTCACATTGTCTCTTGGCCTACCTCTTGTTACTTTGCTCTTTTCTCTTTCTGACCTAGTATCACCATCCCTGCCCCTCAAAAGTTTTCTTACTTTTTATGGAGAGTTTTCTAGTTCCCTCAGTCCCACTTCTCCCCCCAGCTGATATGTTGGAGCTTACCTTTTCACAGTTAAATACAATAGAACCTGGCAATAATGGTGCCCTGGGATGACAAAATTCAGATATAGCACAACTGACCATTTTTCCCACCCTCTGCCAGCCAGATTTTATTAAAAAAATTTTTTTAACGTTTATTTATTTTTGAGAGAGAGACAGAGTGCAGAGAGAGAGATACAGAATCCAAAGGAGGCTCCAGGCTCTGAGCTGTCAGCACAGAGCCCAGCGCAGGGCTCAAACTCACAAACCATGTAATAATGACCTGAGCCAAAGCCAGGACACTTAACTTACTGAGCCACCCAGGTGCCCCTGCCCAGCTGGTTTTTAAATCCCATCAATGTGGGAGTTGGGGAATGTGGTGGAATGAGGAAGTGACTCCTTTGTGATCAGTTTAAAGGAAAGCACTCCCATCAGGACACTGCCTCCTTCCAGCTGAAGGAGGCCACAGCCCTGGCTACACTAGCTGGTCAATTAGAGTTTAGCTCTTCCCTCTCTTTCCAACCAGCTCACACCCACTCTACACAGAGTTTTGACTGGAGGGTGTGTCTTCACACCTCCCTGTCTCAGTCCAGAAAACCAAACAGCTCTAAAGTGTGCTTCCACAGTCCCACATGCATGCATATTATACAGTAAGTGGAAACCCTTCTGAAAAATATTGCTTTTCATTAACCTTGCAATAATGCAACTTCAGCATTCCATGCAATTGGATTTTCTGGATTCCATTTTTTGCATTATGGAGGGGTTTTAGTGTAAACATCAATATGTTTTGCTGAACAAGAGGAAGTCTGCAGCCAGCATTGAATAGCATTTTTTTTTCCTCCTTCGTATACTAGAAATAGAGGTCATCAATGGCATCTGGGCAAATTTGCATTTTCCTCCTTATTGTTCTCGCTACAGTTTGTACCTGAGTGTATTGTGTTTGAGGGTGTTGCTTTTTTTTCTCCTGCCAACCTATGAGCCCCTAGGAAGGGCTTTCTTTTCTTCAATTTTTTAATCCCAGTGCCTGACCCTGGGTCTGGCTCACAGTAGGAGCTCAAGAAGTGCAGTGGAAGAATTCATGAGAGGCCAGAGGATCAATCAGTCTATGGCGGTGATAGGAGCCTGGTGGTGCTGGGGAAAGGCAGTGGGTGAAACCAGGATGCTACTCCCAGTTTGCCTCCACTTTGCTTTTTGGCCCCTGTGAGGTAAGACACTTAGCTTATCTGAGCATCTATTCTTTTTCTATAAAATGAAAATAATAATACCTGTAGTATTTACCTTATGGAGTTGTTGAGTTTACCAAAGAATATAATGGACCTGAAAGGCACTTTGGAAAGTATCCCAAGCCGCACAAGCGTGATGACTTAATCATCCAATGCACGGAAGATGGGTGTGCATCTAATGGACACAACTATGCTAATAGGCTTCTGACTTCCGTCTGATCTTTACGGTGGAATAGGTATCCTGAAAAACTCATCTTATAAATTCCTAGAATAATTGATAAAGCACAGCAACCATCTCTTTAAATGCAGAGCTGAGCTTGCAGGTAATTAAGAGAACCTCGTAGGGGGCCAAAGAAGTGCAGTGGGGCTGCTGATCTCAGTAACCAGGTTTTTATTTTAAAATTTTTTAATGTTTCATTTATTTTTGAGAGAGAGAGAGACAGAGTATGAACTGGGGAGGGGCAGAGCGAGAGAGGGAGACACAGAATCCAAAGCAGGCTCCAGGTTCTGAGCTGTCAGCACAGAGCCCGACTTGGGGCTCAAACTCGTGAACCACGAGATCATGACCTGAGCCAAAGTCAGATGCTCAATCGACTGAGCCACCCAGGTGCCCCTCAGTAACCAGATTTTAAACACTCAGGGGCAGGAGACCAGTCCTCAGGCTTGGGTTAATCAGGGAATTGGAACTAAAACCCCTGCATAAAGCTAGGACCTTTGTGAATGAATGTGCCAAAGGAAATTTTGTCTACCAGCAAGGAGAAAAATATAACAAAATGTTATCGGTTTTATCCTGGGTTTGGGTGGAGAAAAACAGAAATCTGTTTTAAGCTTTCATTTCTGAAGGTCTGCTGTTGATTGTGTTTGAGTCCCAAGTTCACAATACCTGTCTGCTCTGGGACACTATAAAGTAGAGCTTATAATATTCAATACATATAATATATAAATATGTACATTTTTCTAATATACAATAATGTACAAAAGAAAGTAGACTTAGGCTGGTAGTTGCCCCGGGTTCCAGGCAAAGGAAAAGTATACACTTGCTGGAGAGAGATATCCTCAACCCAGACCCCATAGGGCTCCCATAGATAAAGTGTTGCTGAAATAAATGCTCCATTTAAAATTGTAGGGTGTGTAAAATACCACCCTATTAATGAAGAAACAACTCACCTTCAGCTGAGATACTTTAAGTGAGAAAAGCAAGATGGATAGAAATGTATTATTGTATGATCCCATTTTTAAGAAAACAAACACTCTCATCTCTTGTCACATATACACTCACATACACCCCCCCTGTAAATTTATATATGATTAGATGGACATTGACAATATCAGTTGTTAGCAAGGGTGATCTGGAGGGGGTATATAATAGGAAGAGGAGCAAGTGGCAAGCAAAGATGGAAAAGAGGTCTACCCCATCCTGGCTCTTCCTTTCTTTCTCCCACTCAAGTCATCCCACCCTACTCAGAGTTTTTACTGGAGGTTGTGTGTCCCTGCTTCCTTGTCTCAGCCAAGAAAAATGAAACAACTCCAAGGAGCACTTCTAGCCCCTTGCATATGGAGTAAATGGGCACGAGGAATATGTAGACTCATCAATGCCAGCAAACAAAAAATAACAGCTATTGGAAATTAAGTTAAACACTAGTGTGGATGCCATAATTAACAGCACCCATTTATTGACTGCTTGCTATGTGGTAGGCACTTTCTAAATCCTTTACATGTATAATTCCTTCAGCCCTCATAACGTAAGGATGACCCTTTTCCCCATTTGATCCACAAGAAAAGCGAAGTGCACGGAGTCCAGAGAACTTGTCCAAGGTCTACGGCCCACCTCCCTGACTGGGGGAGTTGGGATTCAGCCCCCACAGTTCTCTCAGTGCAGGTGCTTGGTCACTGGGCTAATAATTATGTATGCACATGAGGGAGTGGATGCAATAGTGATAATTTTTGTGTTGAGGGTGGTAACATGGGTGGGTTTTAAATTATTATTGTTTGTAATTTAATTTTTCTTAACCTTGCTACCCTTAAAAATAAAAAAAAGAAGAAGGAATGGAAAAAAGGGCATCTGTCATCTTTTACAGGCCTCTGCCTCATCCCCAGCACCCAACACCTTACTGAGTAAGGGTACCGCATGCATTATTGAATCTGTCAGTGTAAAATGTGATTTAGGGAGCTCTGCCAAAGTGGAGGGGTAGAAGAAGTGTTTATTGAATGGAATCAAATTGAATCATGGAGTGGTTTCCCGTTGACTGTAAATCAAATCAACAGCAAACAGTAAAGGGCAAACCAAGCCAATAATTCTACAAATTTAGATAGGACAAGAGTTTGGGGGTGCCTGGGTGGCTCAGTTGGTTAAGCATCAGACTTTTGATTTTGGTTCAGCTCATGATCTCATGATTCTTTTTTTTTCAAGGTTCTTTTTTAAATGTTTATTTATTTTTGAGAGAGAGAGAGACAGAGTGTGAGCAAGGGAGGGGCAGAGAGAGAGAGGGAGACAGAATCTGAAGCAGGCTCCAGGCTCTGAGCTGTCAGCACAGAGCCTGACATGGGGCTCGAATTCACAAACCGTGAGATCATGACCTGAGCCGAAGTTGGAGGCTTCACCGACTGAGCCACCCAGGTGCCCCAGTGATCTCATGATTCTTGAAATCAAACCCTGGTGGGGCTCTGCGCTGACCGTGTGGAGCCTGCCTGGGATTCTCTCTCCCTCCCTCTTTCTGTCCCTCCCCCACTCTCTCTCTCTCAAAATAAATAAATAAACTTAAAAATAAAGAGTGTGATTGTTGCAACCTTTATGTTTCCACACCTCAGACTGCTTTTAATGATTAAAGTAATGAGTGATTTTAGTGCTAGTTTATATTTATGATATGGCTTCTTCCTCTTGAGTATCTTCAAGCCTTAAATATACACCCTGCCGGTTCTCACTGCTGGGGAGCAACGTTGATTGTTTCATAAGAGGGAAAGCATTGGAGCAGGGGATTTAAGTGCCTCAGCTTTAGAACTTAGAAGAGGAAAAAGGGACCTTAGTAATTTGGGGGAAGTGGAAGTCTGTGGTAGAGAAATGTGGAAATAGATGATGCCTTGAAGTCACACAGCTGTCCAGGCAGCGTGGGACCCAGGTCTTTAGGCTTGTGATCTTTCTTCGACATCTTGGAGTTTCAAAAGTGTCTATGTATTAATTTCGTTGCCCTGTTATAGAACATTAATGGTCAGTGAATTCTCTCCTTCATGGAGAGCTGAAATGCTTTCAGAAATTTGCGTATGACCATGGAGTCTGAGAAGTAGCTGATGATGTTAACGCTGGAATCAGGTAGCTGGGAAGGTCCTAGGCTCCCACCTGCACTTCAGGGAGTGCACACCAGGTGGGTCTGCCCTGCAGCTCTGAAACCCCTGCCCTCAAGGCCACAGGAACAGGGCAGGGCCGTGCAGGGCACATACCCACACATTCTTGCCCTCTATGGGGACTTCCTGCCACTCCCTTCTCCTAGCACCTTCTTTTGTCAGACAGGGTCCAACGTGATTAACTTTCTTTATATTCTTATTCTGATGACTCATCTTTGGCACCTTTTTGGGAACTTACCTGGGGGTTAACAATTACTGATAACATTTGTTGAGCCTAGGTGCTGTGCTCACATTATACAAATACTATTTATCTCCTCTTCATGGATAAAATACCAGAGGCTCAGAGAGGGTGAGCATGGGAGGCAGTAGGGTGTGGTGCTCAGGAGTCAGGAATTTGGAGTGAGACAGATACAGGTTTCATTTTAGGCAAGTTACATAGCCTTTTGGTGTCTTATTTTCCCTCAGTTATTAAATGGGGATGATAATATCTTCATTGCATGACGGATATAAGGATAAATAGGTTCTGTGTATCGAAACACTTAGCAGACTGCCTGACACCTAGTAAATTCCTAAAAAATGAGACATACTATTAGTACTTAATAGTATATGCTCAAAGTCACATACCAGCAAGCTGATAAAATCAGTATTTGAACCCAGGTCCTCTTCAAGTTGAAGTCCACTCTGCGGAAATGCTTAACTGCTACAGGTTTTCCAACAAAGGCTAGTCACCCCTCCTGGAAGCAGGAATGGCCACTTTAGTAGAGCTTGTCCACTCAGCTCAGGAGCCTGATGTAGCCTCTACTTTCCCTTGTAGCCTAAAGGCTGTCTCCAAAGTGAGGGACATGCACACCAGGGGAGTCCAAATTAACCTGCTGGGGGGTTGTACAAAAACATCAGAACTTCTACTTCTGTTTATTTTGTTTCCTCACCTGATTTATGTTTACATTCTTTTGAGTTTAATAAAAGTCATATTAGGAAAACAGCATGCCCATAATTTACAAATAAATGAATACAATAAATTGGGAGTGCACACCAAAATATTTTCCCAGGTTGGTATGTACAATCCAAACACTATGGAGGGTACTAGTTCATTTATTTATCTACTAAAAAAAATTTTTTTTTAACCTTTATTCAGTATGAGACAAGAGCATGAGCGGGGGAGGGGCAGAGAGAGAGGGAGACACAGAGTCCCAAGCAGGCTTCAGGCTCTGCTCTGTCAGCACAGAGCCCAATGTGGCACTCGAACTCACGAACCCGTGAGACCACGACCTGAGCGGAAGTCAACCACTTAACCGACTGAGCCACCAAGGCACCCCTGGAGGGTACTAGTTTTGATAATGGTGGAAGCAAGGTTATGACCATCAGTTAGGTCAAGTCTATGGCAGTTTACAAAAGGTGAGCAAATGGGATGTCTGTGTATACTGGAACCTCAGATGGAAATACTGATGTGTTTTACCCAGGAACCACTTAGGCTAAGTGAAGGTGGGTTCTGAATCACAGTGAAGAGCACAGGACATCTAGGTGACTCTAGCTTGGAAGGTACATGTAAGGGTGGGAACTTGCTCAGGAGTGACCCTATCCAGGATATCTAAGGGGGAAGAGGACCTTCTGTAATTGTGACCCTACAAATACAAACGCTAGCTAATAACACATTCATGATCTCACCCTCTGAACATTTGTGATTTGATTTTCACCATCTAGCTTGAGTTTCAAATCCAGCTGGAGCTATTCTGTGACAAAACCATAAAACATCAGAGCATAGAAGAGTCTTGAACACCTTTCTAGTTCAGTAGTTTCCAATACTTAGAAAAGGAAGGTCTCCATGGCCAAATGCATGTGGTAAGACAAAGTTAAACTGGTTTACTCACTGCTGGTCTTCTCAAATGCGCTGTTCTAGAAATGTGCTCTGTGACTCTAAGAGCAGAATCCAACCTGATTTTTCCAATATTTTCCAACTGTCTCAATCACAGACCACCCCCCACTTTTTCTGTATAGAGTATCTCTGTGGGACATGCTGGGGAAAAACGAATGAGGACATTCAGATTTAGAGAAGGAGACTGATTTGGTAAAGGTCAAGCCTTGCGTAAGAGGCAGATTTGGGGTTAGAACTCAGGTTTCTACATTTGTTCATTCGTGCAATCCAAAAACCATTCTCCGTGACAGATACTTCTGTGCCAGTTACTGTGGTATAAACCCAAGTAAGGCAGGGGCGCCTGGGTGACTCAGTCAGTTAAGTGGCTGACTTTGGCTCAGGTCATAATCTCGCGGTTTGTGGGTTCGAGCCCCGCATCGGGCTCTGTGCTGACAGATCAGAGCCTGGAACCTGCTTCAGATTCTGTGTCTCTCTCTCTGCTCTTCCCTCACTCCTGCTCTGTCACTCTCTCTCAAAATTAAATAAACATTAAAAAAAAAAACACCCAAGTAAGGCAGAGTCCTTTTCTGTTGAGGGTTCATACTCTTGTTGGAGAGACTATTATTGTACGGTGTCAATTTAGAGGCATTCACAGCATGCTGTGTCCTCAGAGAAGGGAACAATGAACTCTCCAGGTTTAGAGCTTTATGTATGATATCAGACTCTTCCAGGACTTTAAAAAAGAGTATCTTGTTCAGTATATATAAGGATTCCACAAAAGTACTTGTGTTTAATATTCCAATCATTCCACACCAGTGAATTTAAGAATATAATGCAACGTGGAGACAAGGCTTTGTCTTAAGGAGAAACAGTGGTGTGTTGGAGACAGCTCATTGGCTTGTGAGAACTAACTGGATACATTTCCCAATAATTTCCCAGTTCCCATACATTTCCCAATTCAGTGGATTTATGAGCGTAGCTTGAAATCAGCGATGCCAGAGTATTTACACCAGGGAAAACACTAGAAATCAAGGCCTCCTCCCCCAGTTGTTAAACATTTCCCAGCATGCCACTGAACAAAGATGTTCACTGTTTATAATAGTCAAGAATTGGATACAAACTGTCTGGTGAGAGGGCACATTAAATGATGTTGTGTTGTTTTATCCAAGGAGAAAGGGTGCTTTTCCAGTTGTTCAAGTTAGGAGTGTTTTAAAGTTTTCCTCATATAGATTTTTCTGGGAATCCTTTTTATTATATCTCTGACAAGTTTTATTGTATCTGTAACAAATATCACTGGCTGTTACTGCTGTTGATCAGGATTCTGCAAAACAACTTCCTGGTTTTGTAGTTCTAGCTAATTAAAATGTTTTTCTTATACTGACCCAATATTTTTCCCTATAATTTATAACTTCACCCCAGGTTTTATTTTAGCTCAACTGGAATAACATAAGAACTATAATTTCCCTTCTCAGATTGCCAATAGGAGTGTAAGCCCACCCTAATTGGCCTCCGTGCACCTGTTCACCTCCTTTATGACTGCCTCCTACCCTTACTTTGTGCCCTAGCAACATGGAATCATTTATTCCCCCACACATCCCATCCCTCCTCATGCCTTTGTACCTCTGCTCATGCCTCTTTCTGTAGTCCCTTGCCTCTTCATCTTTCTGGTAAACTTTGATTTCTCTCTCAGTTGAACAGTCACCTCCTCTAAGAAGGCTTCCCTGATTTCCCATAGTATATTTACTCTCCCAGCACACTCTTCCCTGTACCTGTTTTGATTGCTGCACTTATTATATTGTGAGGTGATATGTTATACATGTCTTTTCCTCCTTGATGCTAGTTTCTCCCCATTCTTGTGTTACTAGCATCTAGTACAATTCCTGGCACAAATTATATACTCAAATATTTGTTGAATAAATGAGTAGTTATAGGGAAGGTTTATCACCTTTTCCACAGAGCAACCCTTCAAATAGTTGGAAACCTCTTAGCTTTTTTTTTTTTTTTTAAACAGTTTCTCCTCTGATGTCCTTTCTGGATAATCTCTTACTGTTTGGAAAAAAAAACAACATTTAACCAGAGAGACATTTCATAGTTTTCCACAACCTTTGCATCACTAGCAGGCAATACACCTTAATTACCAAAACCCAGGGGTCCCAATGAAGCTTTTTGTGTACTTATTTCTCAACAATTAAATTTTCCACAAATAGTCTTGTACAATGACAGCTCTACACAACGTCATTTCTGAGTCATTAGTAACCTGCATTTTTTCTTTTATCATTGTTAAGCAAACATAATAGGTAGACATTTCCCATAAATATTGAATTGTTTCTGGCATTGGGAAAATATCTCATAAAACATTCGTTAAAGAAAGACATAAAATGGGGTGAATGTTATTGATCTCCTGGCAACAGTAAGACACAATATATGATTCGAGTGTTAGCACAGATTCAAGCAAAATTCTTGGCAGGAAATCTGAAGAGGCCTTCAAATAATTCAAGTTGCATAAGGTTATATTTTTAAATTTTATGTCTAGATATTCTAAGCATTATTGAGAGTGGTATTGAATTCTCCTTCTACGATTGTTGAATTGTTGGTCTCCTCCTTTAGTTTGGTCAGTTTTTGCTTCATGTATTTTAGGGTTTTGTTCTTAGGTATGTAGTGTGTATATGTTTATAATGAATATATCTTCTTGATGAATTGATATTTTTATCATTATAAAATATTATTGATAGCATGAGCTGGGAAGGAGCCAAGAGAGAGGGAGAGAGAGAATCCCAAGCAGGCTCCATGCTGTCTGGGCAGAGCCTGATGTGGGGCTCAGTCTCAAAAACTGTGAGGTCATGATCTGAGCTGAAATCAAGAGTTGGAGGCTTAACCAACTGAGCCACCTAGTGCCCTCAGCTTTTTTTATGATTACTGTTTGCAAGGTAATTCCTTTTCCTTTTTTTCCCCTTCACCTTCAACTTGCTTGTGTTGAAGGGGAGGAATAAATTTTCCTCCATCCAAGGTTCTTTTAGCTGGACTAAGAATTAAATTTACTTTTTAAGATTTTTTCTCTTTTAGTGTTTTACAGTTTGAATACAATGCATATGGTATGATTTTCCTTTTGTTCATTCTGCTTTGGACTTACTGGTCAACATAGAACCACTTTAAACTAAATTTTTGACTTTGGGTTTTTCTGTCCCTACAAGTAGTGTAGATTCCAGTTCTGAATCCACATGAGTAACATCTTGTAATTAAGAATTCTCTAGGGAGATTCCCTTTCCCCCACTTATTTTTATACTCTACTCAGAGTCAAGGTCAAAACATTTAATATCTCTGCTGTTTGCCCATACTATGGGGAAGGTTTTTTTTTTTATTAAACATTTTTTTAATGTTTATTTATTTTTGAGAGACAGAGAGACAGAGTGTGAGCAGGGGAGGGGCAAGAGAGAGGGAGACATAGAATCCAAAGCAGGCTCCAGGCTCAGAGCTATCAGCACAGAGCCCAATGTGGGGCTCAAACTCACAAACCGTGAGATCATGACCTGAGCCAAAGTCAGACGCTTAAATTGACTGAGCCACCCACGTGCCCCCTAGGGAAGGATTTTTTAAGATCTAGTTCATACAATTGAGGATGCTGCTTTTTTTTGGAGATCCTAGTTTTTGGTGAGATCTCTAATTCAGCCTTCTACCTCATTCTTATTCCGTGCTTTATATCCTGTCCTCTTGTGCTCATGAGGCCCATTAAAATCAGTCCCTAACCACTGGGGACGGGCAGATGCCTCCAGAGAGAATATCAGTTTTAGTACTTGATTATCTCTCTGGATTTATGGTTTCTCATTGTTTCTGACTTCTGAGCATGTCTTTTACTTTTCTGCCAGTTCAGCCATGTAGGTGAAAGGAGATTTAAAAATGTTTTACCAGCATTTAGGTGTTCTGTGCCAGGAGATTTTTAATTCTTGACAACCAAGTCACTCACACTGATGAAAATGGAAGTCGGTCTATTCATTCGGCAGACTCTGGCCATTACATTTAGATGTTCCCTTGATATCCCTCCAGTGCAGTAGCCATCTGGAGCTCACAATCTATTGAAGGAGGCACAGTATATATACACAATAAATTGATGTGGAGGATATGATAGTCCTCTATATAGAGTAAATGGGGACACCAAGGCAGAAGTGGAGGGTCTAGGGACATCTTCTGGCAGAAGCTGACCTGAGCTAGATTTTGAAAGAGTAGAGAGACACAGGAAAGAATGGAGGGAGCTGTGTCAGTAAAGGCATGCAGGTAAGAAACAGCATCTTTCCAACTCCAGAACCAGAGCTCCTAGGCCATTCTAGTCTCTGGAACAGGTCTGAGGTCTGATTTTGGGGTGTTAAGGAGTTCCAGGCCAGTAGCTTGGTGTGTCAACAAGCAGCAACCTCATGCCTGGTTCTGCTACTTTGTGCCATGATTTCCATAATTACTCTGATGCACAAGGCCAGTTCCCTCTTGGGAACTGGGAATATTTAGTTTTTTATATTATTTTATTTTTAAAATTTAGATATAACTGGCATATAACATTGTGTAAGTTTAAGGTATATAAGGTGTTGATTTGATTATATTGCAACATGATTACCATTGTAGCATTAGCTGACACCTCTAGTATGTCATATAATTTTTGTGTATGTGTGTGTGATGAGAATAATTAAGATCTAGTCTCCTAGCAACTTTGAAGTTTATTATACAGTATCGTTTACTATAATCACTATGTTGTGCATTAGATATTCTTTTTTTTATAGCTTATTGTCAACTTGGTTTCCATATAACACCCAGTGCTCATCCCAACAAGTGCCCTCCTCTGTGCCCATCACCCATTTTCCCCTCTCCCCCACCCCCAGCATTAGATATTCTTGACTTATTTATCTGCTAGTTCCCAATCTGTACCCTTAAACAACCTCTCCCCAATTTCCTTATTACCCAGCCCCTGGTAACCACCACTCTACTCCCTGTTTTTATAAGTTTAGCTTTAAAAGATTCCACATATAAGTGATATCATGCAGTATTTGTCTTTATCTGTCTGACTTACCTTCCTTAGCATAATACCCTCAAAGTCCATCCATGTTGCAAATGGCAGGATTCCTTCTTTGTCATGGCTGAATGACATTCCATTTTATAACCACATCTTCTTTATCCATTCATCCTTTGATGGACATTTGGGTTGTTTCCATATCCTGGCTATTGTGAATAATGCTACAATAAACATGGGAGTGCTGATATCTCTTTGATACCCTGTTTTCATTCCTTTGAATATATAGCCAGGAGTGGGATTGCTGAATCATGTGGTAGTTCTATTTTTAATTTTTGAGGAGACTCCATACTATTTTCCACAGTGGTTGAACCAATTTACATTTCCACCAATAGTGCAAAAAGGGTTCCCTTTTCTCCACATCCTTGCCAACCCTTGTTATCTCTTGTCTTCTTGATGATAGCATTTTAACTGGTGTAAGGTGATGTATCATTGTGCTTTTGATTTGCATTTTGCTAGTGATTAGTAATGTTGAGTATCTTTTCATGTACCTGTTGGCCATTTGGATGTCTGCTTTGGAAAAATGTCTATTTAACTCCCCTACACATTTTTTAAACAGATTGGGTTTTTCTGCTTACTGTTGTTTTGAGTTGTATAAGTTCTTTATATATATTGATGTTAACTCCTTATCTGATACATGGTTTGCAAGAATTTTCCCATTCTGTAGGCTTCCTTTTCATTTTGTTGATTGTTTGTTGTGCTGGGCAGAAGCTTTTTAGGTTGATACAGTCCTATTTGTTGATTTTCGCTTTTGTTGCTGTGTTTTAGGTGTTTTATTAAAAAAATCATTGCCAAGACCAATGTCAAGGAGCTTCTTCCCTATGTTTTCTTTTAGGAATTTTATGATCAGATATTATGTTTAAGTCTTAATCCATTTCAGATTAATTTTTGTGAGTCATGTAAGATAAGGGTCCAACTTCATTTTTCTGCATGTGGTTATCCAGTATTTGAAACACCATTTGTTGAAGAGACTATTCTTTCCCTATTGAGTATTTTTGGCTCTTTTGCCAAATGTTATTTGACCACATATGCAGAAGTTCCTTCTGTATTTCTTATTTCCCATGCCTGCTCCTGTCTGGAGCTTTATCTGACCTTCTGGGATTTAAGTCCTGCCATGTTCTTGCTGGCCTCCTGGGCATGTGCTGCATGTGACTATAACCTAGCTCCCTCTTTCCACTCTCTGCAGGCATTGTGCCAGATATCCTTTGTAATCTTCTCTCATTTTATTTTCTCAAACACTCCATGAAGGAGATTGAGTTTGGATTTCAGCAGGGAGAAGCAAAGCCCCAAGGTAAGCTTCCTACCAGGACTCTGTGAGGGAGCACTCTTCTTCCTAGCACACCCCATTCACGTTTGCCTGTGGGGGATTGTGGGAGAGCAATGGACAGGCTCAAGAAGGGGAGTGCCATGGAGCTCCCTGCTCCCTGCTCCCTGCCCCTTGCATTGGAAGTACTTCACAGGCTGTCAGAAGAAAGGAAATTGTAGCCCTAGCCTCTTTGGCATTATAGAGAAGCAAAAATAAAAATCTACCTACTGATGGCTCCCAGATACATGTCTTCAGTCTAGAATTGTCTTCTGAACTACATATCTGTACAGAACTACTTACTAGGTATTTGTATTTTGAATTGTCAGAGGAACCTCAAAATTGTAGTGTGTATAAAGATGAATTTATCAGGGCACCTGGGTGGCTCAGTTGGTTGAACGTCCAACTGTTGGTTTTGGCTCAGGTCATGATCTTACAGTTCACAGGCTTGAATCCTGCATTGGGCTCTGTGCTGATGGTGCAGAGCCTGCCTGGGATTCTCTCTCTCCCTCTCTCTCTGCCCTTTCCCTGCTTGCATGCACTTTCTCTCTCTCTCTCTCTCTCTCTCTCATAAATAAATAAATAAACTTAAAAAAAAAGATGAATTCATCTTCTCACCCAAACTTTGTTTCTCCTTCTGGGTTCCAGTGTTGGTGAATGGCACCTTGATTCACTCAGATGCCTAAGCCAGGGACCAGAGCACCATCCTTACCTTCTTCTCTCCCAACAAATCTTGTAATATTCCATCTCTGCTCATCTATTTCTGTTCCTTTCGCCACTTCCTCAGCCCATATTCTCACTATCACTCATCCAACTGGTGTCTCTGCCTCCTTGGTCCTGCTCTCTCCTCATCTATTTTCCAAAACTAGTTAGAGTGACCACTCTAATATCTTGGTACTCAGATTGTGGTCCATGGACCAGCACCAATGACATCATCTGGGAATTCATTAGAAATGCATGATTCTAGACTCCTAAGATCCTAGGTCCCACCCCAGATCTACTGAATCAGAATCTTCATTTAACAAAACCCTGAGGTAATATCTAAGTACATTAAGATTTAAGAACCATAGGTCTAAAATAAATATCTAATGATGTGTCTGCCTTTTAAAAGCACTTAAAGGCTCCCTACTGCTCTCTGGAAAATCAACCTTCCTTACATGATCTTATAATGCCCTTTAAGAGTTAGTTCATGTGTACTTACGCAGATTTGTCTCTTCTCTCACTGCTTATGACCTCTCAGCAATGGTCACTGAAGTGCTCTCAGTTCTCTGATAGACTGAAATCTGTGCTTTTCCTCTAGATTTGCATATGATTTTTCCTTTGGAATATTCTTTCAGTGAAACATTTTTTCCTCAAGGAAGCTCTTGTGACCTTCCATATCTAATTTGGTTTCCCTTTTATGTGGTCCCATGGTACTCTGGATTTCCCTTATCTTGCTATTAATTTTTTTTCTTTTTCAAATAATATTTATACAGCACCTGTCTGCATTGTGGTGGGATGCAAACCACTGAGAATACTTTGAATTGTAGATGCTGTTTTTATGCACCTCTTCCCCTGTAGACTTTAGGCTTGGTGTGGATGGAAACCATGTTTATTCACTTGTGAATACGTAGACCTAACAGAACAGGATGTTCCATAGAAGCTTGTTAAACGAATGGGGAGCTCCAACTATACTGATGATAAGTATGGGATATAAAAGACCTATTTAGTGAGTTAAGAAGCTAATTTTGACTTTCTAGCAGTCCTGTGTATGTACAAACTTCTCAGATCGGTGGGTGACAGACTTTGACTTCCTTTGATCTGAGTGTGGTCAAATGGGTGTATTTTTAGTCTTTGAAAAACGGGGGAAATGGAGGCAGTAAGAACTATTATCTCGTTTTAAAGATGCAGAAACTGAGATTCAGAAGGTTAAACAACTTGCCAAGGGTTTTGCTGGTTGTAAGAGTTGGAGCTGGGACTCCAACCCAAGAATGTCTGACTCCAAAGCTGGGGACTCTTTACAGAGTCAGGACTTGAGTAAAGGTTAGGTTGGCCATTTCTGTCCTGAATGCATGCATGTCCTTCCTGATCTTTCCCATGGACAGCAGACTACCAAAAGAGTCTTTCCTTTGGCTCCTACTGTGTGGGATCTGAAGCCTCTTTGTCTCTCCATAGAATGCCAAATCTAGAGGAGAGCTCTATATAGGCCAATTGGTTCCATCCTCTCTTTTCACCAAGGGTCGGAGACACAGAGTAACTTACCCAAGATCACACAGCAGATAGGTAGCAGAGCTGGGGTTCATACCCAGAACTTTGAGTAGTCAATTCAGACCTCTATCCACTGGACTTCGCTGCTTGGTATACAGTAGGTATTGAAAGCATGTTTGTGCCGCAAAGCTTGATAGTCCTGTGGCTGTTGCTCACTGCTGGTAGCTCTTGCAGGGTATGTAATGACTCAGGCCTCAGTCATAGGCAAGTCCCTTATGATTTTTAGTAAGCAAAAGAGAAGTTCATGTCTTGAGCTGTAATTATCTGTTCAAATTCCTGCAATTAATGTCAAAGATAATAACTTGATAGTTATTATTAAATATAAATGTGGTTAGTCCTGAGATGCCCCAATGCAGCTGTCTATTAATTTCGAGTGGAGACATCAGCTGGCTGAGGCCTTGCCTCATGACTCTGTGTGTGTGTGTGTGTGTGTGTGTGTGTGTGCGTGTGCATGTGTGCGTGTATTTGAATGTAACATTTAGACAGCCAGGGGAATGTGTTTCAGAATTTTATATCCCCTGTTGTCTTTGAGATGCATGAGGAACATGCAGACGTGTCTGCAGATTGGAAGAGGTGCACTGGGTGACAACGAGGAAGAGTAGAGAGAACACAAGCGCTGGTGTCAGATGGACTGGGTTCATTATCCTACCCTGACCTTTGGCAAATCTCTAAACTTTAAAAATTTGTAAAGTGGGTCTTAGAATACCTATCTCACAGGATTATATAAGGTAATGTGTGGGAAGTGCTATACACAGTGTCTGGCACATTCTAAGTGACTTGGGAATGGTTTATGAACGGTGTACTAGTAACTGGTAAGGTTACCTGGTAGGGGCTTATGGACAGGCTTCTTCCCAAAGGCCAGAGTCCAGTTTTGGAGGCAGTTATTGGGCTGCCAGCCATGTTCCTGACACGCCTGGGCTGGGCTCTGTCCAGAGAGTCCAGAGAGCACCTGAAGGCCTCTCCATTTGTGACACACCTACAAGCCTACTTGTCTCTGGGGAGGGGTCTGGCAGGACCCACTTCTGGGGACAAGGATTGTGGGCAGGCAGGCCAAGACAGAGACTTAGGACTCTTACCAGAGTAAAACAGAGATGAAGTTACCAGAATGAGGGCCCGGCTCTCAGCAGGGCAGAGCCCTGTAAGCAGAGCTGGGGCCAAGATCAGGGGCAAGGTACTGAATGGTAAGTCCAGGCAGGATGGAGCCTTAAAAATTCCTCCAGATTAGAGGTGCCTGGATGGCTCAGTCAGTTAAGCATCTGACTTCAGCTCAGGTCATGATCCCATGGTTCATGGATTCAAGCCCCACGTCAGGCTCTGTGCTGACAACTCAGAGCCTGGAGCCTGCTTTGGCTTCTGTGTCTCCCTCTCTCTGCCCCTCCCCTGCTTGTGCTCTCTCTCTCTCTCTCTCTCAAAAATAAATAAATGTTAAAAAATTTCCTGCAGATTGGACACTGAGCTCCTTAAGGGAGGTATATTGTGGTGTTAGAAAGCAGGTGCTGGGACCAGACTGCCTTCATTCAAATCCTGGTTCTGCCTTCTACTAGCTGTGTGACTTCGGGAAGGATATACCACTTCTCTGTGCTTCACTTTCTTCTGTGAAATGGGATTGATAATCATATTACTTATCTTGTAGTCTCTTTGGATGATTAAATGGGTTCATTTATGTAAAGCACTCAAATCAGTGCTTGGCCTATGGCAGTGCTCAGTAAAGATTTAGAGGGTCTCCTATGTGCCAGGCACTGTTCCAGCCTCCAGGAACCAAACCAAGTCTCTTCTTCTAGTGGTGGTGGCGGTGGTAGGAGGGGTCAGACAGATAATAAACACATATACAAGTAACTTTATACTGTTAAGGGATAATCTGTAGGGCGGGTAGGCAAGGCAAAAGGGTTGAAGAGGGGAGAGTTTTGGATAAAGTGGTCAGGGAAAGCCACTCTGGCGAGAAGACTTGAAGAGAGGAATGGATCATGGAGAGCATCATATGATGCATATGAGCATCAGTGCTGTAGGCTGAAGAAAGAGTAATCAGGGTAGCCCTGAGGTGGGAGCATGCTCCAGCATCCAGATAACAGTAAGAAGCCTAGTGTAGCAGGAGTGGGAGGAGCCAGCAAGATGGCAGGGAGTGAGGTTGGAGAAGTAGTTGGGGTGAGTGTTCATAGAATCAGGGTGAGCTCCAGTGAGGGCATTGGACTTATAAGGGAGATGGAATGCCATGGGAGGGCAGCAGGTGAGCAGAGCAGTACAATTCATGTGGGGTGCATTGATAAGCAATCTCTCTGGTGCTGAGTGGACAGGAGACTGGTGGGGTGGGGCAGTTGGGCAATCTTTGATGCCATTACAACATCAAACAGTGATATTCAGAAAGAGTGATGGCTTGGATGAGAGAAGAGTGGTTGGTGGTGAGCAGTAATTATATTCTGCATGTATTTTGAAGATAGAGTGGATGTGGAGAAAGAGAGCGGAGTCAAGGATGATTCCAACACCTCTGGTCTTAGCAAAAAGAAGAATGGAGTTGCCATATCCCCTTGGATTTGAAGAAGATGGAGCAGGGGAGGAGAAGTTGTTGAGGGGAAAGTCATCCTTCTGCTTTGAATGTGCTATGTTTGAGATGCCTATGAGACATCTAATTGAGTTTTTCCAGGAAGCTCATTTAGGGGTGAGGCTGGAATTGGAGATGTAAAACAGGCATGTCAGCAGGTATGTGGGCAAGGTCACCTGGGCAGTGAGAATATAGAGAGAAGAGATCTCCAGGGACTCAGCCCAGGGGCATCCCAAAGTGGAAAGTCAGAAAGATGAGGACAGTCCTCAAAGGAGGCTGGAGAGTAATGGACAGAGAGAAAAAGGAGGAGCATGGTGTCTGGAAGGCAGTGGAGTGCATGTTTCCAGAAGGGGGTAGTGATCGAATGTGTCACAGGCTGCTGGAGGCCCAGTGAAGTGAGGACTGAGGTTGACCATTGATTTGGGAACACAGAGTCATTGTTGAACTTGATAGGGCATTGCCAGTGGAGCAATGGAGATGAAAGCCCAATTGGGGCAGGTTCAAGGGAGGATGGGAGGAGAGGAGAGGAGGCAATAATTATAGATTCGTCTATTGAGGAATTTTATTATGAAAGGGAGCAGATAATTGGAGTGATATCTGGAAGAGTGTGCAGTCAGTCAAGAGAATGTTTTCTTTCATGATAGAACAAATAACAAATTTGTGTGCTAATGAGAATGATCCAGGAAAGGGGATGCTGACACTGCAGGAGAGAGAGGGCACTTGGCAGAAGCCAAGTCCTTGAGTAGACAACAGGAGTGGACCTGCATGCCCCAGGGAGGGGCTGGGGACAAACACCAGCTCACGCCCCCAGCGGAGCCCCTGGCCCTGGCTGGCTGTTTCCTGGGTGGGGAGAGACAGCTGTGGCCCAATGAGTCCTGCAGAGAACGTTGAAAGACTCATTCCAACGCTAAATTCTTTTTATAGCTTCGGATTTCTGGTCTTATACGTACAGTGAATTTGATGAACTTGTTCTCAGAAACCAGAGAGAGCAGCCACTAATAGCAGCTGCAGGAAATTCTTGGCTCCCAAATTATGCAGTTGTCCATCAACAGCTCAATTAATGCTCCCAGGAAGCAGTGGTTTGTCAACTGTGTTAGCTTAAAAAGGGTCAGGGAGAAACCCTCAGGAAAATGAATGAGAACAAAGTCCACCATGGGGCTTAGTTTTAGTTATTCTAGGCAACTCTTGTAAGGGCGAAATCTCAGGCTGCTTTATTCCATCGTTGCTGGGAACGGACAGTCTGAGAGGGTGGCCCTTCAAATAACAGACAACTTCCTGAGGCTCATGGTCAAAGATCCTACTTTTTATGTGAAGGCAGTTTCTTTTTTTTCAGGAATCTTGAGTTGAAGTCTCCACTTGCCAGCCCTAATTATGGTTTGTAACCTCGCAGGCCAGCTTGGATAGCTTGTGGTATTGCCTTCAAACAGGATGTTTGGAGATTTTGCTGTGGGTGAGAGTATCTCTAGGTTTCTGACGTTTTTTTCTTTCTTGTTGAAAGCCCCATCTTTCCTCTTTGTCCTTTTGGTTTGCAGCCCAAGTGATTGCCTTGGTTGGTGTTTTTGATCCTTGGGTCCTTGACTCAAGGGATCTCTACCTGTCATGTTCTCAGCTGTGTCCTATCCTCTGGACTTGGGCCTCTGTCTGTCCTACCTGAACTGTTGCTCAGTATGGCTGCTGAGTTTCTGGCTGCAAGTCCAGTGATCTGATAGGCAATGGGATGCTGCTCCAGGCCCTACCTACACCCTGAGGAGATCCACCTGACTGTTTGGACCAGACTCATACCTGTATTGAGACTCTACACTGCTTGGCAGAGGGACCCAGAGATGCCTGGAACATTCCCTCAGGGGGCTCACAGGAGTAGGGAGACCAGGCACAGGGAGGAGTCAGAGAGCAAGATCCTTTTCAGGAATCTACAAGCCCTGTGGTGGGGCTGGGGCTGAAGAATGCTGGAGCTGGAGCTGGGGAGGTAGGCAGGCCAGAGTCTGGATTTCTCACTGAGGGCAGTGGAGAGGCACTGAAGTTTTAAGAAGGCAAGTGACATGTCAGATTTGTATTTGAGATTTGCATGCAGGAATCTCTCTGGCTTCTGCTGCCTCCAGGGCTATGGACTGGATGGAGCAGGAAGACCGGTGAGCAGACCTTGTTCATCTTTGCCTCTGCCTGAGCCAGGGAGGTAGCAGAGGGGATGTGGGGGCTGACATCAAAGAATGTAATTACACTCAATTGGCAGGATCCCCAACTTGGCTTTAGAACACGATGCCACTGAGGTAACTTGCACAAATCCGATTCATTTCAGTCCCCATACAAACCCCTTACTCTCTCAAACATATGGGCTCAGTAGTGGTGTGACTTTAAATATTGCTTCTCCCTCCCAGAAATATTCACTTTGTAGAGACTGGGGGAAGGGACTATCTGGTGGACTCTTATGCACCAGAAATCACAACCCCTTTTGTGAGCCGTTGAGATAGAACAGAAGAGGAAACCCACATACTGTTTTGCTTGGTGAGAGGCAGTAGATTATAGCGTTGGAGAGCATAAATTTTGTACCTAGACTACCTGGATTTGAATCCCAACCCCGCCCCTTATTAGTGATTCTGAGTGAGTTACTTAACCTCCCTATGCCTCAGTTTCCCCATCTCTAAAACAAAGATAATAATAGTAACCTATTTTATGATGTTACTGTGAGGAGTACATGAAATAGTACCTGTAAAATGGAATAGAGCTTGGCAAGGTAGGATTTAATACCTCTTAGCTATTGTTATTGGTGACTTAGAACATTTGAGGATGGGACGGCAAGCATGAAATGCTCCTCAATGTCAAAACTACTATAAAGAGACGCTCTAAAATAGTCCTTCCCAAGTGGGGTACCAAAGAGGTAATGGCAGGGCCCAAAGACTATTTTCTTATTTATTATTTATTTTTAATTTTTTAATGTTTATTTTTGAGAGAGAGAGAGAGAGAGCAAGTGGGAGGTGCAGAGAGAGAGGGAGACACAGAATCTGTATCAGGCTCCAGGCTCTGAGCTGTCAGCACGAACTATGAGATCATGACTTGAGCTGAAGTCGGACGCTTAACCGACTGAGCCACCCAGGTGACTGCCCCCCTGCCTGCCCACAGACTATTTTAAAATAGCTAATAGAAAGTGCACATTAGTCTAAGGCAAGTATCACAAGCTAACCGTGATATTGCAATGCACTGTGCTTATAATGGTGGTAGGAACAATGTGCTTTGGGAAAACAGGAAGACATCAGTACTGCTTTTGGTGGGAGGGATGAGTGCAGGGAAGGAGGTTAATCAGGCTCCCACACTCCTTCTTGGAGATCTGCCTTGTCCACTTGTGACCAGATGGACTACCTCTGGGCAGCTCCTACTTTACTCAGCTATTGAATGTTCTGGGGTCATTGTCTAATCCTTTCCATTTCACTCTCTAGATTGACTGGGAGGTGGAAAGGAAGGGGGAGAGATGGCTGCATCAAAGAACGCAGTAATTTGTATCTGGGCCCATGAAGGGGTGCCCAAACTAGACGAATGCTTATAGGATCTGTGGAAAGGGGAAGTCATCATATTTTTATGTTTATACAAAGAGGCATGGGCTCAGGAAGCTCAAGCAAATGCTGATTTAGTTCATTAGATGAGCCGTTGTGGGGGATGCCCCCTGGAAAGAGATGGCTTGAAAATTAGGGAGAGAGAAAGGGCAGGGAAGTCCCTGGCCTAGTGGTTCTACCAAGAGCAACAATGATCCCCTCTAGGGGTACAGGGCTCTGTGGCTAAAGACCTCGCCTGACCCTTCCAACAGCCCCAGTGGGCAGGGGAGGGTAGATGCAGAGGCATTGCATTTGATGAGAATGTGAAAAAGCATGATATAAAATATTAACAAAATCTTACTTTATTCATGAAATTAATGTGATTCTCTCGAATGTAAAAGTCTATCAGGAATTGCATAATTTCAAAGCTGGCCGGCAGATGGAATTACCAGTGGTGTTTATGCTAATGCCCCGTGACTGCATGGGTTCAGCTGGTAAGCAGAGCTATCTGCCACTATTTTTAAGGGTTGGCTTTGAATTATTCAAGGTTTAAATTCTATCAAGTCTTCAAGAATATATTCTTTGCATAAAAAAGCAAGGTCCTATGTTATCAAGATCCTAATCTGACAGATGTGAAAGAGTCTCAGGGAGGTTGTGTCACTGGTCTGAGACATAAAGCTGTCAGCAGCAGAGCAGGGGCTGGAAGTCAAGTTGCATGACCCCAATACCAGGGCTTTTCTGAGGACATCCTATAGCAAGGTTCCTCAGCCTGGGCACTCTTGATGTTTTGGGCTGGATTCTTTGTTGTGGGATCTGTCCTGGGCATTACAGGATGTCTAGCAACATTTCTGGCTTCTATCCACTGGATGCCTATAGAACACAGACCCCTTTCTCCACCTTCCACCACCCCCTCCAATCCCTTTGAGCCCTCCTCAAATTATTCTTTTTATTATCTATTTCCTGACGAGACTCAGGAGATACAAAAAATCTGGTAACCTAGTTCCTGGGAATTCAGTGGTGCTTGTCTAGTATCAAGGATGATGTATGACTCACAGTTTTGCCTTGGCCTGAGTGGCACTATGGACATGAGATTGGCTGAGAGCTAGGGTAAAACTGAGTTGATGTGAAGATGTGGTATATATATATATATATATAGAGAGAGAGAGAGAGAGAGCGAGAGCAATATTAGCCAAAAAAAAAAAAAAAAAAAAAGAATAAAATCATGCCATTTGCAACAACACGGATGGACCTAGGGGGGTATAATGCTGAGATAAATCAGTCAGAGAAAGATGAATATCATATGACTTCAGTCATCTGTGAAATTTAAGAAACTAAACAAATGAACAAAGAAAAAAGACAAACTAAAAAACAGACTCTAAACTATACAGAACAAACTGATGGTTGCCAGAGGGGAAGTGGGTAGGGAGATGGGTGAAGTAGGTGAAGGGGATTAAGAGTATAATTATCATGGGACGCCTGGGTGACTCAGTCAGTTAAGCATCTGACTTCGGCTCAGGTCATGATCTCATGGTTCGTTGGTTTGGGCTCTGCATCGGGCTGTGTGCTGACATCTCAGAGCCTGGAGCCTGCTTCGTATCCTCTGTCACCCTCTCTCTCTGTCCTTTCCCACTTGAACTCCATCTCTCTCTCAAAAACAAATGCACGTTAAAAAAAAAAGAGTATAGTTATCATGATGAGCACTGAGTAACATACAGAATTCTTGAATCAGTATATTGTACACCTGAAACTAATATAAAACTGTATGTTAACTATACTGGAATTAAAATGAAAATAAGATAGAAAAATAAAGAGACTTTGTTTACAAAAAAAATTGAATTCATGGGATGTCAGGATTCAGAATGGTTTCTATTTTGCTCAAAACCTTAGATCAATAAAGTTTACCTTTTGGCATCTGTTCTGGGGACTATTGCTGCATCACAAAGTGCTCCCAAACTTAGTAGTTTAAAATGACAGCCATTTTATGATTCCAAGGATCAGGAATTAGGACAGACACCTCGGGCATAGTCTGTCTCTGTTCCATGATGTCCAAGGGCTGCCTCAGCAGGGAACACGTGAAAGCTGGGTGACTCTTGGCCGGGGGCTGGAGTCCTCTTGAGTCTCATTCACTCACATGTCTGATGCCTGGAATGACTGGAAGATAGATGGCCTCTCCACGTGGTTTGGGCTCCAGCATGGTAGCCTCAATGTGGCTGAGTCGCTTACACAGTGGCTCAGGACACCAAGTGTGCTTCAGCAAACTATCTAGCACTGGAAGTCACATAGTGTCACTCCTGCCACACCCTATTTGCCAAAGGAGTCACAAGTCCACCCAAATTCAAAGGGAGAGAACATTCCACTTTTCCATGGAAGGAGTGTCAAAGAGTTTTGTGGCCATTATTGAGATCTAATTCACACACTAAATAATTCACTCAAAGTGTTCAATTCAGGGGTTTTTAGTGTATTCAAGAGTTGCACAATCACCACCACAATCAATGTCAGACTATTTTCATTACCTCAAAAAGAAATCCCTTATCCATTAGCAGTCACTCCCTATTTCATCCCAGTCCTCTCTCCCCTTGCCCTAGACAACCACTAATTTACTTTCTGTTTTCATATATGTGGTCTTTTGTGACTGACTTCTTTCTTAACACGGTGTTTTCAGGACTCATCTATGCTATGGCACGTATCAGTACTTCATTCCTTTTTATGGCCGAATACTATTGCCTTGTATGGATAGACCTCATTTTATATCCATTTGGTGATGGTGACGGTCTTTTTTCTGGTTCATAGCCAACTTCTTGCTGTGTCCTCAGATGACAAAAGCAACAAGGGAACACTCTGGGGTCTATTTTATAAAAGCATTAATTCCATTCATGAAGGTTCTGCCTTCATGATCTGATAACTTCCCAAAGGCCCCATCTCCTACTGCTATCACATTGAGAGTTAGGCTTTCATACAAATTTTGGGGGGGACACAGACCTTCAGCCAAAGCAGCATCCATCCATGCCATTCGTTCAGTGAATGTTGGCTGTGTATGTACCGTAGTCAGACACTCCACCAAGCACTGCGAATACAGAGGGCAGCAGAAACAGGCACAGTACCTGACTTCCTGGATATACGAACAAGGGGGAGAACAGATATTAGCCAAACAATGACTTAAATTGTGGTTATTTACAAACTGAGAAGGGCTATGAAGGAAACTCTTGGTTTCTTTGAGGGTGTATAATAGGGAGGTTCAAGCTGGCTTGGGGTATCTGGGAAGACTTCCCAGAGGAAGTGATATTTGAGTGGAGTTTGGAGGGAGGCACAGGATTTGGGTAGGCAAAAGCAAGGGATATTTTTGGGAGGAGGGAGATAGGGTAGAGGGTACTGTTCATGATACAGGAAGCAGTGTAAATAAAGAATGAGAGACTTCAAGGAGCAGAGTGAGTGTGATGTGACATAAGGTCCACGTGGGTGGAATGTAGAAATTGGGGGCAGTGTGTGTGATGTGAGATGAGGCTGGAGTGCCCGGCAGTGCCTCAAAATGCCTTGGGAGCCAAGTTAAAGAGAGCGTAGATTTAAGAGTTCAGATGCCAGGGCGCCGGGGTGGCTCAGTTGGTTGAGCGGGTCCGACTTTGGCTCAGGTCATGATCTCACGGTTCGTGGGTTCGAGCCCCACGTTGGGCTCTGTGCTGACTGCTAGCTCAGAGCCTGGAGCCTGCTTCAGATTCTGTGTGTCCCTCTCTCTCTGACCCTCCCCTGTTCACGCTCTGTCTCTCAAAAATAAATAAATGTAAAAAAAAAAAAAAGAGTTCAGATGCCAAGTCCTAGATGTCACTTATAAGCTATACAACCTTGAGCAAGTTACAAACCTTCTCCATGCCTCAGTTTCATTATTTATAAAAATGAGAATGTTATTAGCATGGAGCTAGTAGGGTTGTTATGAGGAGTAACTGGGTTAATACATGTAAAACACATGGAGCAAATCCTGGGACACAGCAAGGACTCAGTAAGTGGTGTCTGTTATTACAAGTACTGTTCATTTTAAGAGAAACAGGTTTTTAGCAAGGAAATGCTGATCTTGTTATTAGCAACTTTTAGGCAGCAGCTAGGTGTGAGTAGCATCAGCTAACAGTGAACATACAAATGTGTGTTTGCATAGTTTAACTTATTTAATGAATCATTTTAAAGCACTTTTATATTTTTATTTTTTGCCCTGCCCCAACATTTTAAGCACTTAAGAAGTGCTCACTTAAATAAAATTGATAGGCCACTTATGCACCATTTTGATCCATTTGTTGAAAGAAAAGCCTCAAATGCACTTATCTGAGTTAATACTCATAACGCTCTGAGAGTGTTTGTTGTTGCTTTTGTTATTATAGATCACCCCATGGGTTTCCAGTGCCTTCTGTCTTCATATTTTCCAGTCCTGAGCCCTGGGATCAGAAACAGGATTTAAGTTTTTTTTTTAATGTTTGTTTATTTTTGAGCAAGAGATAGAACACAAGCAGGGGAGGGGCAGAGAGAGAAGGAGACACAGAATCTGAAGCAGGCTCCAGGCTCTGAGCTGTCAGCACAGAGCCTGACGCGGGGCTTGAACCCATGAACTGTGAGATCATGACCTGAGCCCAAGTAGGATGCTTAACTGACTGAGCCACCCAGGCTCATGCCCTCAAAATGTGCCCTCAGAATGTGCATTTTTAATTTGGCTTTTCAAGATGAGGACAATGCAGCATTAATTGAAGTGTGGGCCCTTCTGAGGGCAGAGCCCTGTGTGGTTGCACATGCTGCACACCCAGGAGGCCGGCCCTGGGTTTCTCCTCCTTCTACAAAGCTTTGACTTCACAGCATTTGGATGCACTAGAGTCAGAATAGTGCTGACTTTTCTCCCACTGCTTCCTGTTGACGTCGTCAGATTATGCTGGTTTTCAAAATGAGATCTGCATGTTTGAGGAAGAGGTGGGGAAGGTGATACTGCATTCAGTGTTGTGTTTTTTCCTCTCAGAACCCATTGGATATGTGTAGTTACTGCCTTTGGTAACACTCACCATAGCAACAAGTAGGGGTGGACAGTTTGTTTCGGGTCTCTCATCTTACTAATCATATTCTGTGCCCAGACACCTTATAGATCACAAATAAAATCCACATTTAGCAGAAAACACAGATGGCCCATTAGTTTTGCTTCTTTTCATTCTAGATAGGTCAGCTCCCACGTTCTAGCACTGCCAGGCCAGGAAGGTGAGCTGAGCAGTTGGTCTTTTCCCTGTAAGTGATGGTCACCAAACGCCTACCGTGTGCCTGGTCCTTGCTATGCTCTATGCGGGGTTCGGAATCAGGGAAGACATCGTCCTTGTCCCCACCAAGAATCTGCCATCAAGTAAGGAGACTCTACTTGATTAAAAAGATTAAATACCTAATTAGGGGCACCTGGGTGGTTGGTTGGTTGAGTGTCCAATTTTGGCTCAGGTCATGATCTCACGGTTTGTGAATTAGAGCTCCACATAGGGCTCGCTGCTGTCAATGCGGAGCCTGGTTTGGATCTTCTGTCCCTCTCCCACTCTGCCTCTCCCCTGCTCATTCTCTCTTTCTTTCTCTCTCTTTCTCTCTCTCTCTCTCTCTCTCTCTCTCTCTCTCTATATATATATATATATATATATATATATAAAATACCAAATTAAGCTCATCTGTAATTATAGGACAATTCAGAGGAGAGATGGACCTGTGTGGGCTGGAGGATTGGAGAAGACTTACTGGTGCACATGGGATATGAATTGACTTTGAAGGCTGGGTAGGTAGGATTTGGATGGGTGCCAGGGAGGAAGGAAGGCATTTCAAGAAGGCATTAGCCATGATCAAAGGCTCTGCAATGGGAAAGACACAGTTTTAGTGGGGACAGTGAGGACATGGAGCTGAGTGGAGAAGAATGGAACACAATGGTTTGGGTCAAAAAACATTTAATAACAATCCCTTACATTTGTAGAGTTTACATTTAAATAGCATAAAAAGAACAGCCATTCATAGAGAGGTATATAACAGTGGTTAAGAGTGTAAGCTTTGGGCTAGATCCTTTCATTCATTCATTAATTAACTATTTTTTTTAACTTTATAGTTTATTGTCAGGTTGGTTTCCATATAACACCCAGTGCTCTTCCCCACAAGTGACCTCCACCATGACCATCACCCCCCTTTACCTTTCCCCCTTCCCCTTCCGCCCTCAGTTTGTTTTCAGCATTCAGGAGTCTCTCGTGTTTTGTCTCCCTCCCTCTCCCTAACTCTTTTTCCTCCTTCCCCTCCCCATGGTCCTCTGTTGGGTTTCTCCTGTTAGACCTATGAGTGAAAACATATGGTATCTGTCCTTCTCCATGTGACTTATTTCGCTTAGCATGACACCCTCGAGGTCTATCCACTTTGCTACGAATGGCCAGATTTCATTCTTTCTCATTGCCATGTAGTATTCCATTGTATAGATGAACCACATCTTCCTAATCTATTCATTCGTTGATGGACATTTAGGCTCTTTCCATGATTTGGCTATTGTTGAAAGTGCCACTATGAACATTGGGGTACATGTGCCCCTATGCACCAGCACTCCTGTATCCCTTGGGTAAATCCCCAGCAGTGCTATTTCTGGGTCATAGGGGAGTTTTATTGATAGTTTTTTGAGGAGCCTCCACACTCTTCCAGAGCGGCTGTACCAGTTTACATTCCCACCAACAGTGTAGGAAGGTACCCGTTTCTCCACATCCTCGCCAGCATCTATAGTCACTTGAGTTGTTCATTTTAGCCACTCTGACTGGCGTGAGGTGGTATCTCAGTGTGATTTGGATTTGTATTTCCCTGATGATGAGTGATGCTGAGCATCGTTTCATGTGTTTGTTGGCCATCCATTAATTTATTAACTATTAACTGAGCACTTATTATGTGCTTACTGTTATAGACACTGGAGATAAAAATGCAAGAAAACAGGCAACAGGTCTTGTCTTTATGGAATTTAAATCCTACTGAGGGAGATAGATGGTAAACAAATAAATAGGTATGTAATATACATCAAATACATATACATACATGTATGGATACACACGTGCAGAAACCTATGTGTAATATTGGATGATGACATATGCTATGGAGAAAAATAAAGCAAGAAAGAGGGATCTAGTGTGCTGAATCTATATCCCTACTTTGCTACTTACCAACTATATGATCTTGAGCAAATTACTTAACTTTCCAATACTCAATTTTATATAAACGCCTATAAAATGGGAATAGTAATTGTTCTTGCTCATAGCATGCTGAAGATTACATGAGTTCATGTGTTATCACAGAGGACTGCACCTGCTAATGCTCTATGAATGTTGGCTGTGCTATGTGCACAGCTCTCTTCTAGGCTCTGAAGGTACAGAGGTCATCCACAAGGACGGACTCAAGCCAGTCTTTGTCCCCCCATGCAATCCCCAAGTCTAGTCTTTTTACAGAGCCCAGAACTTCCTGATTTTATCCTCCCCACAACCCTGTGAAAGAGGAGTAGTCTGGATTCTCAGCTAATGAAGACACTGGAACCTGAGGAATAAGCCTGTGCTAGAGCACGAGCTGGTAAGTGATAGGGGCTGCGATTTGCAGCCAGTTACATCATGTGATTATATTGTGCTGTTACTCAGCATGGAAGAATTGTTCCTTTCTAATCCCCACTTTCTCTGGCCTCGAAAGTCAACATTAAATTTCAAAAGACAGAAATGCCTGTTGGGAATGTAGAAGAAAAGATGCTACTGTCTTTGGTTAGCTTGTTCTGGAGGGTGCTGGCAGTCCTTTGATTTGGTTTGGGGATATCTGAAAGAGACGTACTTTGGTGGTGGACAGACACTGAGTGGGATGTGGAGGAAGAAAGAAAATAGAACATAATATAACATAAAAAAGACAGGAGTTGGGTCAGGCAGTTTCTTCTGGGATCAGTGGCATAAAGTCAGCTGACTCCTGCTGGGGCCACTGCCTGTTCCACATAAGTGCTTTTGTGCAAAACTGAAAACTTTAGAATTGCTAATTAGAGGTGAAAAACAGACCCATAATCACTGGAGGTCCCAGATGGAGCTGGACATTTCTGACAGCTTGGGCCCCTAGATGCATATCTTCCCCAGCGAGCATGGAGAGCCTCTGCAGACATGTGCCAACATTACATCAATCCTACATTGCATGGAGTAGAAGTCCAGACTCCAGTGATCTACATTATGACAGCGAAGGCACGTAATCCCCAGATGGCACTATTAGATAAAGAAATGCTGGCGTCAGAGCATTGAAGTTCTGTCTGGGGAAGCAAAGGAAGTAGGAGCTGATTAAAGTGAATTTGAAGCAAATATCTGCTAAGTTTAGAACTCCCCTCCCCTCAAGCTGAGCACCCAGGGTGGTCCACCTAATTCTGTTAGAACACCCCGTTTCTGTTCAAGCCTTTCCCCACGCTTTAATTCCCCAGAGTCCACTTGGTTTCCTCTTGAAATGTTTCTATACCAAAGCCAGTCTTCAGAGTCAACAACAGGAAGATGATAATGCATATTTTAAAAGATGGCTCAAATTAAAATTCATGACTGTGTTTTATTTTACATGTTCTCTGGATTATACGCTATTAAGCTACATCACAGTCTCCTAAGGTTTTTATACACAAATGATATGCTCAAAAGTGAAGACAGGCTTTTTTTCAGATTAGGATGTGTGTGTAGATGTTGAGAAAGAGGAACATGTCACCTCTAGGACTCTCCATTCTGTGCGTCCTGTACTTTCCCTTGTCTAATCCAGGGAGGATTAGGTATGAAAATGAACCTAGATATTTGGTCAAACAAGTTCTCAAGGCTTTTCCCAATATTCCCCCTATAGAACAGGAGACAGCTGATTGGCATAGCTACACAGAGACTATAGAAATGCAGGGCTTACAGCACATCTAGTGTCTTGGCTAATATTCATCAAAGGTCAGACAGGTAGAAGGCAAAGTTGTGTTAATGATTCTGATCCCAACCTATCTGATGGTTTATCAAGCAGTTTATTGAAGTCTCTCAAAATTCTCTTTCTGTGCCTCAGTTTTCTCATCTATAAATTAGGGATAATAACTTTACCTACCTTGTATGCTTGTTGAGACTGTTAAATAAGGTAACCTATATAAACACACGATAAGGGCTCCTCAAGGTTTGCTCTTACTATTTTCATTGTCAAAATTGTCAAAATCAGTAAAGCACCATTTTAATCTGCACATCATGTGAGTTACAAAAATTAAGGAAAAAATCCTCATCATAAAAAAAAAGAAAATGAGCATACAATAAACTTACTCATCATTCGTTTGTAAAATCAGTAAGTTTTATATATGAGATAGCAGGTATAATTAATTCAATATAAATCTGAAAAAGCAAGACTAGAATAGCAGAAGTAGATGATTAGGGAACTATGGCATATTAAACAAAGTAATTAACAAGCCATCAGCTAATTCACAGGGTGAGGATTCTTAAAGTGTACATGGTATTTCCTTTGTGGATTTCTTTTGCATTTTTACAATTTCCATGATGCTTTGTGAGTATACTCCTAGATTGTGCCCATCCAAACAAGATTCTGGATAATTTTAAACACTTAAGTTAAGCACAAATGACTTCAGTCCCCGCAGGGCCCATGTCCTTTGGCTTTGTGTCCACTTTTAACAGCTCCCTAGTTAGCAAGGTTTTGTTTCACTCAGCACCATTTGTCTCTTAATGCCATCAAGACAAGATCATTGTAATTAATAAGGGGCAGAAGGTTTTTATTCTTTGCTCTCCCAGGGAGACATTCTGGGGTCTTTGACAGCTGGCCAGTGTCTTGGATGAGCATACCTCTGATATCCTCGAGTTCAGTCTCAGGGTTGGGTGAAGCCTTGGTGATCATCTGCTCCAGCATCCCATCCCTGTCCTCCACAATGTCCCTGACAGGCCATCCCCTCACTCTGTGATGGAACACATCCTTTTTTTCTCCATCTGATCTCAGTTCCCTCATTGTCCATTCTGTGCATAGGTCACAGGTCTTGTCATACAATCATCTTTCAAAATATTATTAATGAAGTTCCTCTCAGTGAGGAACACATCCTTGTGAAATAAAAAATGGCCATGTAAAGTGGATTATACTTTACACTCAAGAGTATCTTAGGGGAACTTTGGAAATAAATTTGTATCTTAGCTTAGATGGGACCTTTGAAAAAGCCATCTCTATTATTTGTGAAACCTTGAAGCTCCTTTAGGAAGTATTTATTTCATAAATTTGCAGTGATGAGAATGGGTGTAATTAAGTTTCATTTTAATTCAGGTGACATTTGTTTTTGCCAGACCCTGGGATCAACCAGGAGGCTGCAAAGATAAATAAATCACGGTCTCTGTCCTTGAGTCTACTTGGAAGGTAGATGAATAAACAAATAACTGTAATACAGCACGTTAGGAGATGTCTTAGAGGAACAAACAGGGAAGGAAATTCTGATGAGGGAGCATTCATTTGTCCAGGTGTGGAGAGTCAGGGAAAGCTAAGAGAGGTAGTGCTGTTTATGCTGGAACTGGCTGGATCTTGACATGTGGGGAGGAGCTGACCAGATCTGGTGAAGAAGCAGGAGCAGAAGAAGAGGATTGGGGCAGCGGGTGGGAAGGCAGAGTAGGCAAGAGAACACTATTGTGATACTGAATGCTGAGATGCCTTCTCTTTGTTTTCAGTAGAAATCCTTTCACCTCTTGAGGTGCTGCAGTTACTGTAAATCTGTGGTGAGGAGTAAGAGAGGCTTTGCTTGCCGCAAGACTGAGAAGACCCCAGCCATCTTGCCTTCCCTAGACTCTATTTAGTCAAAAGTTCAGAGCTCGCCTTATTAACTGCAAGTGCAGTTTTTTGTTTTTTTTTTGGTTCAGTTCCTGAACTTTCTGCCGTATCTAGAGATTCCCCCAGGAGGCCAAAGGTTACCTTGAGGTCTAGCTCTGTCCCTACCTTGAGGGACTTGGAAAAAAAAGGTCCTTGACACTTGAAAATGAATTTCAAGTAATCCCCTCTGAGGACAGGGTTCACTGGTTGTTTCTTTGATAGCACGACGCCCCCTGGTGGTTCTCTGTTAGAATAGCTTCTTCAAGGAGATGTCGTATGACCACCTTGGTTGTGTGGGAGAAAAGGATTTAGAATTCTTTGTAGTAAGTTTGAGCTGTAACTGGTAGCTCTTGGTCACTTACTGCTGTTTAATGTAGGAGTGGACAGTACAAGTGAGCCCACCTGCATATGACAGGGCCCACTTGATCGTGTAATAAGAGCTTCAGGGAGTCACCGGCTTAGGATACCTGGCCTCCTGGGGGGGGGGCCCCCCCGCTCCTACCTCAGATATGAAAATGAAGCTGGATCTATCGTCTGTAGAAGGCCGGTACTAAAATGCATACTCACATTTTGAGTTAGGCAGAGGAGGAGTCTTCATATGGGTAAAGAATAAAGTAGAATTTATTGAGCACCTATTGTATGCCAGATATTGTTCTAGGCCCTTTCACATATCTTCCCACCTTTAGCCACCTATTCTTCTCCTTCTCCTTCTCTTCCTCCTTCTTCTCTCCTCCTCCCTCCTCCTCCTTATTTTTTTTTTTTACTGTATTTATGTCCCTTTATTAATGCCTATTCTTTTTTTAAAAAATATAATTGATTGTCAAATTGTCTACCATACAGTGTGTACAGCGTGTTCTTGGTTTTGGGAGTAGATTCCTGTGATTAATCACTTACATACAATACCCAGTGCTCATTCCAACAAGTGCCCTCCTCAATGCCCATCACCTATTTCCCCCTTTCCCCTGCCACCCCCTCAACCTTCAGTTTGTTCTCTATATTTAAGAGTCTTTTATGGTTTGCCTCCCTCTCTGTTTGAAACTATTTTTTCCCCTTCCCTTCCCCTATGGGTTTTCTGTTAAATTTCTTAAGTTCCACATCTTGAATGAAAACATATGATATCTGTCTTTTTCTTTTTTTTAAATGTTTTATTTATTTTTGAGAGAGAGAGAGATAGTGTGAGCAGGGGAGGGTCAGAGAGAGAGGGAGACACAGAATCTGAAGACAGGCTCCAGGCTCTGAGCTAGTTGTCAGCACAGAGCCTGATGCAGGGCTCGAACCCACAAACTGCGAGATCGTGACCTGAGCCAAAGCCAGACGCTCAACCGACTGAGCCACCCAGGCACCCCCGATATCTGTCTTTTTCTGACTGACTTATTTCACTTAGCATAATACCTTCCAGTTCCATCCACATTGTTGCAAATGGCAGGATCTCATTCTTTATCATTGCCAAGTAATAATCCATTGTATATATAAACCACGTCTTCTTTATCCATTCATCAGTTGAGGGATATTTGCGCTCTTTCCATAATTTGACTATTGTTGAAAGCACTACTGTAGACATTGGGGTACATGTGCCCCTATGCATCAGCACTCCTGTACACTTTGGATAAACTCCTGGTAGTGCTATTGCTGGGTCATAGGGTAGTTCTATTTTTAATTTTTTGAGGAACCTCCATACTGTTTTCCAGAGAGGCTGCACCAGTTTGCATTCCCATCAACAGTGCAAGAAGATTCCCCTTTCTCCACATCCTCGCCAGCATCTGTTGTTTCCTGAGTTGTTAATTTTAGCCGCTCTGTTTAACTATCTATTCTGATGTTCATGTGATAAAACTGAGTTCAGACCCAGTTCCATTTTCTTGTAAAGTCATTTGCAGTCATCAGACCATGGATGCTGATTTTCAGCTCAGTAAACACAGTTGCCACGCTTACAGTCTACTGCCATGAGCACAGCAGCTCAGATGGTTTTATTAGATGTAATAATCTGTCTTAGCTCTGGACAAAGTTAAGGATGCCTCTGTTGTGTGGCATCACACAAAGTGTATAGTGTTCAAGTGTATAGTCAAGAGTATAGTTCTCTCTGTGTAATGACTTACCATAAACAGCACACATTTAGTATTTCCCAGTTTCAGTGAGTCAGGAGGTTGGCACAGTTTAGCTGCATCTTCTGCTGACGATCTCACGAGGCTGCAGTCAAGGTGTTGGGTGGACTGCATTCTCACCTGGAGAAGTGTCTGCTTCTAAGCTCATCTATGTTACTGGCAAAATTAATTTCCTTCCAGCTTTCTGAGGACTCTAGCATTTGTAGCCTTTCAGCTGAAGGCTGCTCTCAGATCTTAGAGGCCACTGACAATTCTTTGATACGTAGATTTCCTCAACATGGCAGCTTACTTTATCAAGCCAGCAAGGAGGATCCTTGGACCTCAGGGAGGGGCATCGCCTGATTAAGTCAGGCCCACCCCTAATAACCTCCCTTTTGATTAATTAACTCAAAATCAATTGCTATGGAACTCTAATTACATATGTAAAATATCTTTACCTTTGTCATATTATGTTGGCTAGCAGAAAGTCACAGGTCCTACTTACACTCATGGGAAGGAGATTATATAGGGCATGACCTTGTAGGAGCCGGGATTCCCCGAGGGCCATCTTAGAATTCTACCTATTACAATGAGATTGTTCTTTATTCTTTCTTATTCCAATATCACATAAATTGCTGGAGCCATTAAGATGGAGACTGGCCTATAGAGTTCCACTCTTGTCCAATGGCTCAAAAAAATTAATACCATGTGCTACCCAGGTAACAGCTTTACTGTTCAACCTCTTGGCAGAAGGCTACGTTCCCATGAAACTGGCCCTGATTCCACTCTGTGATGTATCATTTTGCTTATCCATTCACCAGGTGATGGACATTTAAGTTTATAGTTTTTGGTCTTATGAACATTTGCTAATGAGAGTCTTTGTGTGGACATATGTTTTCCCTTCTTTTGGGTGGATACCAGGGAGTGTAATTGCTGCGTCATTTGCTAAGTATGCGTTTAACTTTTAAGAAACTGTCAAATTGTTTTCCAAAGTGGCTGTACCATTTTACATTTCCATTTCTTTACATCCTCACCAACACATACTATCTGCTTATTTTTATTATAGCTTTTATGCTAGGAGTTGTGGTGGTATCTTGTTATGGTTTTGATTTGCATTTTCTTAATGACCAGTGACACTGAATATCTTTTCATGTGTTTATTTGTATCCATAGTGAAATATCTATTTACATCTTTGCCCATTTGCTTTTATTTTATTATTTTATTATTTTTTAAATGTTTATTTATTTTTGAGAGAGAGAGAGAGAGTGAGCAGGGGAGGTGCAGAGAGAGGGGGACAGAGGATCGGAAGTGGGCTCCCTGCTGACAGCAGTGAGCCCGATGTGGGGCTTGAAGTCATGAATTATGAGATCATAACCTGAGCTGAAGTCATACGCTCAGCCATGAGCCACCCAGGTGCCCTGCCCACTTGTTTTTAAATTGGTTGTTTGTCATCTTACTAAGTTGTAAGACTTTAAAAAATATATACTCTGGATACAAATAATTTCATTTATATGATTTACAAATATTTTCTCCTGGCTTGTGACTTGTCTTTATTTACTTAATGGTATCTTTTGAAGAGCAAAAGTTTTTAATTTTAATGAAGTATAAGTTATCAATTTTTCTTTTATGGTTGGTATTTTCGATGTCGTCTGGTTATTTTTTATTACTCTCCTTGGGGAAGAAATTGGGGGCCATGGTGACAGACCATCACCACTCTTTTACTTCATTTGGGGCATTGAGAGATAGGTTTCTCTTGATTGTATTATAGAAACATACAGAGAAAAGTGAAAGCGGTTTTTAGATTCATAGGGGCTTTGTGGCCTCTCGAGTCCTCCCTCCCATTGTGGACATGCTGCATGTTACCGTGGGAGAGGCTCAGGGGTAGGCTTAGGGACGATGCAGAAAAGTCCTAGCCTGACAGATCCACTCTACACATGAAAAGGGAAACCATTATGTGGAGATTTCAGGGATGGGGGATCCTCAGGTTCTGGGTGAGGGATTTTTTCCAGAAGATATGGCTGTATGATCATGCTAGAAGGGGATTGATTTGAGGCTCTTGTTATTCTCTGTTTCAAAATCTAAGCACCATTTGGGAAGCCTGGGTGGCTCAGTCAATTTGACTCTTGGCTTTCTGCTCAGGTCATGATCTCATGGGGTTTGTGGGATCGAGCCCCATGGACAGTGCAGATCCTGCTTGGGATTCTCTCTCTCCCCCTCCTCAGCTTGCCCGTGTTCTCTCTCCCTCTCAAAAGAAATAAATAAACAAAATCTAAGCGCCATTTAAAGACTGATGACTAGGCGCAACCTCTGTTTTAGCTAAAAATGCAAGTGGGCAATAGATGCAATCTTCACAATTTTAAATGGTGGAGAGATGTGACCCAGAACATTAATATTAATATTAATTAATATTTTTAATACTTTTCTGTTAATTAATTAATATTAATTAATATGCTTAATACTTTTCTGTTAGTTTAAAAAACACGTATTGAACATCATATGTGCCAGGCACTGTTTGAGGCCCCACGGATGCCTATTAGGGCAAAGCAGACAAAAACCCTTGCTCTTCTAGAGCTTATATTCCAGGAGGGGGAGACAGACAATACCTAAAAAGTAAAGAGAATGATACAACGTGATAGAGGTGATAAAGGTTGTGGGAAAAGGCAGCAGGGGATGGAGGAGCAAGGATGCTGGAGGTATTTCATATCATGCAGGGTGGTCAGGGCAGAACTCACTGAAGGGGTAGTGTTTGAGGTAGGAAGTGATATCCGGGGGGGAAGAGCAAAGAAGGAAGACGCCCCAGCCACTTTAGAAGCCCCAAGACGGTGGTGTGTCTGGCCTGTTCGAGGGCTGGTGTGGAGGTCAGAATAGAATGAGAAAGAAGACAGGAGACAGTGACGCAGGAGACAAGCCAGAGAGGAAATAGAGCTGGATGTGTAGGCTTTATGAACTGTTCAGATTTGAGCTCTTACAGAGAGTGAACTAGAACAACTTTTTGGGCAACTCTAATATCTAAATTTCTATTCCATCCAGGTGTATAATAGTTACATTTTCCTCAAATGATTTCCTGAACAATACAAAAAATTCAGTGTCATTGAATAGTTGACTTTTTAAAATGCCAAATAATGTGTGGATAATGACATACAACAACATGGATCTAAAATGTTATTACAAAGCTGCCAAAAAGATGAAAATACTGGCCTGTGTACAAATGAATAAAATTTAAACACAAAAATGCATCTATTTTCTTTGAAAATGTTTTTTTTCTTGATTTTCTTTTTTTAAAATTTATTTTTATTTTTTTAATGTTTATTTATTTTTGAGAGAGAGAGACACACAGAGTGTGAGTGGGGGAGGGTCAGAGAGAGAGGGAGACACAGAATCCGAAGTAGGCTCCAGGCTCTGAGCTGTCAGCACAGAGCCTGATGCAGGGCTTGAACCCACCAACTGCGAGATCATGACCTGAGCTGAAGGCGGCTGCTTAACTGACTGAGCCACCCTGGTGCCCCTGAAATGGGTTTTAAATGGATTAATTAAAAACAGAGACTTCGGGGGCCCCTGGGTGGCTCAGTTGGTTGAGTGTCCATCTTTACTCAGATTCACTCATGGTTTGTGAATTCAGGCCCCACACTGGGCTTGCTGCTGTCAGCGCAGAGTCCACTTAGGATCCTCTGTCTCCCTCTCTCTCTGCCCCACCTCTGCTCTCTCTCTCTCTCTCTCAAAAATAAATAAAACATTAAAAAACCCCAGAGACTTTGGGAAATTACAAAAGATAATTTATTGCAAAGCAGGCTATAAATGGGGAACCAGAGTGTTACAGTGGAGACAGATTTAAAGAGCAGCTTAGCAGAGTATGCAATTACTAGGTACAAGTAAAATGTATACTTAAAGGTATTTTTACATATACCTGAGTAATATGGAGTAATGTGGATGGTAATTTAAACATGATATTCTCCAATGCAATGGGGAAAGGAGGTACAGTATGAATATACTAACTTTCCTTACTGAGTTGGCAGGGCCCACTCTTGGTGGCTTGTGAACCCAGCTCACCGTCTATGAGGAGGGAAAAGAGACTTGGAACAAGCTTGGTGTGGCGTATGTGGCTTAAAGCTCAAATATTATCAATCATTTAAATTGTAAAGTTCTCCAAACCAGGGATTGCTAAATTGCCCAAAGCAGATCTTTAAATGTAAGGAAAAAACCATGGGGCACCTGTGTGGCTCAGTCGGTTAAGCATCCTACGTCCGCTCAGGTCATGTTCTCACAGTTCAGGAGTTCGAACCCTGCGCCCCGTGTGGGGCTCTGTGCTGACAGCTCAGGGCCTGGGGCCTGCTTCAGATTCTGTCTCCTTCTCTGCCCCTTCCCTGCTCGCACTCTGTCTCTCTCTCTCTCTGTCTCGTTCTCAAAAATAAATAAATATATAAAAAAGTTTTTAATGTAAAGAAAATCCTGTTTTAGTCCGGCTGGAGTAGACCCATAAGTAATTCTGGTGTAAATCGATCTGTTTCGATATTCCTGACGTTCATCTTTGCACAGCTTTGTCAGAAACCCGTTGTTGGCGCCCTCTGGTGGCAGGTTCAAGCTTCAGACTAGTGACTGAATTAACAATCCCTAACAGCCCTTATTTAAGGAGAAAGTCCTGTACCAACTTATCTCATGTAAAATCTAGCAGTGTCCTTTGCTGAGGATGCATAGTACAGAGTTTGTAACATCACCTGAATGCTAAGTTGGGCTTAAAAATAAATAAGCACAAAATAAATAAGTACAAAACTTTTGGTGGAACATTTCTCCATGATAATTATAGCTAACACTATAGGTTCTAACTATTCCAAGTTCTTCATTTTTATTAACTCATTTAAGCCACACAACAACTCAATAAGGTGCTATTATATTCCATTTTACAAAAGAGAAACTGAGGCACAAAGAGGCCTCATTTGCACAACTAGTGCAACTAGGTCCCACGACTAGTGAGTAGGAGAGCTGGGATTTAAACTCAGGAAGGCTTGTTCCAGACTCTGTGCTCTGAACCACTACACCACACCATGCTTATGTGGCTGAGCATACAACTGGTTTTATGTGATGCCTGGTTCTCTAGCATTGGCTATCATTCTTCAAATACTTTTACTTTTTATGTTTATTTTTTTATTTAAAAATGTTTATTATTTATAAGACAGAGCAGGGGAGGGTCAGAGAGAGAGAGGGAGACAGGATCTGAAGCAGGCTTTGTGCTGACAGCAGAGAGCCTGATGCGAGTTTTCAACTCATGTACCATGAGATCATGCCCTGAACTGAAATCAAGAGTCAGACGCTTATTGACTGAGCCACCCAGGTGCCCCTACTTTTACTTTTTAAAAGCAAAATAAGATGATATATTTGTATATATACATTTATATGTATGTACACTCATATATATAAAACATATATGAAATTAAATATATCACCTAAAGATAGACATATAAAAGGAAGAATTATATATATGAAGCAATATAAACACATGACTTTGACTTTAGAAGTATTTGAAGATTTTTTTTCTGGTGATGTATATATTCCAATAATAACATTTGTTATCAATTAATTGAAGTTGTCCTTCAGATTGGGGTTGAAAATGTAAAATTCTGCACGTTTTAATCTTGGTTAGTTTAAGCTTCTTGAGAGCAGCATTAGGGTATGATTTATCTCTGACTGCTAGTACTGGAAACTCAGTCCACATTTGTTGAATGAATGAACAATGGAGTGGATGAATAAATATATCTGCTAAACTTTCTTCAAGGACCATAGCAAATAGTCCTATAGTGTTTATAATTTATTACTTTCCTGACTACTTTATATATTAGTGACTCGCCTTATCTACAGCAATCTTGTGAGGTAGGTACTATTGTGCTCATCATTTTACAGATAAAGAAACTGAGGCACAAAGGTTAAATAACTTGTTCAAGGTAATAAGTGGCAGAGCTAAGACTCAAAGTAGAAAGTTTGGCTCTGGAGTCTGTGAACTCAACCGTCATGCTACATGGCTCATGCAAACAGGCTTGCGCTGGCCTTGGCCATGATGAGTGTGTTTACAGGGCTTTAGGGATTCACACTGAGGGTTTTTTTTTTCTGTGCTTAGTCCTTATATGGAAAAAGTATTGGGCATGGACTCCCTTCAGCTCCAGGAAACTCAGACTTCACATCCCCCTCTCCCCAATTGAACTTGCTGTGCACTTCCCCAAATCCTCAAATTCACTCCTGTCCTGTGCTCTCTGTCTCAGCAAGTAGCAACAGTAGGCTCTTGTCTGGGCTTTCTTTCTCCAGGGTTGACCCTGTCCCATTCATGCTCCACACAGCATTTCAGAGTGGTTAAAAAAAAAAAAAGACTTTTAGTTTTTCAAGTAGTTTTATGTTCACAGCAAAATTGCCTAGAAAACCCCCACAACCTGGTTAAAGCTAGGTTAAAGTCACTAACTCTGCACCTGCCCCCCCCCCGAGCGGCTGTATTGCTGCTGGAGTAAGAGCCACCGCCATGCCAATGGGGCTCATTTCACCTAAAAGGTGGCAGATCCCAAATGGCTACCCTGCACCCCTAGACAGTCCCGTGGTTCCCTGCGAACATTCTTTAACACTGCTCATCTTCACCCTGCCGGCTTTGACCCCACATCCTCCTCCATCTGTGGCCTTGTCTCTATGCTCTTGTTCAAAGCTAAAAATTTCAAAAAAGTTATGTATCTTCACTAGTGCTATTTCCTCAGCCCCCAGTCTCTCTCCTACCTGGATTTCCTTCAGGCTGGTATAGCTGATTCTACTGAAATGGCTTTAGCAAGTCTCCAGTGCCATATCTTATTACACACAGTTATTTAACCTGTCAGCAAAATATACTAACTTAAAACCCATTAAAATTAAAAAAAATTAATATTTTATTTTTCAAAAATGTTAAAATTTTTGCTGAAATATACATAATACCAAATTTATCATCTTTTATTTATTTTAGAGAGAGTATATGAGTGGGGGGGAGGGGAAATAGGAGAGAAAGAGAAAAAGAGAGAGAGAAATAGAGAGAGAAAGAGAGAATCCCAAGCAGGCTCCATTCTCAGTGCCGAGCCTGACACGGGGCTCAATCCCACTACCCTGGGATCATGACCTGATCCAAAACTAAAAGTTGGACACTTAACCGACTGAGCCACCAGGTGCCCCTTAACCATTTTAAAATGTACAGTTCAGTAGTGTTAAGTACATTCACATTGTGCAACCCATCTCCAGAAATGTTTTCATTTTGCAAAACTGAAACTCTGTACCCATTGTTGTTGAGTTGTATGACTTCTTTATACGTTCTGGATTTTTTTTCCCCTTCTATATATTATGGATATTAACTTCTTATCAGATGTATGATTTGCAAATATTTTCTCACATTCTTTAGGTTGCCTTTTCACTCAATTCATTGTGTCCTTTGATGCACAGGAGTTTAAAATGTTGATATAGTCCAGAGGCTCCTGGGTGGCTCTGTCGGTTAAGTGTCTGACTCTTGGTTTCAGCTCAGGTCATGATCTCACAGTTCATGGGTTTAAGCCTGGTATCAGGCTCTGTGCTGACAGCACGGAACCTGCTTGGGATTCTCTCTCTTACTCTCTCTCTGCCCCTCCCCAGCTTGCTCTCTTTCCCTCTCTACAAAAATAAATAAACGTTAAAAAAAAATAAATAAAACTAAAGGGAATCTGGCAATAAAGAAGAAAACATTAAAAATGTTAATATAGTCCAATTTTTATATTTTTGCATTTGCTGCCTGTGCTTTTGATGTCATATCCAAGACATCATTGCCAAGTCCAATGTCATGAAGCTTTCCCCCTATGTTTTCTTCTCAGAGTTTTTGTAGTTTTAGTTGTTATATCTTTGATGCACTTTGAGTTAATTGTGACATGTGGTGTAAGATAAAGGTCCCATTTCATATTTTTTGTGCATGGATATTCAGTTTCCCCAGCACCATATGTTGAAAAGACTTTCATTCACTCCCTCATTTCCGAAGTCCTTTCTTTTCTACTGTTCTGGATTTCTCATAATCCTACTTTGCTTCCTACCTCATTGACTGTTCCTTCTCCATCCATTTTGCTGTTCCTCTTCTTTGTGACCTCTAAAAACTGGATCTACATAGGCTCAGTACTTGTCTTTTTCCTCTCCTCACCTCTCCCCTCCCTAGGTGATCTCATCCAATTCCATGGCTTTAAATAGTGACCCCTCCCTGCACCCCCCACCACATTCTTTATCTCCATCCTGGATCCTGGACTCTGGACTCACACATCCACATGCCTTTTTGATACCTTCATTCAGGTGTCTAATAGACATCTTAGCCTCACATCTACTGATTATCTCATAGAAATCTGTTCATTCCTGTTTCACCCCCTTCTTCTTCACTGATCCTCCCTCAAGAAAGAAAATGTATAGCAGTAAATGCTTTTTAATACCATTTTTTTCCCATTTTACTTGCCCTAGTTTGGGTCTCCCAGCTGCCTGCTCTTACAGCACATGTTCTTTACTGTCAAGCACTCATAATGCTAGTTTATTGTAATTATTTGTTTCTAGCAATTGGCTATCTCCCCAACTAAACTATTACTTCCAACGTGTGTGCCTGCTTTGTTTGAGGTTGAATCTCCAGTGCTCAGCATAATGTCTGGCACATAATAGGGGCTCAAAAAATACATACTAATTGAACAAATGAATTATTTGGTGGTAGAGAATGGGGGGTATAAAGACCAGAGTCAGGGAGCCCATTCAGGAGTCTCTCTAAGGAAGAGGTAACAAATACTCGAGCTAGGAAAGTAGAGGTGGAAAGGAATAAATATATTTAAGAAACATGAAAACTGAATCTATGAAATATGAATATCTGGGGATGAGGTTGGAAGGGACTATGACTCAGGACTTGTGCAGAAAGTAGGCTTCCATGATGTGGCAAGGGACTTTTAAATCATGCTCACCGAGTTGTTGTTCCTGAGTTCCAGTACAGAATTGTCTTTGTTTCTGTGGAAAGTTTCGTATAGGCAATTCTTGGAAAAGCGTACAAATGTCAAATGTATGAAGGCTGCACAAGGTATTTAGATGTACATTCTCTGAGAGCTAAAATGCACTTTCCGATCCCAAGTTACATCTCATCTTTTAGGTCCAGTCTTTGATCTACAAGATCAAGTTAGTCTATGTTCTTTAGGTTTTCTTCTTTTTCCTTCACAGATGTATATGCATCAGCTTAAGCTCAGTGAACTCCCAGTTGAGAGAGTCCCTGATTCAAGCCCACGCGATAATTCCCATTTTTGCGTCAATTGTAGTAAGTGATGAGACTTCTGTTGCTAATCACTAGTTCCAGCCTGTCATTTTTCTACTTTCTACACATTTATTTGACATAATAAGGGCAAAATGCAGTAAAATATTCAAATAAGTGCACAAACAATCTCTCTTTAATGGATACAAGTGGGGGTGCTGCTAAAATTGAACTATGAGCTGGCAGCTGGCATGACAGCTTGAACGGTTTGCTTGTTGGATAATATACAAAAGATTCCCCGTGCGGAGGGCAACTTTGCTGAGCAGTGCCCTGCTGCAAAAGGGCGTGAAGAAAATAGAATTCTACCTATATTTTGCGAAATTTGTAGATAGTTCCATACTATATCTTTAATTGGACTCTTGCCTCTACCAGACCCATTCCTTATTAGGAATTGAACCGTATCAACCCCCCATACTCCCCCCACCCCTCAAATTCATGTGTTGAAATCCTAACCCCTACTACCTCAGAATGTGACTGTATTTAGAGATATGGCCTTTAAAGAAATAATTAAGGGAAAATGCAGTTATATGGACAGACCCCAATCCAATATGACTTATAAGAAGAGGAGATTAGGACACAGACTTGCACAAAAGGAAGTCTACATGGAGACACAGAGAGGAAACCGCCATCTACAAGCCAAGGAGAGGGGCCTAGAAGAAACCATCCTTGCCAACACCTTGACCTAGGACTTCTAGCCTCAAGAATGGTTTGAAAATAAATTTCTGTTGTTTAAGCCACCAGTCTGTGGTACTTTGTTATGGAGGCCCTTGCAAATGAACACAGAACTCTTTGACCAAATGCCACCAGCCTTGCCAGGGGTTCTTGGGCACTCTCTGAGTGTCGCAGGGTTTCCTGCAAGGAGAAAGGGGAAGTGGAAAGGCAGTCCCTGGAGGGTTCAAGTGAGGGACAGAGGTTGTGAGCAGCTGGACTTGTCCAAGGTCACACACCCAAGTCGAGGCCAGACTGCAGACTTGAGTTCACTGTTGAACACATAGTCTCCATAAGAGATTTAGACATAACAATTTTTTAGTATATTTGAAAAGAGACTATTCAAGGCTTAAAATCTTGAATATGTCTGTGCAACCACTTATGAACAGGTGCTTATTATTTTTTTTAGATTACATGATAATGTTCATAAATGTTTTCCCAAAATGGTCAAAATGAAAGAAGTTGTAAGAAAGAAAGCAATGATAGAATAAGGAAGATTTTATAAATCTACCTTCAGATCTCTGCCAAGGTGTAAAAAACATCAAAAAAATAAAAATTAATTACAGATTATTTTCAAAGAGAAGGTTATTTTCACACTGAGATACCACCTCACTCCGGTCAGAGTGGCTAAAATGAACAAATCAAGAGACTATAGATGCTGGCGAGGATGTGGAGAAACAGGCACCCTCCTACACTGTTGGTGGGAATGTAAACTGGTACAGCTGCTCTGGAAAACAGTGTGGAGGTTCCTCAAAAAACTATCAGTAGAACTCCCCTGTGACCCAATAGCACTGCTGGGGATTTACCCAAGGGATACAGAAGTGCTGATACATAGGGGCACATGTACCCCAATGTTCATAGCAGCACTTTCAACAATAGCCAAATCATGGAAAGAGCCTAAATTTCCAGCAACCAATGAATGGATCAAGAAGATGTGGTTTATCTATACAATGGAATACTACATGGCAATGAGAAAGAATGAAATCTGGTCATTCATAGCAAAGTGGATGGAACTCGAGGGTGTCATGCTAAGCAAAATAAGTCACATGGAGAAGGACAGATACCATATGTTTTCACTTATAGGTCTAACAGGAGAAACCTAACAGAGGACCATGGGAAGGGGAAGGGGGGGAAAAGAGTTAGGGAGAAGGAGGGAGGCAAATCATGAGAGACTCTTGAATACTGAAAAAAAACTGAGGGCTGAAGGGGGAGGGGGAAAGGGGAATGGGGTGATGGTCATGGAGGAGGGCACTAGTGGGGAAGAGCACTGGGTATTATATGGAAACCAACTTGACAATAAACTATAAATTAAAAAAAGAGAAAGTTATTTTCTTGTATCATTATAAAAGTAATAGATATTTATGGTTTTACACCATAAATTTGAAAGGCAAATTTGAAAGGCAAAAGCTTAAAGAAATAAACATGTATCTCCTGCAATCCTGCCATTCAAAGATACGTCTTCTAAACATCTGAATAGCTGTCTTTTCAAAATCATATTCTAAGGCTGTGGAAACATATGTATATATCACAAAAGTGATGTTATACACTATACTTAATACTATTTCATAGCCCCTCTTTTTGCTATTTGGAAATATTTCATGAACATTTCCCCAAATCATCAAATATTCTTTGAAAATACAGCTTTTATGTTTACATTTTAGTGTCCATTATATAAAAGTGCCATGCTTTATTTGATCTATGAATATTCAGAAAACATAAGTTCATTTTCTTTTTTTAAATATTTATTTATTTTTGAGGGAGAGAGAGCACAAGCAGGGGAGGGACAGAGAGAGGGAGACCCAGAATCTGAAGGAGGCTCCAGGACCTGAGCTGTCAGCACAGAACCTGATGCATGGCTTGAACCCACAAACTGTGAGATAGTGACCTGAGCCAACGTTGGATGGTTAACCAACTAAGCCACCCAGGTGCCCCTAAATTCATCTTCTAATTTGAACCGTGGACTAAATGTTAGTGGGATTATGTTGAAAAAACATATTGTAAAGGACATATTATGTGTTCAGTTACCCAGAAATTAAGGATTTTTATTTAGACGATTGCAACTGACATTATTCTTTTTCAGTAATTATGTGTTGTCACTGGAGGTAGTTTAGTTTTACTGAAAGAAATTTGATTAAAATATGAAGTTAAATGAAATGCATTTTATGACTTTTAATGTTTTTACTTTTTTTCATTGATTCACTTATTTTTACTTTTATTTATTTATTTATTTAATGTTTTATTTATTTTTGAGAGAGAGAGACAGCGTGAGCAGGGGAGGGTCAGAGAGAGAGGGAGACACAGAATCTGAAGACAGGCTGCAGGCTCTGAGCCAGCTGTCAGCACAGAGCCCGATGCGGGGCTCGAACCATGAACCGCTAGATCATGACCTGAGCCGAAGCCGGACGCTCAACTAACTGAGCCACCCAGGCACCCCTATTTTTACTTTTAATGTGCGTATCTAAAAAGGTGTCTGTTCCATGAATTCAAATGTAAGGTTCTGATGTTGTTCCTCCTTATCTTTGTCTGCTTTTCTTTCTGAAATGACAGGGCCTGTCATATTTTTAAACATTTTTTTTTTTTTTGGAAATGTCCAGTCTATGAAGCAAGTTCAAAAGGCCTGACCTTTTGTTCTCATTAAATTATGGAGGAAATAGAGAAAGTTAATGTGTTTACTTTAAAATGAATAGAATTGCAAGATAAAACAGTCTGCTGCATTGTTACTACTGTCTAGTATCTGTTACGGGCTGACTTCATACATGCCAGGCGCTTTCCTGTCTACGATTTTGTTCAATGTTCCCCATAGTCTGACAATTTAGGGCATATTTTCTCCATTTTCTCTGGGCAGAAAACTGAGTCAAAGAGGTTGAATCACTCGTCCAGGGACACATAGATGCTAAGTGGTGGACTTCAAAGCATGTATTTTTTTCATTATAGGGCACAATTTTTTTGATGACCAGAGCAGCTCCTCAAATAGTTTTTGGACTTCTTTAATGAGCATTCAGTGACAAGAAGCATGCACACCTAGACCAGTTGTGATGATAAAATACTCAGACTCATCTTGTGGGTGGTTATGGGAATCATTCTCGTTGTTTTGTAGTCACGTGTCTATTGTGTGCAGTACATGTCCGTGTGAGTAGATGAGTATGTGCATGTATAGTGTATGTGCATGTACAAAAGACTACCCTGAAAGGGATACAGTAATGCATTTGCAAACCTTTAAATTACAGGCAAATCCTATAGCCAGAACAAAAATTGGCAGCCAAATGCTGTAATAACAATATATCAAGAACTTAAAAATTTTCAGAAAATTAATATTTGAAACCACAGTGATATATAATCTATAGTCTTTATACTTGATGCTTGGCACTGATTGGTTGTGACCTTGGTTTACCTTGAATATGATTTTGGTTATTTGTTGTAGCCATGTTACCTTTGCCAAATATTTTTAAAGTACATTTTTCTTGATGCATAACACAAATATATTTAAATGTAGACAGATCGCAAGGTACAGGCTGATGGATTTTCATGAAATGGACCTGCCTGTGTAGTTGGCATCCAGATTAAGAAACAAGAGGGGCACCTGGGTGGCTCAGTTGGTTAAGCGTCCAACTTTGGCTCAGGTCACGATCTTATGGTTCGTGGGTTGGAGCCCTGTGTTGGGCTCTGTGCTGACAGCTCAGAGCCTGGGGACTACTTCAGATTCTGGGTCTCCCTCTCTCTCTGCCCCTCCCCTGCTCACACTCTGTCTCTCTTTCTCTCTCTCAACAATAAATAAATATTAAAAAAACCATTAAAAAAAACAGGATGTCACCAGCATCAGAGAAAGCTTACACCCAGTCTTAATCTCGATTGCCCTGTCCCCAGTGGTTTCCCCCAGTGGTTTCCTGGTGACTTTTATCACCAGAGATTAGTTTTGCCTGTTTTTGAAAGTCACATAAACTGAGTCATAGAAAATACTATTTTGCATTTGTTTTCATTTTTCAACATGATGTTTGGGAAATCCATCCAGGTCCTTATATGTACCATTTGTTTCCTTACTTTCATTTCTAGATAGTATTCATTTATATGAATATGTCACAATTTATTTTATCCATTCTCTTGTGGATAGACATTTGAGTTTTACCCAGTGTTTGATTGTGATGAATAGTGCCGCTAAAAATATTCTCATACATATTTTCTGGCACAAATATGTCTGTATTTCTGCTGAATAAATGCCTAGGGGTGGTTTGCCCCAAAGTCATTGTATCAGTTTACGTTCCTACAAATAATATGTTAGTAATTTAGTTGCTCTGAATCTGCCAACATTTGGTATTGTTAATCTTTTTCATTTTAGCCATTTGGTGGGCATGCAGTGGTATCTCATTATGGCTTTCTTTTGTGTTTCTCAAATGACTAATGAAGTTGAGTACTTTTTCGTATGTTTATTGGCAATTTGGGTATCCTTTTTTGTGAAATGTCTGTTCAGATCTTTTGCTCATTTTCTATTGGGTTATCTATGTTTTTGTTATTTATTTATTGAATCATAACTGACATACAATATTATATTATTTTCAGGTGTACAACATGGTGATTTGATATTTCTATAACATTACAAAATCATCACCATGATAGGTCTAGTTACCATCTGTCACTATACAAAATTATACAAAATTATTACAATATTATTGACTATATTACCTATGTTGTATAGTACTGTCTATGCTTTTCTTATTGATTATAGGAATTCTTTATTAATATATGTCCCAGATAATGCAGTGGCTGGACGCAGCATGAGAGTCCTAGGTTTCTGAAAGGTGTGGTATGTGGGCAGGAGGGGAAGAATAGAAAGAGAGGTTGTGGCACCAGAATAAAACCTCACTTTCTTCTCCTTTCAGTCCCGACAGGAGAAAGATACTTTAGGTAGCAATTCCTTTAGTGACTCTGGTGGCTCTGTGCTTAACTGAGAGGTTGGCTGGCCCTACCTCTTGGCCTATTAATCTGGGTTTTGAAGTCTCATATTCTGGAATCTATCTGGTATATAAACTCACAATTTCAGATGATCTTGTCCAGTCATCTTCTTTTCCTCACCTCTCCTCCAAGCCCTCATCTCTTCAGGCCCACCATGTCCTGTTGATTGTGTGTCCAAAATACACATCCAACTGGATCACTTCACCCTACTTCTACCACAGGCACCTGGCTCAAGGCACATCAACTCTCCCCTAGGCCAACGAAATGGCTTCCAAATGGGCTTCCAACTGCTACAGCGAGTTGTTTGAAAACATAAAGTTTATACCTCTACTTACTGTTCCTTATTCTCCTTGTTATTATTCCTCATAATGCCTTTTCTTTCCTTCATAGCACTTATTACGATTGGCAGTTACATGTTTCCTTCTGCCTTTGTTTTCGTGTCTTTTCCACTGACCTGCCAATTCCATGAAGGGATGAGGCCTACTTTGTATATCAGTAAATAGTTGTTGAATTTGAACATGAGTGATTGAGTTAATGCCTCATGTCAAATTTGAATCAAGCCCCTAGTCCTCCCTTCAAGTGGTCATCTAGCTTCTTCTGGCTCCTGCAAGGGATGGAGCTCTCACTACCCCTGAGGCCACCTATCCTTTTCTTGGAAGGAAAGCAATATACCTAACTTAAGCATTCAGAGAGGAGGCAATGTGTGTAAGGTGAAGGAAGGCCCAGGTCTCAGCAAGATTGAAAACAGGATAAATCTTCCCAAGGCACCAATGTCCATGCTTAATTGTTTTAGTTGGAAAACTCCCCTCTGTTAGCAGATGCAGTTCCTGGCTCTTTGGCCCTAACTTCCCTCCCACCCATAGCATTTCTAGGGAACTTGGTGCACTTCTGCTCTGGGGACAAAACAAGCTTGGGGGTCGATCCTGTTCCCATGACCTGCCTCTGACCTCTTGCTGTGGGACTGAGGTCTAGAGCGGAATACATCGTGGTCTGGGGCTCTGGAATGGGCTTCACCCATCTCCCAGTGGCTCAGCTCCTTACCCAAGTATGTATTTAACATCAAAGGTGCTGGCAGGGAGCTAGATATCCTGATGTATCACTGGAGACAGACAAGACTGCAGTTGGAAATTCTGGCTGTATTGAGGCCATGTCCCCAGTGTTTAGTTAGTCTATTAAGTAGTAATCTAACTCTGTGATGATCTCAATTAATTGGACGTTTTCCCCAGTCCCCTTTAGATAGTCTGCACTCAGCACTGTGGGTTTACGAGCAATTTGAAATCCAGCACAGGAAAAGTCCTCTGTTCTTCCTCCTTGTATTCCCACAGTTCAAGGCCAAGCTGCAGTCTCTCAGTGTCATTGAATAAGGTCTTGGAGCCAGAGAGATTTGGGTTTACGCTTGATCCAGCCACTTATTAAGTGGGGCCCTGGACAGGTCACTTATTTCGTGGCGCTTCAACGTCCTTATCCAAAATGGAGATAATGCTTATTTCTAGGGCTATTGTGAAGATTAAGTAAGTTACAGAAGGTGTCCAACACTGTAGATAGCAGAGAATAGGTGTCCTGTAACAGGGTGGTTCTTTTCTCAATTTCCCATCTTCTAGGAATGATGGCCAAATATGGTTTCTGAATCTATTTGGTTCATATATCTCTACAGGAGATACTATATTTACTCTTGATTCCAGAACAGTATTTGCTGAATTGCTATCAGTACTGCCAGGCTCCTCAGCATCCCCGATGGGGAGACAAAGGCAAGGTGTGGAAGGTGATTTCAGAAAGTGAGCTGGAAATAGGTCCAGACCCTGAGGCTTTTTAAATAATCTATCTCCAGTTCATTCCCAATTCATTTCCGCCAGTGTGGGCATAGAGGGCTTTAGTTCCCTCCTACCCATAGTATAGGCCTGAATAATTAGAATCCCTGAATAATTAGAACTACTTTATATAGTAGTTCCAGACATTTCTTACCTGAGCCTTTTGAACAACACTGATAATAAAGGAAAAAAGAAAGAGCAAAGACTTGGAGGAGATCTGCTAATTTTTTCCTGGGTAGTAGGTGGATAGATAGTTATTATTTTTCTCTTATCAGTTGCCCACATTTTGTGAGTGATAATTTATTAGCATTACTATTAGAACCCCTCCTTCCTTACACATAAATTTTCTTTTTCTTTTTTTTTTTTAAACTTTATAGTTTATTGTCAGGTTGGTTTCCATATAACACCCAGTGCTCTTCCCCACAAGTGACCTCCACCAAGACCATCACCCCCCATTACCTTTCCCCCTTCCCCTTCCCCCCTCAGTTTGTTTTCAGTATTCAAGAGTCTCTCGGCTTACACATAAATTTTCTGAATTAAAACACCAGGCAAAGTAATTTAAATGTTACTGTACCTCTGAAGTATGGGTGAATCTACATAAAGTGGTCAAAAGTAGGGAGCAGGAGGCTCAAGACACCTTAGGGTCATCTATACTGGATTAAAAGTTTGTTGACAATTGAGAGGGAGCGCTGATGTGGTTTTTGTTGCAAAATACATGAGGCTTATCACATTCATCGTAGGTGCTTAGTAAATAAGGGCTAAGTTGGTGAATGATGATTCTCTTCTGAACATCTCAGAACATTTTGCTTTATCTATTTTCCTCAGTGAGGAAGGACTTAGATCCTCCCAAGCAGGGATACCTTTATTAAACCCATCAGCTGATAAAAATTTATTGAGCTCTTATTATGTGCCAGGTGGTGGGTGTGCTGTCGTGACCAAGAGAGTCATGTTTTTGCCCTCGTGGACCTCATAAGCTAGTGGAGAAAATAGGATGTGAACAGGTAAATAAAGAAATAAGATGTGGAGGTGTGCAGGTGCTGCAGAGGAAATGAACTCTTGATAGGGAAGTCTGACAAGAGTTCTCATCTAAGGAGGTGACCTGTAAGTTGAAACCTGAAGGAAGGATTACTAGCAATTGAGCGTGTAGGCAGTTGAAGTGGGGGATGGGACCAGGGCTGGGTTCCAGCAGAGCAAACAACACAGAGATCCTCAAGTGGGAGAGACTTTGGCTGGTTCATTGGAGAGAAAGGAGGCTGGAGTGCCTAGAGCCCCATGGAAGATGGGGAGTGTGGTTGCGTGAGATGAAGTTGGACAGGTGGACAGAAGCCAGATCACGCAGGGACTTGCAGGCGTTGCTTACGAGTTTGGGTTCATTCTGAGTCCAGAGGGAGCCACTGGGATGTTTTAAGAAGAGGAATAGTGTGTTCCGATTTGTATTTAGAAAGAATTTCTCTGGATTTTATTTGGAGAGTGGATTAGAGGGAGGCAGAAGAGGAAGCAGGGAGATTAAAAGGCTATTTAACAAGAACCTCAATGACATAGCACCACATACCACTAGAATGGCTAAAATGGCAAAAAGAGCACAATATCAAGGGTTGGCAAGGATGTGAGCAAGGGAACTCTACTGTGGTGAGAGTGTAAAATGATAGAACCATTTTGGAAAGCTCTTTGGCAGTATCTACTGAAGCTGAATGTATACATCACTTATGAACCAGCAATTCCACTTCCTGAGGATGCGCTGAATGTAAATGCCTACATATGTGCACCAAGAGATGTGAAGGATATGTTCACGGCAGACTATTTCTAATCGCCCCAAGTTGGAAACAATCCAAATATTCATTAACAGTAGAATGGATAAATAATTTGTGGTGCATTCATCCAAAGGTATACAATTCAGCAAAGAGAAAGAATGAACTATTTCTCCATGCAAACAACATGGATGAATGTCACAAATAGAATTTTGAGTGGAAGAAACCAGATGCCAAGGAAGCTACACTGTAAGATTCCATTTACATACATTTAAAAATAGATAAAACTCATCTATAGATTGTTGAAAGAAGGCCAGATTTGGGGATGTGGTTCCTGACAAATTCCAACTAGCCTCTCCTAGTCTATTGGTCACCCCTCCTCAGTGTGCTCAGTCATATCACACTTTTGTGTCATCTTCTTACTCCATATCTGTCTTTTATTCATTTTATTCATTTATTTTATGACCTTCTTGAATGTGGGCTTGGAGAGGCAGCTGTAGAGTAGTGACTAATTGCCAGGGCTCTAGAGCCAGGCTGTCTGGATCCAAAATCTGGTTCCATCACTGATGATCTGAGTAATGCTAAGCACGTTACTAAGTATCATAGCTGAGTTTATCTGTAGAATTGGGGTAACAGTAGAACATTCTTCATAGACAGCAAGGACTCAATAATTTAATATACACAAAAGCACCTAGAATAACACCTGCCCTTAGTAAGGATTCAATGAAATCAGCTATTATTAGCAATCATGTTGTCTTCACATCCCATCAGATGTCTGGCACATGTCATACGGTACATAGTTAATACATTTAATATGTATGTGAAGTGCTAATTATATGAGCAAAAGTGCAAATGTAGAGGTAAAGAATGATCCCTGTGAGCTGGGGTAAAGGGATTTGAACAACAACGGAGTTTGAAAAAGGGCTTGAAGTGTTGGTAATGTGGATAGATAGGAAAGGTTAATGGTTAATTCAGCAGGCATTCATAGAAAGAACTCTGTTCTCCCACAGTTAGGCCATTTGGTAAATATAGAAACTGAATGTGAAAAATAATTAGCATTAAACTGATTTCATCTCAAGTTAGCAGATCTGCTATCAAAATTCCATTTCTCTCCTCCCCAGTGTCTGTTGAGGTGTTACTAAGTGTTTTGCTCTAGGAATATAATAGATTTTAATTATTGAATGATGCACTTGAGAAAGCAGAAAAAAGTCAGGAACGTTTAACTCTGGGGCATCTACTTTATGCATGCTGGAGAAATTAACATAATACGGTAACGTTTCCACAGCCACCCCAAAGTAATTTTACGGTGATTTAGAGATTGCTTCCTTCTCCCACATCCATTGTCACTTTGCCTTCTGTGAATTGTTTTTCCTTCTGGAACTCACCTGTGCTCTCTCCTGGCGAATCAAAGCCAAGCTAACAATGCATGGCTCTGCTCTGTGATTGTGTTAAAAGAAAGGCTGCTACACAAAAGAAGAGATATTAACTTGTCTTTTTTAAGATGTGCACACTGATTGTGGTTGACATAATTCTCTTTGAGGTTTTTATCCTTTTGTCATTGAGGAATTATTTCTTTGGCTAAGAGCAGATGAGGACCACTGTATAAGAGGGATCAGGACTGTTGTAAAGTTTACCCGTAGTCCTCCCCCCTCTGAGGCAAGATAGAATTGAGTTCAAATCAGGAATCTGTCACTTGGTAGGGGTGCACCTTTGATTTTGGGCCTTACTTTCCCTTCTCTAAACAGGGATTATGACACCTACCTGGTAGGTGGTATGGGTTTCAATGAGACTGAGCACTGGTGACAGTATGACAGTATGAGGCAGAGCCCAGGAGATGCTTAAGAAATGCTTCCTTCCTTCCTCCCTCTTCCGTTTCTTTCTTTTTTTGTTTTTTAAGTTATTACTTTATTTTTTAAAGTAATCTCTTTCTCCCGGAAAGTGTGTTACATGAACGTATTTAAATTGACACAGAGGGGCGCTTGGGTAGCTCAGTTGGTTAAGTGTCCAACTCTTGATTTCAGCTCAGGTTATGATCTTACGATTCAAGAGATGGAGCCCCACGTGTCAGGCTCTGCCCTGGCAGTGTGGAGCCTGCTTGAGATTCTCTCTCACTCTCTCTCTCTCTCTGCTCCTTCACCCCTTACACGTGAGTGCTCTCTCTCTTTCTCAAAATAAATAAACTTAAAAAAAAATGTTACTACAAACAAGGTGTGGCAAGTCAATTATCCATCAGTTAGTAGGGTGAAGATTCTGTTTGGCAAATTGGCATTCACTGAATTGAACTTAAGTCACCTTGCCGGTTCCCCTTCACCCCACTTGGCTGGGTTGTATGCAGAAAAGCTTTGCTCTGTGTCTTAGGCTATGGCATTCTTGGGGGGGGGGTCTTTAATGTGCCCTGTTCATTTTGGATTTGGGGATAATAAAATGTATAATTGTGTTTTATTTATCTATGCTCAGGAGGTATAAAAACCGTACAAAACTGAGAGAAAATACTTTTAGTCATCATAAAATACATGCAATTAAATACCACCTCAAGAAACATTTCTGTAGGAATATTTTCACTTTAGAATTGACTTCTTACCTTTTCAGACTTTGAAAAGTCTGTGGGGGAGGAAGAAAGTGCACCAGACCTGTTGAAGACTTGTGTTCAAATCCTGATCTTGCCATTTATGAGCTCTGTGACCTTGGGCCTTTAACTTAACTACTCTGGGTTTGTTTTTCCATTTGAAAAATGGTAGTCTTTAGAACTACTCACAAGATTGTGGCAAATGACATTCTATGGTGGGGTTTGGCCTACTTTTCTATTCCTGCCTCCCCTGGACCAGAGCTCTCAGGATGCAGGGATATTTCCCACTCCAGGGGTCTGGAGGAAGCTCCCATCTCTTTCCCAGCTGGTCTCTTTTCCAGTGATGGTTTGCCCATTGCCCAGATGGCTCAGTCCCTTCATGTGCTGGCTGAAGAGACAGGAGTCAACAGCAGCCAAGGGGGCGGAGAGTCCGAAGAAAAAGGAAGCCTGTAACAGAACCCTTGGGAACACCAATGTTTAAGGGGCAGAGGGAGGTTAGAGGGCTAGCTAGGAGGGAACAGGGGATGGGAGTGCAGGAAAAACCAAAGTCAAAGGCCAGGTGGAGGAACTAGTCAACAGCATCAGGCACCCCGGAGAGGTCACCCAGGATGTAGTCCTCTGGTTATCTTCAGGTGCCTGACGGGGCTTGTTTCTATTCTGTGCTGACAGAAGCCAGGAGGACAGCGGCTGCAGAGTGCCACAGCCCGAGGGAAACCGTGGACAAGCAAGGTAAGCCCCACTGCACGCGACTTCGTCCCAAACCCTCCAAACGCTCTTCTGCTCTAGAAGCAGCTTCAGGTAGAACGACAAGTACTGTCAGTTCCGTTGAAATGATGGGTAAACCAAGACGCAGACGCAAATGCCTTTTTCAGCCACGGTGGAGCTGGGATTTGAATCTAGGTGTCCCGTACCTCAGTCCCGAGCTCTTTGACCGGACAGGCAAGTCTTTCTGGAGCCTCCTAAGCGTTTCCAGTTCCCAAGGAGCAGGGCAGCACTTCCAGCAGGTATCTCGGCCACACCGAAGGCCTGGCTGCAGGACTCCGCGCTCTTTTTGTGGGAAAATACCCAGGCAAATATGGTCCATTTTAATGTTCTTGTAGCCAGCCGTTTATTGATTTCTCACCTTTACTCCTGCCCTTCACCCTGGTCATCTCTGCCAGGAAAGTGATGGGGGGTCCTTCTGTCCCCGTGAGAAGACACCCCCCCGGCAGCCCGAGAAGGTGCGTGCCCCTTGAGAAAAGAGAAGACGGCTGCTCTCATATCGCTTCACTTGTTCTCTGTCCTTGGCTTTCCCTCTCTTTCTGTTCCTGCTGCCGTTCTGTTAAGTGACGAGGGTCCCGCGTTGCTCCGGGTGGAGTCTTGCCAACACTCAGACGCCCCCCCCCCACCCCCCCAGCGGTGCTAGTTAGCGGCAAACTGCTGTGTGGCCGACGCCCCGGGTGGGGGTGGGGGTGGGGGTGGGGGCCGGGGCGGCAGTGTGCGAGGAAGAAACTGTGTTTTCTAAAGCAAGGTTCCTGATGCTGTAGGTGGTGGTGGTTTGGGGGGTGTTGGACACAGGGGCCCTGTGAGACTTTGGAGTGTGGAGGGATTTCATCAGAATCAGAAGGAGACGGCTCAGATTCCAAAAATCCCCAGGTAAACCTCAGGGGTGAGTTCCTCCAATGTGTTAATGTTGCCAGTCACATGGTCTCCTAGTGCCATTTCCCTCCTTGTTTATGTAAAAGGAGCACTGGAATCGTTAAAGCTTTTAAAGGAACTTTCTTCAAGAGTTCAGGGTTTGTGAACAACTTATAAAGTGTTGTGAAGTGTTGGAAATAATGTGGGCAATTGCACGTCCTGGTGCGAGAACCACACTAACTAGTTAGGGCAGTCTATGCCCCTCTCTGATCCTGTCCCTTTAGCTATGACTTCCCACTCTTCACAGCTTACTGTGTCAGAGAGACGTTGTGCAAAAGTGCAGTGAAATGCATAAGGCTTGAAAACAGAGACACAATGACAGTAATAGCAGCAGCTCCTATTTATTGAGTGTTACTACATGCCAGACCCTGCTCTAAGCACCGCTCATGTATTAAGTCATGTAACTCTCTCACAACAATCACAGCACGTACTGTGATCAGCCATGAGGAAACTGAGGCAGAGCCCAGGGTCATACAGCCAGTGAAAGCAGCTCCAGGGTTTGACTCTGGCTGTAAAGCTTGTGCTGTTCTCTGTGATGTTTTACTGAATTACTATGAGTGTAAGATACATGTGAAAATGGTTAGGGTGAAAATGACACTAATAATCTAAAAGTAAAAAACCCCATCACTTTTGCTTCTTCCTTTTTATCACTCTTATTTCAAAAAAGAGATTTGTGTGAATGTTATCTCCTCCAGGAATTCCTGGGCTGGGCTAATGGTCTGCATGCTGCGCCCCCTCCCCTCATCTTCCCTTTGTCTTTGCATTTTCTATTCACTCCAGGGTCAGCCCACCTAAACTGTGAGCTGCCTGAAGGCTGGGACCAAGGAGGGTGGACACTGGGCCTCTGGGCATTCTTGCAAATTTTCTCCACTTTCCGTCTTCCTTCCTACTCCTTGGAGACAGCTGGATGTCCCTCCCATCTCCCTAGGAGAGTCCCCATTGAGAGGTTTCAAGGGTCCATCTGGGTATCGAGAAAGCTGGTCTGTAGTCTTTTGAGGAGGGTTGCTGATTTCAAGACAAGTCCTCTTCACCACATTTGGGGTTTTCTCCTTTCTTCTGGTGCAGCAGGAAGCTGCAGGTGGTCAGTGCTGGGTGTGTGTGCCAGTGCTATGGATGGGAACCAAGCCGGCCTAAGATGTTTGGAATCGAGGGGTGGGAAGAGGCTTGAGATGTGGCTAAAGTCTCCCTCCTCCAGGAACAGAAACCTCAAGGGCGGCTCAAGGTCAGTGGACCTCAGGGGCACAGTTCTGTATTCCAGGCATGGGGATGGGAAAGGAATAAGGCCCTGACTGGCACCAGTCTCTTCCCTGCTTACTTATTTCTTTGGACTTTATTTAAAAAGGAAGAGGTTGAAAAAGTAAGAGTGAGTACAGAGGCCATCAGATGGGAGTGTCTAAAACTTTACACCTCTCAGAAGATGAAGAGAGGTGACCCGGCATGATGGATGGAGGCCTGGAGAGGAGTCACATTGGTTCCCATTTAGATCTCACATCCACCTTGCTGTCGCTGGCCTCAGTTTTTTCATGTGTGAAACGGGAAATGTTGTAAAGGCTAAATGCGATTCTGTCTGTGAAAGGGTCTAGTGCAGTAACCTCCACAACCAGGAGTTGAAAATGAAGACAAATTCTAGAAGGACCCATTGACTTTTTTCTCACTCCTTTCAGTTTAATCACTGAATTTTAACATCTCATTTTTACCCTTTCCGCTGCTTACTATTTCCAACATGTAGTCTTGAATTTCTAGCACCCTTCATTTTTCCTTGTGATGTTCTTCAGTTGCCACCCATTTTTATTGGACCCCACAGCCGTGTACTGAGTGCAGGCTACATGTCAATGGTGACGCTTTGTGGTTTGCAGGATATTTTCCAAATCAGAGAGAGAATTAATGAAGCCAAGAGGCAAGTCATGTGAAAAGAGGAAATCAAATCACCTCCATTCTTTCAAATACCCTTTGCTGTCTAGAGAGGCATTTTGTTAAAAATCTGATTGCCAAATATATGTGCAAGAATTTATCACAATGAAAAAAATGTCTTTTGGTAACTTAAATAGCTGACAAAAGCATCTCAGCATTAAATCATTAATACTCCCACCTGCTGCCAACTATAACTGCTTTCTTTTATCATGATAATATAGACTAACTCTGGTAGAGTTTTGGGGGCAGCAACGTAATCAACAGCTGGAAAAATTTGCTTGTGATTCTGAGATTTCAGTCATCTCATCAATGTTGAGATTTTGTGCTTTCCCTACCCATGAAGATTTATTTTAAATTCATGATCATGATTTAGAATTTCATCCACCCAAGTTGTAATCTATTTCTTTTGGCATCAGCTTGCCTTGTATAGTGAACATGCCTAATATTTTATAAGGTACCAGTATATAAGATGTTGTTTTACTGATGACGCGGTAGTGGGATTTTTCCATTAGGTCCTGCTATGATGGAAGAATGAAATCCCTTCTAAAAAGAGGAGCCAGGAGTTTTTGGGCAATGAACAGGAATTCTTGTTTATTCAATCTGTGGTAAATGTGGGCCATCTTATCCTGATTTATGCAGGATGGGGAGAGCACATATTTGACTTAGAAGGCTGACATTGTCAGTTTCCATATTTCTTCTTGAAAATACTGTAAGATCCAGAATATTCATGTGTTCATTCAACAAGTCTTAACTGCCTGCTAGGTGCTAAGTGTTGTTCTAGATATGATATTTGGAATGTGTCAGTGGACGAAACGGACATTGCCCACATGAAGCTTACAGGCTAGGGATGGGTCATTGATCTGGCTCAAGATAATTTAGTTTAATATATTTTAAATTATAAAATGGTTGAAACATGAAAATACAGGAATTAACTTAGATATCCATGTCCGTATTGACATGATTTCTAAAATGTTTATTTTCTTTCTTTTGTAATTATGGATATAGTAAAAAATTTGGAGGACACATAAAATATGAAACTAAATTTCACCCACATTCCTGGGTGGGAGGCTACTGGGGGTAGAGCTATCCTATGTCCACATGAACTAGGACAAGCCTGAACTTACTGGGTCTGGGAAACCAAGTTACCTATAACCCCAGCACTGGAATATAATCACCATTACCATTTTGATATGTTTCCTTCCTGTCTTTCTTTCTTTCTTTTTTTAAAATGTTTTATTTATTTTTTGAGTGAGAGAGCATGAGTGGGGGAGGGGCAAAGAGAGAGGAGGACAGAGGATCTGAGGTGGGCTCCATGCTGACAGGCTGACAGCAGTGAGCCCTATGCAGGCAGGGCTTGAACTCATGAACTGTCAGATCATGACCTGAGCCACAGTCAGCCACTCAACCAACTGAGCCACCCAGACGCCCCTCCTTCCTGTCTTTCTAAGGTGTATTTTCACGATTGCAACCGTACTGTATCCTACTCTGTAGTTTGCTCTTTTTTCTTAAATGTAGTTTATCTTTACTCTCACTGTGTTATTTTGTCATATTTTCTCCAAAACCCCAGCATCCTTATCATTATCATTACCAGCGGAGGCCACATCCAGGACACAAAAGTGGAGTGTGTGTGTGTGTGTGTGTGTGTGTGTGTATAGCTAGCTGTGTGTATCTGTGTGGGTGTGTGTTTGCTGGTGATAGCAAGGAACATGTTTGCTATCCTGTTTGAGGGGAATCACTAAGCCAGAAGAAAGTACGAGACGGATTTAGCTGCCAGTGAGCAACAGAATGTATTACAAGTCATTTTGTACTTGTACTTGTAGTACAAAATAGTTGGATCCGAATAGGTGGATCCACTTTGGTGTCAGAAATCCTTTTTTGGGCTGCCTGTCTGTTTGGTTCCAGCATTCTTGGTGCTCTTGATAATTCTGTTGCCAAGGTTGCCCCTGAGAGGAGTTACCTTCTCCAGGGATTTCAGCACCACAGTGAGAAACTAACTCCATAATGCATTCTTGTTATTGGAAGGCTTGAAATGAAATGTGTGTGTGATATACTTAGAACAGAGCGTGCCACATGGTGGACTGACCCATGTTAGACCGCTAAGAAACCATGCTCTCTTACCCACAGCCACGTGCAGGTGTGAACTAATTCTCCCTATAATGGTTTGTCCATTTGGGACCTATTGCTATGCAAGTTGTTACCTTGGGTGCTTTGTATTTATTCTAATCCCCTGTTCCCCAGAGCCTCATCAAGCATCTTTGATGTGGCAAATTTTGCTGGCTTACTAAAGATCATTCACCAAATTTCTCTCTGCTATTCCTTTTGCCTCTTAACATGGTGACATTTTTATATTTCTATATATTTATGTTTTCTAGTTATAGAAAGAAAAAAAGTCATCTATCACAAGAATGATGCAATTGTGAACTACTAAGTGAATTATACTTTTGGCTTGCTTTCTAAAGTCAGAGCTATAATGTAATATTAAAATTATTTATGCTCTTAAATCTTCTGTAAGAGATAATGCCAACAGACCACATGAAAAAGAGATGTTCTTTCTGGGGCAAAGCTTTAATTGATATCATGGTGGTGGGCTTCCTGCTCTGACCAAGTGAGCCTGGATTTAAGACTGAAAGATTATAACTCTGGTTGGGGGGCAGATTTTTTCCTCAGCCCTAGCACACAGACGTAAGCTGTGTCTGCACCAGGTGAATTAGATGTCAGATTTGGTCAAAACAGTGGTGAGGATAGGGTTTCAAAGGATTTGTGTTTACCAAACCCTTTTTTCCTTCTTAATTTCATTTCTCAGTCGCCTTCTTGCAGTTTGGTGGGGCCATATGACTAGTTTCTGACTAATGGAATGTGGGAAGAAGGGATATGTGTTTCTTCCAGGCCTAGTCCCTAAAATTTTTCTTCATGGTTCTTTTTTCTTTTCCTTCATCTGCCAGCTAGATGTGGAGTATCTAGTAGAGGACTCTGGGGACCTAGGGGTTCATGGAGTGACCAGGTGGAAGGGTCTGGGTCCCTGAATAACTTCCCAGTCACTCACTTCCCTACCCCCTACTGGGCTTTGTAATAAGCAAGAAATTAATCTTTTTGTGTTGTCACACCACCAAGACTTTGGATATTTATTACAGAGTTTAGCTATGCAAACTAATTCAGGAATTGGCACATCATAGCTATACACACACACACACACACACACACACACACACACACACATTTTTTATTGGCTCCCAGGAAGCACAGAGTATCAGAAACCCACTCAATGAAGTCTGAAATAAGAAGAGTTGATAGGATGTATCTAAGTGAAGCCCTTGAGAGAAAATCAGGAATCAAGAGGGAAGTCAAATACATTGCCATTGGCACATGGTGGGGTTTGCAATGGAAGACATGGCTTCAAGTCAGGAGCCAGATGGAAACATCATGATGGAAACAGGCTGGAAATAGACCAGAGTGTTTGGAATGAATATTGTAAACCATTAGTGGTTCTCATTCCTGGTGTCTGACTAGAATCATTTGGTGACCTTTAAAAAAAATAGCAGTGCTTAGACCCCCTCATTTCCATTCAAGACTAGTGAATCAGAATCTGTTTTGGTGAACCTTGGTGTCTATATGATTTACTAGTTCTGTAGGTGATTTCAGTGTGCTGTTGGTGTTGAGAACCACTGTGGTAAGTGGTGAAGCTTCTGTGCCTTGCCTTTACTGAGCAGTGGCCACCTAAGTTACTTGGGTGGCCCAGACGTCCTGAGTAATCTTGTGGCACACTAAATAAAGGTCAGAGATAGTTGCAGCCAGGAGAAACTATGGTGCAAACACACCATTGCCCAAGACATCTGTGACTGTTTTTCCTGCAGAGATATAGAAGGTCAGCCCATGAGATTACCATGGTGACTGAGTCCTGTTGGGTCTCGGTGCTCTGGTCAGGGGACCTGACTTTTATCGCCCTTCTGTAGCTGTCATGAGCCATGTTCATGCTCTCTTGGGGAATGATGGAGCTTAATGTCTGTGAGACTGGCTTTGTGTAGAGACAAAACAGCAGGGAGTTAGTAGCCACTGTGGACAATGGGGCATAATGATAGTGACTGCTAATAGAATATTATGCTTTTGAGGGTATGGGCAAGTTGGATGGAAGTCATATTTAAACTGAGCTTAGACACCTGCTATGACTTTGGGGAACCTTACTGAATTTAGTGCCACCTTATTAAAATTGCCAAAAGTATTAGTTTAGTGAGGAAGGTTGAAAGGCTGTGCTATAGGCAGAGGAATCACCAGCTCTAATATGACTTTTTTTCTTCGGAAAACACTTTGTACTGTTGGAAGTCCACGTGGAACTGTGAACGTTGTGCACTAATCATTCATTTCATTCATTCAACAACTTCTAATGGGGATTTATATGCCAGGCATCATGTAAGATGCCAAACAAATGAGTAAGACATGGTCCCTACCTTCAAAGATCTTTTTGAAAGCATTTTTACTTATAACACTCCAAGGCAGCTCTGGGGGCAAAATAGGAAGATGAGGAGTTCAGATTTGGACGAGTTGAAGTTGTAGGGTGTCTCCTTTTTCTCCTTTTTTTTTTTTCCAGAAGGTTGGCCTGTCAGAGAGATACCCTATTGCTCAGGAAAGTGATCTAGGCTGGAAATAGATATGGGAGAGTCATTAACGGAGCTATCAAGAATGAAGAAGATTGGTCTGTGGAGAGGGGATGGAGTGAGAATATAAGAACTTCCAGGATGAGAGATTCCCTGGTTACACGACAGTAAGGGAATTAGCAAGAGAGCTGGGAGGACACCAGGAGCAAGCTGTGTCCTGGATGCCCAGGAATGAAAAGACATCCTACATGATGCAGCCATAGTCCTCAGAGTTAAATCTAGAAGATGGGGTCCATGACATGTCTACTAGATGGGATGATGCCAAGATGACAGAAATATCACAGAATGGGGAGGACATTGGAAGCTGGTGGAGGGAGAAGAGTAACTGAGCATTTTCTGAGGGTGCTGTCTGAACCACACCCTGTCCAAACTCTGGACTCTAGCTCTGAGGAAGCCTGTGAGTGTCCACAGCTCACCTGAGAGATGGAGGCCTAGAATCTCTGGCTCCATTGCTCATGGGGTGATTGACACTCTGGGGCTTGGACCCATGGGTGAGTGAGCCCTAAGCCTTGCTTCTCTTGCCTCTGAATACGGATTATCTCAAGCACTCTATGTAGAAAACAAGCACAAAAGGAACCTAGTGTTATAATGATGATGATGATGTTAAAAAAATTTTATTGAAAGTTTACCATGGGTCAGGTGCAGCTTAAGTCTTTAACATAAATTATCTCATTATAACCCAGCTAGTCCCTATGAGATAGATAGTACATTTTCATTTTACAGAAGAAAACACAGACTCAGGAGAGGCTATGCAACTTGCTCAAGGTCACACAGCTAGTAAGTAAAGGAGATTTTTATTTTATTTTGTTAATTTTAAATGCTGTTAACCTGTTTATTATGGAGCTGTGCTTTGAACTGGCTCCCAAGCTCATCATAGGGGAAGATGGAGGATGAATGGAGGGAGGGATGACTGAGAATGACTGCCTTGCTCCCATCATGTCACTTCTTGGCATGCAGCATTGCATGTTACATCTGTGTTCACTCTTTAATTCATTAGATGTTGCAGTGAGGGCCTGCTCTGTGGCAGGCACTGTGCTGGGGCTGGGATGGAAGACCCATCCCTGCTATCAGCTGCTCATATCCTCATGGAGTGACCAGCGTGCAAACAAGCAGAATGAATGCACATGATGGTTCTAGGATGGAGATGCAGAATGGGTTTAGTGGAGTGGCCACCTCCCTTTAGGAAAGGCAGGCAGGAAATGCTTTCTGGAAGACCTGGGATATCAGTGGAGACTTGAAGGTTGAGGAGAAGGTCTCTAGGCAAACCAGGTAGTCTAAAGGGGAAGAATATTCCAGGCTTGTATTCTGGATTATGTAAATTAAATTCAAGGCAGTCATCTTGTCTCTCCTGCAGAGTGTGTCCAATTCTCAAAATCTCCTGACCTCAAAGACTATTGGAAAAGTTTTCCCAAATTCTCAGTGCAAAACAATAAATTTAATTTATTCTAATTTGCTACTTCATGTTATGGGGAAAGCATTGGTCTGGGAATCCCTCAGGTAATATTTTTTGAGACACTGAAGAATTTTTTTGAATAATTTATTGTCAAGTTAGCTAACATACATTGTATACAGTGTAGAGTCTTGGCTTCAGGAGTAGATTCCTGTGGTTCATCACTTACATACAACACTCAGTGCTTATCCCAACAAGTGCCCTCCTTAAGGCCTATTACCCCTTTTTCCCACCCCAACCCCCCACCCTTATCGACCCTCAGTTTGTTCTCTGTATTTAAAAGGCTCTAATGGTTTGCCTCCCTCTCCATTTGTAACTTATTTTTTCCTTCCATTTCCCTATGGTCTTTTGTTAAGTTTATCAAATTCCACATATGAGTGAAAACATATGATATCTGTCTTTATCTGACTGACTTATTTCACTTAGCATATACCCTCCAGTTCCATCCATGTTGTTGCAAATGGCAAGATTTCATTCTTTTTCATCATTGAGTAGTATTCCATTGTGTATGTGTGTGTGTGTGTGTGTGTGTGTGTGTGTGTATACATATCACATTTTATTTATCTATTCATTAGTTGATGGACATTTGAGTTCTTTCCATAATTTGACTATTGTTGATAGCACTGCTATAAACATTGGGATGCATGTGCCCTTTTGAATCAGCACTCCTGTATACTTTGGATAAATTCCTAGTAATGCTATTATTGCTGGATCATAGAGTAGTTCTATGTTTAATTTTTTGAGCAACCTCCACACCATTTTCCAGAGTGGCTGCACCAGATTGCATTCCCACCAACAGTGCAAGAGGGTTTCCCTTTCTCCACATCCTCACCAACAACTGTTGTTTCCTGAGTTGTTAATATTAGCCACTCTGACTGGTGTGAGGTAGTCATTCAATGTGGTTTAGATTTGTGTTTCCCTGTTGATGACTGATGTTGAGCATCTTTTCATGTATCTGTTAGCCATCTGGATGTCTTCTTTGGAAAAGGAGACACTGAAGAATTTTTTGAGACACTGAAGGCAGGTACTGAAAAATAGTCACTTTTACAAATGCACTATTAATATGTCAATTTGGCAAAAAAGAAGAGTAGGTGGGAGGCCATCCCTATCACAAAGAAAAATTGCCTCATTGTGCAAATAGAATTCAGTAATCTCCATCAGGGCCTTCCAGGCATCTTTCTGGCACCTTTCTTGGACCCTCAATGGTGTAGGCACTTTTCTTTTCTTCTCCCTGTTTATTTAGATGGTCTCTGCCATCCCTGGGCCTAATTAATATGAGAAGTAAAGAATGGGCTCTAGGGAAGTAAAAAGGTAGAAGCAAAATGAAACAGAGAGGGGTGTTAGCGACAGCTGATGAAGAGTTGCCTCACGAGATACAGACTTTCTGAGATTGCTCTCTCATCCGAATGCTCTGTTCCAGAGATTGGGAATTACTCTTCATGTAAAGTCCTCAAAGGCAGGGACTGTTTCGTGGTTATCACAATGCCTAACATATAGTTGGCATTCAATAATATTAGTTTGATTCCTCCCTTTCTCTGTTCATTTTTTCTTCCTCTGTGTCCAACCTTGAAGGGAGTATGTTTGATGGACTAGTTAGGACTCCAGGTTGCAAATCAAGAGAAGCTCCCTTATGCTGGGTCATTCACAAAGAGGGAATATTGTATAAGGCACGGAGGCATCTTATGGAATTTAGGAGGAGCCGATTTTCAGATATTGGCTGGAATGGGTTTGGAACATACTTGAACTTTCTTTTCACCTCTCATAATACCTGTTCCCAGCAAAGATACTCATTTGGCCCCATCTAGACCTTACCAATTACAGCCAGAGGAGCAGCATTGCAGTTCAGAAACTTCATTGCCTGCAGCCATTTCTCTGATCATGTGAATGTGAAGGGGTCCTTCCCTGAATTTGAAGTGTTGTCAGACAGCCCAGAGAGTTTCTGTGAGGGGTATGAACAATGCTCTCACTGGGGCAACTTGGGTTTACAATTCTTAGACCATTGGCTATTGGGAGAATTCCAAAATGGTAGACAGCTTCCTATCTGAGAATGGTTGAAATGTATTAATGAAATGCTGAAGAGCTGTTTTTCCTTTGGTATGATAAATAAAAAGTTATTACCTTAGCTGACTTTTTGATAACATACGCTACATATAGTCTCATCTTTTTCTAGAAGTTTAAAAACCAGTGAGCAATAAATACATGACATTGACACTCTTTCGCTTACATAGAAATGGATATCAGCCCCTTCAAGGGAGTATCAAAGGATATAACAGTAGCATCTGAGTCAGGGGAGTATCCTGCCAGATTTTTATTTTTTCATATGTAGTTATATTTTGAAGGGCATTATTTCATCCATGAGCTATGAACTGATTTAGGAACCGAGTTCAGTTCCTACTCTACTTTCTTGGGATGAAGTAGGATCACGTGTTAACTCCTGGGAGAAATTAATCTTTCTAAAAAATATTTTTAATGTTTATTTTTGAGAAAGAGAGAGAGAGAGAGAGAGAGAGAGCGAGCAAGGGTTAGAGAGAGAGGGAGACACAGAATCCGAAGCAGGCTCCAGGCTGTGAGCTGTCAGCACAGAGCCAGATGCGGGGCTCGAACTCACAAATCATGAGATCACGACCTGAGCCCAAGTTGGACATGTAACTGACTGAGCCACCCAGGAGCCCCTGAACTTTAATTAATATTGGCTAATGACTGGATCAAACTATTAATATGTATATTGTTTCTTTCCTTCCTTCCTTTATCAAACATTTGTTGCTGTATCTTCCTTGTTGGAAACCACTCTAGTAGTTGAAAAAATAATGATTCCTTTCCAAACTTATTTTAAAATAAATATAATAAAACTAAAAGTTATCTAAGTCCAGACAAGTGTAAGATATTTACTGTAATCTAGAAGCAAATATTTTCTATAAAGGATCAGATAGTAAATATTTTTGGTTTTGTAGGCCATACAGTCTTGAGCACAACTGCTTAACTCTGCCTTTTGATTTAAAAGTAGCCATAGATAATATGTAAATAGATGAGTGTGTCTATGTTCCAGTATTTGTGGATACTGAAATTTGAATTTCATACAGTTTTAACATGTCATAAGACATGGTCTTCTTTTGAATTTTTTTGATCACTTAAAAACATGAACGCCATTCTTAGTGTGAAGACAGCAAAAACAGGTGACAGGCTGGATTTGGCCTTGCAGGCATTAGTTTGCTGACCCCTGCTCTAACACCAAGATCTGCTTAGCTGTTTTGGTTTAGTTTTCTTACTTCACAGGCATTCTTGACCTGAGCATTTCTGAAAGAGCAAGCAAAAGCAATGCTTCTTTTGATCTTAGTCTTGAGCTCATTCTTTCTTGGCTTATGTAATGTTAGCATTCAGCTTCACTTGGTTTGGTGTAAGAGCTCCACACTGAGAAGGCTGCTTTAAGACTTTGCACTTGAAGCAATGCATTTAGTGGTTCTGTAGGTGTGCAAACTCTAAAACCAGGGAGAGAGGTAATGATTCTGGGGAGAAGCAGTTTAAAAACAGTTCTAATTGTTCAGGCAGATTATTTTTAACAGTCTTTAGGGGACAGATAAATGATCACATTGTTATTATTTTTATAGATTGTATTTCAAAAAGCTTTTCTGCTAAGAGTGATTAAATACCAAGTTTTAATTTCACTCACTCAAGGAAAAATTTCCATTGCATTAAGATATTTTTTTCCTGATAATTTACTATCGGAGACTATCACTCAGGGCTTTCAGGCTCCTCATTCCAGGATTTACCATGACAGAAAAGAAGACGTGTGTCTGCTAAAGGTTTTGGAAAGTGGGAGAAATACAGGGGAATGGGAATTACTGGAAACTTTTGTTACTATATTTAAAAATATATAATATACATAAAAATTTTACGTATAAAATTTTCTTTTTTTTTAATTTTTTATTTACTTTGAGAGGGAGAGAGAGCATGTACGAGTGGGGAAGGGGCAGAGAGAGAGGGAGAGAGAATCCCAAGCAGATGTGGGTCTCAATCTCACAAACTGTGAGATCATGACCTGAGCCGAAATCAAGAGTCAGATGCTTAACTGACTGAGCCACCCAGGCACCCCTAAAATTTTCTTTACTTATAGAATTAGTGGCGATAACAATAACTAAAATATATTGTTGTCATGGAGAAGAATTTTCCAGTGTCTACATAATGAAAATTGGGAACCACCTGGTGATTGCAGTCATTGAATGCCCACTGTCTGCCTAGGTTTCCTCCATTTCATCTCACTTGACCCTCATTGTAAGATGAGGAAAACAGGACTCAGGGAATTCTAGTATCTTGCTCAAGGTCACACAACTGGTAAGTTGTGAGACCAGATTTCAGACCCAGGTCTGTCGATAGAACCCTTTTTATGTTTTCTCATTGTAACCATTTCCAGTACCTCAATGTTTGAAGCATCCCAGGCTTCCAAGACATGCCATCCTGTGTGACATGAGGTCCTTGTCACCTATTGCCTTGTGGATCGGTTAATCTTGCTATTGACCTAAGCATGCTATCAATGTGAGTGTGATTCTGGTCTTTCCTGAGAGAATTTATAACTGAAGCCCCAACTACATCTGACATAAAAAAAGAAATACTCATGTCTCTAAAAATATATGGTGATGTGAAAGAGACTCAATCCTGAGATATCCATTAACCTTTATTCCAGGGGGTTTGAGGGTTTTATGGGTCCTCTGAATTGTATGTAGAATACTGTACATGTCTGTATATGTGCCTTTTTTTGGAGAGGGTCTCTACTTTTAATTAGGTTCTGAAGACATGTCACTCTCCCTAAACTCCCACTGCTCCCTAAACTCAACTGGAACCAACTAGGAATATACCTGATTGACTCTCTAAGTAAACTTGATTGACTCTCTGACAACTGTTTATTAATTATGTCAAATGAGGTTAAATTAACTTGTCTCCTAATAGCCTGAGCATTGCACTGTCATTCCACATGTGACACTGGGTGTACTCCACCAAAGGAGTCAGCTCTGGTTTATTCACATTCTCCCTAGTCCTTGACACAGAACAATGCAACTGTAAATCCTCAGTAACTGCTAGCTGGTTGGAGGGAATGATTTTTCCCTGTATAAGCCTTGCCTACCAGTCATTTTAGGTAATGGAAGAACCAGTGATTAAGTTGGTGTCCTAAAGTGGAACTACTATGTCTAAACACTGACACTTTCTATCTGTATCTTATTTAAGTCTCTCTCGGCCTCAGTTTCCTCATCTGTAACAAGAGGGTTAGCTGTAGGATTGATAAAATCTCTCTTATCTCCCCAAACTCCAGGAGTCTAATATTTGGCAAAACCATATTGGGGAGAGCTGGGACGAGCCGCTCGGAATGGACTAGAACTTGGTTGTAAGTTGCACACCTTGGAACCTCTGTGTAAAATCACGCCCGTGGGTTGCTTTGATAATTATCTCTGGTGAGAGACTGTTGAGAAGTAACCTAGGGGATCCAGGCTAGTCGAGGGGACAGCGGCTGGGAGGAAGTGGGCGTGGCGATTTCCCCGACTTCCTTGTTTGGAGTAAACTTTGGCAGCCTCTGACAGGCTTACATGTTTGCTTCCATCTGCTGATGTGCTTTTTGGGAGCTCTCCAGCCTGCCAGAGAAAACATCTAGAAGAACCACGACGCCAGATCTTAGCCATTCCCCTGAGTCCCCAAACCCCGCCAGCCCCCAGAGAGGGGAAGGCGAAGTTGAGATAGAAAACAGGCGTGCGCGCTGGCTTCAGCGCTCGCGGAGAGTAGGGTGGAAAAGACAGGGATTTCGGCACCCCCTGAGCCCCGGTACACACGCCCGGGCGCGCGTCGCCTCCCTTTCTCGGCGCTCCTCGAGTCCTACCTGGAACTTGGCACCGGGGATGCGCCAGTGGTGCCGCGCGCTGACCGCGCCGCGCGCCTAGCGCCTCGGCTGCCTGGCGGCCCCAACCCTGCAGCGGGCGCACCGGGCGCACCGGGATCGCGGCGGGCGGGCGGCGGGGCTGTGGGGAGAGAGCGCCGTGCGGCCGGGGGAGGGGACGGGCCGGGCGCAGGGCTGCGCGCTCCGCCGCGGGGAACCCCGGGACGCCGCCGGCCGAGCCATGACGGACGCCAGCAACAGGAAAGAGGGCTTCAAAAAATGCCGGAGCGCCACTTTCAGCATCGATGGCTACAGCTTCACCATCGGTGAGAACTTTCTATCCTCTGTCCCACCCCTGGCTCGGGCAGACACCCTGGCAGGTGGCGGAGGCGGCGAGGATCCTTTCTAAGCAGGGGTGGGAGGTGGTCAGGGGTCTGGGCGGGGCCGCAGGGGCGCTCGCGAGGGGAGCCCGGCGGAGCGGTGAGAGTGGCCGGTCGCCGCTCCTGGGGCTGGCCATGTGGCGCCCCTCCTGCGGCTCTGACCCGACAGCCCGCTGAAACTGGCTTTCAGGGTTACACCTTTTCTAACTGCTCCATTTCCTTGGTGCGATTTTAGTAACGCAAACCGTCTGAGTGGAGGGATAGAGACGGGGATGGAGGCAGAGAAATGGAGAGATGGAGCTGGAAATGTTGAGAGAGGGAAGTCAGAAAGCGACATGGAGAAACTGAGACGGAGACGCACAGAGACATTAACGGAAACACCTAGACAGCAGGTCAGAAACACAGAGACAGAGATGCCAACACAGAGACTAAAAGAATGACAGAGAGGTGGAGATAGTGACAGAAATAAGAGATGCCAAAGTTGAGAGAGACAGACACACAGAGATAGAGACGGATTGAACGATAGTTTTTACAAAAGTTGAACCAAGGAGAAAGGGACACAGGCAGGTGAGAGAGGTAGGGAGGTAGAGAAAGGGAGAGAGAGGAAGAGAGAAGAGAGAGAGGGAGTCAGTCCAAGAAACCTAGAGACCGACAGGCACGGAATGCAGACAGAGAGGGAGAAATGTATCATGTTACTGAAATATTTGAAAAAAGCTGTCCCCCACCCCCACCCCTGGGGTACCAGAGGGGTTATTAAAGGTAGCAGGACCACAGGGCTAACCCTTTGGAAGCTGAATTTGAAGAGATCATTTCTTGATGCTCTCACTGCTGGTTCCATACTGTGCACTGTTTTGAAACAACTGGTCAGAGATTGCCTCTTCATCTTCCCAGGAGGTGGGCAAAGCCAGGGAGACTTCCTTTCTGGAATGTCAGAGTTTGGAGAACAACAGGGCAAAGCCAGGTGCCAACATCTCTATTTCTGTGTATGCTCAGGTCACTACCGCTTTAAATCTGAATTTACCCCCCCCCCCCCAACCTTTGAATGTGAGAGCTATGTTAATTTGCTTTTTGGTGGGTTGCACTTACTTGCCCCTGGAGCATGAAACTGCCAGGGGCAAGAAACCAGTGGAGAGGAACTCATTCATCTTTAGACCACTTTTGTTCCTTCTAATGAGTAGCCCAAGATTTCTGGGGCATTGACTGAACACGTTGCTTCCAGAATTAAGTCTGAACTTCTCTGCCTGCTTCCCAAGGCTCTCCTTTCCTGCCCAACTGTCACTTCAAATTTGTATCTTCTACACACTTATCATCGTTTGCCCTTGTCCATGTCCCAGCCCTCAGAGCCTTTGCTCTAGCTGTTTCCTCAGACAGGAATGCATTTCCCTACCTCTTCTTTGAGAAATCTTTTCTATCCTGCCTTTCACTTGCCACCTCGGTGCTCTCCTTCCCCATCAGAAAGTTCTCCCTCTGCACTCCCTTAGCCTTCTAGTCCTTTGTGAGAGTTCACACCCTGCCCTGATTCACTATGAAACTATGTCTAACTGATCTTCCACCCTCTAATGGTGATGGTGGCTGTTTGGGAGTTTTTGTAGAAATGAATTAAATATTGCCAAGGTCAAAAGTGATTCATTAAAAGGCCATTGTCATGTTAATATTAGTTTTAAATGTAAGAAAACATCTAAAAGTGATTTTTAAAGTTTTACCTGGTAGTTCCCTGTGAGATCTTCTAAAGAGTGTGGCTTTTAAAACCCAGGTTTATAGTGTTGTCCTCCCTCACCTAACCCCTTCTGTCCTTTTGCTTCAGTCGTCACAAGAAGAAATGATTTGGCACTTGGTATGGTCTGCTAGTTAGGAGGGACCTCAAAAGTGAGCTGGTCACTTTCTGGTGAGAGAGCTGCCAGCTTATTTCAGATCTCTGGACATTTATTCAGTCATTCCTTTCCATCTGTCCTTCTTCTCTCCTTCCTTCAACAACTGCTTATTGAATCTTACTACATTAAAAGAGACAATTTAACACAATGCCTACCATATGCACATTCAATAAATGACAATTGTTATAATTATTCAAGGCCCTAAGCTAATATCATGGGTAGTGTATGAAGATAAATCAGACTTAGAACCTGGTATTCAAGGAATTTGTATTCTTGAAGTGATGTCATACATCCCTATATGGCTTTTTACTAAGTAGAAACTAGTTAGTACCTTAAGAGACATTTTAGACATTTTAGACCAAACACAGATAATCAAAAAGGAGAGAATCACTTGGAATTTTTGGCTATTTAGTGTCTTTTAATTTTTGCCATAATAATGAATAAAGACTAAATCTTTGAGAACATCCATAAAGACTTAAAATTTTTTAAATATATTTTTTAAAGTTTATTTATTTTGAGAGAGACAGAGACAGCATGAGTGGGGTGGGAGCAGGAAGAGGGAGAGAGAGAGAGAATCCCAAGCAGTCTCTGCACTGTCAGTGCAGACCCCATGTGGGGCTCAGACTCACAAAGTCATGAGATCATGACCTGAGCTGAAACCAAGAGTCAGATGCTTAACCGACTGAGCCACCCAGGAGCCCCTGAGAACATCCATAAGTACTTTTGAGTATATATTTCTAGAAGTATAATTGCTTGGTCCAACTCCATGTATATTTTTGGGGATTTTAAAACACATTAATTGTTCAACTAACCTCTGGAAATAGCAGCTTCTACTCCCATCAGCAGTTTTTCAAGCTGCTCATATTCTCTCATGAATCCAGACACTATAATTTCAAAAAAAGTTGCTGGTTTGAGAAGTGGACAGAAGTATCTCAATTCCAAATGTTATTTTACTTCTTTCGTAAAAGTGTCTTTTTATGTCCTTGGCCTATATGTTATTTCTCTGGGCGATTTTATCATTTATTTTAATTTGCAGATACTCTTAAGGTACAGTATATAATACATGTTAATGATACATATAACTAGTATATTAATTATAGATAATATATAATTATAACATTATATATTAATTATATAACATAAAATTACTATATATTAATCACATAATTATATAATTAATATATATCAGTAATACATATTATATATGCACATGTACATATATGTCTCTGTGTGTGTGTGTGTATATATATATATAAATATATACACAGCTATATACATATCCAGGTGACTCTTGAACAATACAGGTTTGAACTGCATGGTTCCACTGATACACAGATTTTTTCCAATAAATACAGTACAGTACTGTTAAATGTATTTTTCTTTTTTATGATTTGCCTAATAACATTTTCTTGTCTCTAGCTTACTTTAAGAATATAGTATATTGTACATATAACACACAAAATATGTTTTAATCAACAGTTTATATTATCAATAAAGCTTCCAGTAAGCAGCAGGCGATTAATAATTACGTTTTTAGGGAATCTAAGTTATATGTGGATTTTCAATTGTGTGGGGCATTGGTATCCCTAACCCCCATATATTCAAGGGCACCTCTCTCTCACTCTCCTGCTCTCTCTCTCCCTCTGTCCCTTTGTCTCTCTGTCTTTCTCTCTCTCTGTATATATGTAGTTTGCAAGTGCTGAGTGTCATGTATATTAAAATATTTCTTCTAAGTAGGAGGACTCATATTTCTGCAACATCAGTATGTGGCAGTAAAGACCTACTTTGAAACATACAGATATCTTGTAGCCCTCATCCATGGTTACCAATGTTAGGGAGAGAAAATTTTTCTCTATCTTGGAAGGCTCTTCTAGTTGAAGTAAGAATCAAACTGACATGAGACAGATGAAGAGATGAAAATCAAATTTAATTATGTACATACTGAGAATCCACACAGACATGAGATTCCAAAGAAGGACAGACAAAATGAGGTATATGTGCCATCCTGAACTAAGGAGAAGGACCTAGGGGTCTGGAACTTCAGAGGGAAGGAAAACAATTCACAGAAAGATGAAAAAGAGTAAATGTTTAGTAAACAAATGTTTGCTGGGCCATTCAGAAACAATGGGGCATAGAGAGGAATTTTAACAAACACTTCGTTAGGCTCCTCCCTGTCTACCACCCCTAGTTCATATTATACTATAGTTATCTATGGTGCGGGCTCTCTTCCTGGAGCAGGTCCTCTAAATTCTTTTAGGCAGTTAGGGGGAAGGTCAAAGTTTCTAAGTCTTTGGGCCTTGATTGTTTTCAGCTCAAAATAATCTTCATGCCAAGGTAACACATTTTGGGGCAACCTACCCTTAGCCCCGACACCAGCTACTTACATGGTTTCTGCAGGGCAGAGTCTGTGGACAGTCCGTCTTTTACCATGTGAGAGAAGAATCCTGATGAGATCCTGGTCGCTCCCAGATTGCTCCTTTTCTCAAGTGACTGACGCTGTTGATAGGAACTACTTCCTGTTGTAGTCTGGATTAACAAATGCAAAATTTCTAGGTCAAAGGACTTTATTAAAGAATTCATGTTATGGTAGTGGTGATTCAAGAGATTTTTTTTTTAAGATTTATTTTTGAGAGAGAGAGAGAAAGCATGTGTGAGCAGGGGAGGGGCAGAGAGAGAGGGAGATTAAGAGAATCCCAAGCAGACTCCATGCTCAGTGTGGAACCCGATGTGGGGTTCCATATCATGGCCTTGAGATCATGACCTGAGCCAAAATCAAGCGTCAGATGCTTAAGTGACTGACCCACTGAGGCACCCCAAGACATTTTTAATAGGGGAAGCTGATGAGGTCATGGAGATCTTGGGAGTTCTGCAGGAGGGGATATGTGACCCACCCTGTGTCAAAGTCAAGAATAAAATTTGTTTGGAGGGCTTCTGAAAAAACTCTGTTGAATGGACATTTCTGGGCTAAGGAGAGATATCCACTTCTAGTTCAGACTGGCAAGGAGAAGCCTTCAGCTATGCTTCTCCACAGGGGTGATACACCCCAGGGGCTGTGGACATATATGGTGCACTTTTGGTAGTTACATGGTAGGGGCCTGTGGACAAGCTCTAAGACAGTGAGCAAAGCCCAGAGGAGTTAAATTTTCTGCAGGGTAAGTAAGGTACAGTCCTGCACAATGAGGAATTTTCCTAAACCCAATAACACCCCTATAGAGAAAAGCTGTGAGGGTTCCCTCTGACATGGGAGCCTGAGGCTCCTAAAGGGGCCTGTGCCCTGGCTTCAGGGACTTTGGGACATTGATGGTCCAGGCTGACTGAGAACAGGTGATGCCACATGTCATGTATAGCTGTGCGGGTTGGACCAAGCTCTGAACTAGGTGCTTTACTCAGCTCATTTGATCACCTTTCCAACTCTGAAAGTTATCTGTTATGACCCCGATTTTAGGAGAAGAAACCCCTAAGACACTGAGAGGGAGTGATTTGCTGGAAGTCACAAGCTAGGAAATAGCAGAGTGGGGTTCAGACCACATCTGCTGTGATCTCTCAGCCTAGGGTTTGCCTCACATCATGCTGCCTTCCACAGTGAACTTTATTTCTGCCTGAGTCTTGGAACCAGCCCATCATCCCAATGAAGAGAGGCCAGGGAGTTTGCCAGGTCAGCTGGGCACAAAGCATGGAGCATTGTTACAGGTGGGGCTGGGCTGCTCCTGGGGGGAATATCAGGTTTGAAGAAACAAGGCCTATTAATCTGCTTCCCACCAGGGCTTCCTCTTCAGTCTGATCATTCTCCATATCCCAAGGCAAATGATTTTGTGTTCTCTTTACATAATTTTTTCAGGTCATGAAGTCAGGTATGTGGTCAAGAGGTCTTGGAAATAAGACTGTTAAGTTGAACATGTGCCATATCAGAAGGCACTGACTGTCATCTAGTGTTTGTGATTTGAGTGTTCCATCCCTAGGAAACCATTGAATTTTTGATTGTAGCAGGTGATTGTAATGCTTAGTATTAACTGAAGGCCATATGTTGATGTTCAAGTGTAATTGGACTCTGGTCAGTTACTTGTGAACTAGCATTTGAATATGGAACAAATGGGTTTGGAGGGAGTTGCAGTATTCTTGTTTTCCAGAAGTTTCCTTGTCTTCTGGGGCTTGGATATCTATTTGGGTTTATATTAAGTGCATTCACAGATTTTTAGTTTCTCCACAAGGCTGCCCGAAATATAAACACACAACCTTCCCCCGCAAAGTGAAGTATGTCTGCAAAAAAACAAAACAAAACACCTTTTTTTTTTTTTCAACCACCTCCGTGGGCCTCACTTGATCTCTTTTGGTACTCCTCACTACTCATTCTATAGATGAGAAAATGGGCTCCAGGAGGGCCCTCACTTCCCTTCTCCCCTCAGTGGTGACCTTTGTCAGCTGGAAATGGGTGAAGCCATGGATAGGGAGGATGTGAAATGGTGGAGTGCATGGCAAAGAAGCTGCTTCCTTCAAAAATGAAAGTGGTAGTGTGGAAAATTCTAGGCCTGTACAGAAGCGGCGTTGCTAACGGAGGGATGTGTTTCCTGTAGCAACTGCCAGTATCTCCCTCACCCTATGTTTCTCTCTGCAGGCTTGTCCCAGAGGAGGAAACACAAGGGGCCCCTAGACAGTAGAGGCCCAGGGGGCTGGGAGTGAGGGTTTTCTGCCACATCCTTGGATTGCAGGAGCTGGGAACCCACGCTAAGTACAGGAGGTCTGCTGGTGGATGCTCCTGTCACAGGGCAGGGCTCAGTGGTAAACGAGGCCAGGATGACTTGGCTGCAGACACTGGGGGTGGGGTCCACTCTCCAACCCAGGCATAGAAATCCCTGGTTCCCTTGGTACTTATGGCTCAGGACTTTCTCAGTTTAGGCTGGTCTCAGTGCTCTGTTGGCTAAGTGGCCTGTCTACCTTCTCTCAGCCTGCTCGTCTGCCTGCATGGAGGCAAAACCTTTGGACATTGCCTGCTTGGTTGGTAGTGATGGTAGGGAGCAAAGAACTGAATTAGGACCCTAGGCAAAATATTCTACAGCTGTTTCCCAGTACCCATGGACCTAATTTCCTCCTCCTCCCATCTCTGAGAAGACTGGACAGAGTGAGGTGAAGCAGTGTGTGGAATGAGGGGTCAGGCAACCCAGGGCTTGGCATCTCTGCTCTGGCACCCATCTCCCCGACCCATTCTGCATTTTGGGAAAATCATTTTCTGAGCCTCAGTTTCCTCATATGTGAAATGGGGAGTGTGAGTCTTATTTATGCAACTGTGGTGAGGATCAGGTGAAGTTATGCATGGAAAAATTGCTTTAACTTACAATGCCATTAAAATCATTCCTGTTATTAGGGAAGACTTCATACCGGTTAAAACTTAGGCCCCTGCCTTCACAGCATTTGCACTTCAACAACGGGAAGTGCTATCTTAAGCTTGAGGAATGAGGCTCTCCTGTCAGCCAGCTACTAGAGTATAGAGTTTTAGGGATGTGTGTCAACAGAGAGATCGCTTTTGTAGTAAGAAACCCTGGGCTTTGGAGTCACACAAGGACTTATTGTGCTGGCCAGGCAAGCCAGCTAGCTTCTCTGAGCCTCAATTTCCTTCTCAGGACAAATGGGGTAGTACCGCCTTCCTTGTGGGGCAACCACAGCCTGAGGAGTGAAGTGTCATGCATAGTGCCTGTCTGTCACACTGTGCCTCTTTGCTCAAGTCCCTTCCCTTCACCTGAAATCATGCTGTGACTAGAGCTGGCTCTGGCTGGGAGTAGGCGAGGGTTGGTGGTGTGATCCTGAGGGTTTGTGGGTGTGCTCTAGAGCAGGGTCAGAGGTGGGTCACTACTGGCCTGTGCTGGTGCAGAGGTGGCAGCCCCCAGGAAACCCTATACAACTGTGCTGGTCCCCAACACCAGACAGGAATAAGAGCAAAGTGTGCACTGGGCACTCTTCTGTCATCCCATGGATTGATGTCCCTCCCTGGGCCACCTGGAATGTCTACCCAACCTTCTCTGACCTGGCAGAATCCATCTGGGACCATGGAGAAGTTGGAGTAGTTCCAGAATTACAGGAATGACCTTCCAAACTAGGCTTACGGGTCTGTCCTCGGACATAAGAAGAAAAAGAGAACCAGGATGGTTAAATTGGACTCAGTAGAGTTCATAATATAACAAGCTCTGGAGTTAGACACATATTCAGAATATGAACCCCATCTTCCTTTTGTTGTGATTTTGGAGAGATGACATCACATGGCTAAGCTTTAAGTGGACATAATAAATAGTATCTCCCTTGCTGAGTTGGGAAATTAAATGAGATAAAATGCAAGTAGAGTTCCTAGGCATTGTCTTAGTCCACTTGGGGTGCTGTAACAGAATACCACAGACCAGGTGGCTTAAACAACAGGAATTTATTGTTCTGAAGGCTAGAAAGACACTAGCAGGTTTGGTATCTGGTGAGGGCCTGCTGCCCGCTTAGTAGATGGCCATTTTCTCACTGTTTCTTCACATGGCAGAAATGTTGAGGGACCTTTCTGGGGTCTCTTTTAAAAGGGTGCTAATCCTATTTATGAGGGCTCCACCCTTATGGCCTAGGTGGGGGAGTGGCTCCACCTCCTAGTATTGTCACATTGGGGATTAGGGTTCAACATATGAATTTTGGGGAAACAAACATTTAGTCTATAGCACCATGGTCATTGGAAGTTAATAAACATTTGTTGACTATAGCACTGAACTGGGCACTGTGAAAAGACAGGGGAATCATGGTGGTGGTGGTGGGGGGGGATGGCACAGTATGGTGGAAAACACATAGTGGACTCAGAATTGAGAGTTGGGGTTTGTTTCTTACTAACTTGCTCTTTAATCTTCGGCAAGTCACTTAACATGGGCATCAGTTTCTCCATTTGCAAATGAACTGGTTGGGTAAGGATATCTCTGCAGTTCCTGCCACTTGAGAAGGAGGTGAGCTTTGAGTCCTAAAGGCCACCATAGCTTTCCCAGAGTGGGAAGGTGCAGGGGAATGGCTAAATGAGATGTACTGGGATTTCTGGTGAAAGATGCTTTGCAGAGTTCAGAGCAAAGCAGAGGTAAATTGGATGTAGGAGTAGTGAAGAGTTGAAGTTATTCTTGGAGTAAGTAGTCTAGATTGTGTGTATATAATTGTGTATGATGATTCTTACAGTGAGTTTGATAACCACTGAGCTAGACTCAAGGAAGGAACCAAAGGCAAGTGGCTGTGTAGCTGACTGGGCCTTCCAGCCATTTCTCCTTTATGATATCATATCCTAGTGGGAAATGAAAGTGATGGGTGGAGATTTCCAAGTGTTTGTCAGTAGGATTGGGTCCATTCCGGTGGTACATGAAGTCTTTATGGCTTCAATTCATGTTCCTAGATTTGTTTGTTATGAACAATCAATGCGTAATAGATAATAGTTACGGCAGCACCTAGCATGGGTTCTGCCTAATAAATGCTTGCTGGATTTGAATGGCAGTATGTATAGAGGTTAAGAGCATGGATTCTGGACTTGACTACCTTGGTTTGAATTTTGACTTCACAGTTTATTAGCTGTGTAAGCTTGGACAAGTTACTTATCCTTTGTGTATCTCAATGGACCCATCTGTTAAATGGAGGTAATCATATTACCTGTCTCCTGGGGTGTTGGAGGATTAAATGAGTTAATGTATATCAAGCACTCCAAACAGCATGTGGTACATAGTAAGTTCTGTGTAAATGTTTGTTATAATATTATTTTTGTATTATTATATTCATAATATATATACATAATGATAATATATTTCTACAATACTATTATTATCATGAAGATAATAGTAATAAGCAACTCTGAGTCCTGCTTGATCAAACACTTGTATATACTGTTCTTTGGAAAGCTGTAATTATGACCTTGTTCTTCCACTTTCTGTTGTTCAAAATTGGCATTTCCTGTCAAAAGGAATTCACTTTTGTGTCCTTGGGCATTGGTGTCCTGATGCTGTACAGTTATTCTCGATGAATCCATGAAGGACCTAAAAATGTTCCCATCTTTTCAACCAGTTTGCCTTTTAGGATTTAGTGTGTCACTTATGATGGCTTTGCAAAGTGAATGCCTAATGTCCAGGCCCTTGTTAGGTGGTTAGCTCTCCCAGGCCAGGATGGTAGGTGGAAAGGAAGTGATGCAGGAGACTTGGGCACTAGGCCCAGTGCCAGCCTATCCTGTCCTTGTGACTGTTGAAAAGAATCTCTTTGAACCTCAGGTTCCTTATTTGTAAATGAGGATAACAATTCCTTCTTTGTTGTGTTGGGAGAGTACAATAGGATGAGGAATGTAAGAAACTAGCTCGCTCTAGGTGCCCAATAATTGGTAGCTGTTGGTTGTCATGATGGAGAGGCCCTGCAATCTGGGAGCGGGCATGTCTCCCAGGCCCACAGCTGTTTCCCTGGATGATGCTCACCAGCCTGCCCCCTGGCTGCCTCCCACAGACCCCCACCAGCCACTTATGTCGAGTGCTGGCAGGGCTGCAAGGCTGTCTTTGTTTTAGTATAGGATTTCCGACCAGGCTCGTATCTGGAGTGCCTGCCTTACCCCAGCTGAGTGCTTCCAGCAGGGTTTGGGTAATTGGTACCAGCTGCTCTGGGGAGAGCTGGTTGGCACTTCCTGTGCTGTTTGACAGGCAGGCTCTGGAGTGTGGTGGGAGCTTGGCCTGAGAGCCAGGCCTTCCCCAAGGAGCCCTGGAAAGGGGGGCTTGGAAGCAGAGTTACTGGAAGTTGGCTTTTATTTATGGGAGTATAATATCTGCTAGACAATGGTCCAAACCACTCAAGACTCCGTCCATGAGTATCAATCCACATTTACTGCTGCAGAGGTTTGTTTCTCTGGGAGGAAATCATGTTAATTGATTTGCTTCAATTCTTCAATCTTTCTGCTTCTTCAGACAGTATGCTTTCTCTCTTCTTGGTGATGGCATAGAGTGTCTCAGGTGTGATTCCATGAGCTTGGAGAGGAAAATAAGAGAAGGATCAGCTATCCTAGACTTTGCGTCACTAGTAACCACCAGCATTTCTCTAGCATTTAATAAAGGACATTTACAGTGGTCTAATACAGCTTTTATAAGCAGGGTTGCAGATGGAGCAGTTCCTGATGAGTGAGGGTTTCAGTACAGGTCTTCAGAGTTCAGGTCCAGTGTTTTTTTTCTGTTTTGTTATTTTTTTGGATTGGAATGCTATGTTGGACCTGCTGTATTATATATTTATTCATCAGACGTTTTGACTACTGGAGATGATCATCTCAAAGACTCATTGTAGTGTATGAGGTAGAAAGAATATCCCTTCTTTTGGACAAACCAGAAGTTGAATTGATGAGCTCTGATGTTCACTACTTATGAGGTGTCTAACTACTCTCTTTACCTTTCTGAACCTTGTAAAGTAAGAATAATAATATCTGTATATAAATATGACATTTATAAAATGTTGGCCCAGTAATGAGACCATCCCAAGTGTTTATAAATCTTAGTTCCTTTACTTTCCCTTTTCTCGTTCCTTAGTTCATGCCAAACCTGAAGGTATTTTGTCTGGCTTAGATGCTTACCCTGTAATCAAAAAGTGTGGCTCATTGTGTCTGGTGACTCATCTTTCTTGAACAGTTGGAAGTTACTTTAGATTTTCAACTTTTCATAAGTTAGCAAGCACTGAAGGGGAATCCAGCATCTCTTAAGGAGGGAGCCAGCAGGACTTTGTGCTGAAGTAGGTCCCCAACCTCTGCTGGGCCCCATGGAAATCCAACCTGCCAAGATGCCTTTTCTTCCTTTCTCTTTTGGGTCATTCATGAGGCCAACTATTTAAGACAGTGAAAAAAGTTAAAAAGATGTAGAATTTAGGCTAGTTTTGTAAGACTATCAGCCTAGTCTTAGTGATGATTTCAAAGAGGCTGTTTTTTTTTTTTTTGGTGATTATGCAGTTATTATGCAAGTTATTGCCCCCGTGTTGATGATGATAATAACAAGGTTTTACCATTTGTGAAGCACTTTCCCAAGTATCAACTCATTTGATTTACCAGTACCTTTGCAGGAGAACTATAAGCAGCTCCATTTTGCAGGTAGATAAACTGGGGCTTCAAGAAGTCAGAGTGACTTGTTTCAGAACAGTGACTCAAATCTAGTTTCTGCATTTCAGAAAGTCAGGCTTTCTATTGAAGCAGAAATTTGGGAACCACTTTTCCCATGTCCTCATCCCCCATCTCACCTAATTAGCCATCAAGTCCTGTTGATTTTCTTCTCTAAACTTTTTCCTATTCATATTCACCACCCTCATCTCCCCTGCAGTAGTTCACACCCTCTTCTCTCACTGAGTCATTGCAATATTTTCAAGTGGTCTCCCTACCTCCCAACTGGCCTCCCCTCCACACTTTTCTCAATACAGCAAATAGAATGTTCCTTTGGAACATACAACTGATCTCTCTGCCCTCCAGTTTAAAATTGTCTAGTAGCAGACTTATGGGGAAGATGGCAGGACTTCTGGGGATGATGACAGAGTAGGAAGATCCTAACCTCACTTGTCTCATGGATACAACTAGAAAACACCCACATCAGTGTAAATAACCCAGAAAATGACCCAAAGACTGACAGAGCAGACTCTCCACAGCTAAATGTAGAGAATAAGCCACATCAAAGTGTACCCAGTTAGGAACTAAATGGACCTGTGGAGACTGTCCTCAGACAGGAGAGATGCTAGACACAAAGACAAGAGGGAAATAGACCCTCACATCAGGCAACCCAGGCATGGGGAACTTGCATGGGGAAGATGAATCTCCGTAACATTCAGCTTTGAAAACCAGAAGGGCCAAATTTTGAGAGTTCTTATAATCAGCTGGGCTCAACACCTGGAACTTTAAAAATCAGTGGGCTTGGCTCTTGGAGATCTGGGAAGGAGATAGGAAACTGAGTCCCTGTCCTTAAAGAGACAACACAACAGTCCCATGGAGATAAATCATAGAAACACCAGGTTGAAAAACACCTGGGGTATATGGGAGGGAGATTTGTTTACTAATCTCAGAGCATGTGTTGGAGGGACAGGGATCATTTGGAGACTCCTCCAGAAACAAAGCACCAGGTGGGCACTGTTTTGCTCCTTCACCATCTAGCATAGACACATAGACACCTGTGGGAACCAGCATGATGCCAAAACTCACTACCTAACTTGCTAATACTATTTGCTCCGCCCCTGTATGCTTCTGTGGATCTACCCCCTCCAACTCCCCACCCTCTGTGTGGAACTTTCTGGCACTGTTCACCTTACCTCCATGCTCTCCTGAGGACTGACTCCCTTCAGCCTTGTGGCAGTTTTCTGAAGCAGCTCCAAGTCTCCTCCCACAACAGACCTGTGCAAACCTTACTAACACTGTGTGCCCTACCCCTGTGTTCTGCTGTCCTCCCCCCTCCAATATGCTCTCTACTGGAGCCCATCTAAGATATAGTAAGTGGTGTGTAAGCAGCTCTGACAGGGCCTGGTACCACTCCAAAGTGACTCCTCCCCTGAGGAGGTAACCACACACACCAGCCCAACTGCAGCCCTATCAGTGGGCTGGGGACAGATATCTGGTCTGACTACAGGCACTACCCCCAAATGAAGACTTCTCAGGAGATAAAATGGAAAGCCTACATGGAAAACTACATGCCCTGTAGTTCAGTGCTGCCACATCTCTGGTGAATGCCTGGTCTGCCTCAGGTCAAGCCCAAGGCAGCCCCAGACTGGCCCATTAACAATACAGGACGAAACCCTGCCCACGATAGGCAGAGGGCCATTGTAATCAACTGGACTAAAAGCAAATGCAACTTAGCTACAATAGTAGGGAGCACACAATACACATAAGAGACATCCCTGAAGCATCAGGTTCTGGTGAACAGGGGATGTTGCACTGCAAAGCACTACAAAACCTCTTTCATAAGGCCACTACTTTAAGAGCAGGAGAGGTAGCTGACTTTCCGAACAGTAACAGGCACAGAGAGTTAAACAAAATGAAGAGACAGAGGAATATGTCCCAAAGGAAAGAACAGGATAAAATCATAACAAGAGAGCTAAATGCAATGGAGATAAGTAACATGCAGGTAGTGAATTTAAAGTAATGGTCATAAAGATACTCATTGGACTTGAGAAGAGTGGAGGGCCTCAGTGAGACCCTCAACAAAGAGATAGAAAACATAAAAAAGAACCCAAAATAAAGAACTCAATAACTGAAATTAAAAATACACTAGATGGCATAAACAGTAGAGTAGAGGAAGCGGAAGAATGGAACAGGGACCTGGAGGACAGAGTAATGGAAAACAATCAAGCTGAACAGGAGAGAGAAAAAATAATAATAAAAAATTAAAATAGACTTAGGGAACTCAGTGATACCATCAAGTGTAATAAGATTCACATTATGGGGATCCTAGAAGGAAAAGAGAGAGAAAAGGGGGCAGAAAATATATTTGAATAAATAATAGCTGAAAACTTCCTGAATCTGGGAGAAGGAAACAGAAATCCAGATTCAGGAGCCACAGAGAGCCCTCAACAAAATCAATCCAAGGAGGTCCACACCAAGACAAAAAGTAGTGATAGAGAATTTTAAAGGCAGCAAGAGAAAAGACAACAGTTACTTACAAGGGAAGTCTCATAAAGCTATCAGGGGATTTTTTAAGCAGAAACATTGCATACCCGAAGGGAGCAGCATGATATATTTAAAATGCTGAAAGAAAAAACCTGCAGCCATGAATACTCTATCCAGCAAGGCTATCATTCAGAAAAGAAGGATAGATAAAGACTTTTCTAGACAAACAAAAATTAAAGGAATTCATGACCACTAAACCAATTGTATAAGAAATGTTAAAAAGGACTTTTTGAGTGTAAAGACCATAAATAGGAGTAAGAAAAGTAGGAAGTGCAAAAGCAGTAAGATTAAGTATATCCATAAATATCAGTCCATGGATTCACAAAATAAAAGAATATAAAGCATGACACCATATATTTAAAACTGGGGAGGGAGATAAGAAGAGTAAAGAATTAGTTCAGAGGGATGCTTGGGTGACTCAGTTGGTTAAGGGTCCAGCTCTTGGTTTCAGCTCAGGTCATGATCTCATGGCTTCATGGGTTCGAGTCCTGCACTGGGCTCTGGACTGGCAGTGTGGAGTCTGCTTGGGATTCTCTCTCTTTTCCTTTCTCTCTGCCCATCCCTACTCATGTTGTCTCTGTCTCTCTCAAAATAAATAAATATACTTTTTTTAAAAAAAGAATGGATTCAGGGGTGCTTGGGTGGCTCAGTTGGTTAAGACTCTTGATTTTGGCTCAGGTCATGATCTCACAGTTTGTGAGTTCAAGCCCCGCATCAGACTCTTTGCTGTCAGAACCTGCTTGGGATTCTCTCTTTCCCTCTTTCTCTGCTCCTCCCCTACTCTCTCTCTCTCTGTCTTTCTAAAAAATGAATAAATAAACATTAAAAAAAGGAATGGGTTCAAATTTAAGCAGCCATCAACTTAATATAGACTGCTAAAATCATAAGGTGTTATAAATAAACTGAATGGTAACCACAAATCAAAAACCCGTAATAGGCAAAAATAAAAAAGAAAGGAAGCTAAGTATATCACTGAAGAAAGCCAGCAAACCATGAAAGAAAAGAGCAAGAAAAGAAAGTAACAGAGAACTACAAAATCCACCAGAAAACAAGTAACAAAATGACAATAAATACATACCTATCAATAATTACTTTGAATGTAAATGGCCCAATCAAAAGACATAGATTTGTTGACTGTTTCCTTTGCTGTGCAGAAGCTTTTTATCTTGATGAAGTCCCAATAGTTCATGTTTGCTTTTGTTTCCCTTGGTTTTGGCAATGTGTCTAGTAAGAAGTTGCTCCAGCTGAGGTCAACTAACTAAAATTTAAATTAAAAAAAAGTTTATTTAAAAAAAAAACAGACGTTGAGAGAGGTGATGGATAAAAAAAAACAAGACCCAATTATATACTGCCTACAAGAGAGTCATTTCAGATCTAAAGGCACATGCAGATTGAAAATGAAGGGGTGGTAAAGCATTTAGTATACAAATGGAAGTGAAAAAAATTCAGGGTAGCAATATTTATATCAGACAAAATAGAATTCAAGATAAAAACTGAAACAAGAAATGAAGAAGGATACTATATAATCATAAAGGGAACAATACGACAAGGAGATATAATAATTGTAGATATTCATGCACTGAACTCTGGGAGCACCCAAATACATAATGCAGCTATTAACAAACATCAAGGAAGTAATAGATAGCAATACAATAATAATAGGAGACTTTACAACCCCATCTATCAATGGATAGTTGATCTAAACAGAAAACCAACAAGAAAACAGTGGTTTTGAATGACACATTGGACCAAATGGATCTAACAGATATATTTAGAACATTTGATCCTAAAACTGCAGAATACAGTCTTTTCAAGTGCACATGGAACATCTCCAGATTAGATCACATATTAGGCTACAAAACAAGTCTCAACAAATTTAAAAACATTGAATTCGTACCATGCATCTTTTCTGATGACAACACTATGGAACTAGAAATCAATCACAAGAAAAAATCTGGAAAGAACACAAATATGTGGAGGTTAAATAACAGGCTACTGAACAATGAATGTGTCAACCAAGAAATCAAAGAGGAAATAAAAAAATATATGGAGACAAATGAAAATGAAAATACAACAGTAAAAACTTTGGGATGCAGCAAAAGCTGTTCTAAGAGGGAAGTTTATAATGATACGTGTCTACCTCAAGAAGCAAAAAACAAAAGAAAAGAAAACAAACAAAAAACTCAAAGAAGCAATCTAACTTTACACCTAAAGGAGCTAGAAAAAGAAGAACAAACAAAACCCCAAACCAGCAGAAGGAAGGAAATAACAAAGATTAGAGCAGAAATAAATAAACTAGAAACTAAAACAAAACAATAGAATAGATCAATGAAACCAGGAGCTGGTTCTTTGAGGAGATAAACAAAATTGATAAACCTTTAGCTTGACTCAGAGAGAGAGAGAGAGTGAGAGAGCACGAGCGAGCGTGAGCGAGCTCAAACAAAATCAGAAATGAATGAGGAGAAATAACAACTGACAAACAGAAATACAAAAGATTATAAGAGAATGTTATGAAAAATTATATACCAACAAACTGGACAACCTAGAAGAAATAGATAAATTCCTAGAAACATAACCCCCAAAGCTGAATCAGAAAGAAATAAAAAATTTAAACAGCCTGATTATCATCAATGAAATGGATCAGTAAATAAAAATTCCCAACAAACAAAAGCCCACGACCAGATAGCTTCACAGGTGAATTCTACCAAATATTTAAAGAAGAGTTAATACCTATTCTTTAAAAAAAACCTTTTTTTAATGTTTATTTTTGAGAGACAGAGAGAGATAGAGCACAAGCAGGGGAGGGGCAGAGAGAGAGGGGGACATAGAATCTGAAACAGGCTCCAGGCTCTGGGCTGTCAGCACAGAGCCTGATGCGGGGCTTCAAACCATGAACCGTGAGATCATGACTTGAGCCGAAGTCAGACACTCAACCGACTGAGCCACCCAGGCGCCCTGAGTTAATACCTATTCTTTTCAAACTATTCCAAAAAATAGAAGAGGAAGGAAAGATTCCAAATTCATTCTATGAAGCCATATTATCCTGATACCAAAATGGGAAAAAGACACTATGAGAGAGAGGGAGCGAGAGAGCTACAGGCCAATATCTCTGATGTACATAGATGCAAAAAAATTCTCAACAAAATATTTGCATACAAATCCAACAATACATTAAAAAAATCATTCACCATGGTCACTTGAGATTTATTCCTGAGATGCAAGGGTGATTCAGTATTTGCAAATCCATCAATGTGATACATCACAGCAGTAAGAGAAAGGATAAAAACATATGATCATTTCAATAGGTGTAGAAAAAATATTTGACTAAGTACAACATTCATGATGAAAACCTTTAACAAAGTAGGTTTAGAGGGATCATACCTCAACATTATAAAGGCCATGTGTGAAAATCCCACATCCAGCATCATACTCAATGGTGAAAAACTGAGAGCTTTTCCTATTAAATCAGGAACAAGACAAGGATGTCCTCTCTCATGACTTTTTATTTAGCATTGTAGTGGAGGTCCTAGCTACAGCAATCAGACAAGAAAAAAAAAAAGGCATCCACATTGGTAAAGAAGAAGTAAAACTTTCACTATTTGCAGATGACATGACATTATATATAGAAAACCCTAAAGATTCCACCAAAATCTCCTAGAACTGATAAAGGAATTCAGTAAGGTCACAGGATACACAGTCCATATACAGGAATCCATTGCATTTTTATACTCTAATAACAAAAAAGCAGAACAAGAAATTAAGAAAACAATCCCATTTACAATTGTACCAAATTAATAAAATACCTAGGAATAAACTTATCTAAGGAGATGAAAGACCTATACTCTGAAAACTATAAAACACTGATGAAAGAAATTGAAGGTGACACAAACAAATGGAAAGATATTCCATGCTTATCGATGGAAAGAACAAATGTTGTTAAAATGTCCATACTGCTCAAAGCAATCTGCAGATTTAATGTAATCCTATCAAAATACCAATAACATTTTTCACAAAACTAGAACAAACAATCCTAAAATTTATATGGACCCACAAAAGACCCTGAATATCCAAGACAATCTTGAAAAAGAAGAACAAAACCAGAGGCATCACAATCACAGGTTTCAAGATATGGTACAAAGCTGTGGTAATCAAAACAGTGTGGTACTGGCACAAGAACAGACACATAGATCAATAGAAGAGAATAGAGAACTCAGAAATAAACCCATGATTATATGATCAAGTAATCTTCAACAAAGGAGGCAAGAATATACAATGGGAAAAAGACAGTCTATTTAATAAACGGTGTGGGGAAAACTGGGCAGCTACATGCAAAAGAATGATATTGGACCCCTTTCTTACACCATACATAAAAATAGACTAAAAATGGATTAAGGACCTAAATGCGCAACTTGAAACCATAAAAATCCTAGAAGAGAGCACAGACAATAATTTCTCTGAGATAAGCTGTAGCAGCATTTTTTGAGATATATCTCTTGAGGCAAGGGAAACAAAAACAAAAAATAAACTGTTGGGACTACATAAAAAAAAAGCTTCTAGGCAGCAAAGGAAATATCAAGAAAACTAAAAGACAATCTACTGAATGGGAGAAGATATTTTCAAATGACATGTACAACAAAGGGTTAATATTCAAGATTTATAAAGAACTTATACAAGTCAACACCAAACCCCCCCAAATAATCCATTTAAAAATGGGCAGAAGATATGAACAGATATTTCTCCACAGAAGACAAATAGATGGCCAACAAATACATGAGAAGATGCTCAACATCACTAATCATCAGGGAAATACAAATCAAAACCACAATGAGATATTACCTCACACCTGTCAGAATGGCTAAAATCAAACACATAAGAAACAACAAATGTTGGTGAGGATGTGGAGAGAAAGAAATCCTTGTGCACTGTTGGTAGTAATGCAAACTGGTGCAGCCACTATGGAAAACAGTATAGACGTTCTTCAAAAAATTAAAAATAGAATTACCATATGATTCAGTAATTCCACTGCTGGGTGCTTACCCAAAGAATACAAAAACACTAATTCAAAAAGATATATACACCTCTATGTTTATTTCAGCATTATTTATAATAGCCAAATTATGGAAGCAGTCCAAGTGTCCATCAATTGGTGAATGGATGAAGAAGATGTGGTATATACGTATAATGTGATATTACTTAGTCATAAAAAAGAATGGACTCTGCCATTTTAACAACATGGCTGGATCTAGGGAGTATAATGCTAAGTGAAATAAGTCAGAGAAAGACAAATACCATGTGATTTCACTCATGTGAAATTTAAGAAAACAAAACAAATCAACAAGGTAAAAAGGAAACAAACAAACAAAAACAGACCCTTAACTATAAAGATCAACTAATGGTTACTAGAGGGGAGGTGGGTTGGGGGATGGGTGAAACAGGTGAGGGTGATTAAGAGTACAGTTATTGTGATGTGATGAGCACTGAATAATGTATAGAATTGTTGAATCACTATGATGGACACCTGAAACTAATATAACACTATGAGTTAACTATACTGGAGTTAAAATAAAAACAAATAAATAAAATGAGTATAGGAGTTTAAAAAATAAAACAAAACTATCCAGTAGTTTCTCATTGCTTGCAGGATCAAGCCCACATTCCCAACAGGACTCATAGATCCTCCACAATCTAATTTTTGCTTTTGTCTAGGCTCATATTTTGCAGTGTCCCCACCGGGCCATGGATTGTAATCATTCACTTAGCCTTTCTTTATGGAGTGCCCACCACACAACAGCTATTGTGTTAGATGCTAGGGCTATAATGTGAGTAAACCCAACAGCCTGATAGGGCCCATAGATGTTAGTGGTATTACTGGGCTCCATCCTCTGACAGAATGGCCAGGGTGCTGTGAGTGCCCAACAGTGGGATAGAACCTAGCCTGCGGTATTGGTGTGGGCTTCCCTGATAAAGGTCAGGGCGTGGTGGGAGAGCATCCAAGTGAAGCAGATGGCCTGTGCAGAGGCCCTGTGGCTGGGGGTAGGTAGAAGGGGGAACATGGCTGAGAAGAGGCTGGAGAGGTGGGCAGAGGTTCTTGTAGGCCAGGTGAAGGATTTTGGTCTTTTTCTCCAAGAGCAGCAGGAGGCAACTGGTGGCTTTAAGCAGAAATGACATGATCAGATTTGTGTTCTTAAAAGCACACTCTGCCTATACTGTGGTGAATCAGTTTGTTGAGTGTTGACTGGTCCTGCTATTTTGTTGTAGCTGGTTAATACCATGTGTGGGCATTCTTCCACCTCTCTATCTGGGCCTTCCTGTCTCCTTCTGAGGATTCATTCTCTTCAGAACAAAGCGGACAAACTTTTGGGCTGCCAAAGAGGCAGGTGGTCCGTGGGGGCTGGAGGCTGTCTTTATTTTCCTGATCACTTAACTCAGTTTTTAACAAAATGAAGATAGGATTATTAATTTTATTTGCCTATTAAGATTCATTTTAGGAACTCAGGAAAGAAAACCTTATTTTTTTTTTAACATTTATTTATTTATTTTTGAGAGAGAGAGAGAGAGAGAGAGAGAGAGAGGGAGACAGAATCTGAAGCAGGCTCAGCTCAGAGCTCGACTGGGGCTCGAACTCATGAACTGTGAGATCATGACTTAAGCCAAAATCAGATGGTTAACTGATTTAGCCACCCAGGTGCCCCAGAAAGAAAATCTTAGCATCCAGAGATGACCTTTGATAATATTTAGGTGAATCTGCTTCCATATTTCTCTCTTTTTTAAGTTTATTTATTCTGAGAGAGAGAAAGAGTGCAAGTGGGGGAAGGGCAGGGGGGGAGAGAGAGAGAGAGAGAGAGAGAGAGAGAGAGAGAGAGAATTCCAAGCAGGCTCCACACTGTCATCATGGAGCCTGATGTGGGGCTCAACTCTATGAACTACAAGAGATCATGACCTGAGCCGAAGTCAGACACTTAACCCATGGAGCCACCCAGGCACTTCTCCATATTTTTCTTTATCCTATGTTCACTTAATATTCTATTGTAGTTTTATATTTAAGTGGGATGATACATGTTATTCTATTACTTGTTTTTTAAGACCTAATTGTATGTATGGACATTTAAAATTACTCAGCTTACTCTCTCTCTTAGTACCTAGGTCTTCTTTTGTGCTTATCTCAGTTTCCCTAATCCCCACTTTGTGGACCCCACAAGCCAGGTGAAACTTAGCTGGGCATTTCACAGCTTGGCCTATTTGGGCAGTGATGTCTCACTAGTTACACACACACACACACACACACACACACACATTCCTTGTATATTTATTCTCTCTATATATAATTGAGCATTTGCTATTTGCTAGGCATGATTCTAAGGACTTTGAAAGTATGAGCTCATTTCATTCCCCATTTTCTGATGAGGAAAGGAAGCCAAGGCACTTGCCTGGTGAAGTGGAGAGACCAGGACTGGAGTCCAGGGTATTTGAAGCTACAGTGGTTATGTGTGAGCCTGTGTGTGGGGGATGTAGAGGAAGGGGCTCTTCCTACTCCTGTGGCACATGCCTATGCTAAAACTTCAGAGCAATTTTGGGACATCCAACATTTCCTCTTATCCCAATGAGAGGTCTTATGACCTCGTATGAGGGAGGTAAACTGGGTATCAAACTCTTAGGACCAGAATGTTTCTTAATAGTTTATTTCAACTGAAAGCTCATTGGGTCACTCATTCCTTCATTCATTCTTTTACAAACATTTGCTAGGTGTCCATTGACTGCAACATATAAGGAGATATTAGACAGTTTTCTCATTCTTGAAAAGTAGGTGGGCTTGTAGACTGATATTAAAAAATAATGTCTCTGGGCCAAGCGTTATTTGAGGGATTTAGAAAGGATGAAGGTAACACAGGGATAGGAAGTTCTCACTGCTTGCAGGAGTCAGCAAAGGCTTTGACTCAGTTTTTCCCTTTCTTGTCTTATCTTTTGTTTATTTATTTTTGAGAGAGAGAAGGAGCATGTGTATGTGCACATGAGCTGGGGAGGGGCAGAGAGAGAGAGTGAGAGTGAGAATCCCAAGCAGGCCCTCTAATGTGGGGCTTGAACCTACAAACTGTGAGATCAGGACCTAAGCCAAAATTAAGAGTTAGATGTTTAAGTGACTACCCAATTTTAAAAGTACAACTCACGATTTTTAGTGAATTTGCAAAGTTGTGCAATCATCCCCATGTGTAACTACTCCATTGTTTTATTTTGAGTAGTGCTTATTATATCGATATATACATTTGCGTATCCATTCTTCAGTTGATGGACATAGGTTATTTCTGTTTTTTGGCTATTATGAATAATATTGCTATACAGATCTTTGTGTGAACATATGTTTTCATACTCTTGGGTAGATTCCTAGAAGTGGAATTGCTGGGTTGTATGGTAAATTAATGTTTAACTTTTAAAGACTGTTTTCCAAAGTGGCTGCACCAGTTTACAATCCCACCAGCAATGTTCGAGGCCTTAAAATGAGTTTTAAAGAAGTAGGAATTAGCCAGATCAGTGTTTTTCAAACACTGCAGGGGCAGGGCTCACTGCATAAGAACCAAATGGGGAGTTTGTTAAAGATTTCTGGTACCCAGGATTTGGAGATTCTGATTCTATAGTTATGCAGGGCACCCCAGGTGTGTGCATTTTAGAAAGCTTTCTAAGTAACTCTGATGTGTAGTTTTGTTTGGGAATCACTGAACTGGATGAGGTTGAGGAGATGGGCAGGGGAGAGATTTAGGGAACTTTCTAGGCAGAGAAAATGGTATGCAAAAAACCATCGTAATAAGTCATTTAATGGTTAGCAGTAGGAGTGGTCAGAGAGAGAGAGGTCAGTTAGGAAACTATTGCATTGGTCCAGTCAAGACCTAAGGGGAGGGACCTGACCTATCCATCTAGTTTGATGTGAAAAAAAATTCAGGGGAGGTATTTTCTTTCTTTCTTCCTTTCCTTTCCTTCTTTCTTTTTCTCTTTTTTTTTTCTTTTTTGCAGGTACAGGTACTAGGCTCAGAGCTTTATATTTAATTTTCAACAATCCTTTTTTACTCATTGTCATTCTCAGTTTACAGGTGAAGAAACTCAGGCCCAGGAGATTAAGTAGGGAATAGAGCTGGGACCTGAAACCAGGTCTGTCTGGCTCTTTCCATGATAACATTTTGCCCCTACTCTTTGCAGAGCACTGTGCAAGCACTGTCTTGGAATATCATATTCATTGTAGGAGAATTCATGTTGCATTCTGATATTGCAATTGATTCTCTGGCTTGGTGCACAACCACACTATTTGCTTTTTTTTTTGTAGGTTGGAGGTGTATTTGTTTTCTCTAAGGGAAATGGGAATAAACATTTTAGGGAGATGCAGTTGATCCCTTAGTAAAATGCCTTGAAGCTTCAGTGTATACTTGCTTTGCTGCAAGTCCTTTGGCCGCTTCTTCCCTGCTGGTCCCTGTGATGGAAGTTGCATTTACTGACTGTGCCGACTCTTGACCCTGGATCTCTGGTGGCTGTCAGTCCGAGCTCTGCAGAAGTGGGAGATTAGGGCCTCTGTGAATCAGGAGTTAGAATTCTGTGGTAGGGCTGTTTGCAGAGTTGGAGGCATGACGAGGGGAAACTTGTAGTAATTACCGAACAGATGCCCTTAATGAGGTCTCTGCTGGATTTCCAGCTGCCAGTGAGAGCTCCGCATTGGGACGGGAACATCACAGTCACTGGATCATTATGTGACATCACATCCTCTCCTTGTTGTCATAGCAGCTGTAATCATCCCACGAAAAGTGTCCCTCAGGGTGAGGGCAAGCCACATCTTTTCCCATTAATGGGAATCCATGGTGCTTCCATGCTAAGGAGAAAAAGAACTAGCATGTTCATGCTCTTCGAAAGGTGAAAAGGCTTAATGATTTTTAGCATGATATGCCTGCTATTGTTATTATTTTAACAATTATGCAAGTTGTACATGTTGATTATAGAAAAATTTATAAAATAAAGATTGGCCAAGAGAACACAAAATCCTACTTATAGTAGCAACTTCAGCAGACAATCACTGTTTACATTTTGGTAAATATTTTTTTCTCTTTGAGTTTTTTTAAAAAATTAATTTATTTTGAGAGAGAGGGAGAAAGAATGAGCAGAGGAGGGGCAGAAAGAGAGAGGGAGTGAGAGAATCTGACAGCACAGAGTCCCGACGGGGACTCCCATCCCACAAACTGTATGTAAGGTCATGGCCTGAGCCGAAATCAAAAGTCATACACTTAACCGACTGAGCCCCACAGGTGCCCGTCTGCTTGAGTTTTAACACAGATGGACATTTATTGTTATTTTTTAAATATGAGACCATTACTGTATTGTTGTTTACTTTCCCCCTGCCCCATGACAATGTATAATTCATATCATTTCATATCAAAGTCTTCTTCAACAAAATTTCTAAGGTACCATGGTTTATTTAGCTGGTCTCTGCTGTTGAATATTTATTTGCTTTCTGTTTTCTTGAAGCCACAAAATACCATTCAGTGACTATCATTGTTTCTACATCTTTGTAAATCTTTTCTGCCTTAGGATGAATTCTTCGAAGTAAAGCTGTTGAGTAGAACTATGTTTGAAGCTTTTGAAATATATAATCTAACTCCCACCTCCAATGTTGAACCAGTTTACAAATCCACACATAAAGTATGAGTTTACCTGTTGACCTTTACTTATATTGGATCTCAACCTTTAAAAAAGTTGTACTCTGATATGTCAAAGAATGGCATGTAACTCTTCTGTTAATTTATTTGATTATTTTTGGGTTTGAACCTTTTTTTCTCATGTTATTTCTTTTATAAATAGCATCTTATAAATAGCATATTCATTTTTCTATTGGCGCATTCTCTAAAATATAGTTTTTTTATATTAAGGCTGTTAAACTTGGATGATGTTTGCTACAAGTAATTTTCACCACTTGTAAATATGCCTTTTAACTTTGATGTGCAGACATTACATTTTAAAATAAACCAATTTTTTCATTTATAGTTTATGTTTAGAAAATCCTTCTACGATAAAGAGATTATGAAAATTTGTATCCCTGATTTCTTCTAAGACTATATAGTTTTATTTTTCTAAAATATTTAGTTAAAATCTCTGAATTCATCTAAAATTTATTTTGTAATAAGGCAGACATTTAATTTTGTTTTCCCTCCATAAAAATTATCTGCACTTATTTAAAACATTAATTTTGTAATATAATTATGTAACACATACATACTTATACACATTTGAGTCTCCTTTTTCTTCTTTCTATTCCATTCTTCTTTCAGTCTTTTCCCTGTACTAGTGTGATGTTTTTTAGTTATTGTAGCTCTGTGATGTATCTTAATATCCAATATGGCAAAGCTACACTCATTCATCTTTTTCAAAATGTTCTTTGCTCTTCGTGCTCATTTTTCTTCTTGGTGAACTTTAAATGTTTAGTTTTCAAGTCCATTTAAAAGTCCTTAAGATTTTTAATAGGGTTGTAGGTAAGAGCATGACTTAGCAACTTCCTACGTGGTCTAATAATAAATAAACTTTAAAAAATGTTCCATGGGCACTGAAAAACAAGATATTTTCTGTTTTCATGTATATCACTAAATATATTTAATAAATTAATGTAATTATAATTATATAATCCTGACTAATAATTCTATTAATACCGTTATTCAGATCCTTATCTATTTTTTTGGCACCTTGACTTGATGAAGACTACTTGTTTAGTAAAGCCTTCCATTATTATATCTTGTTCTTGTAAATTTCTCTTTGTTTTTAGCTTTATATATATTTAGGTACACTGTAATTTGTTTTGTAGATTAATGAGAATTACATATCACTGTCAAATTTTCTCTTTTTCAATATAAATGATTCTCTGGATACATACCACTAAGTGGTTTTACCATTTTCTTTCTTCAGATTTACAATATATTTTGTATTCTTGTGTGTATATGTGTGTGTGACTATATTATATTCTCACTGTTAAAAACTCAAGTTAACAAGGCCTCTCCCATCTGCTTTAAATTCTCCCTAAACCTACATCTAACATCTTGGTGAACATGAGTGTGTGTGCACATGAACACACACATTCATAATGTGCCGTGGGATCATTCTGTACTTGCTGGTTGTAATCTACATTTCTTTCCCACTTAAAAATATGTTTTCTTTGGTTGCAATAAACATAAAAAATAACCATTAAAATTTTAAAAAAATGTTTATTTTATTTTTGAGAGAGAGAGAGAAAGAGGGAGAGAGAGAGAGAGAGAGAGAGAGAGAGCAGGGGAGGGGCAGAGAGCGGAAGGAGGCTCTAGGCTCTGAGCTGTCAGCACAGAGCCCAATGTGGAGCTTGAACTCATGGACCAGAGATCATGACCTGAGCTGAAGTTGGCGTTTAACCAACTGAGCCACCTAGGCAGGCGCCCCAACTAATTTTATTTTTCACTGCCAGCCACTTTTGTGCTTTTCTGGAACTCTTGTCTTAATCTTCAGATTATTAGATTGCAAAGTTCAGGAAACTTTTTAGAAGCTCCTGCGTATCTTAAGAGCTTATGTATCTCAAAATATCTTTCTAACATGGCAGATAAATTGGTGGCATAAAATTGCTGGTGGTAACTATTTTTTTCTTCAAAATTCTATAGGCATGGATTCAATATCTCTTTGGCTTTAGCCTAGAATTGGAGAAATCTGAAGCCTGACTTAGTTTTGTAAACAGAGGGGTAGATGTGGGTCTTTTTAATGGGCTTTTAGAGTCAAAGGGCCATTTGATATGCTTGTGCAGTTTTTCTTCAGGTTAGGAATGATTTATTCTATTATGTCTTTGATTATTCTTTTCCATGTGTTCTGAAGTTTCTTTCAGGAACACCCATTATCCCTGTACTGACTTCCATTCTCTGTTTTCCACAAAGAGAATCATTTTTTTTCTCAGAATCCTTCTTTCTTTTCTGCATTTGTTTTCTTTGCAACTTTAATTGCATTTCAATTTCCATCTGCCCATGTTTATACTTTTTTTTTTTTTTTTTTGCCATGTAGTCCAAACCCCTTATCATGTTAGTGTCATCACTCCGGGCCCAGTTTATTTCCGTTAGACCTGATGAGTCCTACTCCAGTGAAATGGCATTTTCTGTCTCCTCCCATTGCCTGATTCTCTGGCACTCTGAATGCAAACTGCCACAGCTCTCAGTGTGCATTGTCATCAGAGCTCATCCTGACAGCGGCGTATTGCCTTTATCTAAGAGGAATGTACTGTGCTGCTACCAAGTCTCTTCCCACCTGCATCAATGTTGTATTTTCTAGAATTTGTGGTTTCTGGTTAGATTTGGGAAAGGTAAGGAAGGGGTGGAGGTGGGGATGATGATGAGGGTACAGAACCTAAGGCTGAGAGATGAAAGGGGAAGTTTGAAGCATCTTTATTTCTGTCAATCTCTTTCTCTCTTTGGTCTTGTGGTATGTTTCATCCATCAAAGCCAGGCTGTTGGCAGCTGTTGTTTTAATCCAGTGCCATCTATTTCATAATTGTCATCAGGTGCTCCCAGGTTCTGATATTGGGCTGTGGTCCGTTTTAGTTTTGTTATGACATTTTAAATCTTTTTCTGTGTCTCCTTTGCTATTTAAAATTTTTTTTTAGATTTTTAAAAATTTTTATTTATTTTTGAGAAAGAGAGAGAGACAGAGTGCAAGTAGGGGAGGGGTCAGAGAGAGAGGGAGACACAGAATCTGAAGCAGGCTCCAGGCTCTGAGCTGTCAGCACAGTGCTGAGCTGGAATCCTCGAACTGGGAGATCATGACCTGAGCCGCAATCGAATGCTTAACTGACTGAGCCACCCAGGTGCCCCTAAAAATTTTTTTTTCTAAGTTTATTTTTTGAGAGAGAGAGAGAGAGAGAGAGAAAGAGAGAGAGAAAGGGCAGGGGAGGGGCAGAGAGAGAGGGAGACAGAATTCCAAGCAGGTTCCACACTGTCAGTATGGAGCCCGATGCGGGGCTCAAACTCATGAACCGTGAGATCATGCATGACCTGAGCCAAGACCAAGAATCAGATGCTTAACCGACTGAGCCACCCAGGCATCTCTCTTCTTTGCTATTAATGAGAACTCAGGAGCATTTGTATTGTGAGTTTCTACCATTTGGGGCCAGAAGCATCATAGTTAATTTTCTAAGACTTGTGGAAAACATTTTAAATGCCTATTGGCAGTTTGTGAAGATTTTATAAAAGGAGGTTTACAGAGGATTAGAAAGATAACTGTTCATTTTTGAGTAGCGTCATATGTTGCTCTTTGTGGGAAAACTGGGCATATATGCAGTTTTTAAGCAATGTGGGGCCTAGGGACTTTTTATTTTCTTTAAGAATGAGTTCCAAGAGTTGATAGTGAACAAACTGTTTTATAAAAGCCAGGATTTTGTTCTTTCTATCCTAATCAAAGCTTCATTTCCCAGTTTTTACTTTCTCCAGTGGTGGTAATAGTGGTTACAATAACAGTAACTGATGTTTGTTAAGTGGTTCTTGTGGACCAGCTCCTATGTTAAGACTCATTTAATCTTCACAACAACACTGTGAGATATTATTATTATTATTTCCACAGGAAAGTTAAATGATTTACTTAAGATCCTAGAGCTAACAAGGGGCAGGGCAAGAGTTGGAATCCAGCCTGTCTTGCTATGGAGCCCCAACTCCTAACTGTCACATGGTGTTATCTCTCAAAATAGCTGTGTTTCATGTAGTTGTCCACCTCCTCCTAGATCCTGAAGTTCCATTTAACCCGTAACTCTGGGATTTAATGTCTGCTTGCTCTTGTGTTAAAATGCCTCTCATCTGTGTTAACAGAAGACCTGAAAATGATGTTTGGGATGTCAGAGCTTTTTTTCTTACTTGTTTTTTGAGTCATGTTTAGATACCAATTAATATCCTATAGGAAAAGACAAATGCTTAATTAAGTCCTATTTGTGCTTGTTCTGTCCGTTTTGATACCTTCCTTCTTAGTTCTGCCTTAGTTTACTTTCTATAAAGTGGAGGTGATAATGGTACCTATTTCTTAGGGTTATGGTGAAAATGAAAGAGCTCATGAATGTAGAGTACTTATACAAATGCTTGGTACATGGTAAGTGATCCACAAATTTATTGTTGATCTATTATTAGTCTTACTGCAATAAAATTTTCTGCTTTCATCATGGCCATTTATATTCAAGTAAGCAAAAATATTTTTGCATTTTTGCAAATTGGCCATCTTGCTATTTATAAATAAGTTTTTGCTAACTCAGTGAGCTGTCATCGACAGTGATAGGGTCTTTTTAAGTGAGCATGGTTAGGAATCATGTCATTATGTCAGTTTGCTGGATGCTTTCACCCATGGCAAATGACTTCTTGTCTTAGACTTTCAGTGACACTCATGAACCAGTGACTTACCAGCTCTGTGGTCATGAGGTTTGAGAATGCGTGTATAAGTGAACCACAAGGGGAGCTTTGCACTTAATTTCATTGCCCGTTCCAGGAGCTGTTTTCAGGGGCAAGACTGGTGGCTTTTGTTTTATTTTCCCCGAAATTCCTGCCAACTTGCAGTGGGGAAGTCTTAGGCTAGAGGCCAGGATATGAAAGATAGCTATTGTCAAATTCAGCTGTTTGCCTGCTGCTGACATTTCTTTGTTTGATGTTAGACTCTTACAAACATGTTTTCAGGTTTACCAGCTTTCTCACTTTTGGTTCAGCAAGATTTGTGGAGAAAGCACAAAGTCTGAGCCACTAGTATAGAGAAATAGGCCACTAGAATGAGTGGCTGTGCAGATTACGTGCCTATAAGAGGAACTTGCGTGAGCCCCACTGACGTCACTGGGAGCTGGGCGTGGGCATCCTGCAGAGAAGTTTTTATTTACAAGTGTTTTTTCCCTCATTTTAAACTCTGAAATACATGTTAAGGTGTTCAAGTTCCCATCTGATGAAATATGCGAGCTTGCTGTCTTCATTAGTGTATCTAATGTAGAAGAGGAACAACTTTTCTTAGAACTATAGCATGCTTAGTGGAAGCAAGTTGGAATTTAGGGTAAAAAATTCTGATTTTAGTCTTCAAGAGGCACTTGTAACTGTATGACTTTGAGCAATAACCTTCCCAGCCTGGGCTTAAATTCTTCATCTATGAACTCAAGGAATTTAATTTGATCAGTGGTTTTTAAGCAGTTTGGTAGAATCCTGGGGCCTAGGAAAGGTGCTGTAGAAATCAAGCAAATGTTTGATTTAAATATCAGTTGTAAATGGGGTGCCTGGGTGGCTCAGTGTGTTAAGTGTCTGACTTCGGCTCAGGTCATGATCTTGCAGTTTGTGGGTTCGAGCCCTGCATTGGGCTCTACACTGACAGCTCAGAGCCTGGAGCCTGCTTCAGATTCTGTGTCTCCCTCTGTCTCTGCCCTTCCCCAGCTTGCACTCTGTCTCTCTCTCTCTTTCTTTCAGAAATAAATAAACAGTAAAAAAAATAAATATCAGTTGTAAAATACATTTTTAACTTAAAAAAATCTTTACATATGTTCACTTGGTCTATCAAATATTCCAATTTTCTTGACCACATCAACAATTGTAAACATGTTCATTTGTGTTGTAAGATTAGCTACTTTTCTAGTGGAACTTGGAATAAAGCTTCTTCTGTTATTTCAGTTTATTTGAAAATTATCCTGGGATTACAGGGTGAGGAGAAAAGCAGTTTGTCCCTGCTTATAAATACCAATCTGAATTTTTTTGATCCTGTGTAACTAGTACAGTATATGACAGAGAAATTCATTGGATACTGAAGCTAATATAATCCACAGTCATCCTTAACCCCCTATTTGAAATTTTAATCCATCAAAACAAGTGTTTAATTGATCTCATTGATCCATTTTATAATAAATACAAGAGTTTTGCCTTTTAAATAAAATTATGATAATTAACTACCAATATATCCATATTGGAGTTGTGTATAAAATTCCATTTGAATAAAAGGTTTACTGCTAAAAATGTTTGAGACATTGTACTAGATGTTTCTAAGTGTCTTTCTATGCCAAAACCTCCTTAAGATTTAACTTTACTATAAACCTTGCCGTTGTCCTTTGGTGTATGTTCCTTAAGTACACAATCCTCCATAACCCTCTTCTGTAATGAGAATAGTACACAGACCATGTTTTGAGATCTCTAGAAAAGAAAACATTAGCATGAGTTGATATTTTAAGTATATTATTCTCCTCAAGAGCTCAACAGAGCAGTGATACTAGGAATCAGTGTCTTTAGATTTGGGACACTTTCACATATGACTTCTGTAATCTAGGCTGCCACCACAAGTCCAGTGTTGATGCAGCTGATTTTGTTCATGAGTTGATTGGCTTCATGCTGACTAGAGACACAGCTATGGCTGCTGTGCCCCTTCAAATTGGTTGTACTTGTCTTTGAAGGCAAAGTTTGAATCCCCTGGCTCTCAAGGATATCCTTCTCTGACCATCACCATGCCCATCTGTTCTGCCGACAGCCTTGAGTGAATTCCATCTTACTAACAAACAAACGCAAAGGCCCGCAAAAGAGCTCTACTGGGTTCTGAAATCAAGTTCCAGTTCTCACTCTGATAACTCTGTGTCCACTGTGGCTCTGGTGTCACCCCAACATACTTTCAGAAGTACTGTAATTACAGGAAGTTCTTGGTTTATGTTTATACCATTGGCTAAAAGCACAGGACCAAGACTTTATCAATTAATTTTTATGGACAGTTTTACTTTCCTTTAGTATGTTTTGCAAAATGCTGGCTGTCTACTGCCCTGGTTTTGGGACTCACTATGAAGGCTATGCACCATCAACCTCGGATTGGGCACCCTTTGCCCTATGTCTATTATTGCTGCTACTGCAACTACTATTCTTTTTTGCAACTAATGTTATTTGAGTGTTGTGCTGGAAGACTCACTTCTTGGGTGTGCTCCAAGCTGAAGTAGATGTCTTCATTTCCAGGTGTTAGGGCAGTTCCTGTTTAATAACCTAAAATATCCCAACCAAACCTCCATCTTGAAGTAGATGCTACAGAGGTTACTGATGAATTATTCCATACCTAATAATATAGGGTTAGCTAAGCATATGGTAGATGCTTAATAAATACTCATTGAAATTATATCATGAACCTGCCCACTTGTGCCCAATGTATTCTTTTACACTGTCACATTTGACATGCATGCCCAATGAAAATAGCTTTGCATTTCTGTTTTTGTTCTCCAGCTCATTACTTAATGTGGCCATATAGCTGCATCAGCAGTTACTTCCTTAAATATTATTGGCTAGAACTGGGTCACATGCACACTCATAGACCAATCATTGGCTTCTTAGAAAGGCATTGTCATTATTGACTTAGACCAATCATGAGTCATTCCTTGGACTGAGCCCAAAGCACCCAGACATAATCAGGATTCTGTTTGCTAGGGTTTAAAGGGAGAATAACTGTTGGTTAGAGAGTCAAAAGTGTCCCACACAGGCAACCTAACTGAATATTTGCTGGTTGAAAGTCAAGATTTTTCCTGTGTAATAAATCTTACTAAAGGCCATGAACTTTGGCTTTAGAGACTCTTAATTTGTGCCAATAAGTTTTTGGAATTTTCAGAATTTACCTAAATGGGAGAATTACATCTTCATTAGCTAAATGCGAAGTAACTTCTGAACTTCCCTTGTGAAACAGGTAGCTGTATATGTATATGATCTGGTCTGGTGGGATGTTTGGAATGTTTGGTGCTGTTGTTCTTTCTAACCTGTCTGGCTTGCTTCCATTCTCCTGGGTAATCCCAAAGGGCAGAGAGAGCTATCCACGTGTCAGTGTGCATTGCTCCATTCCCCAATCTGCTTACTCAAGCCAATGAGCATCTTCATTTCTCAGACAAGGTCCCTCCCAGGCTGAGATGCTGCTGGGGTGAATAGGTAAGACACAGGAGAGGCAATTTATTGGCACTTGATGCAGCTAAACCAGTGGAAGAAATGACAGGTCCGTGCATCCAGACATTCTCTAGCCAGCAGGCCTGGTTTATCTTGTCAAATTCTTCCCTTCATTGCACCATGCTTTATTTGCAACAGAAAGTCACCCTAGATGCTTCCCCTGTTGTTGTTCAAGGTGGAGCTAGAAAGACTACAAGAGGCTGTCCCTCTGGTGTTCATTTCATTTGTAAGCATTATTCCATTTACCATTCTCCTACTGGTGGAGGCCCTGTTGCCAAGTCAGGGAAGGATGGTGTAAAACCTATGACAGGCATGCCAGCTTCTTCCTGTTTTGCCTGTTTGTCAACAAGGTTTTGTGGGATTGCTAATTTTTTAAAATCATCACAAGTAATTTATTTAAGTTCAATCAATCTGATACCATAACTTCCTCCACTATAATGGGTTTCCTTCTGATGTAAACTACCCATTTTGCAGGATCATTCCTATTTGAGAAATGATTCTGTTCCTGGATAAAATATTTTCAAACTTTTTCTTTCATAAATGTTTCTTCAAAAACTGGTACCTCTTATTATTTATCTTTTCTAGAATATCCTAGCATTCTATCCTCATACAAACTCACTCAAAGGAAGGAATGTGTACTCAGTTTAGCACAACAATATGTACTGAGGTTAAAAACAAAAAATTCCTTCCCTAGGCACATTGATTAGACTGTCCAGTGGGCTTACCACTTGGCAGGCTGGCATTGCGCAAGAGACTTCTCAACGTTCATCTCCTTTACCAATTCATCTAAGTCCTGTTTGCACCACTATGTTGCATGGGAGGAAACTGATACAGAGAAGTTAAGGGCCTCCTCCTAAATGGAAAAGCTGGAATCTGAATCTCGATTTCACCCACTCCGAAGCCTGTGCCCTCTGCACCATGTATACCCAAGTATCATAAGACTGTTGAACAGAATTTCTAGGATCATGGCATCCAGCCTGGGGGTACCTCAGGTCTTAAAGCCAGGGGGCATCTTCGTCACTATTCCTAACCAGCTCCTTATTTGTGGAATTTCAGCTTGTCATTTCATAAGATTTTTTCTTTAGGTCAAGCCATTGGAAACCAATCTCCTTTTCTAAGGGTCTTTGGGGCACCTTGATGGGTAGCATTGTCACATTTAAAATTAGCTTGACTTTCTGAGAGGTCTTTCACCTCTTTCTTGACTGTACCGTATATATATATTCTTGCCTAATAATCTCGTGAGAAAGCATTTTCCTGGGCCTCATAACCTCTTGCAGATTTTCCTTTCTTTTTTTATTGCTCAAATGCTACTTGATTATTGTAAAAATAAAAAAAAAATTAGAAAATACAGTTGCACAAAAAGAAAAATTATTTAAAATCACTCCAAATTTCACCACCTGGAGATAAGTACTTTTAGATTTTGTAGTGTATTATTTTAGACTTTTTTACATGCAAAATTTGCACATAAAATAGAATTGTTATATATACTGTTTTGTGCACTGATTTTTAATTTTTTAATTGGATAGCCTGCTTTTATTGCTTAACAATATATCCTAAACTCCCTTCCATGTGAGTGTATATAGAGCCACATCATTTTTAACAAGTGCCCATTATTCTAATATACATTTATTATAGCTTAACCAAGGCCTAGCTACTCAGTGTGGTTTGTGGTCCACATCAGGAAGCTTGTCAGTAATGCAGAATTTTGCCCCTAGCCAAACCTACTGGCTCAGAATCTGCAGTTTAACACAACCCCCAAGGGATTTGAGTCACATTAAAGCTCACATTAAACCGTGTGAAGCACTGGTTTAACAAAGTCATCATTGTTGAACATTTAGGTTGCTTTCAACATTTTAACTATAAACAACAACATGATGAACATTTAGCAGGCACTATTAAGGTCTCTATATATTGCTACTGTCACAGCTGTAGTGACAAACTGAGTTCAGCCGGGTCAGGTTATTAGTGTCTTATAAGTTCATTGCCTCTTTCAGAGCTCATGGGGAATAATCCACAAGATATGAGAAGTTCTCTTCAACAGACTTACTAGTAGTTTGTTATCAGGGGTGCTAGCTGACACTGCTGTCTCTCTTGCTCCTTCCCTGACCATCACACAGGGATCCTTCATATGCATGTGTTTGAGGATATGGAGGAGGAGGAAAAGGAGGAGGAGGGAGAGGAGAAGGAGGAGGGGAGGTCTAGTTCAATGCTATTAATTAGTTAAAGGCTGTGTTATATGAAATATTACCTGTTATCCTAAGTGCATTTAAATACTAGATTCATTTTCTCCTTTCCAGTGAAAGGCTGGGATTTAAATCATTAATATTAAAAACAACCTAATAAATTGCACTGTAGGCAATTTTTCCTCATTTTTTTTCTCCAACCTCTCTGTGGGAGATCAAGCTCATTAGTGTCTATTCTACATGTACTCGTTCAACAAATATTTATTGTGTACCAGCTGCCTTAACTGTCTTTTGGAACAAGGCAAGGTAGAAAGAAATAAAAAATGTAAAGCCCCTACTTTAAAAAAATTTTTCATAGTAATATTTTTTTTGTATCTTTTATATGCTGTGCTTTATATATTTTATTCAATCCTCACATCATTCCAGAAAGAGAGGTGTCATTAGTCTCCTTTTCTAGTAGAGGAACTGAGATGGAGAGGTTGATGATTTGCCCACAGCCCTGGGGTCGGCATGTGGTGGGGCCAGCGTTTAAACCCAGGTCTGTCTCCAAATTCCACTTCTCACCCCATCACCAGGCCATGCTGAGCAAGATACCCTCCTGAGGCTTTTGGGAAAATGTAGGGATGAACCATTTGGAGACATCAAGACTGGACTGAACTTAAAATTCTCTACATCAGGTCTTACCCTAAGAACCTCAGTGCTGGGTCTAGGAGCCAGCTTGGGCTCCCAACCTGGGGGAGGCCATACATGGTCCGGCTGGTAGCCCTGGAGAAGCTTGCTCCTTTCCAGTCTCCCTGGGCCACCATGTCTGGTGTGCTTGTCCCGATAGTGTGCCAGCCCAACTCTATTTAGTGACAGGCACACTGGATCACCTTTAGGACAGTTGTCCTCACTAAGCCGATCTGAGCCTCCGCTTCCAGGTCTGTAAAATGGGGAGAGAATAATCTTTAATTCCCAGGGATGCATGTAAAGTACCTGAGAGTTCCATAAATTGGAGGCATCATAATTGCTGTTTGTAGACAGCCCCTGTTGGGTAGAGAAATGAAGCCATGACCAGGAGAAAAAGAAGCAATTTTGGAAGGACTTTCCTCCCATTGTGACATTATATCCCTTTCAGATGGTTGCAGGTCATTGGCTGGGATCAGAGAGTGAGAGAGAAATAGAGATAGAGAGGGAGATCAGGGGTATTTTTCTATAGTTTGAGGGGAAAAGGCCCTTTGGTTCCCCCCCCCCCCCACAATGCTTGATGGATCCCTCCCATCCCCCTTCTACCTGATTCTCTTTTCTCCCTCTATGGAAATGCCCCCAGGTTTCGATGTCAGTCAACCCTCTCTTTTCACTGTACTTGCTCAGAGTGTCCTGTTCACTCCAATGTGTTTGCCGTTACCTATGTGCCAGACATTCCCAGAGTTTTCTCTGAGCCCTGAGATCACTCTTTGTTTTTTTAACGTTTTTTTATTTATTTTTGAGAGACAGACAGAGACCGCGAGAGCAGGGGAAGGTCAGAGAGAGAGGGAGACATAGAATCCGAAGACAGGCGCCAGGCTCTGAGCTAGCTGTCAGCACAGAGCCTGATGCGGGTCTCAAACCCACAAACCGTGAGATCATGACCTGAGCTGGAGTTGGACGCTCAACCGACTGAGCCACCCAGGTGCCCCCCGAGATCACTCTTGAGAGTACTCCAAAGCAGTGCTCTCCATTGCCCACTTGACATCTCCATCCTAGTGTCCTCTAGACGCTTCCAGCTCAGTATGCCCTAAACTGAACGCACCCTCAATTCCCCTCTCTGCCCTTAGGTGAAAGAACCTCAGCCTGTGATCCAGCCTGTGCACCCCTTTCTGACCTCATCTCCGCACTAGGCCTTGCTCACAGGATTTCAGTGGGAAAGTCCTTAGTATCTGTAACTATGGAGTGTAACTGACCAGGACCGCTCAGCTCCACCTCCTAGGGCCTCTCCCAGCCAAAGACTGGGCGGCAGGGCTGGAGACCTGGGGCTCCTCGGATTGCTGTCTCAGCCTCGGTACTGCCCTGCCACACCTCCTTTAGATTGCTTGGTGTTCCAGGGTGCTTTCACCCCGCCTTCTCTTCCTCCCTCCTCCACTAAGTTTGTGTTCAGATGGCTCTTTCAGCTTTTCCAGCACTCTCCCCCACTTGCTCACAAGCATCCCAACTCGTGACATTCTTGTCCATTGAATTTTTTGCACTGAGGACTGAGGCTAACGTAATTTTTCGAGCTCATTCTCTCCTCAGGGTCTTTGCTCTTGTAGTACCCTCTGCCTTGAATGTTCATCCTCAAGGCCGGCCTCATCTCATCATTCAGGACTCCACTTATATGCCGTATCCCCAGAGAGGCCTGCCCTGACAATTCTGTCTAAAGAAGTCCACTACTCATCTGTGGCCCTGGACCTTATCTGTCACTTCGCAGATTTTAATTCCGTCATAGCCTTCAGAATTCTTTGTATTTGCCATACGTGTATCTTGTTGCTTACTGCTCTCTCTCAGCGATCAATTAGAATGTAAGCTCTAAAAAGGACAGGGATTTTTGTCTGTTTTGTTCCAGTGCAGGGAACAGTGCCTTGGCATACAGCAGGTTCTCAAAGATGATTTCTTGATTTGTTTTCCGTCTCTCTTCTTCTGCTGATGGTGTCACTTGCTCAACCTACTCTTTACCTTATCAGAAACTTGATTTCTCTTCTGGAGTTTTTCTCTCTTACGTATTTTCCAATCCACCCATCTCCATTTCCAGAGCCCTTTTCAGTCTGTGTTATTCACCAGGATCATGGCTGTGGCCTCTTTAACTTGTCTGCATTGACAGAACTGTCTCTTGTACACTTTTGAGAGTGATCCTTTAAAAATGTAAATACCACCTTCAAACCCTCTGGTGCCTGGCTTGGTTATTGATTTGAACAAAATCAAAATGTAAAAAGACACTTTGGGGTTCTTTCTAAGTTTTGTTGAAAAATAAAGTACATTCTCCTTAATAAATGATCTCTCTTAATATATTATTTTATGTCAAGTTCATAAAATGCAGTTATCAACTGTAGCAATGTTTTGATTGCCACAGTGTGCATAGTATTGTCTTAGATATTTGGGGCCACATATATAAAAGTATATAAAATATAAATAAATAGGTGTATATAAAATATATACCTACACACAGAATTCGAATATCAAAAAAATAATATATACAGTGGTTGAGTTGTTTTCATTTACAACCCTTAGTTTTATTAGGGTTTTTTTTTGTTTGGGTGTAGTTGACATACAATGTTGTATTGGTGTCAGGTATACAACATAGTGATGTGACAATTTTAAGTTGTGCAATGCTTGCACAATAGGTGTGCTTCCTGTCTGTCATCATACAAACTTACTACAGTGTTATCAATTGTATTCCTGATGTTCTGCTTTTCGTCCCTGTGACTTATTTATTTTATAGCTGGAAGTTTGTACTTCTTAATATATTTGTTTAGTTTTTATACAATAAATACTGATTCTTTCCAGATTAAAAAAAAAGACACTTTGGATATAACTGAGAAAACAAGCACACAGACTGGGCATTAGCATTTATTAAGGAGTTATTGATTTTGTTGTTTATAACAGTGCTGTGGTAGTTATGTTAAGAAAACCTTCTTATCTGTTACAGATAGGTTTTGAAGATTTTATTGGTGAAATGATGTCTGCAATTTTCTTTAAAATAAGGCATGCCTTTGTTTTTCTTTGTTCTTCTAGCTTTGTAATTTTTCCCTTCTCTTGCCATTTCCCTCCTCCCTTTAGAGGGGAGGTTCTCAAGATGTTCCTACATATCCATTGGGAGCTTGCTCAAATACCGCCTCTTTCATGCATCCTTTCCTGATTGTTCCACTGGAAATGATATATTTTTTCTGTGAACACATATAATACCATTCTTAATTTCTGTTCTTAATTTCTGACAATACCATTCTGATCTATTTTTCAGTTATTTGGGTATATCTATCTCTATTAGTCAGGATTCCTTTGGTTGTAAAGTGACTCAATTAAACTGACTTGAGTGAAACACTTTACATATTGACTCACAAAACAGAAAATACCAAAGAGTAACCTAGATTAAGGCATAGTTGGATTCAGTGGCTCAAATTATGTCCTCAGGCTTGGTCTCTGTCTCTGTCTCTTTTCATGTGTGACTCTACTTTTGACTCTACTTTTCTGTGTGTTGGCTTTATCCTCAGTCTAACTCTGTCCTGGTGGTGGCTCTCAGGTATGTTATCCATAAAACAAAAGAGAAAGAATATTCTTCTTTTTCCCTCTTATTCCAGCATAAAGTCCTATGATAGAGTCTTCTTGGCCTGGATTGGATCATGTTCCCATCTCTGAATGAATCACTATATCTGGGGACATTTGGATACACTGGTTGGCCATCCTTAAATCAGGTCACCACCTCTTGAGCTGAAAGATGGGCCCAACTTCATTCAAACCTCTGCAATGAAGAGGAGTTCAGTGATTTGCTCATTAACCATTAGCAGCAATGTATGGGCTGGACTAATGGGCAGTGAGACAGAACAAAGGTGCTCATGAAATGAATTCTCTTCTCTCTTATTTCTTCCTTGCTGATCTGGCCCTCTCTGGAATGGTTGTTTTTTTCTGTTTTATTAACTGCTTAAATCCATTATTACTCTTAAAACTTATTTAAATTAATTTTTTATTGAGATATAATTGATATAACATTAGTTTTTCGTGTACAACATCCATTACTACTCTTAATATTGTATATCTGAATGAGTTCATCATGAATTGGACTATTGCCCTTGCTTCCTGGCAAAATCAACCTAGATTCCAAAGGAAAATGTAATGTGGATTAAAGAACAATAGGGGATATTGTAATGTGAACTGGCAGAACAAGAAAGGATCTATTTGGGCATTTTGGAAAAGCCTACTTGAAAAGGAAGGGAGAAGTGCAAAAGGCCTCTAGGCAGAACTTTTGTTAGTGCTGTGTGGGTTTTTTTTTTTTTTTTCCTTCTAGTTCCATGATAGGCCTAGAGAATGGGGACTTGGATCACTCTGCTTTATCAACTTCAGGACAGCTGGAAGAAGGATAGGATCAATGTAGGCACTGAATCCAGCGGATGTATTTGAATAATTACTGGTGGCCTTCATCAGCCATTCCTTGCACACCTCATGTGGACTACACCCATCCAAAGTTCTGGATGGCCATGGGGCATTTTCTGAATGAGATCTCCCTCCCCAGTGGGACAGTGTGATGAGAGACCTAAAGGCTTGGATCTATTTTGGAGGGAATCAGAAACTAGCTATGAAAGTGACAGAGTATAAAAGGTATGGGCTTTTGAGTCAGATGGACCTACATTCAATTCAGTGCAGTCACTTAGTAACTCTGTTTGACTCTGGGTGTGTTAGCTAAATCCTTGGAGCCTCAGTGTATTAATCTGTGAAAGAATAAAAATATCTAATTCAAAGGGTGGTCATGAAGAGTCACTAAGATAATGTATATAAAGTGCTTGAAGATAGTAGAAGCTTGATAAATTTTGGCTTCTTTTCCTTCCCTGATAAACATGAACAACATCTTTTATGACCCTTGTCATTTGCACATTAGATCTTCAATACCTGTCAATACCTTCAATACACTGGGTTCTCTATCTAGTGGTTCTCAACTATTTGGAGTATAGAAGTACACTAGCATTCTCAACTGTTTGGAGTATAGAGGCATGCCAGCATTTACAATCATCATGTTGCAAATCATAGTCAAGTTTGGATCAGGCAAGAATTATTGGTGGATACTAAATCGAGAGAGTGGGTGGAATTTTGAGGAAGAGCAGGATATTTGCATGGTCCTAAAGCATCAGGCAAGGGAAGAAATAAAACAGTAGGGGTATTGAGAAGAATATGACATTACCCTTGATCAGGTGACCAAAATTGAAATGACCTGTGAGAGATATAGATGGACATTGTGTGCCGCCAAATGTGAGACCGTGAGAAAGAAATATTATCTATGCAGTGTTCCGGATGAGATTACAAACCCTTAATCTAATCACAGGAAACATCAGACATACACAAAAATGAGAAAAATTGTCTCATACATTAAAAAAATGTGTGGGAAGCACAGGGCTGTCTTCTTTAAATATGCCAATGTCATAAAAGATAAGGAAAAGCTATTGGGAATGTACTAGATTAAAGAAGGTTAACAAGGCATTGCAATTAAAATGGATCCTGTTCTGTCCTGTTCTGGAAGGGAAAAATGACAAAAAGGGTGTTATGAGATCAATTGACAAAATTAAAATATGGACAGTGCAATACATAAAAGTACTGTCAGTATAAATTTATGAAGTTAATAACTATATTGTGAATATCCATATTAGGAAATACACCCTTAAGTATTTAGGGTAGATAAATAATGTATGTAACTTACTCCAAAATGGTTCAGTAAAACAAATTTGTACATACATCCACAGCCACACCCCTACCAAGGTGCACAGTACGTGTACATGAACACACACATATGGAGTGGGGAGGGGGGAGAAGAAAGAGAGAGAGAGAAAGAAGGAAGGAGAGAATAAAGCAAATGGGGTAAAATGTTAATAGTAGGTGAATCTGGGTGGAGTATTTATGGGTGTTTTTGTACCATTTCTGCAACTTTTTGTAAACTTGAAATTATTTACAAAAAGTTAAAAACAGTACATTGCACCCTTCTCACCTTCCCCACCCCGGGAGGTCTGGATTACTAGGAATGTTGGGGTGGTAGTAATGAATAGATGTGTAGTGAAAAAACTTTCAGGGAGATTCTGATGCCTTCCCAACCATGCGTTATTGAAAGGAGGAAGCTGGATTCCATGGTAAGAATCATATTTGACTTAATAATTCTTTAATTATAACTCAAAGGGGATAAAACCAAGAATCATAATTTTGCAGAGTCTTGAATGAAATTATATTTGTGACTAAGGACTAAAGGATCCAGGAGGGCAAGAGAGAACTAAGACCTAATGGGTCAAGGAAAGCCTTTACATGGAAATTTCCACACACACACATGCGCGCGCGCACACACACACACCTAGGTGTGCAAGACATCTTATCTTTTTTAAAATCTATTTAAACTTTATTTCAAGTTTCCGTTCCAACTGATTGGCAGGAAGTTCAGAGTCATTACTGGGGCTCTCTCTCTTCCCAGATTTTAGGAATAAGAGCATCACTAGTCACCACCGGGGAACCACAGAGCTGCCTAGTCCCTGCCGGGTTCACTGCAGGTCTGGTTGGTGGCTTTGCTGATTCTCCACCCTGTTCAGTGCACAGGAAGTCTTTGGCCAGTTTGGAAACCTGTGTGTCAGGGGAGTTGCCACACTGGGGGCCTTTTATAATCACCAGTGCCACATAGCGGGGTGTGAACCAGTGCCACTTGTGGGATCCCATTGGCATTCCGATCTCTTACTATCAAGGGGACTGCCTCTCCTTCACCTTCTTTAGAACCTTCAAAGTCACTTAGCCTATGTGCCATCTTCTCAGACCACCTGCCCCCTCGCCCCCCAACCAGCATAACGTTTTTCAGTGAATTTAGGATTTTACAAAGATAAGAGGGGGCCATAGACATAACTTTCTGGTTGCTTATTTGGAATTGGTGGAGATGGGGACCATAGAGAATACAAATGAACATAAAAATTTATAAATGAATGTCAAAAATTATCCTGACATAACTTTATATCTCCTGTGTATAGTCTAATTTAGAATTTAAAGAATTAAAAAATATTCTCATAAATATGGGCAAACCAGGGGAAGTTCTACCTGGTCTTTGGTAACTGTTTTCTCACATGTAAAATCACTAGATGTCACATCTAAAACTCCCAGAGTGGCCACAGGTGTGAGCCACTGATCTCAGGGTCAGCACACAATTAAAAAAATATATTTTGGTGTTCAGAATGAAAGGCTCAGGATAATTTGTCCACCTGTGTATTTTTCTGCTTATGGACAATACTTTAAAACTGGTAGCATGCTAAAAGAAAAAATATACAAGGTGTAGACGTTGAACTGATGCTGAGGGAATAAATGATTTCCATATAGTGAATGACTTAACACCCACTAAAATGTCTGTCAAGCTTTTCTGATTCTAATGGTTTAGCTGTCACATTAGTAGACACTTACAGGAAGGTTTCACTGTAAGTATTAAAGTTGAGTTACTTCCTGGCTGTTGATCCAGGAGGCCAACAGTGAACTTATATAGCAGTGAACAGGGAGCTTTTTGGCATCTCTCAGTCTCTCAGGGGTGAAGAAGATGAGATCTCTCTACTGAGAAGACCCACAGTAGGCTGCCCTCCATGGCCTGACCACTCTGTTCACAAAGCAGAGAACTGAGGGAAAAGTGACTTGTTTCATTGGGACCTTCTCTGTGCCAGTTGTTTTATGCACATATCATCCCATAATGCTCGTGGTGGTCTTGAACAGCATAATCACCCATCGTCATTTTACAAATGGGAAAACTGAGGTCCAGAAAAACTGCATAACTTTCCCAAAATTATGTAGCCAGTGAAGGGTAGAGCCAGGCTTTCCATCCTCTCTTCTGCTGATTGCTTTGTTCAGTCACTCTTCTCTTCATTTCCTCCCTCCCTGACCCTGACTCTGATTTTCACAGGCTTCCGGCTTTGAGTCAGACTTGAAACCAGAGTCCTAACCACTGAAGTCTTTTCTGGTGAGATAACCCTCCTCAGTGGGCCTGGAAACAGGAAGATCTACATAGTAGCTCTCTGAAGACTGGTTAGGCCCAGTCCTCAGGGTCTGATGACACTTTTTTTGGGAATAGCCCAGTGTTTAGGTGGAACAAAGAATTTCTGGCGGGGTGAAAGATCGACTGTGCTATGGGGTTTGTGTTGTGTGCAGAGACACTGACAGATGTGTGTAATGGAAGTTGTTGTAAAGTGAGTATGCAGAATACATCGACTCATCCTCTTCATGAAGGCTGGGAGTGCTTGTTGGGGTGACAAGTGGCCTCTGTTGACAGTTCTCTTTCTCTAGATTAATTGGGTCCACTTCGACTACTGTAGCAAGATTATACATTGGGTGAAAATGCGGTGATGTTTGCTTAAGGAATTTCCCTTGGGGTGGATGAGAGAACAAATAAAATTCTTCCATAAAAGCAGTGTTTTGTGTTTTGCTTGTTTGTTTGTTTTGCTTTTTTAGAATTTCATCCCAGTGCAGTAGAAAACCATGAGATTTTAAGTCAGATCCAGATTCGAGTCCAGGAATGCCTCATCATCCCTATGAGGACACATAGAGGTTTGGGAGCTTGCCCAAGCTTCCCCAGCTGTTGAGAGGCAGAGTTCAAGTTGAATCCACTTGTCCTGACTCCAAGGCAGTGTCCTGTCTAGAGCGGACTTGTCCCAGGCTCTAAGCACATGAGACATTGGTCCTGTGCCTTCCGTACAGTTGTCCAGCCATGCCCACGTATGCTAGTACACAGGTAGAATTTGATGAAATGCTGATAAAGGAAGTGAGTTGGGGTCTCAGTGCTGCCCCTCGCCAGCCTTGGGCCTCCACTTCTCCCCACTTAGAATATGGGAAAGCAGTTTATCAAAACTTCTGTTTGGTAGGAGAAAAATGCTGATAGCATCTCTGGGTCTGGGGAGTTGGGAAACACACCCCATATGAAATGTTAAAAAATCAGACTTTAAAAGTATTTTCCTTTTGATAAACTTTTACTGACTGCCTACCATATGCAGTGATCCACCGAGGTCCAAACTGTGGAGTGAGATGTGGGGGAGGGGAACCTGCAGGGAACCTGCCCTGTGCTGGGGGCGTGGCAGGTGTTACCACCTTCTGTCCTCAGAGTGGCTCCAAGAGGTAGATCCTGTGGTTTCTAATTTACAAATGAGTAGACTGGGGCTCAGAGAGGGGAACTGACTTGGACCTAGCAGGCTTTTCAAAAAACAAGAGCAAGAGCTGCTTCTGGAAGGAGCTGAGCCTTTTGAAGGATTCTTGAGAGTATGAGGACAGATGTTCTTTGGCTTGAGTAAAAAAAAACACAGAAGGTTGTGAACTTGTCCAAAAGAAAGTTTCAGGAAGTTGGCTGCCTTGCCCACTGAGTTTCCTGGAGCTTCTGTGTGTGAGCCAGTCCCAAGATTGAGGCACTCACTTTCATTGGCCTGGCTACTTTTTTTTTTTTTTTTTTAAACGTGATGGTTCGTCAGGAACCCCTACTTCCCTTGGCTGACATAGGGTGTACTGGGCATGTGTACAGCTTGTTAATTGAGAATTCACCAGGGATGTGCCCTTGCCCTTGTCCCTCTGTACACCATCCATCTCCAGGTCATGACACAGGCAGGGGCCCAGCTCTCATGGGTAAGAAGGGAAGCATATGGAAAATGTATTGGTAAGAGAGACCTTGTCAGGCTTTGTGTTTGGAAGAGGCAGGTTACCATACATGGGCTGATATTGATACTAGATTCAATATAGATTCCATTTTACCTCACAGTCTGGAACACCTATGATGGGCTGGCCCTTGTGCTAGCATAGGAGTTAATTCTGAGAAGTAGGTTTTATTATTCCCTTTATAGATGAGGACACATAGATTTAAGTGGTTCATGAAACTTCCTGAGGTCTCCCAGCTGGTGGGAGGCAGAGAGCAAATTAGAATTGAGAGGCTTTTGTCCTGTACCTTTGGTGTACTTGTCAGTTTGTCTGCTCCGTCTGGAAACTCTGACCAACGGCCTGAAGTCTTTGAATTTGCCCATATGGCTCCTTGGAGATTGTCCAACTTGCCCGAGCAGATAGATGAAATGGGCAGCCTGTAACCTGCTGTACCCATTCCCATGGCTGCAGAACAGCCCCTGTGAGAACTGATCTCTGCCTGTCTCTCACAGAGGCATTACCAGGATGCAGTGAGGATATTTGGTTCTGCTCCCAGACACAGAATGTGGCCAAGCCCAGTCAGAGAGCACCAGGCAGAGCTTTGCTGGGATCTGGTTGCCTGGGAGTAGTCGCTGCACTGGGGCTCTGCCTCATCAGGAGCCTATCCTGAGCTTGGGCAATTGAGTGGCATGTGAACTTGTATGCTGTTGTCTGTCCTGCTGCCCTGGAGAGAGCCACCACCTCTTCTGTTTCACGAGTATTTATAAATTGATAATAACAGTAGTAGTAATAATAATAATAGTTAGCAATGATAATAATAATAAAAGCACTCATAGAATGATTACAAGGGGCCAGCACTGTTCTAAGCATTTTACAAATATTAACTCAGTTTAATCTTCAGAGTAACACTATAAAGCAGGTGCAATCATGATCTTTTTTTATAGATGAGAATACCGAGGCACAGACAAATCACATAATTTGCCTGTGATCACACAGTAAATGAGAGAGCTGGGATTTGAGTTGAGAGAGTTGGTTTCTGGCACATGATTTAGGTGTATATAAGTCTTCATTGAGCCCCCACTCTCTCTCAGGCACCTGTCCAGGCCTGGAATAGAGTTGAAGCAGAAACAGACAGCCAGAACAGGTGGTGATAGTGCTGACACCCAAAAAGTTGCCATTCCTCTTCCTCATTTGTTTGTTTTCCTCCATAGCCTGTCTTTTCTCTAACTTCTCTAAATTCTTATATTTACTTTTTCTTCATCCTCATTCTTTCCTCACTTCTGCAGTGGCACATGGTAGCTGGCCATCAAACTTTGGTTGGGTGGCTTATCTGTGAGCTCCTGGAAGTCAGAAACTGTGTGCCTGATAATCCCAGCAGCTGCACAAAGCCTGATGCATAAAATATGGTCGACATGTGGGGCCCTTGGGTGGCTCAGTCGGTTGAGCGTCCGACTGCAGCTCAGGTCATGATCTCACAGTTTGTGAGTTTGAGCCCCACATGGGGATCACCGCTGTCAACCTGTCAGCACAGAGCCTACTTCAGATCCTCTGTCCCCTTCTCTCTTCCCCTCCCTCACTTGCGCTTTCTTAAAAATAAATAAATATGTATAAAAATATGCTTGACACGTGTTTGTAGAATGGAGAGATGGGTGGATGGATGGACAGGTGGACTGTTGAATTTCAGCCCTGCTACTCAGTGATAAACTTCAAAATGACCTTCCCTGGGTGAGCAAGGGGATGGGGACTGCCCAAATGAAGGTAGAGAAAAGCAAGAAACTGAAGCCAGAGATTGGGTTGGAAGTAGAAAGAATGGCAGCGCTTACTGACTTGCAGTTCATAAATCATTTTTATACACATTGTCATACTTAATCCTCCCAATAGCACATATTAGAGTTAGAGCAGATGCTACTACTTCCATTTTACAGATGAGTAAACTGAGGCCAGGAGGAAAAGTGACTTGCCCAAGGTAACATCACTGTGTGTTCAGTGGTTCTTCCAGTACTCCATGGGACTGGCCCACAGTAGGGCAGGGGAGCCAGGTGAGCGGCTGAGCAGCCCCGGGGGCCAGCTGAGCCTGAGTGGGTGACAGGAATTCCTTGGTAAGGTTGGAAGAGATGTTGGCAGAGAGAACTGGCTGCTTGTGGGAGAAATACAGCCCCTGATGAATTGGCTGCCATTAGAGCCTGATGCTCAGGCTATGGAGAAAGGGAAGCTAGGAGGTGGATGCCCAGGGCTTTGCCTCCAGGCAGCTGGCTCTACAGTCCCTCCTGGGATCTTCCACTCCAGTCATTCAACCAAGCCCATGGTGGGAGCCCCTTCTCTGTAACTCCAAACAGGATGTCTACACCAAGCTTTTGGAAAACTCTGTTAAACAAGCTGCTGATACCTTATAACCACTTAAGTGAAACCTGGGAGATGTCTGTTCACGTTCAGATGCTCAGGTCTCTGAGCCGGATTCTTGATGTGAACCCTATCTTACATGAAGTGGCAAAACACATTGGAACTCATTTGGACAATTCTTGTGAGATATCTTTTGATTTCTTTCCCTCATCTTCTTCCCTGTGAATCACTCTGGGTGAAACTTTGACCACTTTTTGTCTTCTGAATGGCTCTTCTCCTTCTCTTTTCTCTTTCCCTTCCCTTTCCCCTCCTCCTCCTCCTCCTTTTTTTTTTTTTTTGAGAGAGAGAGAGAGAGAGGGATTGAGTGAGAAGAGAGGCAGAGAGAGAGGGAGAGAGAGAATCCTAAGCAGGCTCCCTGCTCAGCACAGAGCTCCTGGGATCATGACCTGAGCCAAAATCAAGAATCAGAAGCTCAACTGACTGAGTCACCCAGGTGCCCGTGGTTTCCCTTCTTCTTTTTTTTTGAAAAAAATTTTTTAATGTTTATGTATTTTTGAGAGACAGAGAGTGAGCAGGGGAAGGGCAGAGAGAGAAGGAGACACAGAATCGAAGCAGGCTCCAGGCTCTGAACTGTCAGCACAGAGCCCGACGCGGGGCTCGAACTCACGAACTGTTAGATCATGACCTGAGCTGAAGTTGGCCCCTTAACTGACTGAGCCCCCCAGGCGCCCCTCCCTTCTTCTAAGCTTGATCCTCTAGTCCTCCTCCACAACTGCCACCGTGCTCTATCCAAAGCACAGGGATGATTGCGTCATGTCTCTGCCTCAACATTTTATGTGTCCTTATTTCCCTCATGGGGGGTTGCTCAGCACAGTCTCCCAGGCCCCTCGTGTATGTGATCTGGACTCCGCCACTCCTGTCCATGCATACTTAATTAACTCCTGGCACACAGCAGTACAGGCCACTTCACTCCCAAGCTTGCCGTCCATTGTCCTGTCTTTGCTCTTGTTGTCTGCTGGGGTGTTCTTTGTCCCCTTCTTCTGTATCCTTCAGGGGTCACTGCAAATGTACCATTGTTGGTGAAGCTTTTCAAATCTTTTACTTCCTCGCAGGCAGGACAAATATCGTTTCCTCCTAGGTTCCCATAGCATTCACAGTATCTCCAGTGTTATATGTAAAACAATGCATTTTAGTCATTTGCTTGTGTCTGGCTCCCCAGATTTTCTCAGGGGCAGGAGAGGGGGCCCATTCAGCTCAGACTCCAGCCAGCACACACTGTGGCTCCATCTGCTGAACGTTCATGACCGATGACAGTGAAGCCAGCTGTGATGGATGGTCCCTGAAGTCACATTCTCTTTCCTTCTTCTCAAGAGCAACTGAACCTCCAGGAACCCAGAGAACTGATAATATTTGAGTAGACGAAGGTGTGTGTGTATGTGTGTATGTGCACGTGCAAATCTCTTTCTGAGATTTGGGTTTTAGGATCCCAAGATTCTATTTGCATTACTGTTTTGGGAGCTTGTGGCTCTCTTGGTGCAAAACTCCAGATGCCATTTATTAAATGCTTATTATGTGCCAATCACTGAAAAACAGGTTCTCCCAAGCACTGCCCAGGGTGACTCTAGGTGACTCTAGGGGACAGGTGTTACTATGCTCATTGAAAAGATGAGGCAACTGAGGCCCAGGGAAGTTAGGTAACTTGGCAAAAGGCACAGAGGTAGTATAGGGTAGCCCAGAGCTGCCCCAAATATAGTTTTGTAGGCTGGCTGCATTGGCCTCCTCTAGTAGCTTAGGGAAAATGCAGATTCTCAGGTTTGCATCAGCCTCACTGAATCAGAAACTCTGGATGTGTTTTAATAAGTTCTCCAAGTAGTGATGCACACTCAAGTTTAAGAGCTTTGAATATGGTGTAAGTATATTCAAACTGAGCTCCATGCACCCCCAAGGCCCATACTCATTCTCTTCCTTCTTTAGTGAGAAGAGGGAAGGATGTGGGGCAAGATACCCCGGCACAGAAATAAATCTGGGCAGTTATTTTGGTGTCTTCCATCTGACTGGCCTTGAGTCCCATGAACTCATTAATGCTCTTAACAGCTTTGCAAGGTGACGTTATCCACCTTGGGTTCATGCTCTGGGCTCTTGCCAACCTTTGGGACCTCTTGTTATCAATATGGATGGTTTCCAAAGCAGAGAGGCTTGGGTTTCATAGCTCTTCTGGGAGTCAATTGGCAATGGGGAAAGGTTCAGTGGTTCAGCCACTTTAGACTGGCTGCTTTCAATAGACTCCTGAAAAGAAAAGGAAGTTGTTTTTTTGATATTTTTTCTTAGTCAGATTTCAGGATGTGTCTTTGATTTTCTAGGGAAGCCATTATCTCCTGAGAGAATTTCCTTGGCAGGAAAGGCCTTGTTGGAAACATAGGGTTGATTGCAGGGTCCTAGGGCCTTCTCTAGGGCAGCCCTCCTTAGAAGTAGACAACTCCTTCTAGCAGAGATCTCTGAGGTCTCTTCTGGCTTCCTCTCACCTACCTGTGCATATACATACACACACATGCATGTACATGCATGCTCACACGTGCACACACGTAGACGTGCACATAACATACATACCACATTCACTCATTCTGGAAGGATTGCCCTAAGTTGATGCTATCTCTGATGAATAGTAGAGCAAAAGTCAAGACCTTTCTCTCTGTCATCTGCCTAGAAAATAGCATTTGTTTATTGCTTTTAGAATATGGCGTTACCAGTGAAGGAAGCCATTGGGCTTTCTGGTTTTATTTTAATGTTGGCAGGAAAGGAGAGAAGTTTTTCCCTGCTCTCTCAAGAGATCTGGTAGAGAACAGTTTTTATTTTGCATATGGGACCCCCACCCAAAGGTTCACATCTTCTCGTGAATGTGCAGAGGACTCATTTCCTGGACCTGTCAGTACAAGTGAGGTCACAGTAGCAATGTCACTGGCTTTTATCCCCACCTGTATAGCATAGGACTTCCAGCCTCCTCAGTATCTCACTGTTGTTTCTGGAGGTATCCACAAAGGAGTGTCAGGTGCACACAACCACTTTTTTGTTTTCTTTCCACAACGGTAATGACAACAGTGACTCACACTCAAATGCATTCTTGGAGTCTAGTCCAGCCCAGATCCACAGATATGCTCTCTGTGGTTTCATTTCCTTGTTTCACTGGTGCACAAGGCCCTCTGTGGCTCCCCTGTCCCTGTCCTGTCTTATACCCTTTCCTTTATTCCTACATATTTTCACAGTGAGCTACCTGTGGTTTCACAGTGAGCTACCTGTGGTTTCCAAATGCATCATGCTGATCCCTCTCCCTATGATGGTGTTCTTAGGCTTGAGAGCTTGGGAAATTTTTTTTTGTCTGCTTTAAAAGTTCAGCCACCATCCCATCCGGGAGTCGTTCCCTAACCCACTGACCCTGTTCCCTGAGAGTGGACACTGCCTCTTCTGGGTGCTTGTGTGTGTGTGTGTGTGTGTGTGTAAGTGCACAGCATTGTGTTTACCGTGCAGCATTGCCTTTAATTATTTACACTTCATCTCCCATGTCTGTGACCTCAGTGTCCGGTTCAATGCCTGGCACATTGCTTATGCCAGAAATGTTTGAATGACACTGATACCACCTCTACCTCCTCAGTCCTGCAAGTGAGCCAGGGGAGAAATTATTGGCTCCATTTTGTAGATGTGGAAACTAAGGTTTAGAGAGACTGCACGATAAACACTGGGTCTTACATGGGGCGCCTGGGTGGCTCAGTTGGTTGAGCGTCCAGCTTTGGCTCAGGTCATGATCTCATGGTTCATGGGTTCGAGCCCCGTGTCAGGCTCTGTGCTGACCGCTAGCTCAGAGCCTGTCACCTGTCTTCAGATTCTGTATCTCCCTCTCTCTCTTTGACCCTTCCCTGCTCATGCTATCTCTCTCTCTCTCTCAAACATAAATAAAAACATTAAAAAAACAAACAAAAAAACACTGGGTCTTACGGCCCAATGCATGTGTGATGGATTGGTGGGGGGGGTTGTCACAGGTGCTTTCTGCCTGATGGCAAAGGGCTCTGCTCTTGCTCCTGAGCTGAGCTGCTTCCTGGCCTTCCCTGAACCCTTTCCTTCCCCAGCTGCATAAACTCAATTGTCTTTTAAAAGTCATCAGGACCCAGTGGAAATCCATCAGTTTAAGAGAGATGAGAAAATAGTGAAAAGAACAGCCATGAGAAAATAGTGAAAGGAACAGCCCATTATAAGCAGACTCTCATTCTAAGTCTGGGGTTTCATTCATTGCAGGGCATTTGCATGAAGAATGGCAACTGTGTTCTCTGGAAGGCTGGGTAATGCTGATGGGTCATTATGGGGTTTCAGTAAAGGCCACTTTGGCTGTGGATGGCATAGAAAGGCTATTTACAGAAAGAGTAAAAGGTTAAAAGGGCACCAATAAGATGGCCCTAAGGATTATGTTTAAATAAGGTTTTGGAGAGTCTGGATTTACTAGGTTTTTGGAAATGTGAAATCGACTTCCAGAGATGACCTTAAATCTCACTTAAAAATCTGTTCATAGGTTGTTGCAAACATTAAATATTCCCTTTAAGGTATATTGTTTCTCACCAAGATACCTGTGATAGTTCCAGTTGCCCTTCCAACCCCAAACCCGTTCCCCATAAAATAGCCAGAGTGATCTTTGAAAAACTCAATTCTGATTTACCTTACACATTCTTTTTTTTTAAGTTAAATTTTTTTCTTTAATTTTTGAGAGAGGGACAGAGTGAGAACGGGGGAGGGGTAGACAGAGACACACACAGAATCTGAAGCAGGCTCCAGGCTCTGAGCTGTCAGCATAGAGCCTGACAAACCGTGAGATCTTGACCTGAGCTGAAGTCGGGCTCTTAACTGACTGAGCCCCACAGGTGCCCCTACCTTATCCATTCTTAAAGTCCTTTGATAGCTTCGTATCCCACACTCAAAGTGTGGTCCCTGGACAGGTGTCTCTTTGTTACCAATAAGCCATGACAAAGGACACAAACTGGGAGCAAACACTTAAAAGCTTTTATAGTAACTGGCAGAATAATTTTATGTCTGTGTAGTAGTGAAAAAAAATGGGGCCTGTATTTTGTATGCCCTTTAATATTCCGGTAATACATTTCTATTGTATTTTACAAAAGTATCAGTCCATGACACATTGGACATAAATAGTTTGAACAGCACTGGCCTCCAAGACCTGAAGGCTTTGGCTCTGCCTGTCTCTGTAGATTTGGTTTTTGGTCATCTCACACCCTGCTTTGGCCTTCCCACATTCATTTTCCTTCCAGTGCAGATTTGCGAACCCTGTTCCTGCTGCCTAAAATGTTTCTTCCCTGCCTGTCCTCACTATGGATTTAATTTCTGCTTGTCCTTCAGTTCTCAGCTCACACATCCATTTCTCAAAGACGTCTTTTTTCTTTTTCCCTCCAGACTAACTAGACATATGCTCTCTTTGTATCTGGTTCTTCTTAGTACTTTACAAGACCATCATAAAATAATTGATGGTGCAATTTGTTGTTTAAAGCCTATTTTCCCACTAGAATATGTTCCATGAGGGAAGGAGCTGTGTCTGCTTTGTGATTTGTGCCCTCTAAATGTGAGATATTGCACAGTGCTAGGCACAGAGTAGAGACTCAGTAAATGAATGAAGCATCAATTGGAAAATGTGCTTGGTACGTTGTTTATGTGATTGTATTAGCTATACAAGAAGAGTGTTGCTTTAGTGTATTAGCTAAGACAATAGAGTGGTTGCCTAAGAGTAGGCAAGTCAGAGAGGAGGGGACTTCCTGTATAACACATAATTAGATGCCCTGTATAATTGGCATTTGCCTAAAAGATTCATGATCACTAAGTATTCACTTTATAGGGAAATACAATATGGAATCCTCCCTGGAGACATTAGTCATCAATAGGGCTGTCTTTACAACCCTGCGGCTGAGATCTGATTGATACAGTCAATCAGATGAGGTCTCAGCTAAAAGAACTTCATCTTGACTGGAGTGCAGAGAGGGATGAGGGAAGTAGCAGATGACATACCTGGAGAGATGACTATGGCCAACCTTTGTAAGCAATCACAAGGAGTTTGGACTTTATATTAATAGCAAGGGGGAGCTGCAAAATTTTAAGGGGTGTGGGGTAGAGAATGGAGCCTGGAGAAAAGGCAAGAGGTTATAAATATTTTAATTATGACTATTATTCATGGGTTGATGGTTTAGTGTGTATATTATCCTCCTCTGAACCCAGCAACTCCTCTGTGCAGGTGCTGGGAAGAGAGTAATCCATTGACGTGGAAGAATCTCCAGGCTGGAGAGCAGTTAAGAGCCTGCTACAGTGATCCCAAGAGGAAGCACGGTGCTAGAACAGGAAACCAGGAGCCTCCTGGCAGTGGTGGGCTGGAAAGAGACAGGCAGATTAGAGGTAGAATTGACAGCAGGTGGTGATGGATTTGATGTGGAAGGTGAGGGAAAAGGAAGGATGATGGATGCCCAGGTGCCTGGTCTGGAAAACTGGGCAGATGAGTCCCCCTTTCCCTGAGCTGAAGCTTCAGGCTGCTTTTGCTATGTTTAGATGGGGCCAACCCAGCTTCAAATGTGCAGGCAGAGGTGGACTGGAAGAGGGCCTAAGGAGCTTAGTCCTGTGTTGCCTGACTTCAACCTAGGTCTGCCTGGACTGTGACATGCCAGCTGTAGGTGGGCAAATGCTAAGTACATCCAGCTGTGAGAGGCCAGGGAACAGAAATAGGCTGCTGGGGAATCTGCTACCACGATTTAAAGAATTCAGCATTAGCTGTGTGTGTGAGTGCGTTTGTGTGCTGATAATCCGTCATTTTCTTTATCTGCATCATGCTTCACTAAAGCACTTGACTTAATCCGGCTTGACTTGTACAAATGTCACCATCTGGCACTAGATCATGTGCCTTTTCAGTCAAAAGGAGTGGAATGATTCCATTCAGAAATGCAAGTCCATGACTGGATGCCTCTGTGGTGTGTTACAGCCAAGAACGTGTAATCAGCCTTTGAAGTATTTTTTAAGTAAAAAGCTTATTTGGATTAACCATGAAACAGATTTCATGCAGGAAAAGGTCCCACAGTTTCAGGGGCTTTACTCCACCCTGAATCATTAAAACGAACCCAGGCAGCCTGGTGTGCTTATGGAGGGACTTGGGGCATGTTGCTTCAGAGATGAATGGTAAGAAGATGCGGCTGTAGTATTATCAGTCATAGTCATCTTCATGGAGCATTTTGTTAATATCCCTCATGGCACTGGACAGGGAGCACTCACATGGTTTAGTGGAACATGCATGAAGCAGGGGAGTTAGAGCCCACTGCAGGGTTTCTCCAACTGTGGTCTGTGGACCATCTGCATCGGGATCCACTGGGAAGGGAGCTGGGACTCTGAGTCAGTTGGTTTGAGATGGATCTAGGAAACTCTAATTGAAAAAAAAATTTTTTAATATTTATCTATATGAGAGAGAGAGAGAGCAAGTGGAGGAGGGGCAGAGAGAGAGAGAGAGAGAGAGAGAGCAAGTGGAGGAGGGGCAGAGAGAGAGAGAGAGAGAGAGAGAGAGAGAGAGCAAGTGGAGGAGGGGCAGAGAGAGAGAGAGAGAGAATCTGAAGCAGGCTCCAGGTACTGAGCTAGCAGCACAGAGCCGGATGCGGGGCTCAAACTCACAAGCTGTGAGATCATGACTTGAGCCAAAGTCGGACACTTAACCAATTGAGCCACCCAGGCATCCCAAGAAACTCTACTTTTAACGGCTTTCTCTCCAGGTAATTGTGACACATGGATAATTGGAAAATCACTCCAAAAATCCCATGTTTTTGAGTCAGAAACCCCGGCTCCCACTCTACTATGTATTGGCTGTGTGTGTGACCCAGGGTTACCACTTTGATAGCCTTCATCTATACAGTGGGGATAGTTGCAGTGTCTACCATGTAGATAGGAAGTTGAAAGGATTCAGTGAAGTGCTGAACACAGAGTTTGGCAGGTAAGTACCAGTAAATGAGAGCTGTTGTGTCATTCTTCATTTTCTGCCAGGTCAGCAGTTCTTCTGTCCTAATTCAATGCTACAGAGTTGAATAAGCTGTATATATGGTGGAGTGGTGGCAAATGCTCATTTGACTTATAAAAACTTAACTGTGCACCCTCACTTTTCTCTCTTTTATATAATTTAAAATTCTCCAAGTTTATATTTTGCATATGAGTTCTTTGTTAAACACTCTGTTTTACTGCATGCGTATATCTTGTGCACTGTTTAGGATTGTATACATACGACCAAAGAGATTATCCTTTACAACTGACTTAAGAGATTTTCAAAGGTAATCCTTTGACACATGTGAGTTTTGCTTTCTGAGCTAACGTTAGAACCTCACCCCCACAGAAGGTGTGACTCCACTATTCTTAAGACACAATGATTGACTTATTTTTGTGCCTTCGAATTTTTTTTATATGCAAAATGGAAATAATCTCATGGATTGTTGAGTAGATACATCAGAGAGCAGTTGTGAAAGGCACTTAGTTCTTAAAAAGAAAAAGCTTTAAATTAGTCCAAAGTAGAATTGATAAAAATAGTCACCAGTGAGGTGGGATGGCCCTTTAAGAGCAACTCCAAGAAACTGGGATTTGATTCTGTTCCATTGCATCCCCGTGAAAAGTTTGTCTAGACCCAGCTTAGACAATTCCAGTGATGAAGGGGAACTTGTTATCCCCCATGGCAGCCACTTTCTTCTAGATATCTTTGAATATTGGACACCTTTTTTTTCCCCCATAATGTTTTACAAAACATTTGACTCCCAAGACCTTTTATCCATTAGCACCATAGAACATCTATCCAATCCCTCTTCTGTATGTCAGCTGTGTATATTTGAAGACTGTGGATGCTCCTCTTCCTCACCATAAACAACTTTGCTGATACTGTCACCTAACATGTCTCTTGCCTCTTCTTCATTTATGCAGTAGTATTTATGTACAATGCACAAAAAACAAAAGGAAGCTTTTCACAAAGACTTTTCTCTCCTAACATTCTGTTTTTCAAATGTTGGTGCCATTCTGCCCGTCGGTGTCGTTAGAAGTTAATTATGGTGCAACATCTGGGTCAAAGAGTATTTGCTGCAGCAGAGGGTCCTGGCACGTCTGTTTGATGAGAGGCTAGTACAGGTTGTTTGCAAGGGTTGTGTTTTTCCTCTTGGAAATCTTACCTGTCCTTCTAGGTCTCAGTAGAGCTTACCATCTCTGGAGGTCTTCTGTCAGTCTGTTGTGTCCTTTGGCTTTTTATCTATGTAATTCACGGGATACGCTTTCCTTCAGGTTCTGAAAAATCCCTTCTGGGGCTGAACCAAGCTGTTGTTTCAGTTTTACATGTTTTCATTCTCCATATGTTTATTTCTCAACTCCTCTGCTAAGTTTTAAGCTCATTTAAGGTCAGGACTCTGGCTTGTGCATTTTAAGTTTTCATGTCCAGTGATTTTTCACATCATTGGTGTTCAATGACTATGATATTGATTTGAAGAGGATTTGATCTTCTCTTCAATACTAAATTCTTTCCCTTAAGGACCTCATTCATTAGTTTCTGAGCAGTATTTTCTGTATGGAGTCCTTCACTGTCTCTGTCAAACTCTAGACTAATATGTCCCTTTGCCAACTGGATCTCTCTTTGTTTATACACCCTGTAGGAGCCTCAAATACAACTTGCATAATATTAACTAATTACCTTTCACACCCTTATCTGGGCCACCCAAGCCTGTTCTGAATGGCAGCATATTTTACTTCAACAAACAGCCAGTGCTTGCCTGTACCCACATAATAATATCAGTTACTGAATTGAATCAATACAAGTTTGAAAATTCCTGTGAAATCCATCCCTTATTCTCTATTCTTGCTGTCATACTTTCCTGGAGGTCTGCACTACTACCATTTAATAGACACATTCCTTTTCCTGGGCTTCCTTTTTTGCTAGTCACCATGAGCTCAGTGCTGTCAATTTCAACCCTTGGTTTCTTCAAGTAATATCTTTCCCAAAAGCCTTATGTGAACTCTTAGTAACTTTGGAAATCCTGGGTTCGGTGGTTTTTAGACATATGCATGGATCAGAATTATATTGGTGGGGCTCACTTAACTTAAAAATTTTTTAAATGTTTATTTGTTTTTGAGAGAGAGAGAGAACATGAGCAGAAGAGGGGAAGAAAGAGAGGGAGACACAGATTTGCAGGTTCCAGGCTGTTAGCTATCAGCAGAGCCTGATGCAGGGCTCGAACCCACGAACCATGAGGTCATGACCTGAACTGAAGTTGGACACTTAACTCACTAAGCCATCCAGGCGTCCCAGGAACTGACATTCTTTATCAGCTCTTTGTAGAAATTAAGAAGGGAAACATAGGTGCACATATTAATTGGTGTATTAAGGGACACCTGTACAAGTATGTCGTAAGGGTTAGATGTCGACACTGATTCATGCATTTACATTAATTCTCAAATGAAACATGGAATCCATTCAGTCTGTCTTGATACCTTATCACCTTAACTGACTCAGCCACCCAGGTGCCCAGGGGGTCCCATTTAAAATGCAGATTCTTGGGACACCCCCCCCCCCAATTCTGATCCAGAAGGTCTAGGTATATCTGCGAATGTGCAAGCTTCCAATGCAGGAGGTGGGATGATGACACACTGAGAAATATTTACCCATTTCCATTTATACCATTTTAATCCATAGTCTTCTTATTCATGTGATGTTTCTTAATCCATAGATTTATGGAAACACATGTTAGCTTTGGGGAACTAGGTATAAAATACCTATACTCACAGTGAGGTCTAAAATAACCTCCAGAAGTTGTTTAATAGTTTTAGACATTCATGTGACAATCAGAGAGGAACCTTAAAATTGAGATGATCTTCATGATGCTTCTCCTAAAATTCTTGGTTTAGCAGTATTGCAAACTTCCTCTCTTCTGAAGTCCTATAGCATCTTGTTTTTTACCCCTTTCATGGTACCAACATCTTTAAAAAAATTATTACATTCTCCATGTGTATTTGTAGAATGAAAGGATGCAGAGTCTCTTCCCTTTTTAAGAGTCCAGGTCTTTAGCTTGGATCTGTTTAGTGGGTGACTGGTCAGTGAAACCATGTGGACCCCATCTTTGAGGATCCCCAGGAGAACACAACTTCCGGGAGGTATATTTCATGTATTGGCAGGAAAAGAGTTTTCTACTCATATACATTTTAAAATCAGGTTTCTTTACAGCAGAACATCATGAGCCTTTAATATGCCAGTGTGCCCTGCATGCGTCTAGGATGGGGAGGTTGTTTGGAGGGTTAGCCAGCATTTTCTGACAAAGCACTTTTCTATATGGGGTATCTTGCTGGTATTTCATAGCACACTCTTTGGAAAACAGTGCCTCAGACTGAGGGAGCTGGTGATTAGGTGAAAATACTAAATGGCCACAAGGGAAAAAGGAACTAAAATGGATTCCATTTTCCACATTCAATATCAGGACTCACTGACATCTGCTCTCTGAATGCTGCTTCAATGCCAGGTCAGGGCAGTTGGTTCTGGAATACTGAGAATGCTCTGGAGGCCAGCTTTCATGTGTGAGTTTGGCTGCGTGGACTTTGGGCTTATGAACCAGCCCCGGCTCTTTCCTTGTTTCTTGTTATCAAGCCTACTACTTGTCCCAGGCCCAGTGGTTGGGTCCCCAACTGTCTCTGTGCTCCCTTCTTGGGCCGCATGTGGCCACATTCTATGTCATTGTCTTTTTCTCTTCCCCCATCTCTGCATGAAGGAAAAACACAGCACTCATTCATTCATTCCACAAATTGAGTGTGGGGGTTCTGCCTTCATATCCTGCTTTTAGGCCTCTTCCTCCTACATTTCCATCATTTGTCAGAAGGCAGAAGGAGCTCGCTGAGAGCAGGAGCGTGATGTTATCTTGTTTTTGTAAAGGGAGTGTGTATCAGTAACTTTTGTAAAATTGGTCTCCTTGGAAACCCACTGACACATAAATCCTCATCTTGAAAGGCTTTTGAGACATGCTTCATTCTATAGCCACTTCAGAAAGAAACTCTTGTATCTTTAAGTGTTCTTCCCGACCAGGAATACCAATACTTTCTTGTCTTCTTCTTCAAATCTGTATAGCCCAGAGTTCATGGTTTCCTTCTGGGAAAGAAGGTGATAAAGAAAACTAGTACTGCTTTAGCACTAAAAGTTCCATGGACTTTGCTCTTTACAACTGCTCTCAGATGCTGGCATCATTATCCCCTACCTTTATGTGCAGAGGAATTAAAATTGGATAGATGACTACCCCTGGGAAAGAGTCAGGATTCAAACCTGCTGACTCTCACCTCCAGCTGTTTGTTCTATTAGAAGGACTCTTCCAGACCCCACTATCACCCACCCCAAGCACGATGTTCTTGAAGACCTAACTTTCCTTCAGATCTGTGTGATGGGTGGAGGACTCTATTTTGTTATTTCTGGTGTGCAGTTTGATCCATTTTAAGTCCACCAGAGCCATTTCCCATGACATGTGGGTAACTAAGGTGTGGATCATTAACAACCACAGACAATTTTTCCACATCCCATTTTAAACTAGTGTCACCAGCTGCTTCCTGCTCAAAAACATCACCCCAAACTGCTGAACTCTGAGGGCTCAAAGGACTAATCTGAGTATTCTCCATGCTTCCTGCCTTGTAAACTGTGTGTACATATCAGCCAGGAAGGCAGGCACTACCAGTGCGTGGAGCCACTTCTTAACAGTGTTTGTCTATAGAAATCTCTTTGTCTCAGAGCCATTTCCCTAAGAAATACATCATGAAGGAGTGCCTGGGTGGCTCAGTTGGTTAAGTGTGTCCGACACTTGGTTTCAGCTCAGGTCATGATCTCACAGTTTGTGAGTTAGACCCCCACATCGGGGTCTGTGCTGACAATGCAGAACCTGCTTGAGGTTCTCTCTCTCTCAATCTCTCTGCCCCTCCCCTGCTCATTCTGTCTCTCAAAAATAAATAAACTTAAAAAAAAAGAAATAGATCATGCGTATGTTCATTGTGCAAGTGTGTAATGCTTGCGTGATCCAGGTAGGCCTCATTTTTCCTCCTCCTAACATTATTCCTTCCCACTTCAGTTGCTTAAGAGATTGTCTCTCCACAGTTATCCACCAGGAGTAATTCATTTGTGTCAGGCATCGTGGGAAGCCAAGACCCTGAGTCCTCCGTCACCATCTTCTAGTTATTCATTTCCATATAGCTCTTTTATCCTTTATTTGGATTCAGTGTCTCTCTTCTGCCTGTTTTCTTAAACCATCCACAGGGCCTAATGGAACCCTCATTCTCCTATGTGTAAAATTCTCTGTGTCCTCACTTTTTTCTCTGAGTTGCCATTTTCCCTTTTGCTCCATGTAGAACTAGGCTGTCTTTGGAGGACACTGGTTCCACTGGATGTTTTATTCTCCCTTGCCCCACCAGGCCCACAGGTGTGTACATGAACTTCTTCCTTCTCATGGCTGCTTCAGGCCACTGTTCTTGCCTCCTCCTGAGAAGTCCCTAGGTCTTTGGAAGTTCCAGCCTCAATCTGTACTAGCCACGACTCCTTGTTATAATCATGTGTAAACCATCTCCAGTCATTCCTTGAAGACTTTTTTTAAGGGAATATTTGAATATTCGTTTATTTTGCATTTCATAGGTTATAAAACCTTCACGATGTGTCTCAATCTTCATCAGAGCCCTGTAGGTGGGGACATCCCTACTTTACTGATTTAAAAACAAAGGTACTAAGAGAAAATGTATCAGATTACAGAAATAGTAAGTCAAATAATGGAACTTCGAATTCAAGTCTTCTATGTGAAAAGCCAACATGCCATGAAAACCAAGGGGATCTTCCAATAAGTTGAATGCCTAATCTTTCTATTTATCTGTGTTCCCTCACTGTTAAATGTAAGTGAAACCCAGAGTCCTTGAAATAAATACTTGCTTTCTTCTTTCTGTATGTCTGTTGTTCATCAATGGATGAAAGCTGGGATAGAGCGTGAGTTGGGAAAGGTATATGAACTAATTTAGAAAATATTGTCAAGGAAGAGATTTTTAAAAATCAAAGGTTCTATCTGCCTTAATTGCCATGTCATTACTTCAGTTACCATTTATTCAAATGGCAAGTTATTTCTGATAACCTGACAAGCTATTTGTTAAACGCTAAACCCAAAATTTCTTCATTTTTTTTTTTTTTACAAATATAACACAAGAATATTCTCCTGTGAGTGTTGGATCTACAAATTCTCTATTACTGTTTTCTTTGTTTTAATTTAAATTTATTTTTTATCTTTTTATTTTCTTGAAGACTTTTGTATCTGGTCTACTACTCTTGTCACAATTTTTGGTGGTTTTGATGTACAAGTAGATGATCCTCCTAATATCTTGCTCTTTTTATTAATTTATTTCCTCGTTTTCAATGACCTTGTCCTCTCTTGGCCACTCACTCTCATGAGCATACCCTAGGCTTTGTCGTTGCTAATCACTGTATATCACCCCTCCCTCAAATCCCGTTAACAATATCCTACTTGTTGACTAATCGATCCTTTCTTTCCTTGGAGACCAGTCCTAGGAGCAAGCTTACCTTCAACAATTATTCCCCCCTCCACTACACCACATTGGCCAAATCCAGCAGCCATTATATTTGATCCTTAGCAGCATTTGACATAGTTGCCCACTCCCTCTTCCTTAAAACTTTCTTTCACTTGGCTTTGAGATACTAACCTCTGTTCTTCAGTGGAGGTTTCTTCTGTGTTTGCTGTGCTGCCTCAGGGTTTAGACTTTAGGTCTCTTCTCTATCTACATTTACCTTGTGGGTGAGTTAATTCAGTCCATGGTTTTAAATACCAGTGATGTATTGCTCACTGTAGTCTGGGCTTCTCCCCCTGAATTCCAGACTCATATATCTAATTGCCTATTTCATACAATCATTTGGGTTTTTCACAGCAGAACATGGCCAAAACCAAGTCGATCTGGTCTTCACCCCTTAATCTGATCTTCCTCTAGTCTTTTCTACTCAGTTTCTGGCATCTCCATTCTTGCAGATGCTTGGGCCAAATTCTTTATAGTCATCTTTGACCTGTCTCCCTTATATTACATATTCATCTCATCAGCAAGTGCTGTGAACCTATAATCCTGAATTTATTTCTCCCTATCTCCAACTCTTCCCTTTGACCAGGTTACCATTTCTTCTTGACTAAACCATTGTAGTAGCTCCCTAATGGGTCTCCCTGTTTCTACCTAACAAACTCTTAAAGGTTCTACACACAGCAGCCCAGAATGATCCTTTTGAGGTATATCTAAGATTATAACCTTCTTTTGCTCAAGACTGATGGCTGTCTATGGTCTAGAGGGCCCTCTATAGCTTTATTCCCAGATGCCTCATTCAGTTCCAGACACAAGGGCTTCCTTGCTGTTTCCCGCCCCACCCCACCCCCACTTTCTCCTCTCTTCCACCTCTGCACCCACATGCTGCAAGTCTCTGTATTCTGGTCTCTGCTGATCTCTAATAAAGAGACTTTCCTGACCATGCTTTTTAAAATATCCATCCCTTTAACTCTGCTTTATTTTTCATTATAGTAAATAATGCCATCTGATTTATTAAATATGTATTAGTTTGTTTTCTGATTCCCCTCTCTTAAGGTCCACAAAAGACTTGACTTTTTTTGTTCACTGTTGAATCCTGAGCACCTAGAAGAACAGTGTCTGGTATATAGTAAGCCCTCAATTAATATTTATAGAATGAAGGCATACACATTCTATACTAACCTAGATAATGATTCTTTACCATGAAGCATGCTGTAAAAATTATGAAGTATTTTAGGTCTGTAAGGCATAGTGTATAATATAATGAGCATCCACATGCCTACCACCTAGTTAAAGGAATAAAATGCTACTCTGTCAGGATGAGCTAGTTTATGCTACTATAACAAACACATCTCAAAGAACAAAGAAACAACAAACAAACAGTTTTACCTCTCACTCATGCTTTATGTCCATACATGGGTGGCAGAGGTCCAATCCAGGCTGCAGGCAAAGGGAAAGAAAGATGACAAATTGCACCCACAAGTGACACTTTTGCATGCGTTTGCTTGACAAAAGCAAATCGAACATACTTGCCTAGCATAAAGCCAGGTGGGAGGGGCAGGGAATGCACTGAGGGGAGGGGACCTAAAATTGTTGTGAGTAGGTCTAGTGACTTTCATATTTGGTTAAAGCTCTTTGTGAACCACTTCCTGGTTCCATTTCTTTCCCTGTCTCTAAATAACATTACTATACTTAATTTGGAGATATTTCATTGTGGTGTTAATTTTCATTCCCCTGATTATTAGTGAGGTTGAGTATCTTTTTGTGTTTATTAACCATTTTGGTTTCCTCTTTTCTTCGTTACCTGTTTATATGATTTTTTAAATTTAAAAAATTATTACATTATTTGTTGCTTTTGTATTGATTTATTGGAGTTCTTTGTGTAGGTTGGATACTAGCCCTTTGTTGGTTATATGAATTATATTCTTTTGCTTGATAGTTTATATTGCAGTTTGTTTATAGAATCTTTGAAATACAGAAGTTAAAAAAAGTTTTTAAAAAATATTTTCTTTTATGGTTTGTACTTTTTGCTTCTTGCTTAAGAAATCCTTTCCTACCCTGAAGAATAAACGTTTTCTTTTAAAAGTTTCACTTTCCGTGTTTAGGGCCTTATTTTGCCTGGAGTTGAGAGTTGTAGATGGTATGAATTAAGACTCTAGTTTTCTCCAGTGTGGATCATAAACAGTTCCAGAATCCACTAATTGATAATGCTTTTTCTATCATATATCAAGTGTCCATACAGCAAATATTTCAGGACTCTTTTTTCTATTCTGTTTTTTGTGTCTCATTCTGGGTCAATAAAACATTCTTAATGGTTTCATAATTAAGTGCTAATATCTGGTAGAATGAGAATTATCTTTCCTCCCACCTCTGTTCTTCAAGATTACTTTGGCTATTTTCGGACCTTTGTTCTGTTTTAAGAATTTTAGAACATGCTTGTCAAATTCTATCAAAAACTGTGTGGGAATTTTGATTTATTTGTTCAATAACAGTTATGTGTCATCTACTATATGCCAGGCACTGTTCTAAATTCTTTGCAAATTCTTGTTCAATTAAAATGTATACTTTTATTTGGAGAGAATTTATGCTATTGAGTTTTCCCATTCATGAACATAGCAAAGATCTGGCCTTCGTAAATATCTTTTAATACAGTTTTATAATTTTCTTTATAATGGTCTTGATGTTTCAGTTAGATTTAGTCCTTGGCACCTTGTAAATTTTTAGTGCTGTTGTAGAAGAGATCATTTGAAAAACTACACTTCCTAATTGTACAATGCTGGTGTAAAAGGATCCAGTATACGTTTTTATTGTTAACCTTAAATCCGGAAAGTTGCTTAACTTTCTTACTAGTTCTAATTATTTGTGTGTGAATTCTCTTGGATTTCCTAGGTGAAAGTTATAACCTGTGCTACTAAGGAGTCCTAGTTGAGCAGGAGTGGTGACAGTGAGTATCCTTATCTCTTTCCTGACTTTAGAGGGACTCCTCATTTTTCACCACTGAGAAGAATTTTTGCTGTAGGTGTCTGATAGGTTCTCTTTATCAGGTTACAGAAATTTCCTTCTATTTGTAGTTTGCTGAGAGATTTTTGTTTTGTTTTGTTTTGTTTTGTTTTTAAAATTTTTAATGTTTTTATTTATTTTTGAGAGAGAGAGAGACACACACACACAGCATGAACAGGGGAGGGTCAGAGACAGAGGGAGACACAGAATCCGAAGACAGACTCCAGGCTCTGAGCTAGCTGTCAGCACAGAGCCTAACGCGGGGCTCGAACCCACAAACTGTGAGATCATGACCTGAGCCAAAGTCGGACGCTTACCTGATTGAGCCAACTAGGCGCCTCTGTTTGAATTTTATTTTTTAAATGAACACAGACTTTTTTCTGGTGTAGAGTTGTAGGTATTTTAACACATGCTTAGATTTGAGTAAGCCCCACTACAGTGAGAGTGTCGAACAGTTCTATCACCCCCCAGCCCTCATGCTATCCTTTTATAGCTAAACCCTCTCTCCACCCCTCACACTGGCACGACTGATCTCTTCTGTCATGTACTTTAAGTCTCTTTGAGAATGCTACATGAATGGAATCATATAGTATATAGCCTCTTGAGCCTGGCTTTTTTCACTCAGCATAATGTCTATGAGATGCATCCAAGTTGCACGGATCTGAAGCTTGCTGCTTTGGATGGAGGAGCAGTTCTGTTGCACGGTCGTTACAACCTGTTTATCCCTGTACTCACTGAGGGGCATTTGGGTCGCTTCTGGTTTTTGATGATTATGAATAGAGTTGCCATAAACATTTGCACTCAGGTTTTTGTGTGATATAAATTTTTATTCCTTTAGGATAAATACCTGTAGTAAGTGTACATGTAACTTTGTAAGAAACTGCCAAAATGTTCTCCAGAGGGGTTGTCCCATTTTGCATTGTCACCAGCAATGTTTGAGAGTTTCAGTGTTCCGCACCCTCCCTAGCATTTGCTATTGTCAAAATTTTTTAGTTTAGTCATCCTACTTATCCTAAGAGATGTGTAGTGGTATCTCATAGTGGTTTTAATTTGCATTTGCCTAATGGCTAATGATGTTGACCACCTTTTTTGTGTGCTTTGTAAGCTTGCTATATATCTTTTTTGGTGAAATGTCTAAATCTTTTGCCCAGTTTTTTATTGGGCTGTTCTTTTTCCTACTATTGAGTTTTTAAAATTGTGGGAAAATTTACATAAAATAAAACTTAACCATTTCAATAATTTTTTTCTTCAAATTTCTATTTAAATTCTAGTTAATTAACATATAGTGTAATATTGGTTTCAGGTGTAGAATTTAGTGATTCATCACTTACATATAATACCCAGTGCTCATCATAACATGTGCCCTCCTTAATACCCATCACCCATCTAGCCCATCCCCCCACCTCCATTCCAGCAACCCTCAGTTTGTTCTCTAATAGTTAAGAGTCTCTTATGGTTTGCCTTCCTCTCTCTCTCTCTCTCTTTTTCCTTCCCCTAGATTCATCTGTTTTCTTTCTTAAATTCCACATGTGAGTGAAGTCATATGGTATTTGTCTTTCTCTGACTTATTTTGCTTAACATAATATACTCTAGCTCCGTCCATGTTATTGGCTCCATCCATGTTGTTGCAAATGGCAATATTTCACTCTTTTTGATGGCTGAGTAATATCAGTCTATCTCACATCATGTATATATTTATATATATGGGTTCTTTCCATAGTTTAGCTATTGTTGATAATGCTGCTATAAACATCAGGGTGCACGTACCCCTCTGAATCAGTATTTTTGTATCCTTCGGGTAAATAGCTAGTAGTGCAATTGCTGGGTGGTAGGGTAGTTCTATTTTTAATGTTCTGAGGAACCTCCATACTGTGCTCCAGAGTGGCTGCGCCAGTTTGCATTCCCACCAGCAGGGCAAAAGAGATCCTCTTTCTCCACATCCTCGCCAACATCTGTTGGCAATTTTATGCATTAACAATAACTCCCCATTCCCTGCTTCCCCCTGGCTTGTTAACTGTAGACACTACATTGTACAGAAGATCTCTAGAACTTATTCATCTTGTACAATTGAAATGTTATACCTATTGAACAACAACTGCCCATTTCCTCCTCCCCCCAGTCCCTAGCAATTACCATTCTATTCTCTTCTTTTATGAGTTTGAGTATTTTAGATACTTCATATAAGTGGAAATATATAGCATTTGTCCTTCTGCAACTGGCTTATTTCACTTAGCATATGTCCTTTGGGTTCATCCATGTTGTCACACGTGGCAAGATTTCCTTCTTTTTAAAGCCTGAATAATATTCCATTGTATATATATAGCATTTCCTTTATCCACTTACCTGTTGTTGGATGTACAGGTTGTTTTCCTATTTTAGCTATTATGAACAATGCTACAATGAACATGAAAAGGCAGCTATCTCTTTGAATACTGATTTCAGTTCTTTTGGATATATGCCCAAAAGTAGGATTGCTGGATCAAGTAGTAGATCTATTTTTAATTTTTTTGAGGAAACTTCATATTGTTTTTCATAGAGCCTGCACCATGTTACATTCCCACCAACAGCTACCTACACCAGTAGTGTACAGGGCTCCAGTTTCTCCACATTCTCACCAGCATTTGCTATCGTATTTTTTTTTTTTTTGAGCGTAGCCATCCAAACAGGTATAAGGCGATATATTATATATTAATGTGGTTTTGATTTGCATTTCTCTGATGATTAGTGATGTTGAACATATTTTCATATACTTGTTTGCCATTTGTATGTCTTCTTTGGAGAAATGTCTATTTAAGTCCTTTGCCCATTTTTGATAGTTACTTATTTTTTTGCTATTGATTTTTATGATTTCTTTATATATTTTTTATATTAACCCCATATCAGTTAAACAGTTTGCAAATATTTTCTCCCATTTTGTAGGTTGACTTCATTCTGTTGATTGCTTCCTTTGCTGTGAAGAAACTTTGTAGTTTGATGTAGTCCAACTGTCTATTTTTGCTTTTGTTGTCTATACTTTTGGTGTCATATCAAAATATCATTGCCAAGACCAATGTCAAGAAGCTCATCCCTATGATTTCTTCTAAGCTTCATGGTTTCAGGTTTTACCTATATGTCCCTTATGTGTTGATTTTGTGTATGATATAAGATAAGGATCTAATTTCACTTTTTTGCCTGTGGATTTCCAGTTTTCCCAATACCATTTATTAAATAGACTATCTTTTTTGCATTGCATGTACTTGGCACTCTTATCAAAGATCAGTTAATTGTATATTCATGGATTTATTTCTGTGTTTGCCACTGTGTTCCATTTGTGTATAAGTTTGTCTTTATGCTACTACTCTTTATCTCTTTTTATGAAGTCTACTTTATTTGATTAATGTACCATTCCTTTATTTTGATTAGTTTTTTCATGGGATATCTTTTCTCATCATTTTAATTTTAGCCTTTCTATAGCATTACATTTAAAATGAGTTTCTTGTAGACCTCATATAGTTGAATTCTTTTAAAATCCATTTTAATGATCTCTGTCTTTTAATTGGTGTATTTAGACCTTTTGCATTTAATATATTATTGATATGTTTGGATTTAAATCTATTTTATTATTTATTTTCTGTTTGTTTCATCTGTTTTTCTTTTTATTTCCTCTTTTTCTGCTTACTGGGTTATCTGAACATTTTTGGTTCTCTCATTTTGTTTTATCTACATTTTACTGAGACTGTCTATCTCCATTATTTCAAGAGTATCTGCCCTTGTTGGAGAATTTTTATAATACATACTTTAAAATTTTTGTCAGATAATTCCAGCAATTTGCCATTGCGATATTGATATCTGTTGATTATCTTTACTTATGTATGGTTCTTTATATCCAGATAAATTTTTGAATTTTATCCTAAACATTTAGAATATTGTGTAATGAGACTCTGGGTATTATTTAAATCATATGGAGAATTTTGATATTTTTGTTTTGACAGCTGGGACTAAGTTGTGTTCAGACTAAACGTTTTGACTTGCCTTCTGTGGGTTGTGATTAAAATATCCGTTATGTTTCAAAGCCTTGACAGTGTTATTCAGATCTGTCCTATGTGTACCACTCAGTAGTCAGTCAGGGTTGGTGCTGCCTTCTGCAATGGCGCACAGGAGAATGAGGCACAAACAAGTCAGCTGTAAGAGAAAGGGAGCAGGGGATGACAGTTCAGAGTGACTCTTGCCCCGAACAACTCCGTATTCCTAAATTTATTGGAGAAGCGATAATCAATAGAAGACTTCAAGATTGTTCTAGTATTCAGAGAGTGATCTCATGAGAAAAACAGAACTTGCTTAGGCATGTATGTTATTCTTGATCAGGCATAATCAATAAGTTTCATCTCATCAGTTGGTCTCTGAGAAAGCGGAGAAGTCAACACAAAAGAAGCAGGCGTTCTACCCCGAGTGGGCTGGGCATTCCCAGCTGCTTGGCTGCCGTGTCATAAATCAGCTGCTTTCCCAGAGAGACATTACAATGTGTATTTTCTTAGAGCTATATTAATCATTTATTAATCATTATATAGTTTTGTGTACTGTTTTTCTCCATGACTACAATTTATGTGTCACATTGTTCTGAGGAGTCATCACAGGTTGGGTACTGGTCTGTCTTTTAGTTCAGCTTTTAAGGTCTATGCTGTTCTGTTTGGAGTCAGGTTCACCATGTACTGCTCAGAAGTGAGCATAGAAGCTCGTATACCTCTCACTGGTTTGTTTTCCTGAACTTTTTCTTCTCCACAATTCCCCTCATACTTTATAGTTTCCTAATGCTCCCCTTTTAGATCTCTGGCTAGAAAGCTGGAACTTTATTTAAGTTTCTCGAGCGCTCACTTCCCATGATTGTACCTGAATCCCAGGCCAAGGGGCAGGAAGATGGAGAGAGAAAAGTAATGCAATGTAGGTTTACTCCACTCTCTTGGGACCACAGAGAAGAAGATACTCCTCCTTTAGTCTTAAGGGCTTGTGGGTATCTAGGGGCTGACACACAAGAGAATACACAAAATAAGAAAAAAAATACATGGATATCCCCTACTCAAACTATTAGAAGACTCCTTTCCCACTCTTGTTCCAGACCTGGAAGTATTCACCTGGAGCTCTCTTTTTCCATGGTGATGTCTACCCTTTATTTATGCTGTTATCCACTTGGACTGCCTTGAGGCAAAGCCAGAGGGCAATAGAAGAAAAACCAGAAAACTTGCTACTGATTTGGTGGTACTTTGAATTCTTGTCTTTTCTTTTAACCTACCTGCTACTCTTTACTCTCAGCATCCTCAAGTAGGTGCTCCATGTATTCTATCTAGGTTTTGTAGCTGCATTCAGTGGGAGAGGTAGGGCAGAGTGTGCTTATTCCATTTCATTTGGAAAGAGACCTCATCCTTTTTGTTTTGTTCCATTTATTTTCTTTTACAAATAAGCCTTGAGTTTTTTTTTCAAAGGCTTTTTCTATATCTATTGAGATATTTTTATTTTCTTATGTAATCTTTAAATATTCTAAATTATATTATGAGATTAATAGATTCTCTAATATTATTCTTACACTTCTATGATAAGCATAATTTGTTTAAGCTTAATGACAAAAGATACCTTTTTTACTTTCAATTTGCTAACTGGTGTTGGGTCTGGTGTTTAATATACTATTATTTCACCTGTGTTCATGTTCATGTTAGTAGCACCATGGAAGTATTCAGTTTTCCCATACTCTCTTTCTCTTTTAAATAATTATTCCCATATGTCAACTTTAATATTTATTTAGCTCCTGTGAAGTGGTAAATTGGTCTCTATAAAAATTGGACTCTAAATATGGTGGAAGAGGCTAAACCAGACGATAGCTGTGCAGAGAGATCTGATAGTGGTCCCTAGACCCCTTTTCCAGATGTTGTGTGACCGCTTCTTGTAGCATCAGTTTGCAGGTAATTCAGTAGTCTGTTTTTTCCTGGGCCATGCAGTGTGTAGAACCTGGGAGTCTGGAGTCCTAGATCCTTTTCCTGCATGGGTCCTAACCAGCTGTGTGCAGTGGCAGTGGCAGGGACTCATGCAGGAAAATGGGTGGACCGAATTCATGTAAGGAATCATATTCAGTGATATTTAAAATGTCATCTCATGAATGCTGTTGAGCCAGGATGGACCAGCAGAGTGATTTGGGGCAGTCACCCTGTCTCCCTGCACTTCAGTGTCAAGGTGGGGGTCTCTGTGGCTCTAGAGGTCCTTAATGCCATCATGGCTTTGAGTCTAACTTGGGTTCCATTGGCTGGATAGGAAGCTGAGTGGGCCTTGGGGTGGGGGGTGGTCAGGAAGGGCTGTTAATGAGGCAGCCCAACAGGAACAGCCAGCTCAGAAAGGTGAAACATTTTAATTGGCATCTTCGACAGAACAGTAAATTGAGTGCTCGGATTTCCTCCCTGTGTTCTTTGTCCCTTGGCTCCTGTCACCCTGGCTGGAGCCTAGGCAGAACTGAACTGCTGCCTGGGGGCTATCACCATGGTGTTCAGGGGCTCCCAGGGAGGCCTGTGCAGAATCAGAGTTCTCCCTTCAAGGTGGATGCCAACTGCCAAGTGGGCCACCAGAGACGGCCTAGAAGCTTCCACTTAGCAACAGTTTCCCTCCCAGGACCTGACAGGCCTGCAGAGGAATGCACGTCTTGCCTGTTCTGGAGAAACTTTTAAGCTATGGCCCTTTTAGCTCCTCCTTCCTTCCAACCCCTTTTGAAGCTTGGACTTCAGAAAGTTGTTCGGTGAGGGACACTTCCTTGAGACCCTTCACTCCCTCCCTCCACCTACAACTGATTTTGATGCAAGAAAGAGTTGAGACTACTAGCTTAGATAATAGAGCTCTCAGAGCCAGACCTACCTTCAGCTGCACAGGTTGCAAGTCCCAGCTGTGCCACACCCAGCTGTATAATCTTGGGCAGCTCACTTCCCCTCTCTGGGCCTTGTATTCTTCTAATACAGAGGGCAGGTTTTGAGGTAGATTATTGATTGCCAGCATCTTTTCCCTCTGGAATGGTCTAGAGGTCTGTGGCTCTATCTTTGCCAGTTGAACTGTGAAGAACATGATATGGAAATGCATAAAGCTATCCTAAGGAAAGTATAGAGGTCTGGTGGAAAGAGCAAGGCCTTTGGAGTCAGACCTCATCTTTTTTGGAACAAACTGCTACTGACCAGCCAGTTGGTGGCTATCCAGTAGAACCATATGTGCCTTTGTACAAATTAGAAAACCATACCCCTTCTGAAGTCACTATTTTCTGCTCCCTAGAATTGTGCAGTGCACAATCTGCCCAGCTATACACAACTGTCGTCTGTGTCCTTGGGTAATTTCTTCAACCTGTCTGGCTTCTGTTTACTTATCTGGAGAAAGAGGATAGGGATGCCTATCTCACAGGGTAACAGTGAGGATAGAGATGTGTGTGAAACACCCAGAACTTGTACAGAATAGTTTCCCTGGAAGTATAAATTTCCCTTTTATTTTTCCAGGAACAATCTTCCTGAGATGTGGTAATCAGGGCCTTGGGCACCTCCTCCCCCTTCCAGAAGAGCAGCATAGTGGTGACCTAGTGTTTCCAAGGTGGGTTTTGAGCTTGGAATCACATTCTGTCAGTTTGCCTCAGATTCTGCTGCTGTCTTGGGAATTCATTCCAAGAGGCCCTGGGATGCTGCCTCTGTTTGCCCTGCAGGAGGGAAGGGGGAGCCCGCTGTGGCAGGGTGATCACCTGGGGCACAGAGTATCATCACTGTTGTGAGGCAGAGGGGAGGCTCAAGGGAGCCAAGGCCAGAAAGGAAGAGTGGCACAGAATGTGAGGAATTTTTCCTGGCCAAAGGTGGTCCTGGAGAGAGAGGGACACAGGATGTTCGTGCCCAGTCCTGTTCTCCCTGGCAGGCAGAGCAGAGGCACGGGGTCACTCACTGAGTCAGGGGAGCTGAGATGGAGGCTGCTGTGACCTATGGTCGAGGAGTCATGAAGCTCTTCTAACAGCTCTCGTGTTAATTCTTCCTGCACTTGAATTTTGGGACTGCTGCTTTTGTTCCCCCCAAATTCCTACGCAGAGGCCCTACTGCGATTGTATTTGGAGGTGAGGCGTAATTAGGTCATGAGAGTGTAGCCCCTGTGATTAGATTAGTGTCCTTATAAGAAGAGGGAGAGGCAGCTTAGCTAGGTGGGCTTTGGGCCACGGTCTCTTGTGAGATCACATTCAAGATGTCAGCCAGGCCTATAGTCATCTGAAGCCTTGACTGCGGCTGGGGGACCAGCTTTGGTGTGACTTACATGACTGACTGGCCAGTTGGTGTTAGCTTTCTGCAGGAGGCCTCAGTTCTTCACCATGTGAGCCTCTCCATAGGGCCACTTGAGAATTCTCACAGCTTGACTGCCACGTTCCCCCAGAACAACAGGCGGTGGGGGGGGGGGGGAGGGGGGAAGAAAGGGGTGAGTAGCAATGTTTTATGACAAGGACTTGAAAGTCACACACCACCCATTTCCAGTGATCTGTTCATCGTGTAGTCAGTCCTGACTTACTGTGGGAAGGGAACACACAAGGGTGTGAGGAGGCGAGGCTCATGGGAGCCATCTTGGGGGCTGATACCATTTTTCCACAACAGAACTAAGTGCTCTGGCGTTCGGCAGCCTTCATTTACTTATGGTGTCTTTCTGTACCCCTGCCACATGCCAGCTGTGTGTTAGGTGCTGGGAATGTGGGTGTGAACAAGACAGACAGGGTCCCTGCCTCATGGGCCCCACAGTCTAGCAGAAGAGATAGATATTAATCCCCTAAATCATTATTCCATTACAGTTTTCATAAATGCTAGGAAAGAAAGGAAGGAAAGGAAGGAGGTTTAATGAGGACTTACAATGAGGGACCTCAGGTAGTCTGGGTTGGGGACGGAAAGTGGGTTTCCCTGAGAATGGTCTCTCTGCTGTGTCTCCAGGGCACGTGGCACTGAGTTCCACCCTGGTGCTTCTTCAACGGGGCCATTGTTGTTTTGATCAGTTTTTTTCTCCACTCCTAACTCCTCACCAAATAGCGAGCTCCTCAGGAGCAAAGATCTCACCTGGATGCATCTCAGTGTCCCCAGCGCCTGGCCCAGAGCTGAACACACACAAGGGGCCCAGCGCATGTGAGCTGAGTGACTGCATGATGTGCCTGCAGAGACCTCTTCTCCTCAGAGACTATGTTTGGGGAGTAGGGGAGGGCAAAGGTGGAAGCCTTAGGATCCAGTGGGGGATGAAATGGAGTGAATTTGCCACCCGCTTTTGTAAGTACTACTTCTTGATGGCCTCTGCCCCCCATGTGGCTGTTTTCTGTAGCAGCATGAAAAGAGCCCCCAGAGCTGAATTCTGACAGGGTCCTAACTGTTGCAGTGCGTTGAGTTTCCTTGGCTTCGGCTCATCCACCAGGAGAAACTAGCTGTTTTGGCAGCAGTGACAATGACAGTCATTATCACGTAGCTCCTGCTTATTGCGTGCTTATTATGTGCTGGGCTCAGCAATGTGCATTCTCACCATCACAGTCCACCTCAGGGCCTTTGCATTTGCTGCCTCTCCCCCCCACTTCTGCAGCTTGCTGTGCTTTTCTTTGGACATCCCCGCTTCCTGTGGGTGCCTGTTCAGATCTCCTCATCAGAAGTCCTAACTGACCATCCTGTCTCAAGTTGCACCCCAGGCTCCTTTTGTCTCTTCATTTGGCCGCGCTTCTAATTCTAATCTTTATTGTACTGATTATATCTACTCTTATGTTATTTTAAATACGAATCTGGTGTCTTACTCTGCTCAGGTTTCTGTAACAAAAATACCAGCTGTTTAAACAACAAACATTTATTTATCACAGTCCTGGAGGCTGGGAAGTCCAAGATCAAGGCACCACCAGGTCCAGTTTTTAGTGGGGGCCCAGTTCCTGGCTGGTAGACCGTTGGCTTCTTGTATCCTCGTGTGGCTGAGAAAGAGAGGGGGCTGTGTCTTCCTCTTCTAAGGGCTCTAATTCTATCATGGGGGCTCCAGTTCCATGACCCAGTCACCTCCTGCAAGCCCCACCTCCAAGAACCACCCCATTAGGGCTTCCATGTATGAATTTGGGGGGAAACACAAGCATTCAGTTCATGGCACCAAGAGATCAATAAAAGGATCGCCATGTTTGTCCCGAGGAGTCAAACATTAAAATTCTCTGTATTCGTTGAGATATAAAATTTCACAGGGTGAGTAGAAGTCCTGTTGATACTCTCATCTCCTTCTAATTTACAGAGTGCTTCTGAGGTAGCTCATTTAGCCCTTCCTTAGAACAACACTGTGAGGAAGACAGGACAGGTGTCCTGCCTTTAATGCTGTTTTCTAGGAGCATCTCAGGCCCAGAGAATATGAATTCAGCCCAGGCTGAATGAGGGAGTCAGCGCCAAGCAGAGAGAGGCTGGTATTCATAGCAAGCCCCGGAATCCTAAATCCAGAGCTCTGTTGCTGTACTTGTGTGTGTGTGTGTGTGTGTGTGTGTGTGTGTATGTGTGTGCGTGTGCGCGCGTGCGCGCGTTTTAAGTTTGTTTATTTATTTTTGAGAGAGAGAAAGAGAGAGGGAGACAGAGAGTTCCAAGCAGGCTCCATGCTATTAGTGCAGAGCCCAGTGTGGGACTCGAACCCACAAACCATGAGATCATGACCTGAGCTGAAATCAAGAGTCAGATGCTTAACTGACTGAGCCACCCAGGTGCCCCTGTGCTGTGTTGTAAGTGACAAACTTCAGTGGACGTCATGGTCTGCAATCACGTGAAAATAACTCTCATAGCCCAGCTTTGTTAACACCCTGCCCAAAGTGAGTAGAAACAACCGTTCCCATTGGCTGTTTGTCTTTTGCCTTTCTTTCGAGTTCCCTTTAGCAGGGCTGCTCAGAGGTGAACTGAGGGAATAGTGGAGATGCAAAGGCAGTGTCGTTTTTCAAATCTCACCATGAGCCTAAAGTTAATTTCTTCAGAGGGACTTACTCTGCTCCCCAATCTAAAACATGCAGCCCTACCACCTTCCTCTCTCTGAGAGCATCCCAGACTTTCTCTGTCATAGCCCTCATTACAATCCTTAGCTGTTAGACCCTAAGCTCATTAGCAGAAAAAGCTTCAGAGAGAGAAAAAGAAAACTGCCATCGTCCTGCAGTCAGTCGGGGGATGTGAGGTCGTGTGTGCACTTGGGAGAAAGAGAGGCTTGTGTAGAAGCTGTAAAGGGAAACACAGAGGAACACATGTCAGGGGTGTCCCATGAAGATGCACATTCCAGAAGCGCAAAGTCCTCTCCTTAACACGACTGAGCTGCCCTATGTCTTCTTCGTGGGGATGCTGTGGGAGTGTAATTCATCCAGCCAGATGGCTGGGACGTGATGAGCTATTACCCTCTTTGAAAATGGATAATGATCACTTTGCTCCTACCGCTTCCTTTCTTGCTGGCTCTCCAGTAGACTGTGGTATATTTTACTAGTTTAAAAACATTTTTTTAAATGTTTATTTATATTTGAGAGAGAAAAAGAGAGTACAAGTGTGGGAGGTCAGAGAGAGAGACAGGGAGACGCAGAATCCAAATCAGGCTTCAGTCTCTGAGCGGTCAGCACAGAGCCCTATGTGGGGCTCGAACTCATGGAGTGCAAGATCATGACCTGAGCCAAAGTCAGACGCTTAACCGACTGAGCCACCCACGTGCCCTTAGTTTTTTTTTCTTAATTAATAAAGCTGGCCACCACTGGCCAGCTCTCTGGGAGTGTTCTTTATCTCCAGCTTGTCCTCTCCTACCTCCTCCCAGAGACCACGGCTGGGTCCTCCTTGTCTCCTTTTCTAAGTCAGCTTTCCTAATGTAAGGCCAAAAGTCTTGAATGCATAGTTTTTGTCCATCTCTCAGTTGTCCCCTTATTAGTAGTAAAATGAAAGGACCAGAGCAAGGCTTTGACCTCCTGTGATCCCAGAGTTTTCTGGAGGCAGAATCTAGAGATGCCATTCATGCATTTGTGCAGTAGATGGTTACTGAGATTCATGTGTCATGCATACATGTAGCAGTTAAGACAAAAAGAGAATTAAGAGAGTGTCCCTACTCTCATGGAACATACATATTGATGGAAAAGTAGACCCTAAAGAAAGAACACTAACACCATCATCTACCTTTCATGGAGCATCATGGCTGTGTGCTAAGATGGTGCTGAGTATTTCCCACATTTCATTTCCCCCTTGACAATCTTGAGAGGTAAGTGTTGTGACTTAAATATGCACACGAGGTAAATGGCTTGGAGAGGTTTGGTAACGCAGCAGAGGAGCCAGGATTCCAGATAAGATCTCTCTGACTCGAAAGTCTGTGGTCTTTCCACCTGCCATGACAGAAAACTGGTGTTAAAAGGACAGGAGCAGGATCACAGAGGGACTTGCTCTTCAGGGGCAGGTACATTTGGTCCCTGATGCGTGAGTGGACATTTGTTGGTTGGGAAAAGTGGAGAAGGACATGAAAGTCAAAGGGAGGGCATGAATAAAGGTTTGGGGTAGGAGAGTGTCCAGAGTGGGACCCACAGGTAGAGAGTTCAGGATGGTTGGTGTGCAGGGGTGTGGGGGGATGGGTGAGAGTCCAAGGCCAGAAGGGTGGCTGGGGCCACATTGTGCAGGGCCTTGGCATCTGGGCATAGACTCTGTCCTGTGGAGCAGGCCAAGGGGAGACTACAGATAATACTTCAAGACAGGACAAGATGGAAGATTGAAAACTCAGATGCCCTCAGAGGCCAGGCAGTAACATACACCAGGCAGTAGGCTGGTTCACACTTGAGGGGGCTTTGTGCCAGCCATGATTCTGAGTTCTAGAGGTACAGAGAATAAGGCTGCTGGAAGCTGCCTTCAGGGAGCTTTTACCCTCTTGTGTCTGTGTTTGTGACGGAGAAGTGTGTTAACTCCAGATACTGACAGGTGCCTGAGAGATGATGATGGTCAAGGAAGACTTTGGGGCTGTTCCATTTGGGTCGAGACCTGAAAGGTGAGGGGGCTGCTGTGCAAGGGACAGATGAGACCTGTAAGAGGTATGTGGTGGGTCAGGGCAAGGTGCTGGAACTAGACTGCCCAGTGAGGAATCTGGCTCTGCCATTTGCCAGCTGTGTGGCCTCGGGAAGGTCACCCAACCTCTCTGTGCCTCAGGTACCTCATCTATTAAGTGGGGATAACAATAGCACTATCCTTTAGGACCATCATGAGGACTGCATGAGTTATCACATGTAAAAGGTTTAGACTGGCACCTGGAAATGGAAGGGCCTAGAAGGGGAGCCACTGCTGTTGGGACCCTTGTTACCCGTAGCACAGTGTTCCAAGCAGGGGAAGTAAGTGACATGGGAGGCTGGTGTAGCTAGAGCTTAGTCACCTGGCAGATGAGACGAGGAGAGGAGGTCAGATCAGGGAGGGATGTGTAGGCAGCGATTTGAACACAGCAAGAAGTGCTAGACGGTTTTAAGCGGGAAAGCCATGCAGTCTGATGGGCTGGTGGTGTGTGGAGAAGGGGCATGATTGGAGCGGGAGGCCCTGGGATGATGTTGGGGTCATCTAAGCCAAGGGCTTTAGGTGCTGGGGCCAGAGTTTTAGGTGAGAGGAGCTAGAGGGAGTGGTAGGGGTTAGAGTATATTTTAGCGGTAAGGCCTATAGGGTTACTGATAGAAGGAATGGAAATAAGAGTAACATTACACAGTTTTGTCCTGATCCACTGTGGTGGGGGAAGGAGGGTTGGGGAGAGTGGTGGCATTTACTGAGATGGGCAAGCCTGGGGGACAGCAGATTTCTGGCAGAAACACAGTTCTGCTTTGGCATGTGTGGCTTGAGGGTCCTGATGCACGTGTCTCAGCTAGGCAGCTGGGACCAAGGCCGTATGGTGTGAGCAGCAGGGATTCGTGCAACTGTGGCGAACTGTTCCCAAGGGAATTTGGATCATTTAAACACTGTGCTTACCAGGCTCAATACACCTGCCTCCAATTTGTGACTCCCCCGCCCCCATGGTTCCCAAACTTCCATCCAGCTGAGAAGATAAATCACCAAGCTAAGAGCAAGCCTTTAACTGGTTGGTAGCAGGGATCTTTGGCTCCTGCAGGGGAGAGGTCCTAGTGGCATGTGTGTCTCTATTTCAGGGCCTCTGTGGCTTCGCTAGCTGCCTCCACTCCTCCTCCAGCCCTTCACTCAGCAGCCACGTAGGCAGGCCCTGTGCAAGGCTGGAGGGAAATCCCATGGGAGATGTGGGCTCTGCTGTGGGGGGCTCAGCCCAGTGGGCATCAGAGTTCCTTGCCCAAGGGTTCAATGATTTCTGGGCCTGGTTTTATTTGTTTGACACGTTTGATCTGCTCAGCCTGCAGCCGGTCAGTAAGGACACGATGATCTATGTTGCTGGACAGCATAGCGCCGGCGGCACACACCTGACTCACGCTTGGGAGGAGCCGAGCGTGCACACTAGCTGTCATGAGCTCAAGGTCCTGCAAGGAGCGTGCATGAAGATGGAGCGGCTCTAGTTCGTCCTGGCTGGGAGGGTCACTTCTTACCTTGGATCTGAGGAGCTCTCTGCTCACTTTGGGCTTTGCACCTTGCTGGTGGCATGCTCCGGGTGGGGACTGATTTTTCTAGTTCAGCTCTGTTCTTTCTCATGCCCATTGAGGGGGGTGAGTTTCCCTCTCCCTCTCTGCTTGGACCCTCCTTCTCACGTGCACACACTGTCAGTATCTGTCCTTAAGTACGTTTTGAGGTCCTGCTATGAACAGGTTTTTCTCACAAAATTGCTGGGGAAAAAAAAAACCCCAAGGGAATTGGATGTTAAATTCCATCTCATGCATTTTCAAAACCACGCTGGGGCTTTCCAAAGGGCTCTTAGAAAGTGTGCTTAGCTATTTCTTTTCAAAGTGGGTTATGTCCTTTAACACTTCTCTGTTCAGAGTGGGGTTTGTGTACCAGCACCAACAGCATCACCTGGGAGCTTGTCTGAAATGCAGAGTCTCAGGCCTCATTCTTGCATTTTAACAAGACCCTCAAGTGGTTTTTATGCACAGAAAAGTCCCAGGTACGGTGCTTTAGACAGCAGCCTTCTGGAAAACAATCTGTTTGGATGTCTCCTGATTATACAGTACAGGCAATGGTTCCCAGGTGCCCTTTGTCTCCTGAGAAGGTGGCTTAGCCTTCTCTAAGGCTTAGGATTTGGCTTAGCCTGCAGATCATCATGGAGGTGAATGTTGTTAAGCAGTGCGTTGCTGAGGCTTATTTAAAATAACACATGTAGGGGTTCCCAGGTGGCTCAGTCCGTTGCGCATCTGACTTTGGCTCATGAGTTTGAGCCCCGCATCAGGCTCTGTGCTGACAGCTCAGAGCCTGGAGCCTGCTTCGGATTCTGTGTCTCCCTCTCCCTCTACCCCTCTCCCACTCATTCTCTCTCTCTCTCTCTCTCTCTCTCTCTCTCTCTCAAAAATAAACATTAAAAATGAAAAAAAATTTTTTTAATGTTTATTTATTTTTGAGAGACAGAGGGAGACAGATCATGAGTCAGGGAGGAGCAGAGAGAGAGGGAGACACAGAATCCGAAGCAGGCTCCAGGCTTAGGGCTGTCAGCACAGAGCCTGATGCGGGGCTCAAACCCACGAACCGCAAGATCATGACCTGAGGTGAAGTCAGATGCTTAACCAGCTGAGCCACTGAGGAGCCCCTAAACATTTTTTTAAAATAACACATGTATTCTCTTCTTTTGGCAGTGATTTAAGTGACTTGACCTCTATGGGTGAAGACCTCTGGTTATTTTTGTCAAAGGAGGAGGGAACTGGGAGTGTCAGTCTGGGGTCGAGGGGGCTCAGGGTATGACAGTTGTCATCAAATGTTGAATGAGCCTTCAGATTTCATCATCATAAAGAGGATCCTTCTAAGGTTGTAGAACAGGTTAAAGGTGAAGGGGCCCATCACCAGAGGGGCAGTTCAGGTATGAGCTTGCTATTTGCTTGTCTGGTGTGTTGTAGGGGATCCAAGCAAGGCATGTGGCGTTGGATCAGACATCATTTTAAACAAATATATTAATTTTTGAATTATTTTAAATGTTTATTTAATTTTTGAGAGAGAAAGAGTATGAACGGGAGAGGCAGAGAGAGAGAGAGGGACAGAGGATCTGAAGCAGGCTCTGCACTGACAGCGGAGACCCTGACGTGGGGCTTGAAATCAGGAACAACAGATCATGACCTGAGCCGAAGTCAGACGCTTAACTGACTGAGCCACGCAGGCACCCCAAGGATCTTTTAACATGCGTTCCAGCCGTGTGAACTGCAGAGAAAAGAGAAGGGCTCACAGAACTGAGTTTCAAGTCCCGCTTTCCCATTACTAGCCCTGATTTGGGCAAGTTACATAACTTTTCGAAAGCCTCAGTTCCCTCATCTGAAGATAATACTCAGCTTGTGGGATGGTGTGAGAATTAAATGAAAATTATGGATGTTCCTGTCAGGGTCTGGCATGACGTAGGGGCATAATGCATTTTTGTGTCCCTCTTCTTCTGTACACTTCTCTTTGCCCTGTCTGGAGTGGACTATGATTAGTTAGCAGTTTGAGCAGCCAGCTTGATATTAGATTTTAATCTCATGAAGTTCTGATTCTTGTTCTTCTGTGAACAAGGACTTTCATTTAGCATTCAACAGAGTTTGGATCATGTCACATGTTACTATTCTGTTTCTCCAACTCAGCCTCAGGCTCCGTGAGGTCAGGGGCTGGTACCCTGTCCAGGTGGTTTCCACAGAAATACCATGCACTGTCATACATCCTTATTGCAACAACTCCAGGAATCTGCATCAGAAAGCTCAGTGCTCAACCTCTGGGCCTCAGCTGGACTCCTAGCCACCCAAGGGCCAGTAATGTCCATCCTTGCACCCAGCACAGCAATGCGGAAGAGGGCCCTCAGGGGGGATTCAGTAGGGGTGAATCAATTGTTTGATCTAAGTCACAGGGAGCCCTGGCAAGTCAGTTTGAAACCTGACAACTTGGAAAGAGGGATCAGGGAAAGGAAGCAAGGAAGTGATTGAAATAAGTAAATTTCACTTTTTATTAATATCCCACTTCGCTCCATAAAGGATTGGTGCATATAGCAAAACAGAAAACAATATATAATTTGTGGAATGAGGGAGGATATAGGTAAATAAACAAATGTATAAAATCAGGACCAGAGAAGAAAGAAATATACTTCATGAGTCTTCCGATATGACCCAAATTCCTCCAAATTAAAAAAAAAATAATAAAGGAAATATGTCTTCCAAGCAGTCTTCTCAGGTTGGCAAAGTCTTCTTTGATTTTCCCTCTGTTTCATTGCACCCTGGGTTGAGTGAGCGGGTGAGCCCTCTGGTAGGCAAGCCTTGCCCTCTGTAAGGATTTGCCCATTACCCTTGGAGAGAAGGGTCTGGAAGATATGCCATCCCTGCCACTTTCAAGTTATCAGCCCTGATGAGTCATCACTACAAATTGGTTGTATTTTCTTTTGTGCAAGAGCTTGATACAACGTTGATTTGACAGCCAAATTGGCCCGGAAGGTATAATGAGGCAGTGCTGAGTGTCTCTGAATACAGAAAGGGAGAAAGGAACGGGCTGAGGTGTGGTGGGCTGAGATGTGGTGATGTCTTTTATGTCGCTGGGGCACAAATTCCAGCTGGATTGCAGAGCTCTGTTCTGCTTAAGTAACAGGAGAGCAGGGTGCCTTCCTCTGTGAGCTTCTAACTTGAGGCTAAGTGGAGGGGAGACGAGGGGCTCTCCCACTGGGTCTGGGTTTCTTGGTTGTAGGGCTCAGGAAATAGTATTCACATTCAGGAAGTGTGATGGATAGCACGGGGGTTAAAAGTGCAGGCTCTGGAATGAGGTAGGACTGGATTCAGTTTCCAGACCTACTCCTCACTAGTCGTTTCATCTCAGGCAATTTACTTAAGTATTCAAACACTCAGTTTCCACATCTGGAAAATGGTAAAATGATAGCAATATCCTTAGAGAGTTGCTGTGAAGATAAAATTAGGTAATGAATGAACAGCTCTTAGTCTGGTCTTTGGTTATTATATAGCTAGCATTTCTCATTTTAAGCAACCCTAATTACGTATTTTACATAAGTATTTAATTCTATTATCTTTGTGAATTATACATTTTATTGCCCTATTCTTTTATGTGTCATCTAATCTGGCAGGGATTTTCCCATTTACCCATCCCCCCACACCCCTAGCCTCCTCCGATACCCGCCCCCCCCAGCCTCCTCTGTCCCACCTGCAACAGACTTTGAGGATACGTCAGACACCAGAAGCCCTTGCAACATAGCACTTGAGTCAGCCATCCTCAGAGTTACACATTTTTGGGCTTAAAATGAATCCTGGAGTTGTCAGGCATTGATATTTATCAAACCCAGTGGGGAAAAAAGAAGCCAGACCTTTTACTTCACTCATGACACATCACTGTGTGAGAGTTGAAGAGACTGACTTCAATTCTTTTTCTGAGAATGCTGGGCTTGGAGCTGGAGAAATGGATGATGTTTCTGACTCTGCTGCTTGGCTTTGATCTGACCTGACAAGTTGCTTGATCTCTTGGAATATCAGTTTCCTCACCTGTTAAAGAGAATAGGTCTTGCGTCCTCAGGCTGTTTTTATGAGTTGTAGTGCTTCTCATGCTAATATGAATTTGATTGTTTCTATTCCCTTGTTACTATCTTCTACCTAGGGAGGGTTTAAGAGGGTTAGGGAGTCGGCTGGTAGCTGGGGCTCTTGTAGGAACATGGCAGTGAATCTCTTTCCTTTGTACCTAGCCTCTCCCTCTTCTGGAGGCCATTGCTGTGAGTAAGCCTTGCCCCTGCACCTGCCTCACAAAAGGACCCCCTCTACTGAGTCTCCTGGGCTCTGTCAGGTATGAGATCCCAGGCAGGTGACCTCTTCTACTCTCTGTAGACTAGTGTGTGGCTCTCGCCAGGGATAGAGGCATGAGGGAGAGGGACAGGCCTTAGTAAGACTTTTATCTAGGTGTAGCCTCCTCCGGAGCATGGCTCCTATCTGCCTACCCTTCTTGGAAGGCAAAGAGGAAATGGGAAAGATGGAATGAACATGGGCTTCGGAGCCAGGTACACCTGGATTCGGATTGGAGTTCTGCCACACACCTGTGTGGTCTTAGAAAAGTTACCTGATAGCTCTGAATTCCAGTGGCCTGAATGTTTCTCAAGTGGGAATGTCAGTCTTACTCAGTGGCAGGGGCCTTGCCTGGTTGTTCACAGCTTTACCTGGTATCTACAGTTTAGTCTGTGTTTGATAAATATTTCTGAAGGGCTGAATTGATACTAGTAGTGCTGACTGTGTGCTAATGTCCTTGTGCCTTCCCCCTCCACCTCTTCCAATTCCTGGCCCCCATTGCCCTTTGCATGGTAGGTTGGTAGAAGGTCGGTCATTGATTCATACGGTAAATATTGTGTGCCAGGCGTTAAGGCACTGGGGATGTAGTAGTTCTTTCACTGGCAGAGAATCATGCTCCGAGTTTGGATCATGTCACCACAATCATGTGATCATGATCATGACCTTCTTCCCTGGTGCTTGTTCAGAGAATCCTTTGTAGTGGAAGGAGAAAGGCAATAAGCCCAGTGAATAAAATACAGAGCATATGAAAAGGTGACAGTGCTGTAGGGAGGAATAGAGCAGGGAAGAGGAGTGGGGGCAGAGGAAGAAGGGGAGTCAGAAGGTGTGGCCTTGGTAATGTAGTCATGTAAGATCTTACTTAGAAGGTGTTACTGATGATCTTGGACCAAGTCTCTTTCTCCCCAGCATTCCATCCAGTTTCCTTTGCTGTCGCTTGGGTCTTTGCAAGTTGAAGGCAATGTGAGGTGAGACCAAACATCTCTGAGCAGTTCTGAGCTTCACCTTTTACAGTAACTTAGGAAAGTACCTGGAACCTCATTCCAAGCCTCTCTTCTCTGGGAGCCCCTTGTGCCTGGCTTTCCAGCCCCTGGGCTTCCCAAAGGAATTCACCTTGAGAGGGTCCCTGGGCCGGCCTCAGAGATTGTGGCAAAGCAGCAGATAGCCAATGCATTGGGCAGATTTCCTTCCAGGAAGCCAGGCTCTATTCCCGGCTTGCTTGCTCACTGTGTTTTTACCCTGGCACTCAGCACCCCAGCTGCGTTTATATACCCCCAGGTGCCAGAGCTTTCAAAATAAGTGTGGTAGTATTTTTGGTGCTAGTTTTGGTTACAAAGCAGTGTGCACCTGCCCAGGCCACCACCACAACTTCTTGGACCACCCTCCCTTCCTGTTCTCATGGTCTGGATTGTTTGCAGCTTAGCTGGGACATCAGCACCACCTTCACTGCCTGGGCTTGCGGTACTCATCATTCTGAGTTAACTTCTGGTCTCACTTGCCTCCCTCTCTCTGGTCTCCATGGCAAGCCCTTCCTTTAAGATTTGCTTCTGGCCATTTTGGGTGTGTGTGCAGGGGTATATACCACAGACATAGAACAGACATAGCTCCTGAGGCAATTGATTAAAATCCAGACTTCTGTCCCCACTTGCAGGGATTCTGATTCAGTGTTTCTGGGATGGGACCAAGGAATCTGCATCATCATCATCATGATGATCATGATTTTAAAGTCCATTCCCTAGCTCATCAGGCTGGGATAAACCCAGCTTGACAGGCATGGCTTTCTTCCCTAATTTATTTGTATGTGAAGACTGAGGGTGTGAAGTCTTTTGTTGCAGTCCACCCAGAGTCTAGCCCAGTGCCGAGCTCATGGCTGGCGCACAGTATGCACGTGTTGAAGGTTGGAGGCAATCCTTTTATAAGAAACCCTTCACAGTGTGAAGTGTTGCTCGCTAATCCATCCCCATAGTTATGTTTGCAATCTTAACAGTTGATTTTTTTCTTAAAGCAGAGGCATGTCTCTGTTCAGGATCTTAATGACAAAACAAAAGCATCCTGAAAGAAGAACTGAAAAGGGGTAATTACTTTTTGAAGGAATTTGGGCCATACCTTCCTCCCTGAATGTTGCTTTGATAAAGATATATGAAGTTACACTGTTTATTAGTACTTCTCAGCTGCTCAGTGGAATCAGCTAGGAGCTTAAAAGGTGCCCATGGTTGGGTCCCATCCCCAAGGCTCTGTTTAATTGATCTGAGGCATCAGGATTTTAAAAAGTTTTCTAGGTATTTTTTTTAAGTTTATTTATTTATTTTGAGAGAGACAGAGACAGCACAGGTGGGGGAGGGATAGAGAGAGAGAGGAGAGAGAGAATCCTAAGCAGGCTCCATGCTGCTAGTGCAGAGCCCAAAGTGGGGCTCGAACCCATGAAACTATGAAATCATGACCTGCGCTGAAACCAAGAGCCAAATGCCTAATTGACCGAGCCACCCAAGTGCCTCCCAAAATTCCCTAGGTAATTCTAATGTGTGACAAGGGTTGTAAATCCCTGATCTAGAAGGCGTGGAACTCCTTGGAGAGCAGAGTGAGAGTTTCATTTCTGGAGTCTTATAGGGAATCCTCTTGGACTCGAGATGGAAAATCCCCTGGTTTCTGTGATCTGAGACTCCTCTGGAATCTGAATCTAAAATATAATTTCTATAAATAAATAAATAGACATATACATACAATATCTAAAATTTTCATGTATAAAAAATAATAGACAATTTTTTCCTACCCCTTTAATGAGAACAGTTTTCCTGATTAAAAACATGGTGCATGATTATCATAAACTATTGGGTTTATGCAGAAAAGTATAAAATAGGTTAAAAATCATCCCAAATGTTAGGATACAGAAGAAATAACTGTTAATATATCTAGCACACATCTTTCCACTCCTTTCTCTACACGTCCATATGGATGTGTAGCCTAGGCATACAATTCAATGTCATATATAATCAATGATACATACTGGTCTGTGTATTTTGCCCAACAGTATGATATGGATAAGTTTCCTTAAATCTACATAATCATTCTTATGAGATTTTGCCAAATTCAAGCTCTAATTGCATCTGATAAATGGAACATCTACTTTGTTGTTAAAACTTGCTGTATATATATATTTAAAATAAAGGGCAAACAACAGAGGACTCCTCCACTGGCCAAGAAGCCCAGGTGTGTCCCAACAGTCCGTGGAGCCTGCCTGGGGAGTTTGTGGGCTGGGGACAAAGGGCTCAGTGAACTTGGCCACAACCACTTTTTGTAGCACTGGTCTCTGTTTAGTTTGATTCAAAACAAATTTTGTTTTCATTTGCCTTGTGGACCATGGAGAGAATACAGGAAGTCAGCAAAGAGCTGCATCCTGAGCGTGCAGGAGACAGAAGCACCCATAGGGGGCGTCCCAGTGGTGAGCCGTTACTGGTCTGTGGACTGGACAGCTGCTCAGTTATTGAGAGAAGCCTGCAATCTAAATTTTATATTTGAAATCTCTTGATTTTAAATGCAGACAATTGTTTAAAAATTAAAAACAGTGTGGGGCCAAACAACACACCTGGGCCTTTTTATAGTTCTCTGGAAGCCAGTCTTAGGCTCCTGGTCTGCTAAGGGTCTACTACGCCTTCTGTGGCAGTGGTATGGATTTGGTCTACTTGATTTACTTTTTTTTTTAAAATGTTTATTTATTTTTGAGAGACAGACACACACAGAGTGTGAGCAGGGGAGAGGCAGAGAGAGGGAGACACAGGATCCGAAGCAGCCTCAAGGCTCTGAGCTGTCAGCAGAGACTGATGCGGGCCTGAATTCACGAACTGTGAGATCATGACCTGAGCTGAAGTCTGACGCTTAACTGACTGAGCCACCTAGGCGCCCCTACATGATTTAGTTCTAAAAACACTGACCATATGCGTTATTCTGTGTGGTACTCACTCTGTGTTCAGAAGACTGGAAATGCAAAGATGCAAAGTTATGATCTTTGTCTTGGGTGGGGTAGGTTGTAGTTAAGAGGAGCTTTCCTCAAAATATGGTCCCCAGGACAGCTTCTCAGTATCACCTGGGAACTTGTTAGAAGTCCAGATTCTCAGTGAGTCAGAATTTTTACTCTAACAAACCCTGTAGTCTCTTCTAACCAACTTTCCTGGTGGTTCTGATGCCTGCTAAAGTTTGCTAACTCCTGCTGGGAGGGGAGTTGGGTGTATGCAGAGATTTATGGGACAGAGAAGCCGTGGTGAGCGCCAGGGAAGCTTTCTGGAAATGAATGGCTCAACCTGAATCTTACGGGATGAGTGGGACTTGGCAGGTGAGGCAGTGGGGAGGGGTGTCCTGGGGAGGGAGGGTGTGTGTCGGGTACGTTTACGAATTTTCAGAGCATGTGACTGAAGGGTGCTCCAGCAAATAGAGTGAGCTGAGAAGAATAGGTGGGGCCAGGTGTTCAATACCAGGTCAGCTTAGCTGGATTGTGTTTTGTAAGTGTTGGGACATTGCTGGAGACCTTTAAGTAAGGGAGTGTAGCACCGGGTCTACATTTAGGAAAATAATACTGCTGGCATGGTTCTAATTCCTTCTGGGTAGAGACAAGTCTCTTGGTACTACACTGGCCTAGATCTCATTTCTTGCCTCTCCTGGTGTGATTTGGATCTGGGTCAGCAATTCCCATCCTTGGATAGGGTGGTGGAGAGAGGAGGTAAAAGCCCTTGAGTGAGGAAACAGCCATCACTGCATGTAAAATAGTGACTGTGTTGTCACTCCTCCTCTTCCTTCCCACAGGGAAGATGCTCACTCTCTAAGTTGAACATTTTAGTGGCTGCTGAAGTTCACAGCAAGGCAATAGTTTTTGTTTTCCTACTTTTGTTTTTCCTGCTTAAAAGCAGCCCCTTCTCCCCACCAAAATAAAATAAAAGCAGCCCGTCAGTTTCTGCAGCAAATATTTTGGGGGAAGAAACCCTTGCTCTGTTTCTTTAAAGAAGGATCTCTGGTGTCCAAAGAGGAAACAGTTTGAACTCAAGGCCAGGGAAACTCACGTCAGTACCTAAGGAGGGCTTGCTTCTCCCTCTCTCTCTTACCCTTTTCCTTTTTGAGATGCTGCATTGTGGGAGGTAATGGAAGCAGGATGCAATGTCCCCCCCCCCCCCCGCTCATTTTTTATAACGTCTTGCTTGTAATTGACAAAGAGTGCAGATAATGGGCGCTAAAAAAGTAGACTGAGATTGGATCCATGAACTTTTAAAATCTGTCCACATGTACTGAATTGTGAAATCTTTACCTTTGTGAGAGGGTGAAAAGAATTTTTTTACTCCTTCCATGCTTTGCAAAATTGATGTAATGTTTATGAAATAGTTATTTCTTTTGTACCGCTGCTGCAACTTTGCATACATTAATGATTACTTTAGCAAGCCTTTTATTCTGTCTAGGAGTGTTTTTTTCTAAGCTGAAATGGACAGGTTTTTCCAGTTGATTGCCTTGGGTGCTCTGTTGAAGTTGACCACAAATATCTGTGCCTGTTTACTATGAATATATAAAACAACCAAGCTATAACCTTTATGGGCATTAAAAGTGATATTTACAGTGAATGAAACTTGTGTTTCTACTTAATGATTGATCTCATTTTTAATCACAAAGGTGGTGTTCATAAATATAGGGGATATTAATTATGACTATCCACATGATAAATTACATAGAGGCTTATCAGAAGAGGGTAAACTGCCCTGTTGAGAAGCTTTAAGGGCAAAGTTTTCTAGAACAATTCTCTGAAGAATTTTCTTGATCTCCCCACCCCTTTGGAACTCCCCTGTTTGTCAGCATCTCAATTTAAATATCCTTCTTAATAAAAATTAACCCTGTTGTTACCTTCTGAAATCCTGTCTTTGCTTTGGCCCTGTCTGTCTGAGGATAGTGGATTTATGCTAAGTGGTTGGGGTGCATTTATGTGTTTTAAGACAGCCTGATAAGAGGAAGCTTGAACCAGAAGGACCTACACTGGCTTGGAAGTTAGGCATTCATGCCTCTTACTGTGTGGTGCAAGCCACTTTATACCTCGAGGCATAGGAAACTACATATTGCTTAGGTCCTCTCCAGCTTTATTCAAATGCACTCAGTCAAAATGATGAAGACATTTGTCCTTCTTTAGACATTGAGAGCAGCCTTGGAAATACAGACAGAGAGGAAGTGAAGTTGCTTTTATTTTCTCACAAAGATCCTCAAACATAGTTTAATGTGAAATCAGCCAGGGGATTAGCTGTAGGTTGGGCATATTCAGTGGACATATGTGCCTTGTTTTTATGGCATTATCTGCTTTTCTTTTTCAGTTGCAAATGAAGCTGGAGACAAGCCTACTAGACCACTTGCCCGCTTCTCTCGTGAGTAGATCTTGTTTCACTCCCTTCCTGGGCTTCTTCAGAGGCTTTTTTGCCTGCACAGTCCATCCCTGTAATCCTGCCAGCTGTCAGTAAAACACTGTCGATAATAGAGTAATATAGGAAATATCTTTAGTGGGTTAATATTTCATTTGAGCCCCACGATGGGTGAGCTATTCATTGCTATTGCCTTTTCAATCCTTAGAGCTGTGGTTTATCAAACCGTGCTTCAGGGTTTTGCTATTCCAAGCCGGATCCTTGGGAGTAGGAGAGGTGACATTGCCTGGGGACTTTTAGAAATGCAGAGCCCCATGCCCACTGAATCAGTATCTGAATTTAACAAATCCCTAGATGATTTCTTTGCGCTTGAAATCTTCTGAGTTTGAAGACTGCTGCCCTGGGAATCCCCACAGAGAGTTCTGCCCTCAGGGGCGGGCTTTTTATGAAGACAGCGCAAGGAAGAGTATGTGAAATGCTTGTGGTTGCCAAGGTCCACATGTGTGAAAGCATTGTCAGCACCCACAGTGGATTTAGGGGCTAGCACCACTGGCTTTACCTCATTTAGGTGACATTTTGAAGCTTGTGTGAATATTGTGAAATAGATTGAGTGCTTTTCCTTGGGCACAGGGATCCCTGTAAGGGTCTTAGAACTCCCCATCGATTTCACTGGGCTCTTTGGTCTCTAGGTCTTGATCATAATGGGAGAACAGGAGTCAAAAGCCTCTCAGTATTTTCTGTGCCAGTGCGATCAACAAATTATGTGGCAAATGAATGCTTTCCCTGGAATGAAAACCCAGATTCCAACAAGGGAGCAGAAATACCAGAGATTGAGCAGGGCTGGGTGGAGATGCTCCCCAATCCAGACAGGTGTGGAGTGGAGAAATGGTAGAGCTGTAAATCAAAACAGGAGGATTTTTCTTCCAGCACCATCACTACTAGCTGGCTTTCACTTAAAGTAATTTCACTGATATTTTCTGGGCCTTAGTTTTTTCCATTTGAAAAATAGGAAATTCATACCCATCTTCTCTCCTTTATAAAAAAAAGTTACCTTCTTTTGAAGTCATGGCACACAAATTCCCAGTCACTGCCTTGTTTACTAAGGTGGATCGAGTCTTGGGTGTGGATACGGCCATGGTAAGTCTTAATGTATAGCATCAAAAGTATACTTTCTCTATTTTGAGGGCCTTCTTCTAAATTCTGCCTTCCAGTTTTTTTTGGGAAGGCTTCAAAACTTTGGGATTGATTCCTAGAAATGGCTTTTATAGAACTGTAATAATAGATGATAATGCGAGAGCATTAAGTGCTCACATTTGAGAAGGTGTGTGTAATGAAACACTCCTTTCTCACTCCCCTCCTACCTGGAACCATTACTTCCCAAAATAAGCATTTCATCCCACAGCTCAATGAGGATGATGAATATGCTTTTAGTCCCTTTATTTCTTGATCTCCCGAGCAGTAGACAGGCAAGTTAATAAGCTGGAATGGTAACCCAGCCATGCTGGGCACACTGTGCTGCCCGCACCTCTGCTGGAGTGCCCGGTGCTGTGATGCTCAACACTGATGTAGTAAGGGGATGGGATGGGGGCCTTTCACCGTGAAGCCAGAATGAAACCTGGAGCAGCTGGTCCCTTCCAGAAGGGGGTGACTTCACTTGTAAGTGGCTTCCACAACTTCTAGGTTGTGTGTCTGGGTTGGAAAGAGGATATGTCACTTGAAAGCTTATTAGTAGAAGCTAAGTGAAGAGATGAGAGAAAAAAATATCCATGTAGGAAAAAAGTAATTAGTGACAAACCAATTAATTTGGGCTGATTCTAGACCAAAAAAAAAAAAAAAAAAAAAAAAGGAAAAAAATTTCCTGCCAGTGCACTGTCCTCGAAAAAACTTTTTAAAAGTTTATTTATTTTGAGAGAGAGCATGTGTGCATGTGCATGAGTCAGGGAGGGGCAGAGAGAGAGGGAGAGAGAGAATCCCAAGCAGGCTCTGAGTTGTCAGCACAGAGCCTGATATGGGGCTTAATCCCCAAAACTGCAAGATCATGACCTGAGCTGAAATCAAGGGTTGGAAGCTTAACGGCCTGAGCCACCCAGCCACCCCATATGTATAGTTTTGGGTGGAGGCTCTGGGGATTGAACAGGGCATCATGAAGAAAAAAATAATTCTTAATGTAGCATTGTCTAATTGAGACTTTACTTACCACATTGAAAATGACTTTTGATGGTGTGATACGTTGTGACTGAAATGTTCAGTTTGGGAAGAGTGAAGTATTTGGTTGACAGACTTTTCTTTGGAGGCTAGAAGATAAAGTACTGCAATGCTCTCATTTTTGCCCCCACTAAGACGCACATAAAGCTCTGACAGTGGGCACCACCCAGCATGGATTTAGGCCCGACGGGAGTGGGCAACGAGAACATAGGCTGGAGATGCTGTGAAACCTGGACCCAAGAGGTTGGGTGGGCGGTCAGCAGAAAGAGCTCAGGGTGGGACAGAAGGGGCTGGCCCACTGGCCTCCCAAGTCATCCCAAGGGTTTCATTCCCTTTGAGGGGAGGGTCTCACATTCTGATTCCTGATGCTTCTGGTATATGCTGTTCATTTCTCTGTAGATTTTGCCCGTGCTTGAATCAATATACTTTTCTTGGCCTCCCCATATTGCAATAGAGATGAGCTGTGTTGATTATATTAAGAAATTTCAAAAGAGAAGCAGAGGGAAGTAGAGTGTAGGACTCATGAAAACATCTAGCTTTTCTAAGGGCTGGTTTCTGATCATGCCTTGGCCAGCTGTTTTGCCAGCTTTGCAGGCCTTATTCTGGTCACTTCTGCAATACAGCCTATCCCTGGATTTCTTCTTGGAATCCCATCTCTAAGAGGCTGACACTGCCACCCAGAACCACTGAGCCTTTCTCAAAGAAATCAGTGCCAAAGCTCACGGGTCAAGCTCAGTTCCTGTCACCTTTAGACTGGAGACACTTGATATGCCATGAAATAGCAGTGCTGTAGTTGTGGACCCTGTGGAGTGAATTCTGTGAATCTCTGGATCCTATCTGGGCCCCTCATCACCCTGCCGCCATCATTGTAGGCTTGGCAGTGGCTTTTGACCTTAATCAGAACATTTGACTAATAGCCACAGGCATGGAGAGTAAACAGGAAGTTATTCTTCTAGGCATGGAGGTGAGGAAGGAGAAAGAAGGAGAGAGGGAGGGGAATGAGATTCAGAGGCAGTGGAGAATATTATCTTTCCCTCCAAAATCTATGGAAGAATGACAATGTCCAAGAGAATGAGGAATTGAGAGTGACCCTGACAGTAAGGTACTGTCTGAGCCTGAGGCAGGTTGACTTTGGACCAGCAGATGGTTTAGAATGGCACCCATCAGGAGGCTAGCTGTCCTGGAGCTGGAGCTCCTGTGTGTGGGGACTTCCTTCCCATGCATCAGGGCTGAGGTGGGGGTGGGAGTATGAGCACCTGTAGAGCACCTCACCTTGGTACTGCATGCCAAGCTCTCTGACAGCCAGTGTCTCCATTGTGTCTCCATTTTATAAATGAGGACAACAAAGTTGGGAGAAAACATTGAGAATTTCTCACTCATGGAATTATAGATCTGTCTCCTAACTCCAAATCCTCACTGTTTCCAGTGCACATTACTCCTCTTGGTCTAAGGGCTGGGTTTGCCAGCTCTGTAGCTCAGAGACTTGGGGGTCTGCCAGCTTGGTAGTGGAGATGCTCAAACTTTAGCTCAGGGCAGGCATTATAGATCCACACTGTAGTGACTGTCACTACAGTTGGTTCCATCTGGGTTGGGAAGACCTTTCTTCAAACATCCCCTTCTACCTGCTCACTGAAATCAGGAATTCCCTGAAATAAGGGAATCACTTGAAGACTTGAAATGCAAATTGTTTCTGGAGTGAGGACACAGGTGTTCATTCTTATTATGGTGAAAATGATTGATCAGACCTTTTAATTTCCTCCCCCTCCAGACACCTGAAAAAATATTCTCAGTGTGTAAACAGAGGGAACAAAAGAGAGACAACCTGGGGTCGAGCCCAGAGGGGTCTCTGTGCTAGCCTAAGGAGTGGACCCTGATTCTGGGGAAGACTTTGAAAGGTTTTCACACTTGGCTGGCAACTCAGCCTTCTCTTGGAGATGGAGGTGACCTCTGGGGACCAGGGCTGTTCTGTGAAGAGCTGGACCTTCAGGTGAGGAGCTCCTGCCCTCCCTCCCCCCCCACGCCCCCGTGCCTGGGGCTCCTAGACTTCTGGGATGAAGTCAGCTGGCTGTGGGGCTGGGTCCCCTGTTGGTCCAGACATATGAGATGCTGGCATGGCTGCCCTCCAGTGCCATCCTGGAGAGCCCTTTTCCCTGGAGATGTCTGTTTTATGTGATGTCAGTCTTCCCAGTAGACAATAGGCTCTTGGAGGCTGAGGGCCCCACCTGGTGGAGCTGTGTACTAACCTTGTCTGGTGTAGGAATAACTGCTTGTTGAGTGAAGACAGAATAAACTAGGACCCTCCAGTTCTGTTCCCCCCTTCGCTTCCTCATCCTCACTTCATAAGCAGGGGGACGTTATCCCACTGCCAGTACACACACTCCTGAAACCACAGCATGTCCTCAAGGGTCTCCCACACACGAATGTCAGATTGTTCAGATGCCATTAAGGACACAGGCTCTGGTGTTTGTTAGGCCTGGGCTTGGGTTCTATGTCCAGGAATTCTGAATTCTGTGTGAACTTACTCCTCTATGCCACACTTTCTGCATCTGGATTCCAGGACAATATTAGAACTTATTTTCAGGGTGGTTGTGGATGATCACATGCCAGGGTGAGTGCTAAACTACTTAAAAACATGTGACATGGTCACCGACCTGTTTAGAATAAATATTGGTCATTTGCTCTCTCTTCTCACCTCCCTCCCTTCCTTCCTTCCTTCCTTCTTTTCACATATATTTATGGAAGACTTCTATGCCAGGCCCTAGAGACACACACGAGCGTAAGTTTGTCTTCAGAGAGCTCATAATCTGACCAGACAATGCAGAAGTCAAGGTCTCCAGTGCAGTGTGTGGAGGGAGATGCTAGAGATTGTATGAGGAGCTGCATGAACCAGATGGAGAGAACCCATCTGACCTGGGATGGGAGTAGATTCAAGGGAGTCTTCCTGGAGGAGATAAGCATTAGCTGAGGTTTGGGGAATGAGTGGGGGTTAACAGGTAGAGAAGGTAACTTCTAATTAAAAAAAAAGCCTTCAAGGTCCATCCATGGTCATTATACTAAGTGAAACAAGTCAGATGGAGAAAGACAAATACCTTATGGTCTCACTTACATGTGAAATAATACCCACCCCTGCCCCACCACCAAAAAACCAAACTTGGAGACAGAGAACAAATAGGTGGTTGCCAGAGGTGGATGGGGAAGGGGATGTGGGGATGGGTGAAATGGGAGAAGGTGGTCAAAAGGTACACATTTCCAGTTATAAATAGGTCCTGGGGATGTAATGTATAGCGTGGTGATGATAGTTAATAATAGTGTTCTGTGTATTTGAAAGTTGTCAAGAGAATAGATCTTAAAAGTTCTCATCACAAGAAAAAAAATTTGTGGCTATGTATGGTAACAGATGTTAACTAGACTTTTTGTGGTGATAAGTTCACAATATATGCAAATAAATCATGTTGTTCACCTGAAACTAAGATAATGTTATATGTCAATTATATCTCAAAAGGAAAAAAAAAGGGCAATACAACTTTTCAGGGCTGCATGCAGTGTTCAGATATGGCCACAGTGTGGCAGCAGAAGCCCAGAGTTTGGTGTGCATCTCTACTCTAGAGGCAGGCATTCAGTGCAGTGGACTTTTGTGAAGACCATCCAGGACATTAGAAGAGCCTGTGCAGAGACAGGTGTTGGCCCCAAAACTTGTGTAGCTAGGAAACTCCATTCTGGAATTTTTATTGCTTCTCTAATTGAGGAGAGAATAATTTCTCCCCTGAGATGAACAATGGCTGAAAAGAAAATAGTGGGATCAAAAGCAGTAAGGAAATGGAGCCTTATTTGACCTCTTTTGCTTTTAGAGGTAAAAATCCAGATAGTGTTGAAAACAGATTATCCTATTGAAGAGCTGTAGTAATTTGGGTGGATGGATGTTAAAGCAAAGGGAGGGTCACTTGCTCTATTTGTATTGGGTATATAATGTGGGTGGGTGAATGATCCCCTTCCCTGGGCAGAGAATGGGCAGGGGCAGACAGGGGTGTACAGTGAGGCTGAGCTCTGGGGTTGGGATAGAGGGTGAGCCAGCACCTATTACATGGTGATGCCCGTTGTGGAACTGCAGGGCAAACTCAAAATCCTATCTGACAGAGTGCTGGAGTCCAGCCAGAGAACTTTTTGAGATTGCTTGTCACAGCTAGGGAGCCCTGTTACAAGCATTAGGAGCCTAGGTTAGAGCTAGGTGGGTTATGAACCATAATGATGAGAAGAAGGAGGGATAAAATGGGTGGGAGGAAGGGCCAAGAGATGCCATGAGCAGTGGGCTGTGGCCGGTGGCTGGGTGTTCAATGTTTCCAGGAGCATGTACTGTGGATGAGCTAGAGCCACATAAAGGGCCCGGGACAGGGCAGGAACTGGATCTGGAGATCCTCTGACTTGTCTTAAACAACTCTATTTCTACAAAGTTCGGTTCTTGTATAGAGCTCTAGGTCTCACCTCAACAGTATTTAAGGACTGAATATCTTCATTTCCCACTTGTTCCAGCAGAAACTGGAATTTTAGCTTCAATAATGGCAGCTCTAAAATTTCTATGCATGCAGGGCTTGGGGATAGTGATCTAGTTCAGTGGTCCTCAAAGTGGGGTCTCTGGAACTTGTTAGAAGTACAAGTACTTGGACTCCTTACCAGATTTGCTGAATCAGAAACTCTTGAGGTGGGTCCCAGCGAATGCTATTGGTGATTCTGATGTACGCCAGTTTCAAAACCACTGCTTTAGTTGTGAGAGTGGTGGTGGAGGTAGAGGCAGAATCATACAATTAGTATTATTAGTATTATTAGTAGTGTATTTCTATAGCCACTTGTAATTAGATATACATAAGACAGAGCAAATGTCAACCGCCCTTATCAAAGAATAGTTTTTTTATTATTTGAAAATAAAAATAATTAAAAAATGTTTTTTACACTTATTTATTTTTGAGAGACAGAGAGAGACAGAGCATGAACAGGGGAGGGGCAGAGAGAGAAAGAGACACAAAATCTGAAGCAGGCTCCAGGATGTATGTTTCGAACCCATGAACCTTGAGATCATGACCTGAGCCAAAGTTGGACGCTCAATCGACTGAGCCACCCAGGTGCCCCAAGATAAAAATAATTTTAAATTATTTTTGTGGGGGATTGTGGGAGATGGCTGAAGGTGAGTGTGGGGAAGATAGTCTAAAGGTACTCCTACCCCTACTCAACCCTTGGAACTGGCACTTCTCTGCATCATTTCTTGAATAAAATTCTCTTTCTCTTTCTAAGGCCATCCCCTGCCTATGCCTGGCCTTTTCCCCTTCACAACAAGATCATTGTAAGACCTTTATTTGCTGGGCCACTGGTCTCCTACTTGTACCTCCAAACCATGTGTACTGTCATCCTCAAACTGCAGTTTTTGTCATATTTGTGTTTCAGAACCATAGACAGTTATTCCCCTACTTTTGTTCACCTAAGATTTGTCTGCCAGACCACAAGGGGTTCCAGATTGTATCTTACTCCTTTTCTCCACCCCCTTCATCAAATATAGTCGTTATCAGCCAAGCAGACCTGTTTGATTCAGTAAACAGATACATCAACCCATTATCTTACATTTGAACAATTTCAAGTTAGACTAGAACTTGAAAATGATCTAGTCCTAAGCTTACAACCTCATGTAAAATTCAAATCCTAATTTATGGCATCCCTGTCAGGGGGTCATGAGGTCTCTGCAAGAACTCGTCTAATGGGGAAAACTCAGCTTGTCCTGGAAAGAGTTGATGGTCATGGTCATAGTGAAGGATTGGAGTATATACGTGTGTTTGAGGAACTGAGACTCACTTTGATTTTCTCTTTTTGAATGTGTATGATCAGGTCTTTGAATATATCCACTGTATCACTTGGTCCCCAATATATTAGCTGTTGGCTCACCAGTGGACTGTCTGGTGATGCTAGAAGTAGCTTCTAGGAACTTGTGGATGGTATGTAGCCTACATGTCAACTGGGGGCTCCTGGCCCATTGAGATCTAGGTAAATAGGCTGAAATTGCTGTTGTGTGCCCTTTGGAAGTTTAGAGTGCTCCTTCATTTTCTGTGAATACCTGGGATAACCTACTATTTTCCTTGTCCTGATTTCCTACCTCTGTTAATTGTTTTCTTCTATATGCTTTGGCTGTCTTATCTGCTCTGACATAGATTCAGATGTGGAACAAAGCCCCTTCTCTTCTTTTGAAGTAACCAAACACTGTTGGTCAAAGTAGAACTTGGCCAAAGATGAGAGATCCACAAAAGAGATTACAATATGCCATTGCATGCAGACAAGTATAATTCACAGTCCTATTCTCAACAGCCCTATTCTCAACAGCCCTTTCATCTATCTCACCACTGATGATTTAAAAAATTTTTTTTTAAATATTTATTTATTTTTGAGAGAGAGACAGAGCATGAGTGGGGGAAGGGCAGAGACAGAGAGGGAGACACAGAATCTGAAACAAGCTCCAGGCTCTGAGTTGTCAGCACAGAGCCTGACACAGGGCTCGAACTTGGGAATGGTGAGATCGTGACCTGAGCTGAAGTTGGACACCCAACCAACTGAGCCATGCAGGCACCCCAGATTTTTTAAAAGACCACTTTGCCCATGTAGCTGCTGGCCTTCTTCCCCTTGATTCTTCTCTGCCTACCCTCCTCCTTTCTTTGCCCCGTATCTCCATTTCACTCTTAGGAATTGAAAGTCACTCCTCCCAGTTTCTCACACAGTGTACCTTGATCATCACATTAATTGTATTGGTATCTGCTGATACTTTTGTCCTCAGCACCTCATCTCTACTCCTTTTGACTTTTTCCCCCTGCATGTAGACTAATTTCTTTTTCCCTATGGGGAATTGGAGTCCAACTTCTTGAGATACTAATAAATATTTACTCCTTACTACATGTATACAGCCTTACACAATTTAAAAATCTTATTAGAAATTTTCTGTGTGTAATGTAACCTCAAGGGAGGGCAAAGAAGACATGGGTTAGCTATTACATGCCAAGTGCACTTCTTCCTTTCTCCTCTCAATGTATGCTCCTTTGAATAAAGTTAGGATGAAGTTTCTGGTTTCAGCAAAAGGTGGAATAGGATATCCTGAAGCCCCTCCATTTTTATATGCAGGTAGAAATGCTGAGTAAAATACTTTAAAAAATACTTTAAAATGCATAGTTAAACTTGCAGTAACAAAAGGGAACTCTGCAGGTGTAAATGAAGGAGGAATTTAATATTAGTACAGCAAGCTGTAAACATGCCTGCTGATTCTGCAGCTATGCTGTGTGGGGGTGGTGTTGCTAAGCCCATGGGATCTAGTAATTTGTATGTTAACATCCACATGGGGTAAGGATTTCAGGCCTTGGGCTGTGCAGAGTGGGGAGTTGGATCTGAGACTTCTGCCTGACCTTGGGCTCTTAAAACTTAGATGAAATGGATCATCTGAGAAACACAAACCACTACAATTCACCAATTGTGAAATAGCCAATAGCTTAATAACTATTAAGAAAATTGAATTAGTAATTAAAAATTCCCAAAAAGAAATCTCCAGGCCCAGTTAAACTGGAAAGTTCTACCAAATTTTTAAAGAAAAATTAACACCAATTCTACATATTCCCTTCCAGAAAATAGGGAGGAGGAAACATTTCCCAATTTATTTTATGAAGTTAGTATTACCCTGATACCAAAACCAGAGGGCTATAGACCAATATCCTCATGAATGTAGATGTAAAAGTTTTAAACAAAATATTAGCAAAATGATTCAACAGTATAAAAAGAATTATACATCATACCAAGTGGGATTGATTCTCTTTCATAATTGAAAATTAATGTAATTTGCCATACTAACAGGCTAAAGAAGAAAAATCACATGATTAAATCAATTGATGTAGAAAAACATTTGATGACGTTAAACATTCATGATAAAAGCTCTCAGGGAAATAGGAATATACGGGAACGTCCTCATTTGATAAAGAGCATCCACAAGAAACCTACAGCTAGCATTATACTTAAGGGTGAAAGACTGATGCTTTCCCCCTAAAATTGGGAACAAGATGAGGATGTCTGCTCACATCCTTTTATTCAACAGAGTGTTGGAAGTTCTAACCAGTGCAATAAGGGAAGAAAATGAAATAAAATGCATACAGTTCAGAAAAGAAGAAATCAAATTATCTCTGTTTGCAGAAAACATGATTGTTTATCCAGAAAATTGTCAAGAATCTATTAAAAGCCTTCTAGAACTAATAAGTGAATTCAGCCAGATTATAAGATATGAGATAAACATAAAAAATCAAAATTAAAAATAAAGTAGTATTTTCAGGGGCACCTGGGTGGCTCAGTTGACTAAGTGTCTGAATTTGGCTCAGGTCATGATCTCATGGTCTGTGAGTTCAAGCCCCACATCAGGCTTTGTGCTGACGGCTCAGAGCCTGGAGCTTACTTCGGATTCTGTGCCTCTCTCTCTCTCTCTGCCCTTTCCCTGCTCATGCTCGGTCTCTCTGTCTCAAAAATAAATAAAAACACTAAAAAAATTAAAAAAAAATAAAGTAGTATTTTCAATTGGTCAAAAAAAGTGAAATGTAGAGGTATAAATCTAGTAAAACATGTATGAGACTTATATGTGGAAAACTACAATGGTGATGAAATGTCAAAGAAAATCTGAATAAATGTAAAGATATACTGTATTCATGGATTGGAAGACTCAACATAGTGAAGATGTCAGTTCTCCATAAATTGATACACAGATTTAAGACAATTCCTATTAAAATCCCAATGAGAGTTTCTGTAGATATAGACAAGATTATTTTACAATTTATATGGAAATTAAAAGGAACTAGAATAGCTAAAACAATTTTGGTAAAGAATGAGGTACAAGGAATCAGTCTATTTGATTTCAAAGCTTAATGTATAGCTACAGTAATAAAGACTAGGTGTTACTGGTAAAAGGATAGATTCATAGGTTAATGAAACAGAGTAGAGAAGCCAGAAATAGATTCACACAAATATGCCCAACAGATTTTTGACAAAGATGTAAAAGTAATTTAATAGAGCTAATATAGCCTTTTCAACAAACAGTGCCAGTGTATTTGGACATCCATAGACAAAAATACAAACCTCAATCTGAGTCTCAAACTTTATATGAAAACTCACTCAAAATGGATTATGGACTTAAACATAAAATCTAATGCTAAGAAACTTTTAGGAAAAAAAAGAAACAGAAAAAGTCACGGGATTATAAAGGTAGGCAAGAAAGACGTGGCACCAAGAGTGTGATCCATAAAGGGAAAACATTGATAAATCGGATTTCACCAACATGAGAAACCTTTGTTCTGCAAAAGACCCTGTTAAGATGTTGAAAAGACAGGCTAGAAAGTGGGAGAAAATATTTGCAAATAATTATGCTATCTAACAGAGTCCTAGTATTATATAAAGAATTCTCAAAACTCAAAAGTAAAAAAGAAAACAAGCCATTCAGAGTATGGCCAAGAGACAGAAAGAGCCATTTTACCAAAGAAGATACATAGATGACAAGTAAGTACTTGAAAAGATGTTCAACTTGATTGGCCATTAGGGAAATACAAATTAAAGCCACAGTGAGACCCATCTACCAGAATGGCTAAAATAAAAAGAATAGTGACCACACCAAATCCTGCAAGGATGCAGAGAAATGACATCATTCATACATCGCTGGTGGCAAGCCACTTTTAAAAAAGTTTGGCTGTTTTTTTCTTTAAAAAAGCAAACAATGCAGCTACCATATGACCCAGGAATTGCACTTCTGGGCATTTATTCCAGAGACATGAAGACTTATATTCACACAAAAACCTGTACATGTGACACCTCACACCTGTTAGGATGGCTAGTGTAAAAGAAAAAAAAATAAACCCCCCCCCCCCAATATTGGCAAGGATATGGAGAGACTGGAACCCTTGTGCACTATTGGTGGGAATGTGAAGTAGTGCAGCTGCCATGGAAGACAGTTTGGTAGTTCCTCAAAAAATTAAAAATAGAATAACCATATGATCTAGCAATTCTGCTTCTGGGTGAGTACCTCAAAGAACTGGGGTATTATTCACAGTACCGCAAAGGTGAAGCAGCCCAGGTATCTATTAGTGGATGAATGGATGAACCAAATATCTACAGAAGAAAATGTACATACAATAGAATGTTACTCAGCCTTAAAAAGGAAGGAAATTCTGGCACACGCTACAACATGGATGCATCTTGAGGAGTTCTGCTAAATGAAATAAGCCAGTCACAGAAAGATAGGTACTGTATGATTCTACTTACTTAGAGTAGCCAAATTCATAGAGACAGAAAGTAGCATCATGGTTACCAGGGGCTGAGAGGAGGGGACAGTTAGTTTCATGGGGACACAGGTGAGTTTTGCAAAATGAAAAGAGTTTTGGGGGTGGATGGGGGTGATGGTTGTGCAACAACATGAATGTATTTAATGCCCCTGAACTTGGTTACATATAAAAATGTTTAAGATGGTAAATTTCATACTATGTATATTTTACTACACTTAAAAAAAACCCTGTATGCGAATAGTTATAGAAGTTGTATTCATAATAGCCACAAATTGGAAACAACCTAGATTTATTTATCTAGTGTGTGGTTAAACAAACTGTAGTGTGTTTGCACCATGGAATACTGCTCAGCAATGAAAAGAACAAGCTACTGATGCAACAACGCACATGAATCTCCAGAGAATTATGCTGCGTGAAAAAACCAATCCCTAAAGGTTATATGTGTGCTGTATGATTCCATGTACATAACATCATTGAAATGAAAAAAATTCTAGAAATGGAGAACAGATTAGTGGTTGTCAGGAGTTAAGGAGGGAATGGGCTGGGAGGAAAGTGCTGTGGCTGTAGATGGATAACATGAAGATCTTTGCCATGCCAATGTTCTGCCTCAGCGTCCACATCCTGGTTATGACGTTGTACTATAGTGTTACAAAATGTTACTATTGGGGGAAACTGGGTACATGGGATCTTTGTATTATCTCTTACAAGTGCATGTGAATTCATAATTTTCTCAGAGGAAAAAGTTTAATAAAAAAACCTTTAGCCTATAAGTCAAAATCCTTGGCATATGACCTAAGACCCTTCAAATTCTGGCCCAAGATGACCTCTCTTCTCATGCCCTAATCCATTATTTCAGCCTCAGAAAAATGAAATTAGTTGCCCTCCCATGCTGTTTCACTCCTCCATGCCTTTGTGCATATGGTTCTGCCTGAAATGTTCTATCCCTCTGATGATCCCCCAAGTCAACCCATTCATCTCTCAAAACTCTGGTCATAGTCCACTTTTTCCGTAAAGCCTAGCCTGACCCCTGAGACAAAATTATCACTCCCTGCTTTGTTTGGTATCAATGTATTTCTACATAGTTATATTTTTACTTGCTTCATACTATATTATAAATATCGCTTTAGTGACTATCTCCCTACTAGATTTTTGAGTTCCTTGAAAACAGAAACTGTGCCATGCCAGTCAGTACATAGTAAGCGTTCAATAAATGTTTGTTCAATTGGGTGAAAGCAGAATGAATAGAAATGTTCCAGATCTGTAACAATTCCAAACAAGGGAATAAAGCCACTTACCACTTGGACCGTTTTTAGAGATTCATACTCAATTAACTTACTAGAAAGAATTCAGATGCATTTTAACTTTTGGGACTCCCACGACTTACCAGTTGCAACTTCCCATGATACCTTCTTTTCAACAAATATTTATGGAGCACCTACTGTATGCCATGTACTACATTCCATCCCTCTGCCTTCCCGCCACTGACAGGCAGGTAAACTAAGGAGGTCCAGTGGTTCCTGCCATGGTGTGCATTAGGTCTTGGCTAAGTCTTGCGTTGAAGCCCAGGGTGAACACATCCAATTTTGTAGGCTGTACTATGTGCAACGTCAGTGTTTATCAGCATCCAGATTAAGCTATGAACAGCTCCCCTGTAGTTATGAAGTCCTGGGGGGAAATGATCATGTCAGAGCTGCACTTCTGGGAACCTATGAAAGAATTGCCTAGTTTCCAGGTCAGTAAATTTTATGAAGCAGTTTCCCTAGTCCGTAGGTCAAGGTATGAAGCCATTTGGGTAAGAAACTGAAGAAAACCCATGCTTGATACAATTGAAGTAAATGGAAGGAAGAAAAGACAGAGAAGTTTATTGAAGTTTCTTACTGTGATTTCTACAGCCTCAGAAGCAGGTATCTTAGATACATATGAATAACTTTGAAAGGACATTTTGGGTGCAGGAATATAAAAATGAGTCAATCACGGTTCTTTTCCTAAAGGAGCTTACTACCAACAAACGGTCCATCGTTTTTATTTTATTACCAGCAATGGCTAGTTTGGGCCCAAATTTGAAAGGCTCTTCTCTGTGACTAATATATTACCTCAAAGTCTCTGTTTTTCTGGAACTCTTGATTAAAACACCAAATCTCCAAGCAATTCATTTCAAACATTTTTATTTTTGATCACAGTACACATACCATTTCAACATGTCTAGGATGCATGCGGCACATTCTTCCAAGTGCTCAGAGCACTTTCATACATACTGAGTTCATTCCTACCAAGTTTTTATAATGAGGTTAAAAATCCGTGCTGGAACTTCCCAAAGGAATACTAGGCAGATTTACAAATGAATCATCCAGCAGATGGTAAAACTTGGATTTTTGCATGCTTTGCAGACATTAGCATATTTCAAGGTAGTTATGCATTGAAAAATTTTCACTTAATTATGGGGGTGGTGGTGTCTGAATTAGTGAAAAGTCTAAATAAATTATGAAAAAAATTTTTTAAAAATGCTATCTTTTATTCTCAAGTACCTAACTTACACTGACCATTAACAAAGTGTTTGTCAAGTAGATTCTATTCTCAACAGATAAACTTCTCTTTTAATTAGTAGACTAACTGAACGCTGTCAAAGTTCTTGAAAACAGTCTCCCTTTAATCTTGTCTACATCATTACTCTGCTGAACAGACTCATTCTTTTGATGTATGACAAAGAGTAATCGAAACCTTTCCTCTTGGAATTGATGGTCTCACTATATAGTGATCTACTACACCACATGAATTTCTAAATAGACTTTGAAAATTATGTGGGAGCTGTGCCCATCAGTCGGGTAAAGACAGATGCAAGGCTTTACTGTGAAGCAGGTTGGGCACCATTTTTTGTGCTCTCTCTTTAGGCTTGGGTTATGCGTTGCTTATTATGGTAACTGTTTGGATATAAATGTCAATCTTACTCTTGTTTTTCTCTGCTGAATTTGTCTGGCAGCTCAAGTAGACAATGAGTGAAACCTAGAGTGACCTACATACTTTGTCTGTTGGAAAATAATAATCTCCATATGAATCTTTTTGGATTCCAGAATGACTTAACTAGGGTTAAGTCCAAAATAAAATCTAAACAAAATATGAAGAACTAGGGAAATGAAGCACCATCATAAAAACATAAGGAAGAAGTAGCCTTCTGAAAAAGATTTAATGTAGAAGCCAAAAGAAAATATGTAAATGCTCCTTTGCATTCTCCATAAGAAGAAGGAAGACATAGCACTTCTAAGATAGGAGCAGAAAGCCATAAGAAAAGAAGCAGGTTGATTTTAATTTAAGATGCATAGAGAAACAATGCAAAGAAAGTAAATATGGGACATAGGAATTAAAATTCATGTTGAAATATAGAATTGACCCTGAAGAAATAGAATCAATGATTGGAAGACAAACTTGAGAAACAGGGTCTTAAACCATAGATAAAAATGATAAGCAATTGAAAATGATGAGAAAAGATAATAAGAAGTCAGAGAAAGAACCAACACATGTAAATGAATCATAGATGTTCTGAGACCAAAGCCAGACAAAATAATTGGAGCAGAAGCAATAATCAAAGATAAAGTTGAAGGCAGCTTGCCTGAATGGAAGAAAGTAGGGCTTGAGTTTCCACATTGAAAGAGCTCATGGTGTTCCAGGAAAATAAATTTAAGAATCAGTAAAAATAACTCACAATTACAAAAATGCTAGCAAAATGTTTGCAATACAAAGATAAAGAAAAATGTTTGCTTACAAAAGAAAGAAAACCTATCAGACTTGGCTCCTAATTCTTTTCTATAGCATGTAAATATCAGAAGATAATTAAGAAATATGTTGAGTTTAATGTAAATTTGAAAAATCTCTACTGAAGTTGTTGTTCACGTATAACTCATTAACCCTGTCATTCCTGGAAAGAATTATTCAAGGGTATACTTTAGCCAATTGAAACATGAATCAAAATAAATTTTGTAGAGCTGTAGTGTCCCATAAAACATGACTCTTGAGCACTTGACATGTGACCAGTGCTGAGATGTGTTGTAAGTGTAAAATATTTTCTGGGTTTTGGGGAAAAAACCCCCAAAATCTCATTATGTTTTTATATTTATTACATGTTAAAATGATAATATTTTGGATTTATTGACTTAAAAAGCATGGGATGCATGTATCTTTTCAAATTATTGTTTTCATTTTCTTTTTCTTTAAGTTTATTTATTTTGATAGAGAGAGAGAGAGAGAGAGAGAGAGTGAGCATGGACACAAGAGGGGCAGAGAGAGAGGGAGAGAGAGAGAATCCTAAGCAGGCTCCACACTGTCAGTGCCAAGCCCAGCATGGGGCTTGAACTCACAAACAGTATGATTGTGACCTGAGCTGAAATCAAGAGCTGGATGCTTAACTGACTGAACCACCCAGGTGCCCCTTAATTTCTTTAGATAAATGCCCAGAAATGGAATTGATGGATTTTATGGTAGTTTTATTTCTTTTTTAATGTTTATTTATTTTTGAGAGAGAGAGAGAGAGAGAGCAAGAGAGAGAACAGGCAGGGAGGGGCAGAAACAGGGGGACAGATGATCCAAAGCGGGGTCTATGCTGGCACCAGAGAGGCTGATACGGGGGTTGAGCTCATGAACTGTGAAATCATGACCTGAGCCAAAGTCAGAGGCTTAATCAACTAAGCCACCCAGGTGCCCCTATGGTAGTTCTGTTTTTAATTTTTTGAGGAACTTCCATGATGTTTTCCATAGAGGCTGTACCAATGTACATTTCTACAAGCAGTGTACAGGGTTCTCTTTTCTCCATATCCTTGCCAACACTTGTTATTTCTTGTCTTTTTGATAGTGACAGGTGTGATGTGGTATCTCATTGTGGTTTTCATTTGCATTTCTCAGATGATTAGTGATGTTGAGCATCTTTGCAGGTACCTCTTGACCATTTGCATGTCTTCTTCTTCTTCTCCTCCTCTTCTTTTTCTTCTTCTGTAGCTCCACACCTGGGGCAGAGCTCAAGACCTGAGCTAAGATCAAAAGTTGGACACTCAACCAACTGAGCTACCTAGGCACCCCTTGCCTGTCTTCTTTTTGATTAATTTTAAATTGCTAAATAGATGAATGGCTACCATATTGGATAGCCAGCTCTAGAAAGTAATCAGAAAAGAAAACAAACAAATATTCAAAACTATTAATATATAGATGAAGATTAAAATAGAAAATGCATCAAAATCTATGGTAATAAATTTGAATATCTCTACAAAATGGCAATTTTTAAAGGAAAATACACCAAAAGAAATAGATACCTGAAATTCAGCAATAGCATATGATGACATTGAAAAAAATTGTGAAATAATTACTTGGCTAAAAATACTTTGGATCTCAAGAGTTTTATAGGCAATTATATTCAAATAACAGGGAATAGGTTATTCCTATGATGACAACTATGTAGAAGAAGAAAGTAAAGGCTAATCTTTATGAATATAATTGTACAAAGCTTTAAATAGAATTATAGCAAATAAAATGTATAAATATACAACAATAACAATACAACATGACCAGATAGAATTTATTTGAGTAATCCAAGGTGGCTTCACTATTATGAAGTGTTTCAATGTATAATGCAGATGTCGTATAGACATGCTTTTTAAGGCCTGCGTGAGAGTGTTTCAAAGCTCCATCCCACATCTATTTTTTTTAGTTTATTTATTTATTTTGAGAGAGAGACAGAGACAGAGACAGAGGCAGAGAGAGAGAGAGAGAGAGAGAGAGAGAAGTGGGGTAGGGGCAGAGAGAGAAAGAGGGAGAGAAAATCCCAAGCAGGCTTCTTGGTGTCAGCACAAAGCCCAAAGCAAGGCTCGATCTCACAAACCACAAGATCATGCGGAGCCGAAACCAAAAGTCAGATGCTAAACTGACTGAGCCACCCAGGTATTCCCCACATCCAGTTTTAATTACTAAAATTCTATCAGTGAATTTTTCAAGGTTTCTCTGTGTTTATTCTCATTACTTCTCACCATCATTTCCTGAGTCTGGTGAATTTTTTCCTACACTTTGTGTCTTGCAGATGCTGATTTACTTTTTCCCAGACAACAAACAAAAGAGGAGACACAGTCTATTCTTCATAACTTTCATATCCTCTCCTCACCATCACTTTCATAAAGCAGCAAGGGTGTAAGACATTTTTACTGTAAGATAGTTTTACTGAGAGGTGATTGCATTGCAATTCTACCTGGCATGTAACAAACGTGGGTATCAGGTTTATGTGTTCTTGGAAAGTTCTTCAGTTACTGCTGTCATGTATGGTTGCAGCTTGGAGCTGTCCTGAGGACTCTCTCTCTCCTACTTCCTTCCCCTCTTTTCTGTTCCTGCCCACTTCTTAATTCTCTTCATTTTATATGCAGAATAGTGTAACTCTTTTCTTAATTTTTTAATGTTTATTTATTTTTGAGAGAGAGAGAGAGAGGCAGAGTGCGAGTAGGGGAGGGACAGAGAGAGAGAGAGAGGGAGACACAGAATCTGAAGCAGGCTCCAGGCTCTAAGCCATCAGCATAGAACCTGATGCAGGGCTTGAACTCAATAATAGCAAGATCATGACCTGAGCTGAAGTCAGACGCTTAACCGACTGAGCCACCCTGGCACCCCTGTGACTCTCTTTGTTGTCTCTTTTCAATGCATGCCTTTAGGGCTTTCACCTCCACCCCTGCCCATCCCTTGTTTTATGAAATTATTTTTCCAACAAAGTTCCTCTGAGGAAATTTGATTCTATCTGGGAAATAACTTTTTTTTTCTTTCCATTTTGCTATCAATATAACACGTCAGTAGGTCAAAAGGAGAGAGAGAGAGGGAGTGGAAGGGGGGGAACAATACATGATGATCTCAGTATATGATAAAGCCATTATTACTGAATTGTGTATTTTTGGGGATAGATAATCACAAACTCAATTATAAAAGGGAAATTTATAAGGCTACAACAGAAAATTTTATAGACATTTCATAAATAGAAAATTAAATGAAGCTAGCAAAATGATAAAATTGCCTGTTATTGCCAGTATAGTTTAAAATTCTTCTGAAAGTTTTAGCTGATGCAATAAGGCACAAAATAGAAATAGGAGGCATAACGATTAGAAATGAAAAGGGAAGGGGCGCCTGGGTGGCTCAGTTGGTTGGACATCCGACTTCAGCTCAGGTCATGATCTCGTGGTTCATGGTTTTGAGCCCTGCATCAGGCTCTGTGCTGACAGCTCCCTCTGCCTCTCCCTCACTTGCACTCTCTCTCTCTCTCTCTCTCTCAAAAACAAATAAACATTAAAAAAATTAAAAAAAAAAGAAATGAGAAAATAAAATTATTGTAGATGGCATATGTACTTAGAAAAACTAAAACAAAGAAACAAGGAAATCCTTTAAAAGAGTTAAGAGTTTAGTAAGGAGACAGTTAAATAAATACACTAAATAAATAGCTATTTTATATCTTAGCAATAACAATTTAGAAAATACAATTTAAAATGTACTCTGTGAACAACAGTGGACCAACATATACACTGCCCAGAAAAAAACCTACTAAGAATTTCCAGGTCCAAAGAAAACTAAACTTTACCCAAGGAAATAAAAGTCTTGAATACATGGGAGGATGTTTTTGTTGGCAGGTGATAGAAACTCAGTACAAACTATTTTAAGCTCATAATGGGATTTGCTGCAAGGATACCATAGTAGTTCACAGACCTATGGAAGAACTGTAGGTCTGGGGATTCGAGGGATTATGACCAGGGACATGTCACTCTCAGGATTCTTTTTTCCTGATTTCCTTAGGGTATGGCTTCATTTTCTCAGGCTTATTCAGGTATTGGGATGTGGTGGCTTGCACTAGCAACCTACTAAGAAAGAAAAGGCTCTTCCTTTTAGTTTCAGTATGGAAAATACCAGGGAAGATCTGTGGTTATTCAAGTTTGAGTCATCCTTGACTTATCACTGAGACCAGAGCCTAGAGCAACATAGCTGAGAGCCTGTAAGAGTCAGATGGAATGGGTAATATGAGAGGAGATGTTCTCAAAATCAAGTGAGAGGTGCTGTTATAAGTAGGGAGGAAAAGGTGCTTGAGTAAGTCAATACAACAGGTGTTCCATACAGAGAGGACCAGTCATTTACCTGGATGAGAGCATGATATATTGTTAAGATGATAATGCTTTTCCTTAAGTAATTAATTATAGTTTTCTTAAGTACCATCTCAATATACATTCAAAAAGAAGAGTTTTCTTTAAATATTGACAGTGATTTAAAAAAAGAATTATTAGAGAGAGAGCAGGGGACAGAGACAGAGAATCCTAAGCAGGCTCCATGATTAGCATGGAGCCCGATGTGACGCTTGATCCCGTGACCTGGGGTCACGGCCTGGGCCTAAATCAAGAGTCGGCCGTTGAACCGCCCAGGTGCCCTGACAAACTGACTTTAACTGAAGTTTTCTTAGAGATTTAAGCAAATGAGAATAGCCAAAAAAGAGAAAAGAGGAGGTCTTTCACTTTCAGATAATTAATAGATACTATGAAGTTATACTAAGTAAAATAATGTGATACAGTCATTAAAAAATCAAGTTAAACTAATGGGTTAATCAGAAATAAGCCCTAACATATTTGAGAATTTAGAATATGCCCTTACAAATCAAGTTGTATTCTTACATTTTGATAGAGGAGACCCCCTTACCTTCATGTGTATATTAGAAATAGAGTTAAATTTTAAAATCTTTTTGAAATTGCAGGAGACAAAATTTCTGAAGTTTCCAAAATCAAGAGTTAGTATATTAAAAGTAAAAGAATAGTGCCTCTGAGACTGATTTAAAGATATTCAAAGCATTATTGATACTTATTTTTTCCATTATTATTATCATTATTGTTTTTAGTGAGCATAAAACTTTTCATCTGGGTTTTATTTAGGTTCATTCCTGACCTCTATGCTGCAGCCCCAGTTTTCCTACCCTATAGGAACTTCAGGACCCTTATCTTCCCCAGAAGGGGGATATTTTTGAGAATCACTGATGTTTTCTAAGAATTTTTTTTTACCTTTTTGGAGATTTAAATCTCCTCTTTCTTCTGTGCTTTTGCAAGACTCTAATTTCTCAGCCTTTTGCCAACATAATCTTTGTGTAATTTTTTTTTTATCAGGAACCCAGTTGATAAGTCACTTGTCAGATTTAAATAGGATTACCACATCCCCTTGGATTCCTCCTGCCAGCAGTTTATCAGACTGCCACCATTAGACACACTTCAGAATGAATCTGTAGCTATTTCTGATTTAGAACCTTCTCATCTCATTTTCTTTCTTTCTTAAGAAGTCTTTTCTCAACCCATTACACTTACCTTGCATTATTCATCTCCCCACGCAGCCTGAACTTCCTTCTTTAAAGGAAGCTGCAAACTGCTTCATGCAAGAGACTTAGCAACATCAAAGCTCTCCCCAGTTGCAGATAGGGTGTATCTTATTTCTTATGTAAAAGAATGTTTGTTTCATAATAACAAGTGTGGAACATTCTGCTTGATCTACATTGCGTGTATGTTTATTTAACTCATAAATAAAATATAAACAGTGTGATATATCACCTGAAAGCCTGGATTAGGGGAATGAGAATTTTGGGTCAAAGCAATCTGTTGTTTTCTAACTCTGTGATCTAGGTTATTTGAGCTCTTAGAGTCTTAATGCCCTAGCGTTCAATAGTATTTCAATAATATTTACTTTGAAGGGTTGATTTGATGATTAAATAAGAAAACAGAGGTGAAGCCATCTTTATAACATCTGGCACATAGCAACCACTGACCAAATGTTTGTTACATCTGAATCTGAGGACTTGTCTTGATAAGCTCAGTGGTATAGATGCTGCTACCAAAGTTTATGAGTCTGGAGGATTTATAATCAATCTGGAGGGTTCATGAGGTACATGAAAAGTTGTCTTTCTGAGGAGAAGGGAGAGGATTTATCACAGGGACAGAGGGGAAATAACAGAAGAGGAGAATGTAATAAGCTTCAAATGAGAGTCAGGAACAAGTCAAAGGAGACAGGAAAGCTGGGGTGGGGAGGGAAGAGGAGTGGGCAGAAGCAGATGACATTGAGTGGGCTGAATGGAGTCGCTCATCTCCTGCACCTGAGCCACATTATTTTTGGTACCCTGAAGGCTTAGTTTATCTATGATTTCCCTCATGGGGTTTTTGATATTATTGAGAGAGACCTGTGTGACTCTCTGTTTCCATATTTTTGCCTCTATTTAGTCAGAAACATTTCATGCTTTCAAAATCAGCTTAAAATAAATCAAGGCAGGGGAATTTTTATTTTTCATTTTGTCAGAGCAGACCATTCCAGTCTCCCTGGAGAGTGCTCTGCCCACATTTGTGGAGAATCAGAGGAAGAGTTCTTTCCTCCTCTCAGAGTTCAACTCCAAAAAGCCCATATCACATTATCTTGGGAAAAGCCGTGGTAAAGGGCCATTGTGATCCTTCTAAGGCAGGAATGAGTAGCAGATGGGATTCAGGTTGTATTTTCTAGGATACTAAAACTGTGTGGGAACTCTATGTATTAGGTACCTCTTGAGCCCAGCTTTACATCCTCTTGGCCCACTTTCTAAGCTCTAGCTTAATTGATTTTTCTGGATTTATGTCCTGGGGATTCTCTGATGATGTGGGCATTGTCCCACAGTCATGCATAGTGGACCCAGAAAGCCTAGGTAATCAGTACCCTGTGGGGTTATACTCGTCCCTGGGATGAGAGCCTGCATATAAATATTCCTTCTTCCATTCCTCAGGGGGATAATTCTGAGTGTCATGCATGGCTCCTCTGAAGATCGCTGACAGCAATTTTACGAGGGACAGGAGGGAAGAATTAGGATTATTTTGTTATTATAAGGTACTTACTCTATACCTGAAGTGCTATGGTGGTATATTAAAGTAGACTTGAATTAGCTGTAAATGTATGTTGTGAACTCTAGGGTGATTTTATTAAAAAAAAAAGAACTATAACCAATATGCTAAGAAAGAGAGAAAATGTAATTGTGCAAGATACTCAATTAAAATGACACAAGGCAGAAAAACAATGGAAGGCAAATATAGGAACAAAAAACAAAAGCAACAAATAGAAAACAGTGATGAATATGGTAGATATTAATCCAGTTGTTTCAATAATCATTTGAATGTCATTGGTCTAAATGCACCAATTAAAAGAGAGATTATCAGAGTGGATCAGAAGACAAGATCCAACTATAATTGCCTACAAGAAACCCACTTTAAATATAAAAACTCATATAGATTGAAAGTAAATTGATGGAGAAGAATATACCATGCTAATACTGATCCAAAGAAAGTGGGGATAGTTGCATTAATATCAAACAGAGCAGGCTTCTAAGAAGTACAATTATCAGGGATAAGAGGGAATTGCATAATGGAACAGGGGCCAATTCTCCAAGAAGACCTAACAATCCTTAATGTGTATGTGCCTAACATGACAGAGTCTCAAACTATGTGAATCAAAAACTAATAGAATTGCAAAAAGAAATAGATGAATTCACTATCACAAGTGGAGACCTTAACACCCTTCTCTCAGAAATGGACAGATTTAGCAGGCAGAAAATCAGCAAGAACATAGTTGAATTCACCATCAATCCGGTGGAATGGAAAATCTATCTCTAAATCAGAGGTATATATCTTTTTGTATTGCATTATGGACCCTGTGAAGATCTAATAAATCTGAAACCTCCCCTCAGAAATAGACACAAAGATTTTTTTAATCAAAAAGTTCCTGTAAGCTTTTTTTTTACTCTCTAAAGTTTTAATCAGAAATCGATTTTAATAGTAATAACACTTATGAATGGATAGTTGTTTAGGTGCTAATTAGGAAAAATAGTTGGAAATATTTTCTCCAAAGTATCATCATAAATCTTTAGAAGGATTTCCCCATCTCTGGGATTGGTAGTGAGAGGGAATATACCATAAAGTTATTGCAAGGGGCCTGGGAATGACCTGTATACTGAACATATACTAACTCTTGCACGTATATAATACTCTTTATGTACATACATGTTGTTTTAATGAATGAAATAAAATTTATTTGAAAAGGAAAAAAAGCCCATACCATCAATCAACTGGATGTAATCAACATCTGTAGATTGCTTCATCCAACAACAGCAGAATACACATTTTTCTCAAACTTATGTGGAGCATTCACCAAATTAGACCACATTCTGGGCCATAAAACGCATCTTAACAAAAATTAAAAAGACTAGAAATCATGCGATGTCTGTTCTCAGACCACAGTGGAATTAAACCTGAGATCAATAACAGTCTCCATTTGAGACCCCTAATGGAGAGAGAGCTTGGGTCATAAGACCCTTCTGATTCACTCACTGAGAAAATGGTGAAAAACCTATTATAAATTCATTAGTGCTTTACATGAATTTGTAATTTATTAATCCCATCTACATATACTTAAGAATTAGTCATAAGTACATGTAAGACTTTATTTCATCTATAGATGATATGGATTCATGGACCCTTTCATATGACCATGCTATTCCTCAAAAGTTCATTGCTCTATAGTGTGCCAGTCTCCTTTCTCAAACATAGATAGGGGCTTTGTGTTTTGTTTTGTTTTTCTAAACAAGACATTCTAAATGACTAGCATTTTATTCAAGACACTTTACAACTTGTCCAACCAGTCTTTGACCTTATCCGCTCTCACTTTGCTCCAGCCTTCACAAGCTACTTTGTTATCCTCTGAGCCTTTGCACATACTGTTTGCCCTGAATGTTTTTTTCTCTGTTTCTCATCTGCTGAAGATCTGTTCCTGCTTTAGAGCCATATCAGATGTGATATTCTCTGTGTAGATTTCCCTAGGGCCCTGAAGCAGAGTGGGTGAGCCCTCCTCTGCCTCCTAGAGCACTTCATTTGCCCTTAGTTTTGGTGCATTGCCCATTTATTGTGACTTCTTATGGGTTGATCTTTCTGTTTCTATGGCCCAGAATGGAACCTGGCATATTGAGGGAATTAAATATGTGTATATTGAATGAATAAATAAAAGAATGAAAGGAAATGGGCAAGAAGTTTTTTGTAAAGCCTTCATTTAGATCAAATTTAAGAAAACAGGCTACTGCTGTTGTTATTCCACCTAGAACCAGACCTTAGTTAACACAGAACAGACCTTTATTAACATAGAACCAGACCTTCATTAATAGGACCAGATCTTATTAAGATATCTGTTTAGGACTTTAGAAAAGCTGTCCTGCATTTCAGGAGTTGGAGGCATCTGATTCTTGGCACTAGTGTACTTTACTTTTCTCTTGATTCAGACAAAAGCGGTTTGGATGTGGGACATTCCAAAGGGGTCAGTCATAGCTTTGGTCATTGAAAGAGTTCTGTGCTAACCCATTTGTGTCCTTGGTGAAGGTTCAGGGATGTTTGTTGAGATGTTATCCTTGGTGTGTGACGTTCTTTTGATTTTAGTGGCAAAGCTGTCCTTCAGGCGAGGTCTTCTGTTGTGTGGGCTTCAGGTAGCTGGTTAGGGTCTTGGGGAAACATCCCCATGTGCATACAGCCTTATTCTCTGCCCACCTATCACATGCATGTGCATTAACTGGCAATGCTTTTTACCCCTCCATGCACACCCCCTCAGACCCCATAAAGAGTCCTTGTGTAACTTAGATAAAGGTACTCCCTCTGCATGGATTGGGTAGGAAAAGCCAACCCCTTCTGGATAGATACAGCTCTATGGACGCATGACTTGGAAACCCCACAGTATCTTTGTGCAAAGGTAAAAGCTTTCTTTCCTTTGGGAAGAGCATAACTGGCACAAGCTAGTGGTAATTGGGTAATAGTAATTGTAATACCCTCAGGCTCCACTTAAAAATTATTTTTGCTCATAGATTTCTTTTATAATAGTTATTTATTTATACTATTTTATTTATTTGTATTTTTATAATAACTTTTTATTTTAGAACAGCTTTAGATTTATAGAAAATTTACAAAGATAGTACTAAGAGTTCCCGTATACCCATACCCATTTTCCCGTATTATTAATCTCATATTAATATGGTACATTTGTCACAATTAATGAACTTATAGTGATGAATTATTGACCTAAGTGCATACTTCATTTAGAGTTCCTTAGTTTTTACCTAATGTCCTTTTAAGTTTCACGATCCCATCAGGATACCACACTGCATTTAGTCATCATGAATTCCTAGACTCCTCTTGACTGTGATAGTTTCTCAGACTTTCATTGTTCTTTGATAACCTTGACAGTTTAGAGGAGTATTGCTCAGGTGTTTGCAGAATGTCCTTCAGTTGGGATTTGTCTGATGTTTCCCCCATGACTACATTGGGTACTTAGATAGGTTTTTATTATTATTTAGGCATGGTAGAGCCAGCAGATCTGGAGATGACTGCCATTGAAAAGATAGTTTTTTAATACCTGCAGATCCCCAAAGAGGGGGCATATGTTGCACCACGGAGGCCATGCTGAGAAGCATTGGGGTTGGTTATAAGGCAGAGCTGGGGTGGGGAAACTGTGAGCAAGAGTCTTTCTTGTGATTTCTGTAGGGAGTCATGGGCAAGGCAGGGTAAGTAGGCTAAGAATTGGCTAGTTTGAATAGTTTCAATGGGCTTTGGGGCATAGGGGCTGTCCCTAGTTTTCTGGTACCTGGGCTGGGGTGAATTGGGAAGGTGAATAGTGACTCAGAGTGCAAAAGCTCAGTAAGGGAGGGGTTGGAGGTGTGTGGACTCTGATTTGGTTGGTTTGTATTTGAAAAGCATGTCCCTTGGAGAAAGACTCTTCCTGAAGAGTTAGGGGAGGGAGGAGGTGGGAGATGAGGGAGGCAGGAAGCCAAGACAAGGTGACTCAGGTACATTACTGAGTTGTCCAGAACAAGGAATGTCTGGGATATCCATGTAGGGCAGATATTAAAGCATCAAGTTTACAGAAGCTAAAAACATGCTTAATACACTGGGGCTATGTGTTTTGGGAAGGGATACCACAGAGGTAAAGTGCCATTTTCATCATATCATATCAATGGTACATAATACCAATGTAATGTAATGTAATGTAATGTAAATGTATCCCTGTTGATATTGACCTTGGTTACCCTATTTTGTGACACTCTTTCCACTTCATGTTTGCCTTTAATATTCATCTCATATGACTGAAGTGTTTGTCTGGTAGAGTATCGTTAACATGCAGTGTAATTTTCTTGGGTCTTGATCTTCTAGAAGACTGAATCTGTCTAGGGTTCTGGTTTCTAGAGCTGGGGACCTGTTTGGGGTGAGTGTTTCCATAGAATGGAGTCTTGAAACTTGGGCTTTAGGCAAGCTGAGTTCATAAGGGAGACTTGTGTCTGAACATCTTACTCTTCTCTAAAATGGTAGTCCTTTGTATACTTCCAATTGCTGAAAAAAATATATAAATAAATACCTACAGCTCTCTTAGGAGTTGGAGTTGATCACCACTGAAATGAGACAAGATATATATCCTTAATACTTAGCTGTGGGTCAAAATATTCAGGGTATTAGGCTATTTTCTGCATATAAATTTAAAGAGTCCTGGTTACTCCCTATGTTACCTGACCGGTATCTCTTGGAACCCTCTGATGTTGGAGGTCATAAAAAATATGGAAGTTTCCCTGCTTTGCTCTTGAAAATCCTGAGTTGGGCAAGGCAGGCATGCTGTTGGTTCAGAATTGACTGGACACTTTTTCCCCCTCACCCCTCAGGGTCTAAGTCGCAGAACTGTCTCTGGAACTCCCTCATCGATGGGCTCACGGGGAATGCCAAGGAAAAGCCACGACCAACCATTGTCCATGACCCCCGACCACCAGAGGAAATCTTAGCTGATGAATTGCCTCAGCTTGATAGCCCAGAAGCCTTGGTGAAGACATCCTTCAGGTTTGGTGGATTGCAATCAATCTGTTCCTTCTTATTTGCCGCGGAATTATTTCAATCCAGTTGGATGCATTATCAGTGTGGCCAGAAAATTACCTCATTTCTTTGCACTGAGTAAATTAGAATTGATGAAGGAGTGTTGGAATTAATGCTAGCTGGACTTCTGGCTGGATTTCCTGAATGTAGCCCAGATCCCATCAGTAGTTAAGTTGCTGTTGGTATTTAATTGGTATTGGCATTTAAATGCTGAGGCAAAGGATTTACTGATGTTGGCAATTTGAATTGGATTAATGAGTCTTTTGCTTCAAAGGAGGATGACGCATGGAGATAAGTGCATAGAGAAAAAGCATGTGGTGGGAATGAATTCAGCCCCATGTCTTTAGAGTCTCAGGCTGGGAGAAGGTTTCTAAGTCATAAGAGATGTGAGAGCTGCTATCTCCTGAAAGGAAGCAAAGATCTTTCTTGTGTGTTTCCCGGGTGGCTGCTGACTGTGTTCTTGTTCATTTGGTCTTGCATCTTCTGCAGAGGCCTCTTGTGTTTTCTCCTGTCTTGTACTCCACTTCATCATGACTCTAGCGCTTACCTTTCCACCGTATCACATAAAAATCAATCTGAGTATGGGACATGGTGTATAAAGGTGATTTCTTCCCCCTGAATGGCTCTTTCAAACTCACTTTTGAAATAAACATCAGTGCTGGCTTCAGAAATTAAAGTTTAATGTTTTTTTTTTGCCATCTTGCCTTCCTCCCCTCCTTTCTCCCTGTTACCCTAATTTTACTTCTTTCACTTTTCTTTCCGTTATATAAGGCTTTCTAACTCTCCACAAGATACAAACCTTGCTTTTCTTCTCCCATAAACAACTCAGACAACTCTTGGCATCCATGAAAAACGTACTCTCTTTTGCATCCAGGTGATGTGTGTAATCGCTCAGTAAAAGCTGTTTCATTGTGTGAAGGTTCTTAGTGTCGACTGAATTATAGATGAGCTCTGAAAAGCAGTGATGAATAGGGGTTTGGATTTCTTTATGTAGTGTGACTGATGCAGTGACAGGACAAGGAGTGCAAAGCAAATGCTTTTCTTATTCCTACTAAGGGTTTGGTTACTGCATTGTGAGGTTTTACATAAAATAAAACCCACTCAGGTAAAGAGAAGTAACTTCCATGAACCTGCAATTCTCTGCACGTGACTGGTGGAAGATGGGAGGGTGAATGGCTTTATTGGGCTGTGTGTTCTCATTTTGGAGCGTCTTTGGTTGGAGTCACCCCTTCACATGCAGTCTTCTTGTAGCTACTCCTCCCAGCCCAGACTAGGTTCATTGTCCTCTTCAATGAACAGCTAAAGAGGCACTCTGATGAAAAGAACATGTCATTTGCTTGCCAACTCTATCCTTTCTCTTTGTATTCAGTGCTCCTCAATAAAGATAATGTATTGATGACCATGAACATCATTTGATCTGCTAGTTGTATTATGTATCAATGTCTGGGGTCTGGAAAAAAAGATTAAATTATGTTTGTTAAGGTATGGCCTTATTTTTAGTTCCTGTAACACTTAGTGCAGTAAGAAAAACACAGTCGATGTAAATATGCCAACCCTTCAGCATTTGAAGCTAGAAATCCATTGGCATTGGTTATTCATTTATTTGTCTCCTTAATACAACTGTGTGTTATTCTGGCACCATCCTTTCTTCTGAAGAAGATAAGTGAGTTCAATGGTAATGTTAGAGGGTAAATATTCTCTAATGCAGTTGTCCTTAACTGTGGTAGTCACATCATTGTGAGAAGATTATTTGAACGCAAGTGATCATAAGCAATGTATTAACACGTGTAAACAGTTTATCAAGAAATAAATTAGAGGACAATTAAGGTTACCCTTGTAATAATGCCACTTGTTTTCTATATGCTTTTTGGATTGCAAAGAAAGAAATGAGTTGTAATAATGTTGATAGGAATATATCACTTATGTGTTTGCCACCACGCCCCCCCCCCTCCCCGGCCATATCACTAGAGTGAAAAAACCTGAGAATTGCTGACTTCCCAGTATTAGTAACTCTGGGAAATCTGGGAAGAAGTGGCAACTTTGGTTACTCCCTTGTGTTTCTCCTTGTTCACACTTGAAAGGCATTAGGAATCCTGGTCATGAACTGTGATCATCAGCTTTTATTATCAAATAAGATCCAAATTGCAATGACAGCAAACCCAATGTGCCTAATGATTAGGAAGTCTAGTCTTTTCTTGGGGTTCGTCTCCCTGACTGTACCCAGGGACCCCAGGCTTACTGACAGTGGTTAAAGATTCAGCCCTTCGCCTCCTCTGCTTCCTGCCACCTGCCTGGGCAATGGGGTCTCATGTGGAGGACTTTCTGATCTCAGTGAAGTTCTAAGTCAGTGTCCAGTCCAGATCTCCTTTTTCTTGTGATACTTTCTCTGGCTGGCTTCTCTTGTCCTTTCCTGACACCTGGCCTCAGCAGTGTCTCAGATCTATTCTAATGATATGGATCCTCAAAAGGGAGGGGTCAGATGCTTCATATCACTTTCCCTAGAAATTTTTTATAACTCTTGGTGAGTATGTGAAGATGATTACATACCAAGCCACTCCCAGGACAAAGAATGTATGCTTGTTTTATATATGCATAATCTTCCATTCAAGTAATTCCTTCTAGATCAAAGGGGCGGTCTGCCCTAAAGGTAAATTCCAGTCTCTATTTCCAAGAAATAAGGTAGGAAGTATTTATATATTTATCAATGGTAGGTGTTTTTTGAAAAATCTTCAGAAGTTTGTATTTAAAAAAATTTTTTTTAATGTTTATTTATTATTTGAGAGACAGAGGGAGACAGAGCATGAGCATGGGAGGGGCAGAGAGAGGTGGGGACATAGAATCTGAAGCAGGCTCCAGGCTCTGAGCTGACAGCACAGAGCCCAATGCGGGGCTCGGACTCACAGACTGCGAGATAATGACCTGAGCTAAAGTTGGATTCTTAACCAACTGAGCCACCCAGGCGCCCCCAGAAGGTTGTATGTTTAGAACTCCCCCGGGATCCCTGTTACAACAATAATAACAATAAGATTCTTATATTGTCAGGCATGGCCCTAACAACCCAAAGATGATGCCCATTTTAGAAATGGAGAAACTGGCCCAGAAAGGTAGAACCCATAGTTCTGATTAAATTCCCAAAGATGATGCCCATTTTAGAAATGGAGAAACTGGCCCAGAAAGGTAGAGCCCATAGTTCTGAGTAAATTCAAACACAAATTAATAAGGACAATTCTTGTCAATTGGTGGTCACCAGTGGCTGAAACAAGGGGTAGCTTGGGTAGACTTTAGGTTCTACCTAGTCTTTATCAGCCCCTGGAATCCCTCCCCAGGTAAATATATCATGTATAAATCACATAAAAAAGGATACCTGTGATGCAAATGGGGCTTCAGGATTGCTCCCCTCCCAAATGACTTCCTCTGGTGGCCAACATTCTCTGTTTATGTCTGTTAGCAGTAATGCGAGGGGGTGTAACAGGAAGTGAGAATTCAACACACAGATTTAGAAATAAGGATTTTAGAAAATGAGAGGCATGGCCTCTTTCCTCCAAGGCTTATAAGTTGATGGTTGAGGTGTGTGTAAATGCCATCTCCACTCTGAATACGTTGCATGGCACTCTCCCGTCGAGTCCTCCTCTCGGTTGGGCAGCAGTGATGAGGCAGATGTTCTGTGTCTCAGAGCAGAGAGTTCAGCAGTCTTGAGGGAAAGATACCAGTGCATGGCAGGGGAGGGGCTTCTCATTTTTGTGCACTTTCAAATCCCAGCCAATATGGCCGGAAAGTAACATAGTTTTATGCTGTTGTACTATGGACTTTAGTCTTTACTCCTCATGAAAGGGACCCTCTAAACTACCTAGGTAGGAATATTCAGCTTCTGAAGGTGGCTGTACTGGGCTTTAGTCTAGATTCTATTACCAAGGCAAATTGCATCATCTCTTTGAACCTTTGCTCTCTTAACTATCACATCTGAGGGTAGACAAGAACAGTAGGTCTCAAACATGGGTGTGCATTACAGTTACTTAGAGGGTTATGGAAACAGATTGTTGGGCTCATCCCCAGGTCTGGGTGGGGTCCTAAGATGTGCCTTTATAACAAGGTCATTCCGATGCTCTTGGTCCAGGCACCACAGTTAGAGAACCACTGGACCATATGATATTGAATAATCCCTGGAGTTCTGAAATATTTTTCTGTGTTAATTTGAGCAGGTCAGTTATCTAATCTGGTCTCAGTTACTTCAATCTTTGAAATAGGGATAAAGATGCCTACTTCCCAGGCTTGGAGGGAGGGTTTAAAGGAGCTAATATAAATGAGACAAGCACAGGATCTGGCACCCAGAATGTGCTCTGGAGGTGCTAATCTCCTATTCCTACTCAGCTGTCACTGGAAACCTTATGTGCATTTGAGTGTATACACACAGAGTAAATAGGATCAGGCTTGGGTGTTGTGGCTCCAGGTGCAGACCCCGTGGGATCTGAAAATTTGCTAAGCCTCTGGCATGAAAAACCTGCTTTCAAGACCAGAGATTTTTGAAAAGAAGAAAGTGGGAACATAACTAAGAAAAAAAAGCTTCAGTGTCTGGAAAATAGATACTCCTGGGAATTGTATCCCAGATGCCTGTTTTCCTTCTTCTTCATGACCCATTTCTTTGAGCCTGTTGTTCTGCTCAGGTTTTTCTTTAAAGAGGTGAGAGAGAAAGCTGAACCAAGAGCATGAGGAAGGCAGACAAGTCCAGCCAGTCTGATTAGGGATAGGACTCAGTACCTGCCACCTGAGGACCCAGAGAACAGGAAAAAGCTGGCTGCTGGGAGCCTTTTCTGTCCCCAGCCTCTAGTGTGCACATTTGCAAAGGTGAGACCCAGTCCAGATTGCAGTGGGAGGCAAAGGAACCAATGTTTATTGAATATCTGCTATGGCCAGGAACTGTACATTCATTTGCTCATTTAATCTCCCAAGGTTATGGGTAAGTATTGTAATCCCAGTTGTACAGGTCAGGAAACAGGTTCAGAGAGATCCAACAGCTTACCCAAAGTCACTCAGCAGGTGGCAGAGCTAGAAATTTCAGCCCAGTCCACCTGACTCCAAAGTTATGACCTCTCCACCGTGTTCTACTACTACATATCACCTTGGCTTCTGGATTTGTTGTTGGTGAATAAGATAGCCTGGTTGGCTCTACTAATTTGGATGTGGCAATTTGGATATATAGTCTGATGCTTCTCCTGTGAGACCTATCCTGTTCTTTTGTACTAAATCCTTTTTCTAGTTCAAATTTATGTTTTTAATCCAGCCATGCTTTTGGATAGGACTGCTTTAAAGGAAGTGTTTCTCAAACTTTATGAATGAATTCCTTTGAGGATCCTATTAAATTCAGAACCAGATTCAGCAAGTCTGGGTTGCAGCCTGGGAATCTGCATTTCAAACAAACTCTCAAGTGATGCCATGGTCTGCCGACCACCCTCTGAGTGGAAAGTCATAGGCTTTGGAATACCACAGGTATGAGTTTGCAAATGCTCTTCTAACCTATGTAATTTGAGTCATGGTTTTGAATCTCAATTTCCTCATTTTGCAAATGGAAACTAAAATAACAACATAGGCCTTGGAGACTGTTGCTAGGATTAAGAGGGCTAATGAATGTGACAGCCCTTAATTCCTTCTCTTCCAGTTTCCAAAACTCTGTTTAGGAATGGATTGATCCTCCACACCGTGACCCCTTCTTTTGTGACTGGGTTGTGCAATGAACCCCAGAGTGGGAATAGGAGCCCCATGGGTGCCTTATGAGTAAGGCCATCCTGGCCTGACCTCCTTAAGACACAGTGTAAATTCTGAAGCCATCGAGTGCATTGGCCATTTTGGTTACTTACCTTGAACTGTGTGACTCTCAACGTGGGTTGCGTTACCAAGTTTTGATAATTTTGCATTTGGAAGAATAGCATACTCATTCCCCAGAGAATCACTGGGGGGTTGATAAGCTTCTCTTCTCACTTAGAATGGACTTATTTGGGCTTTGGCAAAAGTGTTCCTGATTCTATACATAGCTTACTAAGAATATGTTGCAGAGAGCAGAACTGCATTGAGCCAACGCCCTCAGCTATGGATGAGATTAAGGCCTTGTCACATCCCATTTAATGGATTGTGTTTTCCATGCAGAATTAAATCATTGAACTCATCCTCACTTTGGTTTTTGGCAGTCATTTTTCCACCAGGGGCTACTGCCAAGAAGCCAGTTTCTGACTTGATTACTTTCAGGAAATGTGCAATCTGGCTGATGATAGGGCATGGTGTGGGGTGGCGGCCCCTGCTGCTTCGGACCCCACCCTGGGATGAGTCATGGGTTAAAATTCCCAATTAGCTCGTGAGAAGTCTGGTCACACATCTTTCTCTATCACCGTATGTTGGTCACCCACTGGGACTTTTGGGGACACCAACTTCCCTGACTTAGTGCTGCCTCCCTGGAGTTGACATTTTCCCCTTCTGGTCTTTGCTGATCCAAATTGTAGAGTCTTCCTCAAGTTTGCTAAGGGGAAAATGAAAGAATTAATTCTGAGTTTGTTTGTTTGTTTGTTTGTTTTTAATTCAGAGGAGTTTCTATTGTAAAGTGGGCTTCCCATAGGGAAATCTTTAGGCTTCTTCTTGTAAGTAAGTTTTTATGGACAGATTTTTTAGAGTTGGAAATTGACAAAGCATGTATAGTATCATACAGACACTATTCTTCTTCCATTCTTCCTCATCCTTCCCTGGTATTTTGGGAAAGAGGAGATTTATCCTTGTGGAGGCCATGCACCTTTCACATCTTGAACCACAGGGGGTGTACTTGACCCAAGGCCCCAGCTTCTGGTGAGAAATTTGTTTTGGTGATGGCTGAGGCTGTGTTTCTCAAGTGTTCTCTCAGCCAGTGACTGAGAGCATCAGAGATGCTAAGACTGGCGATTCCTGGAAGACATGGGATTTCTCTAATGGCGACATTGGCTTGAGGACTCCATGACGGCCTTGTTGAACATTCTTTGGAACTGCACTGTGGTCTGAGATGCCTCCACTCAATCTTCCTTCCTTCTCTCCTCCACTGGGAGTCAGACTTGTACTCTTACTCTCCCAGCCTCCCTGGTTTCTTCCCCATTTTCTCTTACAGATGTTGCCCCTGATATATTTCTTGCATGGCTTGGTAACTGCCTCCCAGAAGACCTGGGCTAACACAGTCTCCCGTCTCACTGTGATCCTCTGCTGGCTGACCACTGCTGGCCCTATGCTGTGGGCACAGCTCCAAGGCTACTGGCCTAGAAATCCTGGGCCAGTCTCTCTTTATTTGATGTTACATTTTGTAGTTGATGTTGTACTTTCCCCATGAGCGCTAGTGGTGGGGTAAATATGGGACAGGCCACAGTTTTCTTTAGTATCTTGTGTTTTTATTGCCTACAAGATACTTTGCTGAAACATTTGGATTAAGTAAAGAAACTACAACGTAAGAGGGGAGAATTTTAAATCATACCTAAAATACATCTGCTCAAAAATGTTGAACATTGCACAGATGATTTGCTTATGGATACACTCCGGTTTCCAGCCAGTGTACTTGTCTCTAGGGCTGAGTTCCCCTAGAGAGTGCATCCTTCTTCAGACCTGACACATTTCTACTGGGGTTTTGGGGAACCCAGCTTTCTAGCCAAAGGAATGAACCTTATCTGAGGTATCCTCAGCACCTCAGTGTACATCCCTCAGAATCACTCCTAGAAGCACATTGTACACAAAGTGTAAGCAATTCATCCTAGAATAACCCTACAGGGAGGGTCAAGTAGCTTTAGTGCTGTCGGGTGGGGGAGGGGTGCTGGGACACTCTTAGAACCTCTGTCTAAATTTCCCTGCCAGTGTGATGTGTGGATCAACCTCTTGTGCCTCCTAATTAGCAGTAGGAACTTCTGCCCTAGGCCACTCAGAGACTTCAAGTGTGCGGGGAATCCCTGATGTTCTGTCTTAAGTGAAGGAAGGCCTTCCCACCCTCACCCCTCCTCTGGCAGAGCTTTGGATCCATTGAGATCTGGTTGTGATTCTAATATGGTTCTTGGGGCGCTTGGGTGGCTCAGTCGGTTAAGTATCTGACTTCGCCTCAGGACATGATCTCATGGTTCATGAGTTTGAGCCCTGTGTCAGGCTCTGTGGTGACAGCTCAGAGCCTGGAGTCTGCTTCTTATTCTGTGTCTCACTCTCTCTCTGCCCCTCCCCTGCTCATGCTCTGTCTCTCTCTCTTAAAAATAAATGAAAATTAAAAAAATTAAAAAAATATTTAATATGGTTCTGGATAAGTTGGTCCAGCCTTTCACCCTTGGCTATTTTGTCCCCATGTCAGCCTTTCTGGCCTCACTGGCTTCATTGGCCAACTCTTCAGTCATGGTCCCAGGTCATTTCTGAGGTCTGCCCTCAGGATTTCATGGGACCATCTGGGGCATGGCCAAACCCCTCAGAACCTAAGAGGCAACTTGGGAAAGCTAAAACCTAGCCTCCTGCTACCTAACATTACTGGCCACTGAGTGTACTTGGATGTGGACCCTCTGGTTTGTAGGTGGATGTCCTTCCAGAGACAGAAAAGGACATACAGATCTCATCCCTGCCCCTCTTCAGCCCTGGTTTCCTTTCTCCTTTTAATCCTCTGAGCCAGAAAAGCTGGACCCTGGCTTTCCATTTCTCCTGCATTCTATCCTCCACCTCCCCAGTTCCAGGCTTTGGGCTAATTCTTGATGGTAGATGAGGTAAAGAGACAGAGTGGCTAACTGATATGGGACCCTACACTGGGAAATTTCTCAAAAGCACCGTATGTTAATCCTTATAAACTTTCAGTGATGAATGACTTTACTGCATTTGTTTTTTTGCAGTAAAATTAAAGTACCTGAATAAAAATAAAGAAAAGCCCTTTAAAACTGTGTCCAGTGATAATGCAAATCAGGATATCCTTTGATTGGTGATTGGTCCTTGCCCTTTGCAGTGAGGGGCTCCTGGTTACATTATTAACCTCACAATAGTGTGACCCTGTGTTTTACTCTATAGAAAGTTTTGTTCCCACTTGTAGCATTAGGGCAGGGTTTTTGACTTTGCTAAGTAGGAAAGGAGCAGTCTCCTTCTTATTAGCATCTCTCTAATACCAGATGCTGTCTTTTCCCATTCAAGTGCCCACTCTTAAGTCACATCCTGTGCCATACACTGGAGTCACATGGAGTGAACTAGACCAGTGCATGCTCCACCCTCCTGGACCACACATCGATCGCTGAATATGATGAATAGCACTTAGTGTAACCATGAAAAATGGGCCACCTTGGATCATGGTGGACATAAAAGGGAAGCAAAAGGAACAGTGTGAGCCAAGGTTGGGAGGCAGGAAGACATGGCCAGTGTGGACTTGCTGCTGGATTTGTGTCCAAGGCTTGTGAAAGGGAGGCAGTGTTGGAAAGGTTAAGTTGGGAGCAAATATGGTAGGGTTTTGTTTACTGCGGGAGTAAGGTTCAGTGTTATTCCACGGGCAGAGATATTTGGAGTTCTTGTAAAATTTCTGGGGAAGCAGAAAGAAGACTACATTTTTCATTAAGTTACAGAACTAGAAATTATATTTCCATGCCTCAGTCCCCTACACACAGAGCATCAAAAGAAAGGTTTCTGGCCTTCGGCAGAGGTAGAATAATGGAGCTAGAGAGTAGCATGGGGTCTGAAAACTTATAGTGCCTGGAGGAAGTACATGGGCAATTTGGGGAAGAAACCTGTGAAAATATGTTTTTCCACATGCTTTGGAACAAAGACTTTTTTTTTTTACTTCTTCTAAATGCAGTAGTAGCTAATGGTTATTGAATAGATAGCCCCATAACTATAACCTAGCTGCTCCCTATTTATTGATTACTGTTTAGTGCAGCCAGAAGTGAATTTGCTACAATAAATTACCTCCAGACCCTGGGGGTTAGCTTAGTTGGGGAAGGATTGTTATTTGAACAAGAGCTGCATACAGGCTTGTCCTCATTTGGAAGAGGTGATAATTCTCACTACAGTGATGGGGCTCAAGTACTTGGAGGCAGGCACATTGCAGACTGCCCAAGAGTATGACTTGAACACTGTCTGCAAAGTCAAAAACAGGAAGATGTGAATCAAATAATAGTCTTGGATTATGGATCCCAAACTTTGATCTGTTCATCATTTTCATTCATGGAAAATGGTCTGGATTTAGAATTAGATAAAGATGTATGAAGGGGGATTGGATTATATTTATTAAATTATGTGTTTCTCCAATGTTGGGCCAATTATTCTGTCCTTGACTGGCTGGCTATGTCACGGTTGAGTTTCCATGGTTAAGTTTCCAAGGGTAACACTGACCAAGGTTATTTTGTCTCACTCTAAGCCAACTTACAGGTCCCTATATTTAAGAAATGTCTTTGCATTTATTTTTTTTTAAATGATTTTGACAAATTTTATACCTCTAAAAAAGTTGCAAGACTAGTAAAATGAACAAATGTCTGACCTCTACCTGCAGTCACATTTGCTTACTTGCTATCAAATGTCTATCTCATCCCATCCCATCCCATCCCATCCCATCCCATCCCATCCTATCCCATCTTATCTTATATCAGAATCTATCTTTTTTTCTAAATTTCTTGACCCTAAGTTGTAGACATCATGACCTTTCAGTTTCAGCTTGAGTTTCTTTGGAAGAGACCTTTTTCTTACATGGCCACAGTAAAATTCTCAAACTCAGGAAGCTTAATATTAATATAATACCATTAATATATACTACTATATACAGCCCATATTCTAGTTTCACCATATGTTCCCATAATGTCTTTTATGGCAATCTTTCCTTCTGGCCTAGGACGCATTCCTGAAGCACACATTAAATTCAGTTGTCGTGTCTCATTCATCTCCTTTAATTTGAAGGAGTTTCTCAGCCTTTCTTTGTCTTTCATGATGTTAACATTTTGAAGCAAACAGGTCGTGTGTTTTGTTTTGCAGAATGTTCATCAGTTAGGGATTGCCTTATCACTGCCTTGTGGTTTCCTTCAGGTTATTCGTGTTGACAAGAATACTACCTGAGTGATAATGTGTCCTTCTCAGGGCAGCAATAGGGGAAAAGATTGCCTAATGCTCCTGTTACTGGTGATGTTAATCTTGAGCATTTGGTTGAGGTAGTTCCCCCCAATTCTCCACTGTAAAAGTACCTTTGCCCTTGTGTATGTAATAAGCTATCGGTGAGGAGATACTTTGAGACTATGTAGTGTAGCCTTTTTGTTAACAAACATTTATGCAGTGGTTTTAGTGCCACTCATGATTCTTGCCTGAGTTAATGATGATTTCTAACTCTGTCATCCCTTTTCCACCAATTGAATGACATTTGACTGTGGACAAGAGCTTTCCCTTCCCTTCCCTTTCTCACTCTCTTTCTAGATTTTAGTATCAGTACAGACTCTGGATTCTTCTTTCACTCAGTGTTTTATAAGCCATTGTGTCTTCATCGCACCTGGAGCCCAGGGCTTTAACTATGAGAGAAAAACCACAAAAGCCAAGCAGAGAGGAGGTGGTATGGGTGGTCCTGCCATCTCAAATGCATTAACTCTAATGGGCAAAAATAAGTTTTACCTGGAATATGAAGATGTGTATCAGAAAATCCAGAGTCTAAACCTGTACCCTGCTAGTAGGGCCTCTTTGGGGTCCTTTGATTTGGTGGAAGGCAATGTCTTTATCTGGACCTGTTGGTGCTGCAAGAATTATGGGAAATTGCAGAGTGAAGACAGTCATGTGGAGTAGGTTGGAAAGGTATTACTTAGCCAGAGAAAGGAGTTCAAACATATTTTCTGGACTTTAGCAGGGTCTCCAATTTTTTTTCTCCTTAGCTCTTTGTGCCATAATGCACTCCTCTCTGCTTCCTGCTCCTGCTGGTCAGTGTCTGATGACTCTTCCGACCACCGGTCCAAAGAGTTGCCTGTATCTTATCAGTGAGGTATAGTGGGAATGTTCGAGCTCTGGTTTTGATCCAGCTTCACTGCTTGCCTGCTGTGTGACCTTGAACATGCAGTTTAAATTGAGGCTCAGTTTCTTCATCTCTTTAATGGGATTAGATATTCTTTTCCTCATGGGATACCTGTGGGGGGTCAAGGAAGGTTATGCATGTTGAGCAATGAGCACAGTGTCTGGCATCAGCAGGTGCTTGATAATTAGTGGCTAATATGATTCAGCATCAACAACCTGTTAAATGCTCTTGGAATATGTATACTTTGCTCTAGGCCCTGTGTTGTGTGATGGAATTAACTTTATCTGACTTTAGCAGCCATGTTCACATGTTCTTTAGCACTGAGTTGCTGTTCTGACATCTAGGATCTTTGAGGTACCCTCTGCCTCTCTTTTGTTGCTAACATTTTCTTTTTAATCTCTGTGTAGTCCAATTGTGCATAATAATAATAACTAATCTTGCTTACAGATGGAGAAATGGAGGCACGAAGAAGTTAACTAATCTAAGCTCATACCACTAGTCGGTAGGTCTAGGATTTAAAGCCAGACACTCTGGCTTTAGAACCCACAGTTTAGTCACTAGGCCACCCTGCTTTCTTAGTCTAGCACCGAGGAATGGGTTTGTATCTTCCAGTTTTGTTGCTAGTGTGGACCTATTTTCCAATTAGGCTCCTGTTGCCTGCCTGCCTCCCTGTCACCCTGATCCAATGCTAGGTGCCAACATCAATCAGTCTGTTTACTTCATTTCCTGCCATTTCTTGGTGCTGAGTGTGGACTCTCACCGCAACACCAAATGGCCTGTTGCCTTGGGCTTCATTCCCTGCCTGCCCCTTCCTCCTGCCTTACTTTATTCAAAAGCTGCCTGTGAATGCAGCTTTAGTTGCTCATCTGGAGACCTAGAAAGCCCTTCTTAAGACTTCCTGCTCTCCTGGCCCGAGCCTACACACTTGTGAGGCCCGTGGGCTGTCACCAGCGTCTTCCTGTGGTCTTGCTAGAGCCCTTTCTCTCTAGGGGCTGTGAACCATGGTGGTGTGCTCTGTGTAGTATGCAGACCTGGTAGAGGAAGGTGATGTAGAACTGGGGCTTGGAATTAGACAAAGCCGAATTTCTGTCCCAACAGAAATTCCCCACTCACCACCTCGGGAAAGTTACTCTTGGCTTCAGTTTTCTTTTCTGCAAAGTGGAAGTAGTAATGATGGAAGGATGGAATGAGAAAGTATATGTAAAAACAGCTAGCACAAAACATACTCCTGAAATTTGAGTGTGGTTGGAGTCCAGGGAATTGTTCTATGTCAATGTCACCTTCCTGGTTTTGGTCATATATTGTTGTATATGATGATGTCATTGGTGGAAGCTGGGTAATTGGCACGTAGGAATTCTCTGTACTGTTTTTGTAACTTATTGTGTATCGTTATCATTTTTTTAAAAGGTTAAATAAACTTAGTGTAGTCCCTAATGTTTATTAATTGTAGTTTTAAAGATTACAAAATATCACCAGGAATTCTATTATTGAGGTGTGTGTGTGTGTGTGTGTGTGAGAGAGAGAGAGAGAGAGAGAGAGAGAGAGAGAAGTGCAAATGAATTCTAAAATTCTCTCTCTTTTCTAACTTACTGAACAAAGTCAATGGCGTCACCAGTAACCACAAGTGAATTCCCTCTGTGATGTAATTTCATCTTCTCCCAGTTGAAAACCATGCCTTTTACCACACACACAGCAGTCTCTATTCTCTTCAGATTTATTATCTACCTTTTATTTCAGTGGTTCTTAATCCAGGCTGCACAGTATACTCACAAGTGATTAAACCAGCATCCCTGGGGTGGGGCCCTGGCAACTGTAGGTTTTAAAAGCCTCTTTGGTTAAGCTGAGTTCAGCAGGCCTGAGAACCACTCTGCCTGCACCACAGGCTCCCCTCTGGTCTTCCCTTCCTCCCCTTATGTCCTCCCACAGTCTCATTACTTTGGTATGTTTAAATATTCCACAGGGCACCATTTTTCCCATGACCACGAAGGCCTTTCCTGACTACAACTACCAGATAGACTTTACTCCCTTCCTACAGTATGTATCTGGAACGGGCGTCTCAAGTTTTGGAATGATCACAGAATGAGCTCTCCCACCCCTCGAGATGCCATATGTCCATGCCATTTTCGATAACTGAAGTGTCACCAAATGTTCCTTGTGTTGTCTTTCTCCAAAAGCCAATTCAACAGAATGCAGGCGAAGTGCATGTTTTCTTTTGGGAATGTGATACATGGAAGTTTACAGAAGCCTGCTAGGCACTGACTATTTTTACTTACTATTTCAGTGGCTAACATGTTTTCACTACCTTCGGGATAAACTGACTTTGAGACATTGCCTCAGTTTCTTAGTCACCAGTGCTCCATTCTTCATCTTTCCAAAAGGAAATTTTGTCATAAAAATAATGTGCTTACCTTGTAGAACATTTGATAAATGGTAAAAGAGAAAAAAAACAACTCCTGAATATAATCTGTGCTATCATTTTGGCATCCTTCCTGAAGTCTATCTATGCCTTATTCTTATAGTTGCAGTTATGATGTGGATACAAATTTCATATCCTGATTTTTTTTCACTGAGCATTTTACCTTAAGCATTTTTCTGTGTTGCCACATAACGTGTGTATGTGAATATGTGTTGGACATTTAGGTTGTTCCCAGTTTTTCACTCTTTTTTTTTAAAAATGTTGCTTTTTGAGGGGGAGGGAGAGAGAGAGAGAGAGAGAGAGAGAGAATGAGCAGAGGAGGGGCAGAGAGATGAGGGACAGAGGATCTGAAGTGGGCTCCATGCTGACAGCAGAGAGCTTGATGTAGTGCTTGAACTCTCAAACGGTAAAATCATGACCTGAGCCGAAGTCGGACGCTTAACCAACTAGGCCACCCAGGTGCTGCGCCTGCCCCCGCCCATGAGTTTTTGACTTGTGAAAGGAATGTTATGATAAAAATCTTTGTGCATCTAGATATTGCTGTATATTAAGCTGTATCCTAAGGGTGGATAACTAGCAGTGGAAACACTGATTGAAGGGCATCTTGATTCAAAAAAAACACATCACAGAAGAGCCCTAAGTTACCTCTTCTGCTGGGGCTTCTTCCGGCAATTCCAGTCAACACTGAACCCCTTAGATTGAGTGCGACAGTGCTCATTTCTCACAGCTTGGAATTGAGTATTATTATTATTATTTTCGAGGTAGCCTGCCCTTTCATTAAAGCCATATGGTGCCTATGCTGATGGTTTCTGTGGCTTTTGCTAGCGTACTGCTCATGGGAGTAATATGGTCATTTTTTGTTCTGCTCCGAGTAGGTATCAATATCATCCCTTTTTTAAATATTAGCAAAGTAATACTCAGAAAAAGTGAATGATTTGTGGGCACACAACTGAGAAAGAGCAGAGCCAAGAGTTAAACCTGTATCATTTTGGTCCCAGAGCCTTTGTGCCTTCCATTGACTTGACTCCCTAGCTAGAAGCAGGAGCACAGAGAATGGAGTCATAAATTGTTCTTGGGAGCAAAGAGTTGGCGGCAAAGGAGAAGAGATAACATATGCCCAGGAAAGACCTCATGAAGGTTCTTGTCCTCCAGGAACTTAGAGTTTAGTGGAAGAAATATAAAGGTAAATCAGTGGTTACTGTATGTTTACAAACAGGTTTATTAAGATATAATTGGTATAGAAAAAAAACTGCACATATTTAAATATTCAAATGGATGAGTTTGATATTTGTATACATCTGTGAAGCCAGTTGAGTTGTTTTTTTAAATATAATTTATTGTCAAATTGGCTTGCATACAACACCCAGTGCTCATCCCAACAAGTGCCCTCCTCAATGCCCATTGTCCATATTCCCCTCTCCCCCACCCCCCATCAACCCTCAGTTTGTTCTCCGCGTTTAAGAGTCTCTTGGGGGCGCCTGGGTGACTCCGTCAGTTAAGCGACTGACCTCAGCTCAGGTCATGATTTCACGGTTCGTGGGTTCGAGCCCCACATTGAGCTCTGTGCTGACAGCTTAGAGCCTGGAGCCTGCTTCAGGTTCTGTGTCTCCCTCTCACTCTGCCCCTCCCCTACTCATGCTCTGTTTCTCTATATCTCAATAATAAATAAAAGCATAAGAAAAAAATTAGAAGAAAAGGTGGGCATCTTTCTCTGACTGACTTATTTCACTTAGCATAATACCCTCCAGTTCCATCCATGTTGCTGCAAATGGCATGATTTCATTCCTTCTCATTGCCATGTAGTATTCCATTGTATATATAAACCACATCTTCTTTATCCATTCATCAGTTGATGGACATTTGGGCTCTTTCCATAATTTGGCTATTGTTGAAAGCGCTGCTATAAACATTGGGGTACATGTGCCCCTACGCATCAGCACTCCTGTATCCCTTGGGTAAATTCCTAGTAGTGCTATTGCTGGGTCATAGGGTAGTTCTATTTTTAATTTTTCGAGGAACCTCCACACTGTTTTCCAGAGTGGCTGCGCCAGTTTGCACTCCCACCAACAGTGCAGGAGGGTTCCCATCTCTCCACATCTTCACCAGCATCTGTAGTTTCTCGATTTGTTCATTTTAGCTACTCTGACTGGTGTGAGGTGGTATTTCAGTGTGGAAGCCAGTTGAGTTTGAAAGGTTCCACCTGCCCCTCTGGATGCCCATCACATCAGTAAGGTGTGAGATTTTGTTAGGTAGGATTTTTGAAGGTAAGGACCCTTCTGTATTTTAGCCTTTGCTTATCCTTGGGAAATCCTACTGAGTTTAGAACAAAGGTGGTCAATTTCATAGGCAAGGCAGGAGGGGAGCCTGGGAGAGTTTGGGAGCTATCTTTGCCAGGCCCTGGCTTGCTACAAGGACATTTCCTATTCCAGGCTCTTTATCACTGGGGACTTAATGTGGCTGACTCTTAGAATAGTGTGAACAACATCTCCCAGAGCTGGGTGGCAATTATCCAAGTGTGTAAGGTGACCCCACACTGATGGGGCCCAGTGTGAAGTGGGTCTACTGGAAGGCAGCCAGGGCACTTTATGGAATATGAGCAGCTTTACTGTGACAGTTGAGTTGAATCTGTTGCCTGTACTCAGTTCTACAAAGCTGTGTGACCTTGGGCATTGAGCTAGACTGTCGTTGAGCAGTTGCCGTATCCTTCCAAAGGGTCATGATAGTTCTTGACCCACCCAGTAGCTTAGATCAACAACTCAGAGGAAAGGATTATCTCCTTGGTTTTGAGTGGAAGCTCATTTTCTAGACAGGAAGTAAGAGAAACTTTTCCCTTTTACCCATGGTGGGGGGTGGGTAGGGGAGACATGAGCTGTGTTTGCTTGTTTATTTGTTTGAAAGAAGTTTTAAATATATATTTCTATTTAAAAGTGATGCATACTCATAGAAAAGGGAAAGGGAAAAATATCACCCATTGTTCTTTCTTTTCATATTATTAACATTTGATCGATTTCCTCTGTGAATATGTTTAGCTTCTCTTTAATCACACAGTATCATATTCTAAAATTTAATATTATAAACCCACCCAACATTTCCTCACATTTAAACTTTCATGAACGTCAAAAAAACTTTAAATGTCATTTAGTGGATACACCATAATTTAGTCAACCATTTGTTGATATTTGGTTGCTGAAGTTTTCCTGGTGTTTTTGCAAATGTACTATAAACAACTCTGTGGCAGACATCTTTGTGTAAATAGATTTTTATAGATCTAGGATAATTTACTTGGGTTAGATTCTTGTATCCCAGGCAGAATTTGCAGAACTCCCCAGATGAGCATTGTGTCTATGATCAGAGGTGCTCTGGGTAATAGTGACTTTTTTGTCCTTCTTTGGACACCATTCCAGCTCTCCTTCACTTGGAATTTTCTTAGCAAACAGGTATTAATTATAATCTCTTTAGTCTTAAAATGTTTTGCCTTGACTCTTCCTTTGACTGATGCGTAGGATCTATGTAATTTTGATACTCATGTTGTATATTGATATAGGACATTTTGGAGAATCCTTTCTCAGTTGTACTCAGCATATTTTGGGTGTACTTTGCAGTATTTAATGCAATTCCACATACATTTGTTGATCACTGAAGAGTAGGTGTGAGTCAGTTGAAGGAACTTTAACTGGGATTCAGAAAATCTAGCTTCAAAGTCTGGCTCTGTCCTTTAGTAGTGACCTTACACCCAGCAACTGAGCTTTCTGAATCTTGTAATTTTGTTTTCCACCTGAAAAGTGGAAATAATATCTTTCTCAATGGGTATTTGTGAAAATGAATAGATGACGAGCTTAGTAAACTATTTAGTGTTATGTAAATGAGAGGTACAATTATTGTCATATATACAAACTGTTGGATACTTATGGTATCACTAAGATGAGCAATTTATTCATTTATTTGTTCAACAGTTATTGAGTAGCTACTGTGCACAAGATAATGATCTGGGTGCTGGGCATACAGTGGCTGAATGAGGCCCTGTAAGCCCTTGAGGAATTTTAAATCTAGTAGCGTAGATGGCTGGGCTGTCCAATATGGTAACCATTTGCTACATGTGGCTAGTGCCACCAAGCAACAGATTTTTTAATTTTATTTACTTTTTAAACCAGTTTTTTTAAAACACTTATTTATTTTTGAGAGACAGAGAGAGACAGATCATGAGCAGGGGAGGGGCAGAGAGAGAGGGACACAGAATCGGAAGCAGGCTCCAGGCTCTGAGCTTTCAGCACAGAGTCCAATGCGGGGCTCCAACCCACAAACCGTGAGATCATGACCTGAGCTGAAGTTGGATGCTTAACCGACTGAGCCACCTAAATTTTATTTACTTTTAATGAATCTAAATATAAGCTTTAACACTGAGACCAATTCAGTTATTGGAAAACTCCTACTGTTAAGAGTTGTGTCTTAAGAGTTTCCATTAAGAGTTATGTCTGCAACAACTTGAGTATGTGAATCTATACTCTCAACTGTACACTTAATGAAATCTAAACACTACCAAATATTTCCAATGAAAATTTAGCTTCCATATTAAGATGTGCTACAAGAGTAAATTACACCTGATTTCTAGGACTTAATACATACAAAAAATAAAATATTAACAATTTTAATATTGATCACATGTTAAAATAATATTTTGGATATTTTAGGTTAAGATGTGTTATTAATTTACTATATTTACCTTCTTAAATGTGGCTACTAGAAAAATTAGATATGTAGCTTGCACCATATTTCTTTTTTTTTTTATAGTTTATTGTCAAGTTGGTTTCCATATAACACCCAGTGCTCTTACCCACAAGTGCCCTCCTCCATGTCCATCACCCCCTTCCCTTTTCCCCCTCCCCCTTCAGCCCTCAGTTTGTTTTCAGTATTCGAGAGTCTCTCATGATTTGCCTCCCTCCCTCTCCCTAACTCTTTTCCCCCCTTCCCCTCCCCATGGTCCTCTGTTAGGTTTCTCCTGTTAGACTTATGAGTGAAAACATATGCTTGCACCATATTTCTATGAATGGTGCTGAAGTGAGTATAGAGATACATGATCCCAATGTGAAGTCTAGTGCAGACTCCACTGAGGGGCAAATGCTCTGGGAATTCTCATGTCGAGAGAGAATGAACCATTCCACCGGCAGGTGGTTTGCAGGGCTTCTTGGAACGATGTCGTTTCACTGAGCTATGAATACGTTGAAAATGAAAGATAAGTTTTCTATAATTGATTGATTGATTGATTGATTAATTAACTAAGGGAAAGAGCACAAGCAATGTAGGGGCGAAGAGAGAAAGAGAGAGAATCTCAAGTAGGTTCCGCACTGTCAGTGCAGAGCCTCACATGGGGCTCAAACTCTTGAATCATGAGATCATAACCTGAGCTGAAACCAAGAGTTAGATGCTTAGCTGACTGAGCCACCCAGGTGCCCTGAGAGAGAAGGTTTTTGGTTAGTTTCTGTGAGGGGATAGCAAGTTCCAGTGAGAGGAAGTGGCTTTCACAAAAGCATTGTGGTCAGAGAGTGTAGGGACTGGTATTAGGAAGTAAATGGCTTAATTTTTTTGTTTTTTATTTATTTTTTTAACTGCCATCAGTTTTAGCTCTGCCTTACCTGAAGCCTCATAGGAGGTGCAAAGTCTTTTCATGCCCAGGCTAGGCCTAGGTATCCTGCAGTATCACCCTAATCCCCCAGAGGGCAATAGAAAACACAAGTGGGAATTTTGGTTGTCACAATGCCTGGAGGTGCAGGTAAGGAAGATTTTAAGATCCTAAAACACAAAAGACAACACAAGGAGGAATTGTTTTGCCCCAAATGCCCCTAGCAACGCCATTAAGAACCTCCTGATATAACCAATGGAATTGCTTTGGGAGCTGTTTCTGGTTCCTCCGAACTACTATACTTTTTCATTTCTCCCTATTTAAATTTTCTCCTTGGGAACATCCAAGTAACTAAAAATCTAAAAGCTAGATGATAATCCAGTTCTCAGATTGGGAATACAGTTTTTATTTATTAATTTTTACTGAAAATAATGAGTAACAAAATGAAGTGGAAAAATCATGGTCCTAGGTCAGAAACCTGGAGTTTTAACCTTTCCTCTGCCATTTTATCTGTTCTATGATTTGGGGCACATCACTCAGTCTGATAGCATTGTGAAATGGGGTCAACATCTGTTTCAGAATTATTGTGAAAATAAAATAAATGGAGATAAATAAATCTGTAAAGTGGTATAGTGCTATAAAGTGTTCACTATTTTGGGGCTCCAGGGTGGTTCTGTTGGTTAAGCATCTGACCTCAGCTCAGGTCATGATCTTGCAGTTTGTGAGTTCAAGCCCCACATTGGGCTCTGTGCTGTCAGCTTGGAGCCTGGAGCCTGCTTCAGATTCTGTGTCTGTCTCTCTGCCCCTTCCCTGTTTATTCTCTATGTGTCTCTCTCTCTCAACAATAATAAACATTAAAAAAAATGTTCACTATTTTGAACAGTTATTAGTAACAATATTTTTACAGTAATTAAGAATTGCGGAGCGCCAGGGTGGCTCAGTCAGTTGAGCGTCCGACTCTTGATTTTGTTTCAGGCTATGAGCCTAGGGTCTTGGGATTGAGCCTCTCATCAGGCTCCATGCTAAACACAGAACCTGCTTGAGATTCTCTCCCTCTGTCTCTCTGCTGCTCTCCTGCTCATAGGAGCTCTGTCTCTAAAAACAAATGAACAAACAAAACACCAATTGCAATTTTGGGTATAATTAATAATGCCCACACAATCATTAATAACCACCTAAAGTCACCAACAATTATTATTATGAATTATTATATTTTAAATTACAATCGATAAGTAGTTATGAAAAAAACGCTCCTTTTTAAAAAAATTTTATTTTTTGAGAGAGAGAGAGAGAGAGAGAGAGAGAGAATGAGCAGGGAAGGGTTAGAGAGAGAGGGGGACAGAGGATCTGAAGTGAGCTCCATGCTGATGGCAGCCAGCCAGTATGGGGCTTGAACTCATGAACCTCAAGATCATGATCTGAGCTGAAGTTGGACGCTCAACCAACTGAGCCTCCCAGGTGCTTGAAAAAACACTCCTTTGAAACTGAGAGTAAGAACTTTGCTTAGACAGGAGTTCTCACATCTGCACTCCCCACCAGTCATGTACTTTCTTCAGTGTGTATGTGTTAGCAGGCCTGGAAACAAAAGAGTTAATGGGAGGAGGGGGTGAAAATGCATGATTTGGGAGCTGTCAGTCAACATGAAGCATCATGCTGTTGTTCTCTGTTTAGTAAGCAGTGACATCCTGTGACATCCTGTGCAATACCTCTGTAATTAGTTTCTCCTTTTCCATTCTCTTCAGCTATTAGTTTGGCTCAAGTCCTTGGCACCTCTCACCTTTCTACCATAATAGCCTCCCAACTGGCCTCTCTGCCTTCAGAATCTCCTCATATAATCCATCCTACATTTAAAAACCTTCAGTGGCTCCTCGTTGCCTACAACATCTGTGCTCAACTGAGGCACTGGGAGTCATTGTTGAATCAAAGTAATTTGTTACTACTAATAATTAGAGAGCAGAAGTCTGTGAATAATTTATTCTCTTTTTGTTTTACTCTTTAAAAACCAATTAGAGCAAGGTTCACTGTATCATTGCTGTCTAGTGTGAGAGAATAAGGGTGGAATTAGAGCTAATGCATGGAAAAAATCACAAATAACCCCCCGATATGCCTGCAGATGGTGTCATTCATCATTTATGTTGTGGGAGAAAAATAGTTGAGAACCAGTAGTCTGAAGAATAAAATCCACATTCCTTTGCATATCATAAAAGGGATCCATGATGTGGTCATTATTTTGTTTTGATTCTCCCCTCCTATCACCTAACCCACTTCCACCTTCCCTACCCTCTGTGCTATTCCCCAGCCACATCAGCTGTACTGACTTTTGTTTCCTACCCAGCATGTGTTCTTTCCTCTTGCAGGAGCAGCATCCTGGCTCCCTTCGGGGAACCTCTTTTTTTCTACTTACAGCCCACATGGCTTGGGTGGGGCTGACCCCACCTTCAGCCTCCCCAGTTGGGTCTTGTATCTCAGGCCTGGTTGGTGGAAGTACAGGATTAGAGATGGGAAGGTGCCTCTAGCTGCGTCAATCAGAACCAACCTGTGGTTTTGCAGGAATTATTGGGAAACTGGTGCCAAGCTGGTCTGATGTGTGTCTGGTCTTCCCAGGGGCCATGTAGCCTCCATGGGGAAAAGCCTACCAGGGTATGAAGCTGATACAGAAGAGAGGAGCACTGAGAGATAGGGAGACACAAAGTTTTAGTAGTATCATTTGAGCCCCTGGATCCACTTGAAGCTAGAGAAAGCTTGCTTTTATGAGCCACTACAGTGTCTGTCTGTCTGTCTCTCTTAATTAAATCAGTTTGAGTTCAGTTTCTGTCACCTTAAACCAAGAGTCCTGACCAATATACTGGACTCCTTACCATTTCCAAACTTGGCAAGCCCTTTATAATGGTGTGTTTTTGCTCATGGTCTGAAGTGCCCCACCTCCTGTCTCTTAACCCAGGAGTATTCTATGTATATATCCAGTCTCCGGTCAGATATCCTCACTGCCTTTCCATCCTACCTGGGCAGGATGAGTCTCCTCCTTGGGTTCCTCTAGTTCAAGGTCACACATCTCATTGTACTTTGCCTTACACTTAGCTACATGTGCATTGGAATTTCTGACCCCTTGCTGTAGGATACTTATTTTCAGACATTTTCTTATCTAAGTTTATACTCCTAACACCTTGTTCAGCTTTTGTCAATGGACTACAAATATTTGTTGACTTGAATTTAGTATAAAAAGAGAAATACTGGAAGGAAGAAATAAAAAAAGAGAAGAAAAACAAGTGCAATTTTCCCCTTTACAATGTGAGTCTTGGACTTGGGCTGTGGGTAAAGGAAGATGGGAACAAGTTGTTGAATAACAAGTTAAACCTATTTAATCTCTTTTTCTGGGAACTGTTTGTAGTTGACAGCTGCAAAATATATGGTAGCCCCTAGATGGGAGGGATTTAGCCTAGCACATGAGGATGGCAAGAAGAGATGAAACGACGATTCTTTCTAAGTTACATAAAATCATGGTCACTGATACCATGTCCTGCACAGCTGCAAAGTCCTACCAGCTGATGGGATGCTAGCTCCTGGAAGGTCTCTAAGGACTCTTCCCTTCTCACTATTCCTAGTTCCGGCTGTCCTCATCGGTTACTCCAGTAGTGTTCTTGAAAGGCTCCCTGCCTGCCTGTTTTCACACATAGTTCATTCTGTATGTTAGGTCTGAGTGACCCTGTAGATCTGCTCCTATCACACCCTCACTTAAAAACCTTAAGTACCTAAGACAGCTCTTTAAAATGTCACTTAGAGCCTTGCTATGGAATGGCCTGAACTTTGTTTCACAGACGCATTTCCTAGCTCTTCCATCCTTCCCTGTAGCGTTCCAGCTAAAGTGAAGCATATGCCAGTCTGCTGTTGACCATGCCCTGTTGTTTTCTGTTTTGATAGTTCTCTTAGGGAGATCTCTCCACCCGGAATACTCAATTCCCAACTCTGCAGCCCTAAAAGCTATCATCCTTTGAGGCCACAGACTAATGCCAACTCTTCCCCTTTTTACATTCTGAACTGCTCTACATTCTGTACTGTTCTACATATGAGCCACTGACCAGAACTGAGCCATGTGGCACCAGTCTAAAAGCAAGGATGGCTGGGAAATGCAGTTTTTCTCTGCGGGTCCTGGAAGAAGAAATGAGATTAGTGAGCCTCTGGCCAGTCACTGCTACCTCCCTACTGGAGAAGTTTGTCTCATCATTTCCACACTCTTTGACATATCTGAACAAAGTATCCTAAACATATCAGGCAATGGTGAAATTGACATCCCAAGGACCTATATGTGGATGGCACTGCACACACTATCTTTTGAAGTTTTAATTTGCTTCCTTGCTCCTGAGCAGGGACAAAACCTTGAGTGTCACCTCCTTTTTGAACTTTCCTTCTACTTCTCTTCCTTATTTAAAACAAAAAAGGAAGTATAGTTGATATTTTTTTATTTCTTCTCTCTAAATTTTCCCTGCTTATCATCTAAATCTTTCCTATTTTCTGTGCCTTCTCTTAACTTACTTTTCATTCTCACTCAGAACTCATTTGCAAAAGGCTGACATGCACACAGAGTCAGGGATGGATTCATGTGTGTTCCCCCGGGGCAGTGGACAAAGAGGGAGCCCGTTTCAGTTCCTTTTATTCTTTTTGAGGGGGTGGGTGAGAGAGGTGTTAAATAAATTTTGTATGTGGGAATAATTTTGAATTTGCAGAGAAGTTATATAGATATGATACAGAGTGTTTCCATATACCTCTCACTTGGTTTCCCCTAATCTTACATTTCTGTGGTACTTTTGTCAAAACTAAGAAACTAACATAGGTACATTTCTTTTAACCAAACTCCAAACTTTCTTTGGATTTTGCTAATTTTCTCCCAATGTCCTTTTTCTGTTCCAGAATCCCATCCAGGGTATCACATTGCATTTGGTTTTCTTGTCTCCTTAAGTTTTTTTCTGGTCTGTAGCAATTTTTGTCTTTCTTTGTTTTGGAGGATTTGACAGTTTTGAAGAATATTGGTCAGATATTATATAGAATGTTCCTTAATTTGGGTTTGCTTGATGCTTTTCTTATGATTACTTTGGGGTTGTGGGTTTTGGGGGAGGAAAACCACAGAGGTGAATTTCTCTCTTTACATCATATAAGGGGATATGTGGTATCACTTATTATGATAAATCTGATACTTGTTTAAAGTAGTATTTGCCAGATTTCCTCACTGTCAAGATACTGTTTTCTCCTTTCCATACTGTTATTCATTGGATATCAGTCACTAAGTCCATCCCATACTCAAAGGGGATGGGATTAAGCTCCACTTCCTGAAAGGGAGAGTAGCTACTTAATATTATTTGGAGCACCTAACCTTATGCTTCCTCACTTAAATGCTTTCAAATCCCTAAATAGATTTGAGTCTCAATGGCAAACATAAATCATGGCCTCAAAAGCTGTCTTCTTGAAAATGAAATGAAGAGCCTTGCAAATTTTTATTCCACAGGTAAGAGAGAGGGTCCATCCAGAGGAATCAAAACAAAGCAAGCAAATGAGCCTATTAGCATATAATCATTCTGTGAAGTAGCACACCTTACAGTTGGCTAATAACTGAATAATGCTGCTTGACTCACTCACTGCCTTCATTATTCATGAATGCACATCCTTACTCTTGGATAAAGCCGTAAGGCACCTCAACGTTTCATAATTTATCCCAACCTTTGTTACAGGCCAAGGTGTTGAGATACTCTGTTAGTTGGTCAGGGAAGAGGGCAAGAGGGTGCATTTTGCTGCTGTAACAGCCACAATAATGCCCCACCTACCCAGCTAGCAGCATTAAGCATGTTAGAGATGAACCTGCAGAATGTCTGATGGGAAGGGGTGTTTCTGTCTTCAAAGCCTGCTTTCTCAGCTGTCAGGAAAAGTATGAAGGGAATGCTTTTGAAATAAAAATTGAAATGAATCACTGCTCTAATTGTTTTCCATTTATAAGCATAGTTGGGTGAGATCATTTAGGAGGATCACTTTATTCTACATGTGAGAATCTACAGATGATGGGAAAAGTAATACATCTCAGTTGCAAGTGCAAGGCCTCTTTAAGACTTATCTGTTAACTCACACCCTCACTGAGACATACAGTTTTGAGAGACAGCAGCTAGTAGGGAAGAATGTGGATTTTGGCATCAGACACCCCTGAGCTTTGATCTCAACATTGGCATTTATTAGTCAAGTGACCTTTGCAGCGTCATCTCTTTTGAATCTCACATTTCTCAGCTGCAAAATGGAGTTAGTGAAATTTTCTTTGGATGGTTGTTGCAAGGATTAAATGAATTAATGACTGTTAAATACCTACCTGGTACTTAACAGATGGAGGTTGTGTCAGAATGCTTTTGGTGCAAGTAACAGAAAATCCAATCCAAAGTAGTCAAAGAATCAAAAAATATTTCACATAAATAGAAGAGTAGTAGGATTACTCCAGGATTTGTTGGTTCAGGTGCTCAGGATTGTCATTAAAAGTCCAGGTTCTTTCCATCTTTCTGCTCTGTCACATTAATAGATGACAAGCTTCAGAGGAACATGAGGACACTCTTCCAGTATCTTTCTAAAGAGTGAGGAAACCATTTTCTTTTTCTTTCTCTCTTTCTTTCCTTTTCTTTTTTTTTT